>OU426883.1:11915479-13115479 GCA_911387805.1 Cantharis rustica
AAATACTTGAAAAAGTAAATTTCTGAAAAATTCTATTTCTGTTCTTTAAAAAGCGAACGCATTGCAGTGTTTTAACTAATAAATTCAACAGTGTCGTGAAAAATTTATAAAACAAAAACTAAAAGAATCTGTTATATCTTTTATAAATCCGAGTCCTTACAGTTATATCTTTGCATGGTCTGTAATTAAATAAATCCAATATATTTGGGAATATTATAGTCCAATGTTATTGCTTAAATAATTTTTAAACCTGGACAAAACTAATATATAAGTTAATTATTTATTATTGCGGTTTCAGCAAAGGTTATCGCTTTAATCACAATTTATTTCTGTTATATTAACTTGTTGTATTAAAAACCTTTTAATTTATTATATTTCACAAGTTATAATAATTTATATATTAAAGATAAATTTATAATGATAAGAAAATAAATAAAGACGACGAAATTATAGTGCACTCTAGCATTGTTGTTCCGCTACTTATTGAAAAAATCCAGTAATATTGTAAATCTACAGGTGTGAATGTTAAAATTTAAAAATTACTGTTGTAATTAACCACGCACAATTACCCAACCGGTGTAGGCAACCGTGAGGTTTAAATGCCTAAATATTATTCTACTCTAAAATTGTCGTTCAAGCACTGCAGAGAAAGTGGTTAATAATTAATTACCAATGTCTGAAAATATAATAAACAGCTTAGAGAGCGTAGATCTAAGTTCTACGAAGAAAATAAAATATTTTTGAATTTATTTACTTTAATTTTTTTTTTACTGACCGTTTTCTGTGCAATAAAACTTTGTAGGTATCAAAAGTTTTTATTACTGAGCTGGTGACTGTCACTATCACTATAGACGGATCCAACCAAAGTTTTTCGGGGGAAAGTAATCAATTTGCCAACTTTTTATTTATCAAACTAATATACCAATGATTTTGCTCACATTACAACCATTAACCAGTCGGTTTTCATGATTTTTGCCTTATTTTAATATTTTAATTCAAATTTTACTTTTGCTGTAAGTTTAGTTCAAGCTATAAATTTCGATAAAACCTGTAAAGATAATTAAAGCAAATACTTCCAGTATTATAGAACTTTTTAGATTTTTAGTTTCGAGAAGAGTATTTTTTCACTTTTTAGTTGTTCAAAAATAAATCGTAATAACTACAAAAAATCTAAATTTCTTAACCCAGTTTTTCTATAACAACTCGAAAACGGTGACAATGTTACAAAAACTAAAAGTCAAAACACACCAAAATTTTTAATCAAAATGTTTATTTTATCTTTCACTGTTAATGCAATAAAATAAAAATAAAATTTGGGAGATTAATTAAATTTTATTTTGACTATTTTTATACTTTAAAAAGAAGTTTTAATGTAATTTAAATAGCACCTAACTTTGATTAAGTTATCCATTTATACTTTTGAGTAACTTCTACAGATATTTTATAAATTTTTGCTAAAGAATAAAATTATTATTAAGAAACAGGGATATAGCAGAAGAATGAAAAATGTACATTTCCTATTGAAAAACTTATACTTGTTATATAATAGGTTTATAGTTAAATTCTAGTTCCCTTGCGACGTTCGTTTTCGGAATTTCATTACTACCGGCAAAAAATGTAATATATTTTTTCTTAAAAAAATTTTAATTTTTTCCAATGTAAGTAATTTAATGTAAATACAAAACAAATTACAAAAAATTTCTAGATCATAAGAAACCAAACAGCAAAATTTTATTGAATTAAATAATTTTTCAGAAAATATTTAAGATTCGTATTTAGAATAAAAAGTGTAATGACCATATAATGATCATTCATGCATAATATCAAGGAAGTACCATAAGATATTCAATATTTAAGTTAATTTTAGGTTAAGTAATCTATACTCGTGATTTAGGTACCGCGATTTAATTTACCGTTAATTTAAGTTACCCGCGGTATATATGTTTAATATTATTTGTCCTCGTGAGTATATCTATCATAAATCCGTCGGAATTATCTAAACTCAACTATAAATTTCATTTTGATTTTAAATGAAACCGTAAAATTAAAAGCGTCAAACTTAGCACTATCGCGTGCTAAAAGCTGAAGTTTCTGTATATTTTTAAATTATTTTAAAATAAATATTTATAAAGAAGACGTGGGTGAAGAATAATAATAATAATACAGTTGATTATTTTCAAAATTAGATAAGATGACCGATGAGCATTGATATTGTATATTATTTAGGTATATAGAGGTATTATTATATAACAAACGATATAATTAAGCTATAAAACACAGAAATGTACTAATGAATATAAAAGTTAAAATAACAAACCTTGTTAAAATGTGATGATTAAAAGTTGTAATTTGTTGAAAATAACAATAATGATGAAGTATAATGCACTAATCACTCACATAAACCAACTTGAATGTTTATATCTATAGTTGATACATTTTACTAGGACGGAACTGTGAAGGGCCACCAGAGGCTACTGCAAAGGGCAAGCTGAAGAATTCAAAATACGACATCGAGGGTGATATTTTGTCAGTTTTAGTAAACTTCGACCTTTAACAGTGATAGGTACCCCCACTAGATATTAGAAAAGCGCAAACCTACCACCACCGCCACAATGCTACGAATATGGTTCACGAAAGAGGGCGAATTGTTCTAGAGGTGAGCAGAAAGACATTTGCATAATTATCTAGATACAAGCTGAGCTTAGATGTCACAGGCCACCATGGTTCAATGTTAGGATGCGCCAATCATCAAGAGTATTTGAAGTGTTCATTTTAGAACGAAATCTAGTGGCCAATGACGATGCACCTTCGAAGCCTCTTTCTGCTGAAGGCCGGCGAAGGGAGGAGCACCTGTCCCTAGGGAGTCCCTATCCGATGCAGCTGCTCGTTTCTGATCCTGTGCGCTTGCCTGGATAAAACCACTTCTACACTTCTGACGTTCCGACGACGTTCCGATGACAGCCTTGTTCATTTATATGCACATTCCATGTTCAATGTTTACATTCTCTTTCCAGCTTTCTACATAATCCTAATCAACAATCTTCGATAGGTGAACATAATATGAAAATATTTCTTATACATAGTACATCCGGTATTTTTAAAAAAGGATAATAATATGTAACATTAATCTAATTAAAAAATTTAATCTAAGTACGTTAAGCATCAACTTTTTCACGAGAGTTATAATAAAACGTTGAGAACATATTAACATGTTAATTGTGTTTAAATGTTGCCAAGAAATAAAACTTTTTCGTTTAACATCGGTATAAAATCCATGATGTAGTTTGTACTATTGTAATTTTACATGTCAATGTAATGTGGTGTCAAGTCTGAATTTCAGGTTCTCTAAATTTTATAGCCCGATATTCCGTATCTGATCTATTTAAATTTATTTATATAAGTTTAGACGATGTGCAAGACATTCAAAGAAAATACATTTTACCGGAAAAACTAAAAAAAAAAAAAATAAATATCATCAAAGAGAAGAAGAACTTGAAGAAGAACTTGAAGTCTGATACTTATCTATTGATTAAAATCTGATATCTACGTAATTACAAAATACAGTTGATTACAATAACCGAATTCGTATGGATTATGGAACTCAACAAATAACTTCTTAAATTTGTAATAAATTATGGGCTCATGCTAATCAGTTTACAAAAGTTAACCATATTTTAATGGGAAGGGGACAAAATATATCTAAAATTTTTTTACAGGAAAAAGCAACAGTAGGTATAATTTTAACGCAAAGAAAAATATATTTTTTTTATTTTGTTTCACTTGGTGCTTAAAAAAGTATTAACTGAAATTGCGTAAGCTGGAGAAGCAATTACAAAATTGTATTTTCTTCGCTTCCGAATAATACCCACTTTTATACATCATGTTATATATTGGCTAAAACGCAATCAGAAAAGTAATTTTAAAAAAAATATATAATTTTTTACTAAAAGAACTGAAAATAAAATGGTACAGGTTGAAAATAAAAATAAAATTAATAAAATATTTCTTACCTATAGTACTAAATTTCGTGTATCGCATTTTGTAATTTTTAAACATCGCAAATTAAATAAATTGAAAAATTAAATCTCCGTAAAATAAGCTAAATAATTTATATTATCTTAAGTGAGGTTATAGTAACCAAAATTTATAAACATTTGAATTAAATGTTAAATTTAAATTATAAAGGTTATTAATTTTGTATCGCATAAGATATTAATTCTTACAGTGTTATTAAAATTAGATAAATTTAAAAGCTTTTCGAGTTTTGCAGTAAATCGTAAACTTGTGAAAGACCGCTAACTTTACATCGAGCAAGTGGTATATCCTCAGCTACATATTAAAAAAAATTTCAGCTCATATTTTAATTACCCGCCAAAAAAATGCTTGTTTAATGAAAATGTAAAGAAAATATTTTACGTAAAAAATTAAAATTACATTAAATGGTGGGTAAGTACCTACTTACATGTTGCCATAGCTCCTACCCTCAGCGGAGCAAGCCACCGTTTTGCAACTTAAAAGAACGGTAAAGTCGTCAATCAAATTTAAAAAAATATTATCATATAATTCAAAATACTTAACATAATATCAAAAAAATATTAATTAGATAGGAATTGTGAAAGTTTTATTATACAGGGTGTCCCCGTGACTGTGGAGAACCTTTGAGGTGGTGATAAAGGACACTTTTCTAAGACAAATTTTTGTCCAATTCCAAACCCTTGGGGGGTACCTCTATTTAAAGCAATATTTGGAATTTCTGATTTCAAAACGGCGATAGCCCCGATATTATTGATTTTTTAGACTTAACGGATTAGACCTTTTTTAAAGATCAGTTACTTATCTACAAATTAGTTTATATCCTCTTATCGTCTAGAATAAACGGTTTTTGAGTTATAAATTAAATTAAAGAAAAAAATGTTAAAAAAATTCTGATTTTATTTCTTTTACTTTTCTTGTGAACCCTGTATCTCTTAAACAAGACGTCTTAGAAAAAAACTAATGACCCTAACCTCTCGCTCGAAAAAATACTTTAATTTTTTATTATACTTCAAATTCTGTGTCTTTTAGATCTATATTTTTGAGTGAAATTTATATCCAATAAAAACACGCCATCGACGGGGCTACTCTTATGAAAACAGCCAATCGAATAAACTAAGAATATTTCCGAAAACTAATCTCAAAAATTAGTTTTTATATTTGTAATTTATGCCAAATTCTACCAGAATTTCATCAAAATATTTTTAAATTTGTGGGGCACTTTAACGTGCTACTCCCGTGTATAACCCTAAAGAAACATTTTAGATTAGCTTTATTAACATTAAATTTAACATTATTTCTAACCGTATCTATGAAGTACCGGTTAAAAATCGATATATTGTAACAAATTTGACTAAGAATGATAGTCTTGTCACGTTTTAATACTCTACTTTTATACGTTAATTCTATTGTTGCTCTCTAACCTAACTTTTTGATTCTATACACATCTATCCTGAAATCTATAAAAAAAAATTAAATGTTATGTAGATATGGTTGTCATTTTAATAAAACTTTACTACGGTGAACACATCACATTGTAACTTATCAAATTTAAAATTCCCATTGGCGAGAAACCATTTAAAACAATTATTAAATTTTAAATATTTAAAAATAAAATTGAAAGCCTATTTTCCTAAGAGTCCTTTTAATTCTCATTAAAAGCACTAAAAGAAGATTCAGAAAAATTTAGAAAAAATAGGCAAATATATGAACAATAAAAATTACAACATCGCTTTTATAACGGAAACTCAACAGATTTATACTGCAAAGAAAACCGACTAAGTAAGCTTTCTAATTAGTGACTAAATCCAAATATGTTATTTATACAATTAAAAGATCCGTATTTTTCTTATCGCAAAAAAATCCTAACGTCCGATAGCGGAATTTTAAAACTTCAAAATAAATAATGTTATTCTCAAAAATTAAATTAAATTTAAAAATTAGCATTAGAAAACTTGATGCTAATTATGTTATTTTGTATCTTTAGGATTGATTTAATTTCTCCTACGTAGAACATCGTATTTAATTTTTAAATATATAAAAATACAAAATATTTTCAAAAAGGCCAAAAATATAGTAATATTTCTGAAAAAATTCGTTTTAAAAAAGTTTTACACAAAAATTCTAAATTTTTAAAATTTAATGATTTAGGAGTACAATTATTCTTTACGCTCTCCAAATTTCAATATCAATTTAATATTATTTTTATTTTTATAACAAGAAAAATCACTGTCAATTCGGTAGTTTTGTAATTTTCAAAAAATTGAAACTAGTTTTCTCAAAAAACTCAGTTTTTTTTTCTGAGATTTTTGAAGGATACTTACCCCATTATTGCCCTTATATTTCATTTAATTGCATTCTAAATAATTTTTTATTCGTTTTATATGGGATTTATTATTGTGAAAATACAGTTATATAATTTTATAAAATTTATAAATAAATCGATATTGATATTCGCAGCGTACATAGAGTAAGTATCCCCATATACATATGGAATTCTAAAAAAAAATGATTTTTTTGAGTAAAACGACTTTTAATTTTTTCAGAAAAATTGCAATACATATTTTTATGTGCATTGATTCTGAAGTTGTGAGAGATTAGGCAAACATGCAAACATCGCAGCGTCTAAATGCATTTACCCGCACAATTTCGTCGGGGTAAAAAATGTTTCAAAATTAAACATTATATTACTTAGGATATTATTTAGGATTTTGTTGTTAGATTTTATTATTTACCAGCTGTGAGAGATCAGCAGTTATTTAGATTTTTTATCAGTATTCGAAAAAATTACAATAATATTATAATAGTTTAAAGTTTACAAGTCAAATTTAATTGAGTTAGTTTTTCAACAGCAGAATGAAACAATCATTTTTATGAGAAAATTTTACTAAAATTTAAATTGTTCTAAATGATAAAATGTATAGGCAAATTGTTGCATACCTGTATGTTGGGTTGCATTTGATACACAAAATTTGGCAATGATCGATTGCTAATTTTTAAAATTTTAAATTATAATACATCTAATCAAGCAAAATAAAAGATTTCATATTAAAATTTAAAAATCGCACTTAAGTAGAAAAGAGGAAGTCAACTAGAAACATCATTTCATAAGTTTCCACCACTGAAAATAGTTTGAAAACCATGATATATTTTCGTCCATATAATTTTCATCAGTGAAAATTTCGATCTGAAAACTAAAAAATATTTTCCATTTTATAAGATATTTTTTCCACCTACCGTTGCAGGGATGTTCTTAGTCGCATAAGATATTATCTTCAACTAGCAACCTTTCTTAATGTTTTTGGTTTTACAAGATACTTGGATCCTGTCTAAAACGACCCAGCACCTTTTTTCTGAGATATTTTTGTTCTCAAGGTATCTTGATCCATCTGAGGCATTTTCGGTTAAGGAGAGAAAATACTGTAACAGCTCGAAAAAGAATTTTATTTTATGAACATTTTTATGGAAAAAATACACAACGAATGTTTCTCAAATCTTCAGTACATTTTTTTGATTATATGCTACCCTACTCCCTACTCGGACGAAAAAAGAGAATCTCCAAAGGAGATGCCCTAGTAGCCACTCATTTAAAAATATGTAACATTAGCACAACCCCAACATTTTGGTGGATAGATTCCGAATCTATCATTGATGTCATCTTAGCGCCTTCGCCTATCCTCCGAAGAATATCTGAATGGAGGATGCTTGACGAACAGACATTAAGTGTTCATAGATACATCTTTGGTGTGGAAATTTTAAACATTCTTCTGGCAATCCAGTCCACTATCTATAAGAGATAATTTTCTCATAAACTAGATAAGGAAAAATTATTGGAGGTCTTCACAGTAGAGGTGGAGACAGCAAGATGTACTGATGCGGTTGAGATCATGCACGAGATTTTTAGGGTATGCGATAATTCCATGCTGAGAAGAGGTGCGATGGAGCATAAACCCGTTTATTGGTGGACTCCAAAAATCTTGGAAAAGAGGAAAATTACCAACCGGTTTCGAAGGGTGTGAATATGCTGAATATTATCTAGCAAAAAGAAATATAATACGGGAGATTGAGAGTAAAACGAAAAGATGTGTGAGAATAACTGCTAGACCTCCTCAACAAAGATCTATGGAACAAAGCATATAAAATAGTGCAAGGCAAAATATAAGAAAGGGTACCTATTCTTGGTTTAACACCATCAAGATTCAAAATGGTAGCCGAAGCTCTGTTCCCGGCCCACTCTAAATTGGTAAACGTCATACAGTCTACTACATATCCTTGAGCCTCTTTCACTGAATTGGAACTTGAAGAAATCATATTATCTAGTATTACAGCAGATAAAGTCTCCGATCCAGATGGAATACCTGAAGTGGCAATCAAAACAATAATGGCAGCAAATAAAGATATAATCTTGGCCGCCCTCTACGACTGATTCAAGAAAGGATCCTTTCCCACAATGTGGAAGAGGACGGACTTGGTATTGATAAAAAAAGTCTAAACCCCTGAAGAAGCCACTCTCATATAGACCTATCTGCTTGCTGGATCACGCCGAAAAACTATTACAAAAGTTAATACTCAAAAGATCGAGAGAGAGCATAGCATAGTTTTTGTTCTAGCTCTGTGGAACATAATGTATGACGTGATCCTTTGATTACAACTTCCAAACGGAGCAACCCTGGTAGGATTCGCAGACGATCTAACTCTAATAGTCTGCGATCGAGATACAATGATAGCAAAAAGAAACACAAATATTGGCATAAATACCATCGTTCATTGGGCAGGGGAAAGAAAGCTGGTATTAGTTCTTGAAAAACCTGACATTATCATGTTATCAAGAAGAATAAATATGCCAATCATCAGCATATACAGAAAAAATTCTCCTATACATACTGCTATGTAAAAATTCTTAAAATGCAAATAAAAAATGTTTCCAAAAATAACCAATTCACAATGCAAAATTTATTTTAAAGAGATCGTAGTTTTGATTTCTACCTTATCCAAATCGCCTACTTATCACTTTCACACATTCGCTCGTGCAAATATAACTTTTAATTTTCCAATTTTAGTTTTGTCAAATTCAATTTACAACTTTCAACTTATCTCTATCCAAATTAACGAAACCAATCAACACACTACCGTTTGGTAACAACTTATCAAAAAATATTCAAACCAATTCTAAATATCAAAAAAAATTATCCAAAATAACGCAATAATGCATACGCATAAAAATTACTTTATTCAAATTAAATTCAAAAATCTACTCACAAAGCTTTAAATATTGATATAAATAGCACAAGACTCTTGAGAGTACAAACACTTACTCTCAGGGTTGTTAGCGCTTATAGAACTGTGTCGTTCCTCGAACCTCGTTAATTTAATTCTTTGGGAATTTCGTGATAGCTTCCTGCGAGAGATTTTTGACGTGATATAAATTGAAAAATGAATGACGTCTTATAAATTGATATACCGGCTGCACGCACAAAAAAACATTACTTTTGTCACGTTCCGCAAGCAAGAGAGCGGAACAAGCGAGAGAGAGGCACGATCGGCTTTGCATCATACATAGATATCATTTGAATTATAAAATGCCATTAAAAAAACTTGTCTGGCATGAGGTTCGATCTCGCGATTACCAAATGATGCAATATGTTTCATGCACATAACGCACTAACCTATTGACTATTGAGGGTTAATGTAATAACATAGTTTTAATTCCTATTATCTGTTACATAAACATAATTCAATTCAATTCATAAAAGTGTGTAATTTTTCATCAATGTTTTCTTATGACGTTATCACGTAAAATTATCGTCCGTAAACCGACTTTACAGATAACCCGAGTGCTTTTATTTTCTTAATTTTGGTAGTTGAGAATGAATCACCAATCTAAATCAGTCTAAACACGGAGAATGCTCTGAATAATCAGGTATCTGTTAAACGTTTATGACGTGGAGGTTATCGCTTTGGAGTAGAGAATCTGGATATTCTAAAGAGTCCTGGTTATAGATCGTTCAAGACAAATGAAACTGGTTCATTCAGGTTTCACTGGAAGCAAAAGCTTCTTCGGGTATAGCCAAAGAATTAAAGCGAAATATCCCTGTACCTATCGAAAGCCTATTTTTACATTCCATTGGCTTATCGCTTTTTCCCAAGTTGGAGTAAAGCCGTCGCCAAAGTTTACCTTTGATATTTTGGATTCTCTTGATGTGTAGTAGTGTACACCTAGTAGTGCATAACTTGCTGGTTCCAAAAATGTAAAAACTCAACGAATATTTCATGCTTAACGCTTCTTTTCTGTGTCATATCAATTGCAGCAACAGCAGGTAAATTTATTTTCTTTTTTTTGACTAAGTTGATAGCTAACGTTTGCTGAGCAGATAAAACACTCTAATGCTAGACCCACACGATAAGTGATTTGGCAAATGTTTGCTATTCGATACATAGTGTATGGAAGCCTAAGAAGTTCACGAATAAAAATTTATTGTCTACGTGCAATATTCGTCACAGACACGCATTGAGCGAGGGAGACGATATTTGTCGAATCAAAAGATTACTAATGGTATGCAACCTTTCGTTTCTACTTTAAACACGAAGCGAAACCATAAAACCAATAAATTAAAATTCATCCCACAATCAATTGGTACCAGCAATGTGGTATAAAGTTAAAACATAGGTTAAAATCCACAGGTTACGAAGCGGGAGACTACGATTTACGGTCACGCTTACTACACCCTGTACTGTTGTGATGTAAGCTCAAGTTCGATTAATAAGCTATGAATTTAGTAAAATTGGCACTATTAGAATATTATTCAAGTGCTCAAAGGATCATGAGTGCCAAATGTAAAAGTTTGTACTTTAATGGTACAGAACATTTCAATTAAATCCCTAAAAAGCAATTTAAAAAATATAAGATAAATTTAAAGTAAATAATAATTATTGTATATTTTATTTGTATTGTATAATTAAAAATCAACACGACCTTATTTACACATAACCAAAACATACTACAAATTTTGAATTTCCCGCTTAAAAAGTCGTCGACTTAATTATGATGCGCTAGTTGTCATCGTTCACAGTAAAACTTGTGCAACAGCTATTATTTATTTATAAAAGGTAAATTAAACTTCTTTATTGTTAAAATTACGTTTGGTGAATACAATTTAGATGTTAGCGTCATTCATTTTGCGTTATTTTATTAATTTTTATCAATTCGCAACAGAAATCGGGAATTTTAAGTCATTTCAAGGTTATCTAATTATTTTGACTTAATTTTCTTCAAGGAATGCAAGTAATTTTAAAAAACATGTGTAACAACGAACACAATTTCTATTTAAATGTCGTTAAATATGCATAATTTTATAAAATGTAAATTTGATTCATTTTATCAAGCATCCTAACCTCACTTTTAAAGAAAGCAAATTGTATCATTGATTTTACCCTGGTTTTACAAATAAATTGGTGTGTAGGTACATTTTACTTTGTTTTTGTATATCTATCAGTTATTACACTTCTTAAATTTAAAGATAATCAGGTTCCAAGGTTACTCTGATAGAAGTATCGGGGTGGTTAATTTAACGAATTTATTATTAATCATATCACTACAACACCCGGACCAGTTTTTAGAGGCCGCTTAACTAATCGTCATGAGCGATACATAGTATCAAATATTTTGAATGATAGTAAAATGCATTTCTTGCTATCAGTGGAATTAATAAATACAAATAATTCAATAGTTATTGGAGCAAAATTATCAACAAACTTGTCGGCCGGAAGTTTAAAAATTTTCGGACTCGATGGAACCAACTTTGATGACAAAATCTTCTAACCCGATAACAGACCTCAGCCGCGAAGTAGATCTTCGGATTGTGATCTTGTCTTGTCGATTTCGAGCTACCTAACATCTGTACTCGAGCTACCTCATGCTAGTCTCGCTAGACTGTCTTAGGTTGCTTTTGTAATTCAATCAAGTGCGATTATTAATACTCGGGGGAAGATTCCGCGTGATAACGGACCTGCAAATTTCAAAAACAATTGATGGGAAGAGCCGATTTCTGATACAAGGATAAATACTATAGTGGCCGCTATCCAAGTTTCTCAACGAGAATAGGCGGTAACATCTATAAGCACTACGCAAGTAACGACGCTAGCGTTATACAGGTTTTGCGTTAATTATTACGATATATGTAGATTATGACAAGATTGTCATGCTCTATGACGAACACTCTCCGAAATGCTCAATAAAACTTTTTTTTTAATTGCGGCGAAAGAATTGGCGTGGCGTGGAATGAGGCAGTAGCAGCGTCGCTCGAACATTTTACGTTCAAAAGAGACAATAAAGGACAAAAAACTAGGCGTTTGAGGTAGAATGCAATATTTTCCAAAACAGCACCGGGCGGCTCTATGGGAATTAACATGTGTCCAGTCCGGTTATATAAGCAGCTTTGGTCTTTGCGGTCAGAAGACACCTCTCTCCCCTCTTCCGAGTATTCTTAAACTGTAACGTATGCTCTCCATAATTTCTTCCAACTTTGCCGGCTAAAGTTGGATTTACGGTTTTAGAGAAGCATACCAGTCAACCATTTCCCCAGAGTATTCTTCCCCACTGCCGTTTGAGTAAGTCCAGCTGGTATACAAAACGCCAGTGGGGAAGAATACTCTGGAGAAATGGTTGACTGGTATGCTTCTCTAAAACCGTACATCCAACTTCAGCTGGCAAAGCTGGAAGAAATTATGGAGAGCATACGTCCTAGACTTTTGAAGGAGTAGGGAGGTGGGGCAAGAATGAAATCCGACTTGTCAAAGCAGGCCGGACTATCCGGGCTACAGCGGGTATTGGAAGAAAACATTGGGCCTTATTCTGTACAAAATGTACAAGTTGTGCAGAATATTGCTGTAGTCCCCTGGTTTAACAAGTCGTGCTTCGGAGGGCACGTAAAGCCGGCGGTCTCTCTAGGTTGATAGCTTGCCTTCATCAACAACAAAAACCAGACTTACTGGCACATCTGAGATAATCTTAGCAGGCTACCTTGGATGTAAAACAATAAATATGCTCATAGCACCAATAGTAACTTCGGAACATCACCGAGGTTGCTGTTAAGTAAAAACAGGTCGCAGACCTAATTAAAGATAAAGAAGAAGAAAAGGAAAAGGAAGCGTTCCGTGGAAGCGTCTACTATACCGAGCAGGTCCGGAAGAAAATTTTATCCCGCTGAGTCAGCGCGATTCACGAGCGTTTCGAACCCCACCGAACGTTGCATTGCGGGACTATAAAAATCCTGGCAATCATTGTCAGGTAACAGTGTATAACCACTATAACAATTATTATTAGCAATAGTTATAATTGTTTGTAATTAAGTAATTATTGTTTATTTTGTAATTAATTATTATTGTTTATTTTTTAATTAATTATTGTTGTTTATTTTGTAATTGTTGTATTGTATAATTAATATTGTAATTGTAAAATTGTTTAAAATAAAAAATACAAAAAAAAGACTTTTTTATTGTAATTTCCTCAAAAAAAAGTGTGAAAAAGTAGAAATTGTTATATTTAAAAAAATTTTGGAGGTAAATATTTAAAATTTTCAATTAGGTATTCAAGAAATAGAGTGATTAGGGAATATGTGGATCTGCAAAATAAAAAGTGTACCTAATGAAAAGTGACCGGATATTTCAGTACGGAACATTTTGATCCCAGATATTTGGTTTTTGGACAATTCGCTCTCAAAATATTTCGCTACCGGACATTTTGCTACCACTCCTAAATTGTGACTAAAATTGTACATTATTTGGTATTTACATTATTATACCATTATTATCTAGTTAGTAGCGAAATGCCGAGAGAAAAATGTTTTAGTAGCAAATTGTCTTATGCTGAAATGTCCTAGAATCCTCACAAAATAATTCATGCTTTTTGTAAAAACAAAACTTTTTGGGAAATGTTACTTTCGACTTTGTGGTGGTTTTGTCAACGCACGTTTTTTCGATTTGGTAAAAATTTGATATTTTTTATTTTGTAATGCTTTCAGATAACAATTTTCGTTTAGAGAATTTGAAATGAATAAGCCTAATTCGGGTAGTAGTAACCCGAAAAAGAACGGTAACGGTACGAAAACAGAGCAAAAAATTAAAAGTAAAACTCCAGAAGAAGAAGAAGTGAAAAAAGACGAGATAGTGGAGAGTGTTGTAGACAATACCAATGATAATGTAAAAGATGTAAATGCAGAAGAAGAGACTTGGAACTCAAAAGTACGCGAAGATTTTGACCCAAAGCTTGAGATTCGCCAAGAAAACATTATAATGACTCAAAATTTGAAGAAGATAAGTTTAAAAGACAATAACGAAAATATTGAAACACCAAGCGGCAGCAACGATAAAGTAGCTCTAAATACAAAAACCATAACAATTACTGGGCCAAATTATGATGATTTGGACAAGAAAAAGACCGACGCCGAATTCGATAACTTTTTGAAGCTTCTGGATAATCGTACAAATACCAAGTATACCAAAGTAAAGGAAATTGATGAAGACTTGTTTAAAATGTCAAATGATTATTCGTTAGCTCATTGCGTGGCTGAAGACTTAAATATGAGTAGTGGAATTGCTGTACAGTTCAGGTATTTTGTTTTGTTTTAAGTGAAATTTCTTTGCTGAGAATGTTATAATTTTCGAGCACTATGAAAATTCCGATTAGAATAGTGTTTTCATTAAAAAAATTAATGCAAAGTATGCGGTCACCCGTTCAAGTACTAACCGCGCCAAATATTATTTGACGTCCGTGATCGAACGAAAACGATTGTATTCAATATGGTACGGTCGTTGCCTTAATAATTAATGTACGCTACGCTATATTAATAATAAAATTATTTCATTTTAATTTCATTTTAATAAGCACGCACACATTTTTTAAATAGATGTGTAACATTGTGTGCTTAAATTAATTATTTGTAGTTTGAAGTTCAAGAAACATGGAGTTTTAAGCAATCAAAGGCAAAAGCAAGGTGGATTGGCAATTATAAGTTTTTCGTCACGTTTTATCTACTATTTGGTTACAAAAAAGTACTCCAATGGCAAACCAACTATTCGCACCGTGTGGAATTCGCTGAAAAAGATGCAAAAGCATGTGCAAGTAAATAACGTCAAACAGGTGGCCATACCACGAATTGGTTGTGGTTTGGACCGCTTAAAGTGGACTGACATAAAATTTATGATCGAGCACATATTTAAGGACACCGACGTCGAAATTACTGTGTGTAATTTCCAACAGGTCAGTTTATGCAGATGCATTTTGCCTTCTGCCTCATTTCAGATTAAATAATTTACAAGTAATGCAATCGGCTGTTGAATTATTTTGAATCCAAAATTGTTCTATTGAAATGTTTAGCATGGCGATCCAATTTCTGTTATTGTTTGATCTTTTTTTTTTCTTTTTAAAACGAAACAAAAACTCCAACAGAAATCGGTTTTGTAAAATTGCATAAAAATCTCAAGGATATTAAATATTAAATTACAACTATTACATTCTGAAAAGAATATCGCTACCTCTTCACCGAGGTTTACAAATTCATTTGTCTGAGGTGAATCAATCCCCTTATTACATTATATTATTTTAGTTGCTTTGTATTATTTATTTTTTTTCTTCTTTAGATGCGTTCTTTCTCCGATTTGGTCTCCTCCGTCTTCTAAAGTCTTGGATGATTTGCTGCTCTCACCACAATGTCCCTCCATTTCTGTTTATCGAGTACCATCTCTTTCCATCCAATGACACCCATTTCTCTCAGGTCACGAGTAACCTGATTCCACCATCTTAATCTTGGTCTTTCTCTGGGTCTATTTTCACCTGGGTTCCACAGTGTTATCACTTTTACTGCCGCTGCACTCTCGAATCTCATGATGTGTCCCATCCATCTGATTCTTTGCGACTTCATGTGTCTGACGATGTCTTCGCCGTTTATTAACCTTTGGATCTCGCTGTTCATTAATGCTCTCTGCTCTCCGTCAGCTTCCCTCTTTGGTCCCAGTAGACTTCTCATGACCCTTCGTTCAAAAACTCTCAGTTGTTCCTCTTCGTCAGCCGATATGCACATTGTTTCAGACGCATAGGTCACTACCGGTCTTATCAGAGTTTTATATATCTTCAGTTTGGTTCTTTTTGTCAGCTGTTTACTCATTAACGTGGTTTTGTTCGCATAATAGGCTCTGCTGCCAGCGTTTATTCTTCTTTTAATATCTTCATATCTTTCTCCTTTTTTGTTTATTAAAACTCCCAGGTAATTAAAGCTCTCTACTTCCTCAAAATTGTACTTATGAATGTTAAGGCCTTGACGCATATTGTGTTTATTTCTGTCGCACTTCATATACTTGATCTTTGTCTCACTTATTATTAATCCCATTGTGTATGCTGCTCTAGCTATTGATTCAAACAGTTCTTTCATCTTTCTTATTGATCTAGTCATTAACACAACATCGTCCGCATACACCAGTATTTGGCCTTCTCTGTTAGTTATTGTACCTTTTGAGTTGGCTTCCTTCATAATTCTGCTTATCAACACGTTAAAGAGGGTTGCTGACAGTGCATCGCCTTGTCTCACTCCGCTATTCAGTTTGAATTTTTCGGTTATTCCTGTCTCTGTTCTAACACAGGCGGTTGTATTCTCCAGTGTCATCTTGATCAGACGGATCCGTTTAGATGTTGTACCACCCTCCCGCAATGCTTTATATAGTTCTCGTCTGTCTACTTTGTCGAACGCTTGCTGGAAATCGACGAACAGCAGGTGCAAGATTATATCATGTTCATAAAACTTCTCGATTGTCTGCTTCACTACATGTATTGCGTCCACTGTGGATCGTCTCGCAACAAATCCATATTGACATTCTTCCAACATACCTTTCACATGTTCATTAAGTTGACCGTGAATCAGTGTTGTCAATACTTTATATGCTGCGTTTAGTAGTGTAATGCCTCTGTAGTTTTTACATTCTTCAGAGCTACCCTTTTTCTTCAATACTACTATTTCGCCTTCTTACCATTCTGTGGGCATTGTCTCTTGTTCCCATACTTGTTTAATAAACTCGCTCAATCTGTCATGTAATGTACTTCCGCCATACTTAATAAGCTCTATACAGATCCCATCCACTCCTGGCGCCTTTCCGTTCTTGACCTTATTTATTGCTTTTATGATTTCATTGCGAGATGGAACTGGTATTTCTTCTTCGCTTTCAAACGTTTGAACTTCGGTGTCTTGATCGTCTCCATACTCTCTATTTAATAACTTGCGAAAATACCTCACCCATATTTGTCCGATTTTCCCTGCGTCGTGTTCCACCACTCCGTTCTCATCCTTTATACCTTTTGAACTAATCTTGTGTACAGGTTTCTGCAATTTTAGGGTTTGGTAGAACATTTGAGCTTTGTTTTTGTTGTTACTAGCTTCTATTTCTTTCATTACATTTTCCATCCAGATGTTTTTCTTCCTTCTGTATAATTTACTTACTTCATTCTGCTTTCTTCTATATCTATCGAGCTCCTCTTGTTTGCCGCTTTTTAACCATTCTCGTCTTGCGTCTGATTTCTTTTCACTAGCTTCCAGACATTCGTCATCGAACCATTCTCTATTTGTTTTTCTTTTTTGTCTGTACCCAATTTCATGCTCTGCACATACTCTTAAGCTCGATAAGATGTTGTTCCATTCCTGTTCTATGTCGTTACTTCTTGAGTTCTTCTTTAATTCATTGTCCATTTTTTCTTCGTATCTTTTTCTTCGATCAGTTTCTTTGAGGTCTTTTGTTGCAAATCTTTTAGTTTGTTTCTTTCTTGTATGAAATGCCTTATGTTTTATTGTAGCGATTACCAAGTAGTGGTTCGAGTCCGCGTTTGCTGCTCTTCTTGAGACGATTATGTGATCGATTTGGTTCCCGTCTTTATTACTTCCTCCTGGCCACACCCATGTTATTTTGTGTGCTTTCTTGTGTGGGAACTTTGTAGTACTACATATTATCATATTTGTCATCTCCGCAAGATTACAAAGTCTGTCTCCGTTGTCGTTCGTTTTTTCGTGGATGGTATGTATCCCTGCGACTGCTCTTACGTAATTTTCTTTACCGATTTGGGCGTTAAAATCTCCTACCACTAGCATTACCTCATTTTTGGGTACGGTTTCACAGATTTTTGTTAATTGTTCATAATATTTGTCTTTTTCAGTTTTGTCACTATCTTCGGTGGGTGCATATCCGTTTACAATGGACACGTTTACCCTTGCCTTAAATCTCAAGTATGATATTCTTCCGCTAATTGGTGTGAAACTCAAAATACTACTCATTATCTTGCTCGTAACCACGAAACCGGTACCGTTTCTACCCTGGGAGGCGTCTCCGAAGTATAGCAACGTGTATTTCTCCTTCTTTATCTCGTCTTCCCCTTTCCACCTTATCTCCTGCAGTGCCGCCACATCAACCCCGTATCGCTTTATCTCATTTGCCACCTCATCCATCTTACCCGGTTTCAGCAGCGTTCTGACGTTCCAAGTTCCGATCCTAAGCACACTTTTCTTTCTTTTTTTCTTTGTTTGTTGATTCCGTCCTGTATTACCATCAATCAATAGCCTTATTCTCGCGGTAGTCGACATTTTTCCATCTTTACTGTCCGTTCTTAGTTTTTTTGAAGCGTAAGTTCTTTCTTAATGCGATCCCAGACGAAAAGGATGTCATTCACCAATAGTTTCTTGTATCCAATCCTTGTCTTGTTTCCCTTTTCTTTTTCTTTTCTTGCTGTTTCTTTTATTTTTATCTGTATTTGTCGCTCTGCCACTGTCATGTCACTCTCTATATCAGCGGTTCCCAAATGGGGTTCCGCGGAACCCTTGGGGTTCCGCAAAAAATTCCAAGGGTTCCGTCAAAAAGAATTTCAAAATGGCGTAAAAATAAATTTTTCCGCTCAAAATAATATATTTTTTGAACTTTTTTCTATTCCATTCAATGGCAATCCATTCATGAAATGCTAACGTCCAGTCGAATTTTCTGCTGTAGATTTCGAAAATTCAATTGAAATTAGGTGCGATTTCCAATTGGAAAGTAAATTTAAAGAAGTTCCGCTTGGCGTATCTTGGAATAAATTGCGCAAAGAATATCCGGAGTTGTCCAAACGTGCAAACTTTATTTTGCTACCATTTGCGAGCACATACAAGTGTGAGACTGGATTCTCATTATATTCAGGAACAAAAACAAAGTATCGAAATCGACTTGATGCAGTTCCTGACATGAGAATCCAGCTTTCAGAAATCGGGATCTGTCAGAAATTCTCACCCACGATTTTAACTTTTTCCTATTGAAAATAGGTAAAAGGGCACTTTTCTAAGCATACTAGAATAAAAATTTTGTAGAATAATGCAAAAGTTTTCAAAAAAAATCGAATTAAAAATGTAAATTTTACATGTATTTTAGATACACCTTTAAACACGGCTGCATGATTAGCCGTTGTTGAATAAGGCAAAAAAATTTAAAAATATCCCTGAAAAATGACAGAACTCGCCAATAATACAACAACATTAAGAGTATATCAAAGCACACGTACCGTCAACAAAATGAAGAGCAGAGACTCGAACGTGCTAGTTACCGTCATGTATCATGTTACATCTCCCTGCTTTTCGTAATTTTAAAATGCCGTTATTTCGACAACTATTGCATAATCCTAAAAAAATTTTGTGTTAATATACTCAGAAAATTGTCCTCTTTCCAATGGTCAATAGAAAAAAGTTGAAATCGTGGGTGAGGATTTCTGGCAGTAACCCAGAAATCAAACCAAATATTAAAAGAATTTATTAGAAGAAAACAAAATGTCATACTTCTCACTAATAATAATTGTAATAATTTGTAATTCTATAATAAATAATTGTTATATTTGTATTTACTTGGTCACTAGGGGGGGGGGGGTAGTGTGCGTACACAACCACAACCTTGTATGCAGTAAACAAATCGGCTTGGGGTTCCGCCAAATTTTTTACATCGCCCAAGGGTTCCGCGACCAAAACTAATTGGGAACCGCTGCTCTATATAAATGTTTGTGTCCCTCAATTTGTGTTTGTTCTCCATTATCATCTTTTTGTTCTCCCATTCCTCCATTCGCACCAGAACTGGTTGTTTGCTCTTATGTTTTCCGATCCTACATGCGCTTTTTATGTTTCCATTTACTCCCAGTTTCGTCTGAATAAGTTTCTCCACCTCTTTTGCAATATTTTCACTCTCAACATGCAATCTCTTAATAACTATGTTGTTCTTTCTTTTTTCTATTTTTTGCCGTTCGTTTTTTTCTTTAAGTGCCGCGATTCTCTCCGTTAATTCTTCCTTTTCATTTTTCCAGACCTGCTCCTTTTGTATCATTTCCTTTTTCAGACTTTTTATCTCTTCGGTAGTTCTTTTTACTTCTTCTCTCATTCTTTCTAGCTCCTCACTGTTCTTTCTCAATTCCACGCTATTCTCCTTCATTTCTTGCTTTATTTCCGTACTCATAGTCATTATTAGTTTCTTTAGCTCATCCATGTTTCCAGCTTCCTCTTTATTCTCGCCGTCAACGACCGTTTTCTGATTTTCTCCTTTTGGTGGTGGGGATCTCGTTGTTATCCTACTTTTCTTGAAAATATCTCTCGGTTCGGTTGTTTCCCCTTCTGTTTCCGATCTCACTCTTTTAGTGTACTCCTGCGGTGTTGTGTCGCTATTCAGTCTGATTCTCGTGCTTTCGTTCCCCGGCATTACCAATCAGGGTTTCCCACTTCCGGACCACCACTATGTGAGGCGGTCAAACTATTGTGTACTTTATTTGTGCGGTGCGGCTATCTTTGTCTTTATTTGCACGGTAGGACTATAATTTTCTATCTTGTATTCTTCGATAATTTGGTAGCGCGATGCGTTTAAGTTATCAGTTATTAATCTATCGGTCAACACGAAATACCCGGGTCGACCCCTCGGAGGTATTTGTATTACAAAATCAAAAATCTACAAGTTAACCCCAAACAATACTGCATCTCTTCGACGTCTCCTGTACTTGCATTTATTTTTGTGCCAACACGTATTCCACTTCCAATCACCTCGCTTGCTCCCAGATATTGCACTTCGTTCAGATTTATCTCGTTATCTTCAGTATAAACTCACTTTACTAGCAACAACTCTGGTAAACAGTTTACAGGACCGTAACCTAAGTAAATAATTCTACCTTTAATCTATATCTTCTAATTCTATATCTAAGGATATTAAAAAAAAGTAAAATTAAAGTTTTTTTCAGACCAAAGAGTCCGCTTCCGCCTGTAACATTATTCAAAAATGCAAGATCGTTCAGGTTCCTCATTCTGTGAGCGAAATCGAACCTGACACCATGATCGTTTACTTTGGCACGGAGGATGGTTTTGTCGATAACCCAATCAAAGAACTGAATGAAAAGTTTCACATTCTTCCAGACTACGAGCGTCACCCTAGAGTATTAGGGCAAGTCGTGCAGACTGATGCTTTTAATGGAAATTACCTTGTATTTGGGTTCATAGTTAAAAAGTCGACCGGGGATTTCCTAGATTATACATACGTTCAAAAATGTACGCAAATGGTGAACATCATTAATGAAAAATTTGGAGATCAAGCATACCAGTTTTTAGCTCTCGACGTGTTTCAAGATCCGTCCGACGACGAACTGCAGTTTCATCATGTGCTCAACATTTTAAGAACCACTTTAACTGATGTCGATGTTTATGTCTGTTATCCCAAGGATTTGATGCATCTGATGCCCAAAGAACGCATACGTAGAAGTACTTATTTCAAGGATATTTAGCCTAAATAATAATTTTCCAATTTATTTTAAATAAAGCATACGCCGTTTGTTAGCTTTCATTTTGAGTTTATTTTTTCTGTTTTAATCTGATTTTTAAGTAAGATTCTTTCCGTTTGGTAATCTAGTGGAATTAAAATTGGAAGTCGAATTTTTCTCTAAGTTGTCAACGGTAAGTAATTACATGTAGTGGAATTCCTAATGTATCATAATTTGAACTGACGTTAGTAAAGTTAGTAAAGTTAGTGTACACTGAAAAAAAAATTAAAGAAAAAAAAATGCAGAAAGTGCTGATAGTAAGTATTTTAATAAATAATCTTATTTCAAAATTCTCATTGTTATTGGAAGTTTAAAATTTTGGCAAATTTTGGAGTTTTTTGTTTCATATAATAAATTTAATTTTAAGGTGATATAACTACGTTGCTTGGAATAATTTCAATATTCGTTTAATTTCAAACTTCCAAACGGAAGGCAAGTGCTTGGGCCGTTTCTTAAGATACTTAGGACCAGTAGGTAAACATTATTTTGACACAATAAACTTGAACAACACACTCTTTGACAGTCAGCAGTAGCTTCTATTCAAAAAACATGTTATGGTGGAGATCTCAGTGCTATTGCTCGAAATTGGTTCACTACATCGTAAAAAATCGGTAAATCTTCTTGCGTAAAAGGGACAAACTACTAGGAAACTCTACGTCGTACAGGCCCATGCGTTTCCTAGACAATATAGGCAAGTTGATGAGAAAGATGCTGATCTTGCTTAATCTCTTTATTGCTTAATAAAGCAATAGAGGAAGCGGGTGGACTCGCAGACGAGAAGTTCGGGTTCAGAAAAGGCAGATCTACGGTAGAAGCTTTTATTAAGATACAAAACATGGTAGAGCTTGCAAAGTCCGGAATCTATCGAACAAGAAAGTTCTGCATGTTGATGACGCTAGATGTGAGGAATGCCGTTAAGTCGGAACTAGAAAGAAGAGCTATTCCACCGTATCTTCTGAAAGTTTTCTTAAAAGAAATCCAAGTCGTTGAAAAAATGTAATCAGCGGAGTTCCACAAGGTTCGATTTTGGGACCAACACTGGAATATTATGTATGACGGGATGCACCGCGTAGATCTGCCAGGATGTTCATTGTTGGATTTGCCAACGACTTTCGTAATTTTTGTTGTTTTTAAACTTGCGCGGTGTTCTAATCGTCGTTTATTAAAAGAAGGCGGATAATTCTTTTTGCTCTACTTTTATTTATCTATCTGAAAAATGATCAACCCGCTCTCCATACGTGGCTTGCCCGTCGCAATCACCTAGAGATCACCTAACAAATACTTTAGATTGGCTTAATCAACTGATAAATATTTTCTATATTTTTTTGCAATATTTGACGATTGTTATATCCGTTAGATTACGGATTATCTAATTTAAAATATTTTTTTCTATAGAATTATAATTTTCTGTTGTATAAAAACATTGCATAAAAAGGATTCATAAAAACTTTAGCATAAGCAAAACTCTACATGTAGAATAGATAAAATTACAAAAAAACAAAAATCGTTCCCTGCTTTATTTCCTACAACTTTTGTTTAAACATTAAAATTGATGTTATTGTTAATAATATGAAAATACGAACATTGCTAAACAATAATAATTAATATATTTAGCCTTTAATGCTAAACTTAAAAACGTAAAATAAAATTAAAATTTAATATAACAAAAGCTGTTGGTTTTTATTATTTTCTTAAAAAATACGTTAGAATTAGGCTGTAAAACAACTAGCTTTTTGCGATGAGCGAGGGGCCGTGAGTTTTACTGCACAAGGTACTGAAAAACTATTCAATATCAAACACTGCGCTGAAATTAAAAATTTATAATTAAATAAATTCAATTATAATAAAACACAACTGTAAAATAGGAATACAGATATAAGGTATATGTTTTTCTCAGATATCTTAAAATATTGAATAAAAAAATTATTACTCTGTAAAAAACCCACAAAATATCAACAATGCCTGTTGTCTATTCTATACAAAGATTTCAGATTATAAAATCTCAAATGCAAATCATAGCCTTGATGTTAATAATTTGATTTGTTCTGCTGATAGCTCCTCCAAGAAACTTTGAAGTGATTTTACTTCTGTTGCACAGATCTGTTCGCATAAATTCTCACTAAGCTGCGCAGGATAATTTTCACAAAATTAAAAAGATAGTAAATTTGCACTCTTAATACTAAACATTTGGTTTAAATTTTAACGCCGAGGTTTCGATATTACCTACCCCGAAGGTATTCATCGGTCTCAGATTCTGATGTATGCAGACGTACTTTTTGTTTTCACCACCTACTGCCTATGACAAGATTAATTCTTTTATATGACTATTTACAGAAGCAGCACTCTCAGCCTAGAACATACGGTTTCGAGGTTACTCCAAAGAGATTTTTAGTCATCAAGCATAGATTAACCCACAAAGCAACGATGCATTTCCAAAAACGTGTTTTAGCGGCATATACGTATTTATGCGAAAGTTTTAGTCTATGCTTAGTAACTTGTGAGATCATCCGTACCTCATGATGAGAGAGAGGGAGAGAGAAGTAATCTCTAAACTGTCGACAGTACAGTAACACCTTGCGGCCCATCTGATGACTAAACCATCTACACCATCTTGGTCTAAGCACGCTTAACCTAAAAAAAGTTATACTTAGCCTAGAGCAACCCTTGTTCTAGGCCAAGGGTGCTGCTTCTGAGATAATTTCACGTTGCTCTTTGGACACGAAATACAGTTGTTTAGATATGTTCAAGTTTTGAATTATTTTAAACTGTTACATATGTTTACATATCTACATATATACATAGTTGATGAAAATACTAGGTATTGCTAGGTAAAACTTGAGTTTTACGATCTTAAAGTACTTAAATTTATTCGACTTTTGCTATACAAAAAATATGTATAATTTAATTATATTACTTTTTGTGATATTCACAGTTTTAAAATTTAAAAATAATGGTAAAAGTATTTATTCTTTTTTCCTATTTATAAAAGAAAATAATTTGGGTTTTATAACTGGTTTAGGTTGCTCTACTTCTGTTACCACGTTATTCTCTGATTCCATGCTATGCTGTTGTAAGTAATCGTATATGGCTTCTTCTTCTTCCTCTTCTTCTTCTACTTTTACTTCTACTTTTTCTTCTTTCATGTTTATACCTTTTCCTATTCCTACCGTAATATTTTTAATATTTTTATCGTTAGTATTCTGTTTTATATTTTGAGGATCATCATAAACATCATCACTGTCATCAGTCGAAAATGAATTTGAGCTTCCATTTATAGAATGATTCGTATTGGATTCAACTGGATCATATTCAGTGCCCAAAGAATCTAAAGATGACGATTTACGTAAGGGAGATATTGGAATAGGCTTTGGCGATGGAATTGGAATATTCGCCCTGGCTGGAATCTCGGTCCTTTAATATACAATAGATAAATTATAAAAAGTTTAGAATTAATTTAATATATAAATTATTAACTCGTGAAATATTTTAAATTGAACAAGTTAATTAAACATTAATTATATTTTTATTAATAATGTGTGAGTAACGTTGACGTTAATGAGGTGTGAGTGACGTTGATTGGGTTTCATGTGTTGGATGGTCTTCATGTCAATAGTCAGTGGTATGAGTTCCAAGGAAAGATTTCCGCGCCTCTATCACAGCCAACTCTTTTCAAAAAACAATATCATACAATCCCAGCAAACCGTGGATTACAGCTGAACAAAGAGAGCTTATTAGGGAAAAGACATTTGTGGCAGAAATACGCACGAAACAGAACACCCGAAAACTTTGCACGTCATCGTGGTTTTTCGAATATCTTAAACGCTATGTTGTCTACTGCCAGAAGAGATTATGGGGAGAGTCTTATTCCTGAGAGCGGTTCAAAAGGAATTTACAAGTACATTAGGTCATCCACTGTCTTCTAAAGTTACTATTCCACGACTAATGCGGCCGGATGGCGTGATCTGTGACGGTGATCTTGAAACCGCTAGTCTACTTTGTCAGAAATTTGTGTTGTCTTTTGTGCAAGAACCCAAGTCTTTGTCCTCCCAGAGCTTTTTCGGTGATCAATTTCCCACCGGATCGAATCGAGAGATATATCGATAAACTGAAGAGTAAAACATCTCCAGGTTTGGACGGAATTTCTGCTAGTTTATTAAAGCACTGTCAAAATACTCTTTCTTTGCCTCTGTTGCTGATCATGAAAAACTCGTTTGCTGATCACAAACTTTTGGATATTTGGCGTCTTTCTTCTATAACGGCAATTTTTAAAAAAGGAAACAAACTTGACCCCGACAATTATCGACCAATCAGCATTACTCCAATGGCAGCCAAATTGATAGAAACTATTATTGCTGAAGATGTGCTACAATTTTTTATTGACAACAAAGTAATACTTGAGTCGCAGCGTGGGTTTCTACCCAGTCGCTCCATCATGACAAACTTTGCTTACGCTTGCTTGCTTGCTTATAAAGAATAAGACGGAAGTTCTCGTCTCGATCACAGCATCCCATTAGACGTAATTTATTTGGATTTCTCAAGAGTCTTTGATAGAGTAGCCAAAAGAAATTAGCACATTTTAGTGTTGGGAGACAGTTGCTGCAGTGGTTGTCCGTTTTTCTTAGTAACCGAGCGTTTAGGGTCCGAATTGGACAAACGTTTTCTTGTGATACTTTTGTTATCAGTGGTGATATTCTGCAAGATGATTTTGATAGAGTGATGCTATGGTGCTCCGAATGGTTGATTTCTTTAAACATTGATAAGTGTGTTATTATGCATCTCAGTAAGAACAATCCTCGGTTAGAATACACAATTAATGGCTTGTGTTTGAGAGTTGTAGAGTCACACAATAATCTCGGCGTGACAATAACGAGTAATCTTTCTTAGAGTAGCCACATAAACAAAATCTGCAGAAAATCCAAAACTATGGTGTATCTTATTTCTAAGTGTTTTGAGAGGCCCAGTTCTGCGGTTGATAAAAAAATATACATCACCTACATTCGACCTCACCTTGAAGACCTTGGTCGGGTGTGGTGTGCGGAGTTGGTGCGCGACGTTAATACATGCTCGAATCTGTGCAGAGAGCGGCAACAAGATTGGCGTACTTACAACAACAGACCATCTTATGAGGAGCGTTTACGCAGTTTCGATCTGACACTCTTTCACCTTTGACATTTTAAGGAAGATTTGACATTAGATATGTCTCACCTCTTTGCGTTTAATATGGATGTACGCTTACGTGGACATCGGTTAAAGTTGCTACGCGAGAGGTTCAAACTAGAGCCAGAGAGCACTTCCTATCAAACCGAATTTTCGGTGTCTAAAATGATCTTCCTGATGATGTCGTGGCGGCTTTATCTGTTAACTCATTTAAGAATTGATTGGATCTTCTGAGTCTTTCACGACGGGATTAATCTCTGTGTATTATTTGAGTCTGTGTTATCAGTTGACTGTGTTTTAAATTACATTGCCTGTTTAATTTGAATATTTGTTTAGTTCGCATTTATATTTTTATATGTTTCTCTGTATGCTCACTTGTTTATGTATATCTAAATAGCACTGTGTCTTAATTTTGTAATTTATAGAGTTTATAGGATACAATTCTCGACTCTCTTAATATGTAATAATAATAGTAATAATAATTGATAATATAGAATTTGTATAAATATAAAAGCGGTAACCTTCCCTGAAAGCCCAATAAAAATATTAAATGTTAATAATTTTTAATTAACTTGTTTAATTTAAAACTTTTTAATTTAAAATATAATTAGTTTAAGTATTATTTACCTTCTATCTGGTTGGAATAATTTAAGTGGTTCGTAATCAACGCTGTCGTCGTTTAATAAGTCATCTGATGGATTAATATCCGGGATTGGTGGTACCGGAGGAAGACTTCGTTTTTGAAATGATTTATTAATTGCATTAACCCATTGTAGCATGTCCTTTGGTGTTAATGCTATAAACTAAATTGATAAATAAATAAATATACTTGTTAATAAAAATGTCTATAAAATTATAACAATCGAATGCAAAAATTCAGTCCTACTGATATTATCTGAAATTGCAGAAACAATTCAACATGGAGTTTAAAAATTTATTTTTTACATAAGGAAAATATTAAGATAAAGTTAAAATAAAATTAAATGCGCCTCCTGAAAATGCTTTGAAACATGTTGAGTTTCTAAAATATATAAAACAGCAAAGAAGTATTATATTTTATTTTACTTTTAAACGTAAATGTTTAAATATATTGTCGTGTTTCAAAGAGATTCGCACCCACCCTGTGCATTTTAAAGAAAATTTTGTGTTAGTAAATTTGAGTTGTAGCATTGTAAATTTGGGAGGTGGAGGCAAATCGACGGAGATACGAGGTTTTTGGCCACGAGTCGCCCGAAGAGTTGGCGGTGCGACTTTTGGCTCGTTAATTATTGCGATTTTTTTTGTTTTAATTGATTTGAAGTTGCGAGTTATAATTTTTAAGTTGAATAAAGTGATTTTTATGCAATTGCATTACTGCGTATTTTTGAAATTTGGAATTATTTTGGATATTTTTTTTGATGAGTTGCTACCGAGCGGTAGTGTTATTAATTGGTTTGATGGAATTGGAAAGAGAACAGTGAAAATAAAAATTGAGTTTGAATTATTAAAAATTGTAAAATTAAAAATTAAAAATTATTGCATTTGTAGGAACGAATGGTGCTATTGATAAGCGAGCGATTTGGATAACGAAAATCGAAACTTCGTTCCCATTTAAGAAGTAATAAAATGTTACATTTATTTTACATTGAATTTAATTTGGATTTGGAATATTAAAAATAATTATTTTTGATTATCATATGCAAGTGAATATTTTTGAAGAATTTATTTATTTTTGACAAGAAATTTTTATGGTTTAAATTTTGAGAAGCATTGAATTTTTAATTTGGATTTGATATTAGTTTAATTTTAGATAAGCGATTTAACACTGCATCTTTCAATTGGCACCCAGAACTGTATTTAGAATTTTATTTTGAGAACCCACCCTGAGATACGACAATCTCATCTCCCGCATTTAAGAGCACTTTGGAGCGCTTGGAGCACTTTAGAATGCTTGGAAACATAGCTTTTTGCTACAAAACCATTGCAATATATATTACGAACAGAGTCCGAAATTGTACAATATCGACATTGCACAGATATTTTTTTACAAAGCTAGCATTGCACAGTCAATTTATGCAATGTCTGATATTAGGTTGTTTTAATCGACTTTGTACGGCATTATTTGTACAATGTCAACATTGTACACTGCAATCTGTGCAATGTTGGTTTTCCGTAAAAGGTATGTTTGAAGTCAATATAAAATCTAATCAGACGATATTAATACGACAAAACGGATATCTAAAAAACGTGTAAATAATGAATATATTAAACATGTGAAAAGGCAATAATCAATGAATAAGATTTTTTAATAAGATTAGTTAATACTAGTTTTTAGTTATTTTACTTATTTTTACAATCCAATGCCTTATGACATTTTGAATTACACTTTAGTAACATTCTGCTTTACAACCAACACATTTTTTAAATAATTACATCTTACGAAGCCTTGTCCTCTGAATTTAGATTGTTTATTGCTGGCTGTTCGCAACGTGCAAGTTCCTTCTGCTTTAGAAGGATTTATTTGCTGCAATTTGATTTCTACTATAGTTGAGGTAAGACACCATTTGCTGTCCTAATTTTATAATAATTATTATCTTCAGTAACTTCCATAACTACATCAAGCATATTTCTAGAATCCCCTTTTTCCCTATCCAAAGTATGAACTGGTATAGTTACGATTGTCTATAGGAAAGCAAGTATATCTATTTGCTTCCCATTATCATATTTTTAGCTAGCTCATGCATTCCAGCTACAGTTAAATCTGATTTTTTAATAAATTTTGTGGTAATGGTGAATTTTCTTTGTCTTTGCACATTGCACACATTGCAGTGTACAATGTTGAAATTGTACAAGTAACGCCGTACAAAGTCAGTTAAAGCAACCTAATATCGGACATTGTATAAATTGACTGTGCTAGCTTTGTACAAAAATATCTGTGCAATGTCGATTTTGTACAATTTCGGACTTTATACAAACTTATACAAATTTAAGCAAAATACAATTAGAGACATTCCAAAAAAAGAAAAATGAAAAAAATTGAATAAATAAATTTTGTGTAGTAGGGTTGGGGGTAAAAATATACGGACATTTAAAAAAGACTATTTATAATACTATGGCAATAACGTTAATTTATTTAAATTTAATGGAAATTTTGTTAATCTACTCACGACCGGCACCGATGAAGTTCGTTCTCATAATATAATTAAAAATTTCAAAATCAAATTTGGTCTTTTTATTTTTTTCTAAATAGTTTACGATAATTGCTTATTTGTTTTGATCTTATTGAATCTTCATTAAAGGATAATAATCAAAAAACTTAAAAAATAAAAAAGTCAAAAACGTTTAAAAAAAAAGTGAAAGTAATGAAAACGACATTTATAACAAGAAATAAATATGGAAAATTCTAGAAATAAAATATTAGAAACCAAAATTAACATGCAAAAAGAAAATTATCTTACCAAAAACTTTAAAATTGAGAAAAATAACCACGTGGAGATAACCTCAAAAATTGCACTAACTTAAATTAATAACCGACACTAATGGTTTTAAACTCTCGAATGATGTAATCATTCGAAATAAGTTTGGAAAAAAGATTAACAAAATCATTTACATACACGAAACGATTTAGAGCTAGAGCCATCGATTGGAATTAGATCAAAACTCTCTTCTTTCTTTTTCATATTATTTGGCAAATTCATATTAGTCGCACATGAACAAGCTTCGTATTTTGTCAAGTCCAAAGCTTGCATGGGTTTTGACGCAAATTCGTGGTGATAAACTATAAACCATGGATATAAAATTGCAACAAAAACTTTTTTGCATTGTTCAAAAAATAATATTTTTTCTTTTCGAAATAAAGGTCCTGATTTTCCATCTGACATTTCACTTGCTGGAGTATCTAAAATATAAATTTTAAAACGCCTACAAAAACTAATTTAATAATGATTAAACATACTTTCGAAAGGGCAAATAATGAAGTTGTCTTCTACCTGTGAAGAATTTGAAATATTTTCGTCTAAAATCATAGAAACGTCCGAATAAACTTCTTGGTGATCTTGTAATTGATCTACTGTAAAAAGATTTAAATGTTTAATATAGCTAAATTATTTTCTGTTGAGTAATATCCATATCTACCTTTAGATCCATTCATGTCAACGTAAGATTCGAGAGGAGCATCGCTTATAGTGTTGATAATTGCTATGGTTTGCAACTGTTGTTTTGATCTATCTATTAGTAAACTCGCTTTTGACTTTCCATTTGGAGATAAATATCCATTAGAAGCTTCATCGTTCAAAAAACCACAAATATCTAAAACAAAACCTTATGAAAAACTGTTTTGTTATTTTTGTAAATTATTTCAAAATTTGTTTTGTTTTGATTTAAAATCGTGTTTGTTTTGTAAATTATTTGGTTTTAGTTACAAGTTTGGTAAGGAAAAAAACAACAGAGAGAGAAGAATAGTCTTACGCCAAGAAGCGTAAAGGTTGGTGGACGTAGTTTGTTCCCCAATCTGATAATTGCATATTTTTGATTAATTTTGATATGAAAAGTGAGTTTAATTATGGTCCCGAGTTGTTTCATTTAATGCAAAGTGTTTGAATAAGAAATGTTTAAAGTTGTTTCAAGTGGAGTTTTAGATGGGCAGCTGTGAGCACCTAGACGCTGATTTTACACAGATATGACTACATGTAAAATAAAATTGAAAGGCATAAATTAAACGATACGAAAAATTATATTTAAAATTTTAAGAGAAGTCTCATGCTCTCTAAAAATTTACATATAACCTCCAACCCACGATTTAAATTGAAATTTGATAAAGTTTACATTTTATAAATTTGTTTCCGAGGGTACATAGCAATGTATTTTTTGCCCATCGGTCTCTATATCTGTCACAGTGAAAAGCACAAAGAACGACTAGTTATCCTAGTCGAACTAATTTTCGAGATAGTCTTTTATAGAGCCCCAATTTTTGTTCAAACGAACATGGCTCTAGATAATGATATCATTAGCCATCTGAATTTTTTCTTAATATTTGCTAATGTACTTATCGACTAATAAAGAAAATTAAGAAAAAATTTCAGATGGCTAATTTTTTTAATGGAATACACCATTTAGAATTTTATTTAAAATTTAATCTCGTCATTCCGGATATGTTAACTAAGATTAAAATAAGTTATGCAGATAACTCGACTTTTTGATTAAGCACCTTGACGGTTATTAAATTGATTTATATTTCATCTGAAAATTATTGATCGATTATTCCTCGTCCGAAAAACCTTTCTACGCTTTTAAGTAATTTAATTCTGTGAGACTTCAAATGCCAATTTTAAATAACGATTTAAAATAAGGATTTTTGATTATAATTTAGAATCAAAACATATGTTGAAATTTTCATATTTTAATATGCTACTGATATAGGGCAAACAGTATAGTAATTGGCCACTATAGTCGATCCAAGATATGAAAAATATAGGTGGCGCGTCGTTTACAAAGTCTAATTTACATCGGGAAACTTCAGATAATTTAAATGTAGTAATATTAAATATTAACCACAAAAAAGCAAAATGTTATAACCAAATAACTACGTCTATTCGATATTACATTTAACTCTGTTCACATCTATCTTATTTATGACTTTAACCGGTTCAGTTTAGGCAACACGCATAGCACTTCAATCGTAAAAATCTCGTTATTGTAATAGCGTCTAATTTCAAAGCAATTTCATTGGTTTACTTATCGAGGTCATCGCCTTCGTACAAATTCCAATATTTTTCTTAAAAAAAACAGACTATAGACAGTAATTGATTTAATAAAATGGAGCGATGATAAGAAGGATTGCTGAATAGAGGCCAACCGAGAACCGTACCAGAGGAAGGCCAAACCTGAGGGTGCAATCTTGTCAAGTAAGATTCAAGTCAAGTAAATTCAAAAAGAATTTGAAAGTCAACAATTGAAAGGAAAGAGTGAAAGACAGACTGCTAGTATTGGAGCAAAATTTAGTTATAGACCATAACAGACAATATACCCTAGAAATGTAAAAGAGAACTAATCCACCTCAAAAAAAAATTTGTAAAGTATTGAAAGAGGCTGCCTGATTTCTTAAGAAATAAAAGACCTGTTTTTTTAATTGTTATTATCAGGGTGGCTAATAACTAGTTGTAAAATAGCTGTACTTATAGTTGCTGGCCAATAGCTATGTTTTACGCTATCTTCATCATAGTTATAAGGATGTGGTTATTAACCGTATTATTAAGATCTCAATTTTCAAAATGCAATATTGATGAAACAAAAAGGTTGATGAAACCGAATGGATAATGCAAACACATAGAAAAACGAAAACATGAAATTGTCTGTGTAAAAATAAGATTTAAAACTAAATTAAGTATACTTAAACTAGATTAAAGAAGCTGGTACAAGTAAACAAATAGAGAAAAAGAAAAATATTGTTAAGGAGATAACATTTATATACGCGGCCGATTACTATTTAAAGTGGCCAGTAACTGTATAATTTTAAATGTTTTGACATTAAATTATTTTACATCTATTTCGTATTAATGTTTTCGAATTAAGTTCATCACCATAAAAATAGCAATTTTAGATTTTTTATTTAGATCTTATTCGTGAAATAATATGTTAGATTTTCAAAATTCGCATTGAATAATTTATATAAAATGAACTAATTTTATGTTTTATAAATTTATATGTACCTAGAATTTACTTCCTTTTTTGACTCATTAGCTACATTCGCGATAGTGTTATCTGCATAAGATTATTCCGACGAACTTTCCGGTTAATCCGGTTATACACAGAGTGTTATATAAAATCAGTTTTGTTCAGACAGGTTATGGACCCAACGTGTTAAAATATTTTGGATGCTTAATGGATTAAGAGCCTAAATTCGTAATAAGTAATCCAAAAAAATAGTTCGCGAAGTTTTATGTGATTACTTTTATGTTATTGATTTGATTTTTATTGACAAACTTAAGTACGATCAAAGCCAAAAGTTCCCATTGGAACTTTAATATCAAATATTACAAAAAATTAATCGATCATTTGCTTAATTTTTGGAATATTTATTAAAACTTTTGGGTAAAGTGCTATATTTATTACCTTTTCTTAGATTATTCAATCTTAACGTTTATCAACATACAAGAAAAAATACTTACCAAGTATCAATTAACCTTTTTGACGTGATAACGTCTTATAAATTGATACATTGTCACATTCCGCAAGCGAGAGCGCGGAACAAGCAAGAGAAAGGCACGATCGGCTTTGCATCATACATAGACATCATTTGAATTATAAAATGCCATTAAAAAAACTTGTCCGGCATGAGGTTTGATCTCACGATCACCAAATGATGCAATTATGTTTCATGCACATAACGCACTAGCCTATTGAGGGTTAATGTAATAACATAGTTTTAATTCGTATTATCTGTTACATAAACATAATTCAATTTAATTTTTAAATTAACACTCGGTTTACGGACAATAATTTTACGTAATTTTACGTCATAAGAAAATATAATTCAATTCAATTCATAAAAGTATGCAATTTTTCATCAATGTTTTCTTATGACGTAATCACGTAAAATTATCGTCCGTAAACCGACTTTACAGACAACCCGCGTGCCACGTGTTTTTTTCTAAAAAAAATATATCAGTTTCGCCTACCTCTTATCAAAACAATTATGGTGTGTGCAGCATTTGTTATTTGTGGTCAAATAATCTGATACCGATCGTTTATGTGATTTTCAGCTCGATTGGTGTGAAACTGAATTGATTCCCGTTTTTTATTAAGTTAAAAAAAAAAGTTTACTACTAGAGCACAGTTAAGTACTGAGAAAGTGAAGAATCGCAACTCGACTGGTGTGGAACTCGATAGGTCGCCAAATATATAGTACCTATATGTTTTACGCTTAGTAACAAGTCTACCAAGCAGATCGTGGTTACCGAAAAAGTGAAGGAAAAATTGAAAAAAAAAATTATGTAAGAATTATAATGTATATATTACATACACATTTAATACTTGTTATGCAGCCTAAAGGCCGCATCGAAAAACAAATTTTATCTTTTATACATTATTAATGTTTTTGAAAAAATCGCATTTTGTCAAAACTTTGACTATTTTTAAAAATTAAGATTAACCGATAAAAATTTTTACGTTAAAATTTACCAAACGCTTCTAGTATATGCTTACAGAACAGGGATTATCGGCGTTGGCCTTAGAATTTGTGGCAAGAACTTCAGTTAAAATTTTAGTTTGCTAGAGCTTTCCGTTTGGCAGATTTTGATGGGACAGATATAGTACATAATATACGTATGTATACAAATTTTATATTATAATAATTTTATTAATGTAGCCAAAAAATAGCATCGTATCGACCGGTGACTGGATATTCTGGTTGAGAACGGGTTGGTCGAGATACATAGTAGTGTATCTTCAGAAATTTTTCGGCGAAACACTAAAATAATTGCATTTTTTTAAAAAAAGTCAGGGTACAGTGGTAGACGTTCTGTCGTATATCTGGTACAAATTTTACAAAAATACAAAGTAAAAAAATTAATATTTTACAAGTCCAACATTAAATATTTGTTAAGTGGCCGAAAACAGGCAAATTCGCATTATCACATGTTAATAATTTAAAAATACTTATTTTAGCAAGTTTATGTAATTAAATTTAAGATTCTATTTTAGCCTACCTTGATAAATTCAAGTTTAAGATAAGGCAAGTTAAGATAGACGTAATACAGAGATAAATGATATTATGGAGATAAATAAATAATTATTCATATCAATTTTTTTAGAAAAATCAAAAAATGCACAAAACACTTTTTAGAACTATAAAGAGAAACAAGAAAAATTTCGTATTTATCGTCCAAATTGCAAGAGAAAAATGGAGAGGGTAAGAGAAAAATATTTTTAAAAAAATTGTATATTTCAGTGTGAATTTACTAGAGGGTAGGGATATAATTAATATAAAAAAAAATAATGTAAGTGAAGGTAAATTAGAAAGAGGAGAGGTATTTTCTTAATGTGGAAAATGAGAAGGAGTTATTATTTATTCAAGATGTTATAAAAAAAATAGATAGCTGGGACTCTATAGAGAAGACCCAGCAATTTCTTCCTTCCCACACGGTTGAAAATTGAAATTTCCAACCTTTTATTTGGTGAGGATACCCAAGGTGGAAAAAACTAGCTCTTTTCTTTGAGGAAGCCAAGGATAAATCCAACGTAACTGGAACAAGTTTGCACTCTATCTCGTAACAAAAAAGAACGTTCCTACTATGGGGAGCGAACTCGGATTCGATGTTCGCAATAACCGACACTCGACACACCCACCTAACAACCTTAAATGAAATACTTCCAATAATTGAAATATTTAAAACGGGGCTTGAGCTCAAAAATAGATCAAAAAATCAAGAAATATTTGAAGCAAGCGTCGGCTACATCGACAAACGCAGCTGACGATTATCAAAAAATATATCGGCGTTGTACAACCTTGCAGATGGAAGAAACGAAAAGAAAGGAATAAGGTAAAAACTGATCTTATTGCTGCTGTCGAGTGGTCGCTATCGCTCGATCTTTCAAGTGTTCAAGAAATCCAATGACAAAAAATCCAAAGTACAGTAATTCGCACTACACAAAAAATTACCGATAACTACTCAAAATCAAAGGTAAAAACCAACCTTTTTGCCCACAAAATCTGGCTTTCCCTTCTAATCACCACGCACCTTTTTTCCTATCTCCCGTCATCACCTAAATCGTCTTGCGTCCAAAATATTCTCGTATTATCAGAAATACAAGATGTACGATGCTACGAGATGTAGCCGAAAGAAATATAACAAAATTCAAAATTTTGTTACAATGTTTAGTAGGGGTGAGTTATTTAAATCAGATTGACTATTTATTAGTAAAGATGAATATTTAAATTTATTAATTTCCATGGCTTCCAAAAATTCCAGTTATTTACTTTTTTATGTAATTTACTTCAATATGTAAAATTTCGTACCCCCCTGTTTATGGTTTGTGTCTAGTAGGTGTTTCGTGAATTGTGAATGCTCTCAAAATAGTATACTACGTAACGAGAGTTGTAAGAAAGATATTACACACGAGTGAAGTAAATTTCAAGAGGGTGTAATATCTTTTACAACTCTTAGTTATGTACTATACTTTTCTACGACCAACCCGAGATTTTGAGATTTTCTACCACAATCCTTAAAGATTGGAATGGCTGACGTAATGAAATTTTTCAAATTTGTGTGAAGGATAAAAGCTAACACAAAACTCTAATAAAACTTTTTGCGTTCGCGTATAATATGTGAGATAATACGTTTTCAAGGTCATATTTAACCTGGGAATGTTTCTCGGCTGCGGTGCACGCTAAAAAAATAAAAAAATTTATCAGATAGCTTTGTCATATTCCAGACGGGGGAAGCGATAGCGGTGGGGGGTGTATTTTTTCATTCGTTTTTCGATAAATCGACTCGTTTCCAAGATATTTCAAATTGTATGTTTTTTATTTAAAAATAAAATTTTCCATTTTATAACTAAAATTGAAATTGGTTAGGTACTAAGTTAGAATAATATTTATCATTAAATATTTACTTTATTAACAATAATTAATGAAACAACATAACCAAACATAACCTACTATTAACCTATTAACTTAATTTTGCAGCCAGCATAATCTTAGTAAATTATAAAATTCTCTAGCCGTGCGATCGAATACTTTACGCACGGCCGTGCGTAAAGAGATGCTTACATAGGATAGAACTCGTACAATATTGTTCATTTTCGGTAGTGGTTGTAGAAAAATACATTGGTCATACCGGTACATCTTTTAAAACACGATTTGATGAACACGCGTGATCTCACAGACTTACAGATGGAAAATTGACTTTCACAATTACCATTTTTTTAAATATTTGCCCCCCCCCCCTTCTACCTTTTCTCGTTTCTCTTTCTAGTTTATCGCCTGATGATTATGGTGAAAACGTTTGCTATAATATACATACGGTGTATTTATATTTTGTTAACTTAAAACATTTTAGTTTTAAAAAGTGTTTTGTGCATTTTTTGTTTTTTCCAAAAAAATTGATATGAATAATATCGAGTAACATTACCTAAACCACTTATCTATTGATTATAAATAATTATTGGACTCAAAAAATTGAAGTTCTTTTAGAATAAGTTCTTTTTGGGTTGGTATATGTAAAGAACCAATCAGAAGCTTTAATTAGCGTGAAAGGCAAATTAAACGTTTTTAATGGTTCAAAATTCTTTCCTAATCCAATCTTTCTAAGTTGGTATCTAAAGTATAACTGACTAATTAGATTACTTTTGACGTGATAACGTCTTATAAATTAATATACCGGCTGCACGCACAAAAAAACATGACTCATTGTCACGTTCCGCAAGCAAGAGCGCGGAACAAGCGAAAGAGAGGCACGATAACGCACTAGCCTATTGACTATTGAGGGTTAATGTAATAACATAGTTTTAATTCCTATTATCTGTTACATAAACATAATTCAATTCAATTCATAAAAGTATGTAATTTTTCATCAATGTTTTCTTATGACGTTATCACGTAAAATTATCGTCCGTAAACCGACTTTTTAATGATGTAATCAACAGATTTTGATTTTTTTTTTAATTTTAATTTTGATTCGCAGATTAAAAACTGCGAATTAAATGCAATGAAATTGATTATGATGTAATTGATTATATCACTTCGTCAAGATTATCGAAACCGCTGCTTACATGTCTACTAATGCTTTTAATGTAACGCTTTTTAAAAAATATCTAATGGAATTTTAACTTCAAATTACTAGTAACTAGTACATTTTGAAAGTTGTCGGGCACAATTACTCAAAAATTTAAAATTTACAATCAAAGTACACTTTGAAAATTTGATAAGACAAATTCTATTGTCGATGAACCTAAAAAATTAAAAATTTTATCATGTTAAACAATATTTAAAATAAAAAATCTTAACTTTTGTTTTGAGTTTCCGTTATTTTCAATTCAATTCAAAATTTTTTCTAGATTTTTAGGTTTAATTGAAGATTGGAGTATAATCGTACCCGCCAATTTCCAAGTCCGAAACCGCGGCTTTTAACAGTTACTGTTGTTGTTCCGCAATAATAATAATAACTTAATAAAACTAATAAAAACTAGATATGTTATTACCAGAAAATTATATTTTACATATGGATTTCGAATAATTTGAATTTTCTTGGCAAATTAAAGGTTTTTTTCCAAGGTCCACAAAAGACAGCGTGCAAATTTTTTAATACTATTTGTATAATTTCAATAATTTATTATGCATAAAAAATAAAGAAAAAAATACAACTACGCATAAATGCAGCTATCTTGAAAATAAAAATAGCATTGTGCACATAGCTAAAAAGATAACTTCTAATTTTTAATTTTGAATAATAGAAGAAGTCCACATTGTCGATTGACGGATTGACCCCGTAATTGACGATCAAAAATGTCAACAGGGTAATTAATAGGTCGTATAAGTTTCCATATTTTCTGTTTTACCATTATATTTTAGAAGGTAGGAATCAAGTATTTTTTATTTTTATATTTTTTTAACCATTATATCAAATATAACTATATATTTTTAATATAATATTTTTTTAAGCACCAAACTTAAAATATATTTACAAATGAAAGCGTCGCCGTCGTCAACCACATTATTTTATAATAATGGAAAATTGCAATTAAATTTTCCTATGCATTAGATATCGAGAAAATTTTAAAATGTTCATGCTCTGTTTTTTAAATACCAAAGAAAAATTTTTAATGCAATAGTAAATGGTCAATTATTTAATTGATAAAATTTTTAAATTAGCTAAAATTGTACTTACCGTTTAATAGTTTTCCTAAATCATTGTACAGCACATTAATATCAATGGATTTAGTCATTTTAGATCCCATGAATATGCACAAACATCTAAATAAATTTAAGTCTTGAAGTAAAATATTAGTTCAAAAATGTCTCCCGCTATGAAAATTAAATTTAAAACGAGAAATCGCACCAACATGTGTTTTATCAAAGAACCTCGCCCATTTAAACCATATCAAGTCTTCCTACTTATTAGTCAACACTATGCACGTTATATTTTTATATTACGTTGATAATAAACAATAAAATACCCGGTTTTTTTATTGTGAGTTCAACTTCCGAAAACGTAAAATCAAAAATACGGCCGATCCACTTTTTAGTTACTTTTTGTAAAAAATATTTATCCTTTACTCAATTATTCCACCTATTCGAACAATAATTTCTAAATCTAAAAATTCTTACTCTATAATCCTACACACTACTTACGCCAATAAAATTTAATTAGTCACTAAAAACCGAATTAAAATTAAATTAAAACATAAAACAAATTATGACTAACTTTGCTAGTTATTTAAATTTTGAATTAATTAAATAAATTATCGTCAAATCAATGATATTTGCTCTAATCGGCGATATACTTCTCTAAAATAATACGGTTGTTCCGTCCCTGTATACAAAAAATGTCCTTCATTTTTTGAGTAGGCAGATTAATACTACCTAGATGCGTTTTTAGTAATCAACTCAATTAATCGATAACATTCATCAAGAACTTTAAAAATGTTCTATTTTAGATACCCAAAAAAAATCGATAAGTTAGCTTCAAATAAGTAAAAATTAATTTGTAACAAATGGAAAAAAAATAAGAAAAAAAACGATTTATGATTATTCAGCAGGGTGCTATTATTGGCCGCGTTCTAAACGTCCTAAATGCGTCTCTGCAGTTAAGAATTATAGTTCTATATTTCCTAAAGAGGAAATGTTATAAATAATATGACAACGATCACAACTATGTATTGAAAATGAAGGTGGTTATTTTGAACACATACTTAAATAATGTAATAGTTTAACCTTAATTAATAATATAAATTTTCTCTAAAAATAAAAATTTTGTGAATTTAATTTTTTATTTTGTAGCTGCCATGTTTATTGTTCGCTGTGAAATGGATTGGTTTTTCAAAAATTTTTACTAGACAAAAATTGTAGCCCGTTAAATTTCCTATCCGCAATGAGAAGTCAAATTTTTTGTAAAATTTTTCGTTTAAAAGATACAGGGTTTTAAAAAAAAACTAAAAAGAAAAACCTTCAAATTTTTCAACTTTTTTTTACTTACTTTTTAATTCATAATTCGAAAGCCGTTGATTTTAGACAATAAAAGGTTTAAATCTGGTTTTTAGATTATTTCACGCTCTCTAAAAAAGCACTAAACCATTTTTAGTGAAAAATCAATATTTTCGGAGATATATATACAAGTGAAAATTTAAAAAAAAATGCTTTAAATAGGTCTAACTCTCGAGGGTTGGAATTTAGAAAACAATTTTGATTTCTAACTACTTTTCTTAGTAAAGTGTCTTCTATCACCACCTAAGCTATATAAAGTGTATCCGGGGACACCTTTATATTGCGACTTTGTTTACATCTTTAACGTCTTCCGAATTCTAATCGCCATTTGCCTCTATTTCGACCTGCATCGTTTCCTCTTTTGGGTTGTCATCCAACCAACAGTTGCCTAAGCCACCTCTCTGTCCCTATTCTATTTACCATACCATATCAGCTGCATAAGCTCTACGGTTTCCGTTATGTCTACGTCTACCTCGGTTTGTCTCCTGATTTCTTAATTTCTCACTTTATCCAGTTTCGTCAGTCCGCAACTTCACCTCCATTTCATCTCGACTGCTCTCAACTTTTCCTTATTCCATTTTAACAGTTTCCCTACTTCCGAGCCATACACCACCACTGCCTCCACCACAGTCTTGTACATTAGTCGATTTACTCTTTTTGTTGATGCATTATTCCAGATTATTGGGTGTAGTCTTTTAATGCATACTCTTCCTTGCTCCATTCTTGCTTTTATTTTATCTTTACAGCTGTTCCTCATTTGCTATAACTGTTCCCAAAAATGTTTACACTTTTTTATGCACCGGATCACTCCATCATCGACACTGATATTCTCCCTCTTTGCTCTTGGTCTTGTGAATGTTTATCTGAACCCCCACTTATCTTCCTCTATCTTCCTTTTCCCTTATTCCTCTATCAGTTTTCATACCATATGACCTAGTCCTCGGCAAAGTGTAATTTATAGAGACAATCTTCTCCTATCTGCATACCTATCTTCATACATTTCGTTCTCCGCGTCTGTAGTGCTTCCAATAGGTACCTAGATTTTAAAGAGAGTTGGTGCCATATAGCAGCCCTGTTCAGTTCTTTTGTGACCCTAAATGTTTCAGATAGTTTGACTAGACTAACCAAAATCTCTGCATTAATGGATATTAGAAATATTTGCTGCACCCCAGAGTTAAATTCTATATGTCCAGATTGGTATAATAAAACCTTATTTTCTATGGTTAACGATGATTTTTACTTCAGAACCATGAATTGCTTGTTTGTATGAACTATGATCCGAAGACCCCATTCTTAAGAGATTCAATGGCCTTCACTGTGCTTTAAAACAAGCGCTCCACGGTGTGGTTCAACAAATTTTGTAAGGAAACTACAACAAAGTAATTTTCTCCTAGAATTTGATATTGATTGTTTTAAAATTTAGCGTCTATCAAAACAACTAGAGAATCTTCACCTGACCTTAGCTGTTGTGGTTCCAATGATTTATCATACGCCTTTCTATAATTCTTTGCACATTCTAAACTTGCATATTGTCTCTGAATGCCATTTGGGTTGCCTATAAAATGACAGAGAAAAAATATGACCGGTCTAAGTTGGAACTTGGAAGAGTACTTATCAAGCACTGAAGAAATAAATAAAGATCTGAATTCTGAAGGTACTGGGAGGCTTACTTGTCAAAGTAAACATACTGAAAAGGAGATTATTTCGCAGCAGGTTGGTTTGTTGGTGGTGAAACAGGTCAGGAGGAAACACAGTTTCCAGAGAGTTCCCAGAGTCAATCCTGAAGGGCTGACCAGTTCTAAAAAGAACTAGAAGCAAAGCGGAAAAAATTTGGCCAAGTAATCAAGAATAGCCAAAACAGAAAATGGAGAGAGTTGTTGGAAGAAGCCGAAAGCAACGTCTGGGAAGACACCTACCGCATTATCACTAAAAAACGATACCTGCCTTAACAGCATCAAGACTTATAGAAGTGATCGAAACAATTTTTCCTACTCGTGAGCGACTACTCCCCGAAGAAGAAATCAACCAAATCCTACGATAACAACTAGAAGACTTTAGGAGACTGCAAAAAAAATTACGATCAATAAATCCCTAGTCTCAGGCGGAGTGCCGGTCAAGTTATTAAAGAAAATCATCCGAGTGCAATCGAGTCTTCTTCTGAACGAATTTAACAGAATCTTAGAAAAGTGAGAATACCTAAGTCAGTGGAAGACGGCCAAATTGGTTTTAATTAGAAAAGGAAACAAACTCTTAGAGGCCCCGATTTCATACACGCCGATCTGACTCCTGGACTACGTGGGGAAGTTTTCAAACGATTGTTGTCTTGCAGAATCTAGCATGACATCGACGCCGTTGGTGGCCTTGCAAGTAATTAGTTTGTTTTTTGCATGGGAAAATTTACCATTAGGGCCAGAAAATGTATAAAGCAACACCTTCTGCCGGTGTTGCTCACCTTGAACGTGAGAAATGCCTTGAACTCCGCCAGATGGGTTTACATCATAGAGGAGTTGGAGAGTAAAAGAATATTCGCAGATCTGAACCATAAAAGTCACAAGTAGAGTACCACAGAGATTAGACTTCTCCACACTACCAAGGATAAGCATATATGGTTTTGCGGACGACATCACCCTAGTAGCGGGTAGCGGAATGTGATCTGCGTGTGTATGCATCAGAAAGGCATCCAGTTAGTGCCCGAGAAGACGGAAACGGTCATGATTACCGGCCAAAGAAAGATTTTGTCAATTTACTTCCTAGTAAACGGTGAAAACATAGTACGGGGGAGTCGACATTGACAAGGCTTTTGAATATGGGCTCCATCTCCCAAGAGTATCCAAGAAGACAGCGGCAAATGTAGTAATGCTTCATAAACTAATACCTAACGTCAGGGACATTTGAGGTCAGGGTCAGCGGAGTGGCCGACTCGATAATGTTGTATGCTGTCCCGATCTGGATGGAGGCCTTGGGTAAAGGCATACGCATATAAAAAGTTCAGCAACAAAATGCACGAAGAATATACCGAGCAGATAGAACAGAATAGGCGTTTTCGAAAATTGATCCGGTAGATGACTCGTAGATACCGCATTCACCGCTTGCGTTCGAAAATTCAATCGGTAAATTTTAACCGCGTTCGAAAATTCTACTAAATCCACCAGGTGCATGTACCAGATTAACCAAGGTTAACCGTTTGTAGATCGACATTTCGAGATGGTAAATTATTAACCGGAGGTTACCTAACCTATCTTTTTTAGTCAATTCATTCAGTCGTGGTATTCAGTACGCAGCGTTATACATATTTATATTATATACAGCATACATATTTATATTATATACAGCATACATATTTCAGTATTAAGTATATAAAAATTATACATAAACTTTGAGGTTAGGTGAACAATTTGTTCTAATAATCTACCGGTGGGTATAATAAACGTTTGAAAATTAATCTACCTTATCCATGCACGGCACATGCACCAGTAAATCAGCTGTTTACCGGGAGGTAAACGGTAGAAATGTACCGGATCAATTTTCGAAAACGCCTATTGGTGCTTTCATCCCAAATACCGATCCACCTTAAAGAATAGATTATAAGTGCCAGGTACCACTTGACAACTCAAGAAGAACCCTCATACCTGATGCTAAAATAGCAGCTTCTGTGAGAAAACTCGAACAAAGGCAGATGGACAGCGAAGCTAATACCAAGCATTCGGCCGTGGTTTTGCAGTTACTCACAGGTCATGGCTGCTTCAATAAGTATCTCCGCAAATTTAGAAAAGTAGACTCAGACCAGTGATTTTATTGCGGAGAGGAAGACGACGCGGCACACGCCATCTTTGCATGCAAAAATTGAGGATATAATCGGAAAAAAGCAAATGAAGAACTATGGCTAATCCTAACACCAGTTAAGCAAGGCAAACTGGGTGATCATGAAAAATATCATTCGGAGCAGCATGTCTACCAAGACAAAAGAAGAGATCCATTTCAATAAGAGGGTGTGACCAGGACCGTATTTAAACTAAATTTTCGGGGAGGGTTTTAAAAAAATTGCAAAATAAATAGCTAATTTATTAAAATACAAAAGAAAGTTTAGTTTTTCTAAATTTAAATTTTGTTATATTAATTTTTGAAATGTAATGTTTGGAAAAAAGTGACTAGAGGGAGGTTTTTTGCCAAGATGACGGAAACGACAGAGACCTATTACCGCAAAAAAAATTGAAATTTTGTGAAAAAATTGTTTTTATTTAATTCAAATAATTATTTTTTTGCGCGATTTTTCTTTATTTGAGTTCGATATTCAGAGAAAATTTTGATTTTTATGAACTCTATTTAATGGTTGAAAATAATTTGTTGAAGGAACGACAAATTTTGATTACAGGTTGACTTCTGAAGGGGGGGGGTGTTATCGCAAAATAAAATTTTCTTTATATAATTTTAAAAGTCTTGTTTACTACGATATTTTTAATAAGTTTAAACTTATTCATATTTTAATTTTAAACTTATGTAAAAAACCGTTTTTAAATAAAATTTTTTAATTTTAATATTTGAATAAAAATCACAAACTAAATTCTTATTTTACCGATGACGATAGTAAAATAATGTTGTCAAAACGAAGAACTAAATTAGATTGAAAGAAGATTTCACAAATCTTAAGCAAATGTACACTTATGTACAAATGTACAAAATATAAAACAATTTATGGGTTTACAATGCCCACTCTAATTTATTGCGGAAGTCTAATTTTAATCTATGCTGCCCCTGATGGTCATAAAATTTATGTTCCCTTTATAATTTTTGGTTCAAACAATTTATTGCAATTTAAAATTTTTATCATAATAGTAAAAATTAATATAAAATATCTATTTCATTTATTGCAATATAATTATTTTTCAAAAAATCGAAAATTAACGAATATGAGTAATAACTAACAATTAATTAAGTGGTCGCAGATTTTTACACAGTACTGTAAATATTTAGAGCATTTTTATATTCTTCATCTTCGGCTTTTATATTTTTGCAATTTAGTTATTTAGTAGTAGATGTATTCAATCCAATGTCGCCAATCGCCGGATTATAATACGAATTTCTGATTTTTTAATTAGGGATTTAATTTATTAGAAATATCTCTTTAGTTTTAATTTTTATTTAAACACTTCAAGTTTAATGTTTTTGTTATATATGTAAAAATTGTTTTTGTTTTTTCTGATTTTGTTACGATTGCAGTCAAACTTTCAGTACTTTATTAATTGATAAATAATTTCGGGGGGGGGGGGGGGGTTGTAACCCCTAAAACTACCCCCTTAAATACGGCCCTGGGTGTGACTACAGCCAGCAAGCAACCAAAAGAAGTAAAAGAATTGATTAAAAGAATGTATTTTCATCTATTATAACTTTGGTTTCCAAGAGTGTCTTCCAGACAGAAGATACCATCCGTTCCAACGAACAATCAGACGCACGCGGAAATTTAAGTTTTATAAACAACTTTGTGCGCCTACTACATATGCAACCAAAGGATACCTACGCCCTTGAGTGTGTATGCACTTCTTTAAAAATTTGTGTTTTTGTTTAAAAACTTTCTATCAAATAGAAAAAGAGAAACAATATCTTTATTTTGAGTAACGCAGAGGGGGTATTTTGTGTGCTACGATGCTACGAATAACAAAGTAGAATAAATTGGTAGTTTATCTTTGTGTCGTCTTGAATGCAAGTTTTACTATTTGTTTTGTTTATTGACTTATGTGTTATGTTCCGCCTTCAAAACATGCGTTAGTTTATTGTATTGCGTTTTGCGTACTTAAGAATTTTTTGTTTGTTTACTCCTTATAATTTAATAATGATAACCTGTTTGATAAGAAATGTGTATTACTCAAAATTTTATAAATTACGATAACGTGTACTCCACATCAAAATGTTCCCTAAATTTATGTTTCTTTGGCTGATCGAAGAAGGTTTCAAATTTTAAAATCTATAGGTAAGTTCTCGTTTATTATTTTCATTCAAAAATTTCTGGAAAACTTCTGTGTCCCAATACCACTTGTCAGTATTTTTTATTTTGCTGAAATACTTCAATTAAAATTAACGAGAAAATAATTTTAAAACTTTTTAGTCAACCGGAATTTATATGCGTACATAGTTTTTGTTTGGTTCAAATCACAGTTGACACGGTGATAAATCACGTGCGTGTAAGAAAGTTACATTTTGGTATTCAAAAACGAATCTTACCAAAAGTCTTGTAATGCAACAAAATAATTTAAAATTTTAATTTCGTCACGACAGTTCCGGACTTACAATTAAGAGTAATTTAGATAAACTTTTTTGCGGTATTCATCATTAATATTTACATTTGTGACCATTGGCGTAACAATGCAATGGGGGAATTCTTAAGCCATTACCAACTTTGATAAAACTCGTAATTTTATCTCACTTTTTCGTGTTGCCAACGTGAGATTAATTCCTCAAAATATGTGGAATTAGGAATTTTCAGGAAGAATACAAAAAGGCTAGAATTGTAAATTTTAAATGTATTTTGGTATTTTTAATATGTTGGCAACAAACTAAGGGCGTCCCAGAAGTCACGCAAAAAGCACTCGTACTCTTATCGAAATTTTCTATTACCGTTTTGCATAAACTTGGATAAATTTCGTTGATACAGCGTTCAATTTCTTCCTCTAAGGCGTGGGTGACCGGGGGCTTGTTGGCATAAACCTTAGACTTCTAAAAACACCACGGGGGACAAAAGTCCCACAGTGTTAAATTGCATCTCTGGGTGGCCAATTCTGATCACCAAAACGGGAAATTCCACGATCAGAAAATGACTTATACAGCAATTGAATTGTTTCTCGGGCTGTATAGTTGAAACCACATCTATATCTTACAATTTAGGCACAAAAAACTGAATTATCATGTCATGATAACAAGCACCAGTAACTGTTATAGCCTAACCAGCTGCATTTTCGAAGAAGAATGGTCTGACGATGCCTCCTGTTCAAAATCCGCACCAAACAGTGACACGTTGGGGATGCATCTGCTTCTCAACAATCACTTGTGGATTTTCTGAAACCCAAATGCGACAACTTTGTCAATTAACCAAGCCGTCAAGAAGAAAAAAAGCTTTGTTCAAAAAATCAGCATCTACTTGTTCCATAATCCATACAATGAACTCACTTTCCTGTACGTGGTCAGTAGGCTTCAGTTCTTGAGTCAATTAAACTAATCATGAAGATCTAAATCTTTCGTGAGAATACGCTGTAAAGAGTTTCCTGAAATGTCCAATGTCCAAACACTCACGAACTCTTTCGATATTTTGTATTGAACGACTTATTGAAGAACGCTCAGAGTGTTTAAGATCGCCAATTGATACTGTCTCCCTGAATTTTTTAATTAGTCTTTTCACAGTTGATGAAATTAAATCTTTCTTTCAATCATATATGGTTGGAAAATTGCGAACTGTAGCTGCCAAACCTTTATTATTTTTAAAATATTGCTCAACAATGAAAACGCGTTCTTTTAATAACCATGAACTGTCAGCTGTTACGCTGTCTTTTTTTCATTGGCAACCCCTTGCCGATTCAGTCGATATTGGTAGGCAATATATTGGTTATCGATATTGCACCAACCTACACCCAATATACATAGGTGCAATATCGATTTTCTATATTGGCACAATATTGGATGAAGAGCGGCAGTCGATATTGGTTCAATATTGCACTAATCATCAGCCAATATTAGTCCAATATCTTCTTCTTAATCTAGGACTACGTCCTGTTTTTTAATCATGTAATATAACAAATTTACACTTGGCATTCACAGTCTTTGAGCACTTGGATATAATCTAGTAGGATGCTAACCTTGTTAGATGCATAGCCTATAGGTAGAACTTTGACTTTAGATCATAACAGTGTAGTCGGCGCGACCAAACACCGAACCGTGGTTTCCCGCATCACAGCATGTCGATTTAAGCCTTACATTACACTGCTGGTGTGGTGCAATATTGGAAACCAATATTGCATGAAGATCACCAGTCAATATTGGCTATCAATATTGGTTCAATATTGCACCAAGCTTAAGCCTATATTGTTATCTTATATTGGCGCAATATTGAAAATCAATATTGGTTCAATATTGCACCAATTGTCAGCCAATATTGGTGCAATATCGATTTTCAATATTGCGCCAATATAGGAAATCAATATTGGCTGAAGCTTGCAATATTGCGCCAAGATTCAATATTGCACCAAGATTGTTGTGCTACATGGAATGAATAAATTGTTTTATTTATTTATAAAATTTGAGGAATTTGGACAACATTGCTGAGAAATATTGTACTGAAATATTGGTAACCATTTTTAGTAACAATTACTTATGTTTAATTCTGATTACAATGAAACTGTCCCGGAAGAGCAATAATTGTTAATAAAAGAAATATTGCTGTTTTACATTGAAAATTAGTTACAAAATTTTATTAATGTGATTACTGGCATAATAAACTCTTTATTATTATAATAATTCGAAAGTACATTATGAAAAAACTAATATTATATTCTAAACCATCACTAACTGTTCTAACATTCTAACTGTTCTACACAAACTATATAGAGTACTATATTTGTATCGATGAAGATCATATCGAATATTAAAATATCTACGTACCGAACACAATCAGGTGTAGAAGTTCAAATTTATTCTAAGGATAAACCTTGCCGTACATTTTTTTATAAGTACTTTACATCAATCCAACTTTTACTACGTTGACAATGTATCAGTTTGAATATTTAAATTTGTGTATATAAAAATCTTATTTTATTTTTGAAAATTACAGGTTTATGAATACTTTTTTATTTTTATTCGAATAAAGTATAATTCAAGCATACGGAAACGATTACGGCCTGAAACTTATGTGCGTCAACTGCTAAGCCGAGATCCTCGGTTCGATCTTCGAAAATAGATATTTTCGATACAAGTTAGGAAAACTAACATTTTTCCATTCAAGGCGGAGGTTGACGATCGAGGCCGAAGGCCGAGATTGTAAACCGAAGCCAAGAATGGAAAAATGAGTTTTCCACGAGTATCGAACAATATTTTTTCTAATTATGTTTCAAAAAGAACCAATAACATTTCTCATTATGTTCTCTCAACATGAAAAAAGATAGGCGTTTATACTATAAAATTTTTATATTTTGCGGTTGGTAGCCCATTATAGACAGTAGGTAGTTCATAGATAGTAGCCATTACAACGTGAACAGGTAAGTGACCACGTTTTTTTTATGGTTATACAATTTGTGTGGCGAATTTTAAGTGGCAGTGATGTTAATTTTGGAGTGTCCACGTCGAAAACTGATCCGAGCGCAGTTAAGACTTTTAATAATTGTTCTAATGTAACCGTTAATGTATATTATAAATAAAGTAGATTAGAACTTTTTCTTACTTTCCCGCACACTTTCACAAGTGTGTGGAAAAGTATTACTTTTCCGCACTAGGGCGGAAAAGTAGTACTTTTCCGCACACTTTTGAGTGTCAAAAAGTGACACTTTTTGAAACATAATTAGAAAAACTTTATTCTGACCTCTTCTCTCGGCAGGAAATGGCAAACCACCGAGGTATCTGCCAGAGAATATTTCTGAAGAAGGGTCACCACACTCTTTCGGGAGTAAAAGATAGAGGAGGGGGAATGAATAATTAAGAAAATATGTAATTTAATTAGGTCTAGATAAGAGTTTTTTTGTCTCATTACAAAAATTACAAATGAACTCTTTTTATTTTGTGGGAAAATGTTTATCTTTCGATGTTTGTTCTACTTATTCTTCAACAGAAATATAAAAAAAAATTCTTAACTTGTAATTTACAAACACAAAATCATATTTCAATACAACCTTATTCTGATCTGACACATTGTCAACTTAATGCAAGTTGGATTGATGTAAAGTACTACTTATAAAAAATGTACCACAGGGTTTATACTTGAAATAATTATTTTATTTATTTAATCTAATATAACAAATCGTAATATAGTTTGTCTGTAAACAGTATTAAATTGTACCTACTGCTCGGTTTATTTTTAGTTTCACCTTATACATATAATATTATTTTTTTCATAATGTCCTTTTGGTTTATTATAATAATAAAGGGTTTGTTATGCCAGAAATCCCTCTAATACAACTTTTACAAGCTATTTTCAATGCAAAACTGTCCAGATGACATCGGACACCGTCATTTTGGCGATTCCAGTTCGGCACCGTCATTTCGGTGATTCCAATTCAGCACCAGCATTTCAGCGATTTCGATTCAGCGACAGTGAATTCTGATATACTTGGAATCGCCAAAGCCTTAATTTCTGGTCGCCGAATATGCGATGCCGAATCGCTTTCGCCGAACTGCAATCGTCGAAACGACGTGTACCGAAACTGTCCAGATGACATCTACAATAACCTTATTTTTTCATCTTTCATAATGACAAACTTGATAATATCGCAGGGGATTCAAAGAAAGTCACTAAAATAGCAATATTTCTTTTATTAACAATTATTATTCTTTTGGGACAGTTTTACTGTAATCAGAATTAAAAATCAGGAATCTCTACCAAAGAAGTGAGAGATAAAATTCCGAATGTGATCAAAGCTGGTAACCTAGAGAACCGGGCCGCACGTAGCCATTCTCCGATAAGCCGGACGTACCTTCATTTACACTGATCAAGACTTTGTTTCTGATCAATTTGCAGAATATTTATTATTTTGAAAATATTCTAATTGATAGGGGAAATGTAAGACACTTTACCCACATGGTAGTTGTTAGTTGGGAATTGCCAACTGTACGAATCAGAGTGTTATACCCATTATTTTGGTACGTTTTTTTACTTCTTGCAAAATTTATTTCGCTATCGTAGGAGCATTTGTTCTCGGATTTTTTAAAATCTTTTGCATTACCTTAATTTTTTCATCAATAGTTCAAAATTTTTGACGATTCATTTGAAAACGGGATTCAATGCGATCTCAATTTTTGAAATGGTAGATGATATCTGATTTTCTATTTTTTCTATTAAGGGTTGTAAAAAAATATTGTATTCGTACATAAAAAAGATTGAAACTTAGGTGATTTTAGACGTTTTGGGCTCCCAGAAGCTGAAAATCATCATTTCCACAAAATGTCTGTTTACATGTGGTAAAATTTTGTATCCGCTCTAAAACAATTTAAAAACTGATAGATATTCAAACTGAAGTTTCGTATTTAGTACTTCAATATTGAGAATAAAATTAATATTAAGATTAAGATAAAAATATTAAGGGGGTAATCAGTAAATAAAGTGTGTGGAATGGGAAAAAATAAGTTTACATGAATAATAATAATAATAAGTTTACAGTCAGTGCAAAATATTAACCACTTGGTAAGAATTGATTAGATTTTGGTTGAAATTGTTTTAGAGAACTTTTGTTTCATTTAAAAAGAAATATTTTATTAAATTTATTGTCAAAAATATAATCTACCCCTGTTAGATAAGTTGTGAAGATTGTGACAGTTGATCCTCTTTATTTACTTTATTAAACTACCATAATGCATTCTATAGGTAGATTCATATTAGATTATCGTTTATTTATAATTTATGAGTAACGAGTAATACCGTTTATTGCTTTATTATATTTATTTATCTAATCACGATTTTGTGCTTCTCAAGTTTTTCTTTTGCAATTTATTGATTGGACATAGATTAAGATCTATATTAATTTATTACTCTGGATTACTGATTGGCTTATGTATTGTTTATTTTTTATTAATTTCTGGGGTACCTTATATCTGCCAAATTTTTTTGACTTCTAAAAATTTTGTAAAGAAAGAATATCAAAAATAATTAAATAATTTGTACCTAGACAAACATTAGATAAGAATTGAACCATTGACATTGTGCAATTGAAAAATAAAAGAAAAAAATATATAAATAATTATATACTACATATATACAAAAAAATAAAAGAAAAGAAAAATTGAAAAGTAAACAAAGGCGTGTACAATGGGTTTTGCGAAGTATCTTCAATTGCTTTTTGTTTGGCTTTACCACTGACAATTTGCCGCCTTATTTTTTGCTCATCAATTTCGTGATTCATCAAAAAGTTGTAGCTATACATTTTTAAATTATCAAGCAATGAAAATGCAAAGCTAATAAAAATAATCTCGTCAAATAACAGCTAACTTAATTAAAAATCATATTTCTGTAGTAAATTAATCTCTAATTTAATTAAAACCCTAATCTCTATTGGAGTTAAAAAAATATTGATGATTGAAGCTGGTTTTTCTATAAGACATTTACATCTACACAAACGGATTTACTAAAAAAATATTTTTCTAGAAATTATAATTTTAAATATATTAGATATAAATAAATTAATATTAAAAATTGTTATAATATTCCGGTAAACATTAGGTAGGTTAAATATTTATGGAAATTGATTTTTTCACTTTTTAATTAAGAATAAAAACATTAGTGAGAGTATACAGGAAGAGGTTATTTTTAATCGTTATTTTAGTATCTTTAAATCTAATGACGTCATTAATTATTATTACGCAAAATTTGATACCTCTTTAATTTTAAAACTGTTAAATCTAGAAAAACATTTATTTTTAACCAATTTTTACTTTCCGTACTTTATAAATAGAAAGTAATGTAATATTTGCTAATATAAAATTTTAATTTTTGTTAAAAACATATTGATTACATTTTTGTTTTTAAAATCACTAAGTATTTCATGTAAAGATTAAAATATAGGATGGGAAACCCTTAATTGTGTGCGATTGTATTAAAAGCGGAAGCCCTGAAAGGCTTGCACCTTACAGAAAATTTTATTTTGAGTAGTATCGAGTCATACTTCCTTTAAGAAAAGCTTTTAGCCATACTTTTCAAGTTGTTAGATAAGAAACGATTCGCAGTATTCACAGGAGTTTCCGTGGGGTCACCCATTTAAGTGCAAACCCTAACAAGCCTAACCTGCAACGATTACAATAATTGAAATATTTTTTATTAAATTAAACATTTACAATAATTATTGCACCAAAGAACTCTTACAAGAGTGTCCCTTGGTCTTAAATTTTCATTTTTGTATACATTTGGGCGCTGTTCATATGAAACATCTACTGATTCGGTTTTGCTGCCGGCTGAGCATGACAATAATGTCTTTGGAATTCATTTTGCAAGAAAAAAAATGTTGCAGTAATCTAATTAGAGTTTCTTGTTATGTTTTGTTCGAAAAACTTGAAAAAAACAACTTTCGGGAGTTTCGCTCATAAATATTTACAATTGACATGCGGTTCGATGCTTGGTCGCTCTACTACGTTGTAATCTAAAGCTCAATAATATCAATCTGTGGGTTATGGAGAAGGCAACGGGGAACCACTCCATTAGTAATTCTCTGGTATGTCACCTTGGCTTTTGCCAAGTTGATCGTCTACGCACTGCATAGTATATGACACTCAAAGAAGAAACAAGAAGACATGTGGAGATAGGGCATTTTGAGCATTTGTGAGGTGTAGAAATTTTTGGATAGTCTTGTAATGTGATATCTGAGGAATTCCACTGAGCTTGGCCATGAATGATAGTCAGTTTCGTATAAATCTTGCAATGGGTATTTACCTACATTGCACTACATCTCTGCTCTTAGTATCTGGTAAACTGTTAAAATTGTCTCAATATTTCGAATCTTTACATTTGGAATACTATTTATATTTTTAGATTCAAACCAAGCGTGGTTAAAAGGGTTAAATATTTAATGGGGAACTGTCAGACAACGATCATCACGAATTTCACAATTTCAACTGCACTATAGGAAAGAGGACACTTTTCTAAGCATATTAGAACAAAAATTTTTGCGGAACATGCATTAGTTCTCGAAAAAATCGAATTTGAAAAATTGAAATTTACATGTATTTTAGATACACCTTTTAACACGGCTGCATGATTAGCCGATTTTGTGTAAGGCAAAAAAATTTAAAAATATCCCTGAAAAATGACAGAACTCGCCAAGGGTGGAACTCGAAGCCATAGAACTCGTCCGGGTATCGACATCGAATGACTACATCACTAAGAGTATATCAAAGCACTCGTACCGTCAACAAAATGAAGAGCAGAGACTCGACGTGCAAGTTTACCGCGACGCGACTCGTTGCAACAGGGTGTATCGGGTTACAACTACCTGCTTTTATATAACTTTACAATGCCGTTTTTTCGAAAACAAATGCATGATCCGCACAAATTTTTGTTGCATTATACTCAGAAAATTGTGCTCTTTCTTATAGTGCAGTTGAAATTGTGAAATTCATGATGATCGAACCATTTAATGTTCTAACGGTTTTTATATATCAAGTTTATAATTTAATTTTATATACCCTAATTTGTCAATTCTACCATAAAAATTGAAATTTAACATCCTCATTTGATCTTCATTTTGAATTGTATTTTTCTCGCTTCTACAAAATTTGAATCCGATTCGATAATTTCATCCTTCCCCAAACTTTTCTAAAAAAAATTTTAATTCAATTTGTTTAGCCGTGATACTGTAAAATATTTTTTTAATTATTTTTCTATTGAATGTTTATCCAAATAGAACACATTCCTCTAGTTCTAGAAATTTTAATAATTTTTTTTGTTTGATTTTTTCCAATTTGATTTTCAAAATATTTTTCCAATAATTCTCTATTTCGTACAATTACGTTTTCAAAGTTTCAGATTTTTGTCTACTTTTTACGAATTTAACCCACCGAACATTTTAACAAAATATTTCAAAATCAAGCAACGAACTGCGAGCTCAATGAAGTGCATGTGAAATTGAAATCTAGTAATTAAACTCATACGAATTATATAAATTTAAACTATCAAAATTTAATAATTCAGCAAAAAATATGATGAGAGCGATTTAATCATGTAACCTGACCTTTTATCTTCTAGTTCTATAAATAGCACTCGCCCTCTATACCTAAAATTAATACTACGCTATAAAGCAGCATCTTCATCTTTTGAAGAAAATAATTTAAAATCAGATTATGCGTTGCCGAGATAAAGTGTTTGTCTTAAAAATGTCACTCCTAAATTTAAAGAGATATTAGTCCAGTTACGATGAGACACCGATTGTCATAGAAATGACAAAAAGCGTGGGGCATTAATCTGCATATTATATAGCTTTGCGGGGATTGGAAAGTTTTTTTACTTTTTTAAAATATTGAATCGTATTTCAATGTAGCTAATTTGAAACAAAGTAAATTTACAATTTTTTGATCTTTTGTGATATTATTTTTTAGTAATAGTGGATAAATGAAAAAATTTGCTGAGCAATAAACCTTGGTGACTTAAAAAAATAAATAATGGTTTACAATAAAACGTAGAAATGTTACAATAAATTCGGTTAATATTTGTTTAAGATTGGTATATGGTTATTGGTTTATATCAAATAATAACAATAAGAACATGATAATGCAGTTTTGTTTAAAAATGTGAAAGGTACAAAAACAAATAAAAACTTTAAATTTTAAATGTTTAAGGAAGGAAAGCGCTGTAACAGCTCGAAAAATAATGTTATTCATTGAAATAATTTTTTATAGGAAAAGTGCACAACGGATTGTTTTTAAATCCTCAGCACATTTTATTGATTATTTCATACAATAGGAAAAAAAATTTCGGATCATTTGTAGCTCATATACGGGGTGTTCTGGCTACGTGTCCTGTCCAATTCCATTTAAGCTGGGATGCTCTTTCCACCACATCTTTTAGTCCTGTCTCTTGCCTGATCCAGTCATTTCTCTTATGATCTCTTAAGAGTTATATTTAGCATCTGTCTTTCCATTGCTCTTTGGGTAACTCTAAGTTACCTCTCATTGGACTTTGTTAAGCTCCAAGTCTTTGATCCGTATGTTAGGACAGGAAGGATGCATTGGTCGTATACACGTCGTCTAAGCGACATTGGTTTTGTGGACTTCAGAATATATTTTAATCCTTCGAAAGCTCTCCATCCCAGCTTGCATCTTCTGGTTATTTCGGGTGTCATATAGATGCCAGAATAAAAGATGATAGGTGGACAAGGAAGATGCTACAATGGAGACCGAGATGTGCAAGAAGGGGAGCACCGGACGCCCGAAAACACGATGGAGGGACGAAATAAGGAAAACATCAGGCAACGGGTGGTTGAACGTGGTGGAAAATTATGGGGAAGGATATCCAGCAGTGGAAAAAAACAGGCTGATAGTGATACCGGGTGTGCAGGATCCGAAAGTTATCATCCTAAAAAATAGTGACTGCCTAATTGACAAAAATTCGGGCATATGGTTCGTCTGAAATAAAAATATCAAAAATATTTACAAAGTATAATATACCATATTAATCGGATCTTTCTTGATTTACTATCAACCAAGTTAAAATTTGTGGTTTCGAGATATTCGCGTCCGAAGTTGCTATTTCTAATGCTTGCAGCTGTAATCCAACCGCAAGACGACGTTACAACTCGGCCTCTTTTACAAATTTCTCTCTGAAATTTTGAGAGAACATTCTTAAAACGTGTATCATTTAATAAAATATGTAAAAAAATTGAATTTTTTTAAATTATACAGTATCTTTCTCCCTTAAAATAAAAATTAGAACTATTTTAATAGCTTAAGTAATATTAAAATATGCTGATTATAATTATAGAAGTCATCTTTGCGTTTCCCATAAATACACGTATATAGTGGATAAAAATACAAAGGAACTTTGGTCAATTTAGCAACGTAATACGTACATTTGCTAAATTGATTTAATTTAAAAACGTCAACGTTTAAAAAATTGCTAAAATAGACAAATATTATTTTTTTAATATGATATAATGTTGACAATAAATATACTATTTTTAAATTTAAATATATTTTACTGCTGCTTTTTCCCGACTTTTCGAGCCCCATTTAAAATTTTAGTTTGAATGTTTAGTTTTTACCTGGTAATCTTAATTTAAATTTAATGAGCAGTTTAAAACCAGTCCTGAACGTCATAATATGTAATGATTAAAATTATATCATAAACTGGGTTATGAAAAAATTGATGATGGAAATCGAAAAAAAATACCCGAATTCAAAGAGCATATAAATTTGATTTAGTGAATGAGGATCTTTTGTCAGATATTTTGGGTTTAGCTACTTACTATAAATCAATAATCTAAAAAAAAATACACCTACCTGTAAAATACTTGTTTGATCCATTAAAATCGCATATTAAAACAACCTTGAACTTCTTGATGCACAAGCTATTGTTATGTTAATTAACTTATAATTTAAATTTCAAAATTATACTGCATCAAGCAGAAGTAGTAACTTTTAGATATTTAAATATTTTTATATTAGTATAAGTAATTAAATATTTTTTGTATGGAAACGTAGATACTTGAACTCGAATCCATTGATCGAGAATCACAATAGGTTGCTCATTCCAAAAAGCTTCTAGTGTTCTTCAAGGTCTTCTGTTTTCAAATTATCTAATGTGCCCACCAAGTTTTTTTATTACCATAAGTCATAAGAAGGTATAATCAGACTTAAAATACCTTCGTTCAACCATGCTTGAAAGAGTTGTTAATGGTATGAGTTTTGCTATGTAATTTATATGTAGTATTTTTTAGCGAAAAAATATTGCTTTTCTTTGTAACATCTATACCATAAACAGATCAATGATCCATTTCAAAATTAATTTTGTAAATGTCTGTATATGCGCTACAAATAATTAAAAATACATTTAATTTATTAATTATTTTTATCCGTGTATCGACAAATTATTTTTTTGTTCTTGAGCGAAAACGATCAAGATCTACTTGAAATTTTTTTTATTAATGTTGTAAATCTACACTATATACTATATATATAAAAAGGTAAACTAAAATATGAAACGTTTTTATGCAATGTTTTTTTAATCTCCACAGAAATTACTTTTAAGTTTTCCTGTTGTTGTAATTTGCGATAAGGTACCTTTAATTGTGACAAGAGACAGAATAAAATTAAACAGAAGAGAACGGCCTAAAAGTAATATGTCCTTATGTAACAAATAACGTTATGAAAAAAAAGGTAAAAGATATTTTTTAACGCTCTGGCCAACGATGCAGAGGAAAGGTACGATACTTCGTAAAATAATAATAAAGGAATAAAACGGAATTGTAGTATGGGTGAAGAATAATGCTCCACCATATCGCAACCACCAGCAAAACGACAACGACAGACAGAATCCTTAAACAGAGCGTTCAAGGGAATGCAGGGAAAAAATCGCCAGCAACAAGAACGGGAGCTTTCAAGAGAATGCAGGAAACGACATCGCCAGCTAAAAGGAGGACAACAGGGTCTTTTGATGTTTGGAAAAGAGTTTTATAAATAATGTTTGTTCGAATAAGACATATGTAATTTTTTAGTTCGAATCGACGCGAAAAAGGAAATTAACAGATTTATATACATATATATATAACGGATCCTTTCTACAGCTGGCGCCGTCTCTCCGTCCCCAGTTTCCATTCTCCTCTGTTCAGACAAAGTTCCTCCTCCAGACCTCTTGCTGACATTGCCTCGTCTATTCCTTTTCTCCAGCTTAGTCGTGGTCGACCTCTTTTTCTTTTTTCTGGAGGTATCCATATTAGTAACTTCTTTGGCCATCTTTCCTCAGGCATTCTACTCACATGCCCAAACCATATCAATTGCTTACGTTCAATCTCTTCTACAATGGTAGACCGTACCTCCATAATTCTTCGAATTTCGTCATTTTTTATTCTATCGAGCCTTGATTTTTCTATTGCTCTAAGTCTTTGTTTGTTTCTTGTGGTGATATCCCATACTTCTGCTCCGTAAGTTACTGTACTTTCTATTTTTGATTTGTATATCATTCTCTTCGTATCCTTCTTTATGCTTTTATTCCATAGAATACTATTCAAAGTTCGTATAACATACCTTCCCCCGTTTATTCTTTTTTCGATCTCTTTACCACTGCTACCCGTCTTGTCAAATATAACCCCCAGATATGTATATGCCTTAGTGCTCTTCATTAACTCATCTTCCAGGTTCAGATCTTGTACCTCTTCTGTACCCACGCTCAGGTACTCTGATTTTTTCATGTTTATGTTTAGACCTGCGAGAGGACGAAATTGATCTCAGCTACATGGTACGAAAGCTCAAGGAACAATACAAGAAAGCAGGTCTAATTAACAGATTTCCTGGTAGAAAAATTTTTCAATTTTAAATATCATTCAGCGGTTGAAATAAACACCATTTCACAGCTGGATGGGCCAACCACTAGCACTGATACGTATCTATTAGATAAATAAACCAATTAAATTTTTGATTTGTTACTGTCGTCTGATTGGTTACTAGCTTTTGAGTGAAACTCAAAACTTTACATTTTGAAATACTTAGATCCAAAATCGCATCGTGATTCGAGCAGATAAATTTTTACTGATCGATTAGCAGTCAGAAATCGAGTCAACTCTTTTGAATATCTTGACATCGGCGTAAATCAAGAACCAACAATACCTAAAAGCATTTATTGTACCATTAAAATACAGAATGAATAATGATGGTCCTAAATGAGAACCTTGCTGTACTTCCAAATTCAACCACAATTTCTTTGCAGAATTTCTCTCCATACCAACTCTTTCGACTCGATTTGAGACTAGGATTTCTCCTGTTTGTCTTGCCTTATCAATCGACGATGAAGACAAGCTTTAGCCTCATCTCTTGGGCGGTCGACCTGATTGCCTTTCGGCAGTTCATTTTTACCAATTCTATAAAATATAAATATAATTTCGAAGATTTATTATTTTGACTTTTTCTACCTAAATGGTCAGTATTTTTTTGTTCAATTTTATAGCTTCTCCTTTTTGCTAGTCTGTAAGTACGGCTCTGGTATACACAGTCATGTAAAAACCTCAGCGATATAGTTATATGTAGGTTGTCTAGAATTGAGTCAAAATTGCGTCATAAATCACAAAATTTTTGTATAACTTGAATAAAACTCGACTCCCACAACACAATAATAGTTTAAAAAGACTTAAAAGATTAATAATATTCTTGACCGCTTCGACTTAATTGACCATCAGCGGAATTTACCGGTGATGGCAAATTGCGCCCACGGTCAAGGGCGCGGGTGAATCGTATCCCATTCGCAAGATGGTCAGATCGGTTAATTTTAATCTCTTTATCCCTTAAGCTGCATAAAAATTTTTGATAATTACCAGTACAGGGTATTACAACTATTATTACTAAATTTTTTTTGCATAAAAACTTTTCTTGATTTTTTCAAGTTATTGCTTTGTTGAAAAATTAATTTATTAGCTCTTTAAATTATAATATCCAAAAGTGAAAACAGGTATTTTCAGATATTTAAAATGTTAACAACTTTTTTCCAAATTGTATAACAAATTTTCTGAACAGGATATAATATGTTGCTGTAATAAGATGTTTTAGTGAGTTTTGAACAGGGACGGATTGATGGGAGGAGGGGGGTAATTAATTAATCCCCCCGAAAGTGTTCTTGTCTTTGGTTGATGCATTTCAAAGAAAATATTGTTTTATTTAAATATTTGTCAGGTTTAGTATATATTATATACCTACATTATACAAAAGATAGAAAAATAGTACATAATAATTTTTTTGTGGAGAATTAACACCTTGTGCGATATTGAAATGGGGACACGCTCAGGAGATTTTAGTGAAAAAGGTAAAATACTTTTGGTAATTGACAATTTCAAGTTTATATACCAAAAGCAATTAATTTTTTAAATTAGAAATTGAAAATTATTACGAGGTTAATATAATAATAAAATAAAATGAGATATTTCCACTCGACTCGTAAGTAGAGTGGTTTATTTGGTTTTAAAAGCTTTTATATTTTTAAAATTCTAATAGTTTTAATTTTGAATATTGTGTCTGAATACTGTATGTAATCGAAACGCATCACTAAAATGAAAACTTAAAAAAAAATTTATTTTATTATTAATTAATTTTTTATTTTGAACTTGTAATTTGATTACGTAATAAATATAATAATAAGAGGACGTCCGCAGAGGGGTAGGTTAGGTTGGAAAATCTTCTTTCACTACGCCACCCCCTGCTCTGACTCCTACGTGAGAACGCTCATGGACCCACGTTAACTTTCTTTTCACTAAGCCACCGGCCTCGGAGCGCTACTTGATCAGGAAATTGTGTCCCATGCCCACCTTTTCACCAACAATTCACAGACGGTGAATTGTTTGGATTTGTGTTCGATCCGATTAGGGTTCGGGACGAAATTTTCCCGTACCTTATTTTCGAATTTCTGTAAATTCTACCTAACGAAGACCGGTGGTGGCGCAAATTGGTTTGGTGCCGAGTCGGCCAACCACCTCTTCCCTACTTTGCCACTTCGTGATTTTTCATTAACTTATTCCATCGCAAATATCTGTTCCACGTTCCAGACTTCCCTATCTGTCAAGTAGCTACATTACATACCCTTAATCTTGTAAATTATTTTTTCACGCAATCTTTTGGTAAAAATTTTCAAAAACTTAACCTAAAATACTCTACATAGTACCCATCTACGTATAATAATTATTTTTGAGTCCTTTGCGTTTACGTTTGTGCACGTAGTATACTAAACATCCTTATATTTTTAATCGTAATTGTGCATGACTAGCAAAACATTTTTTATTTACCTACGAAGTGCAAATAGTGATAGTTAAAGAATATTGCTTTGGACGTCCTTGTGATGAGTAAATAATATTATACATATATTAACATAAATAAAATTCCATTAATTCCGCAATTGTTATTAACTTGTAAATTATTTCTTCCTATATGCTTTACTATTATAAAAAAGTGAAACTATTCAAAAATTCAAGTATGTGCTTTGTATAGCTAAAAAATGTTCACAAAGAAAATAATTCCATTTTCACTTGGTATAAATAATATTAGTCGTTGGAGCTGCTACGTCCAGAGTCCATGCTGCATTTTATAATATTTACATGTGTTTTATTGTAGTTGGAGTAACCCGTTAACAAATTAAAAAATTTCCTAAAGCAATTGTGATAGTTTATGGTGTAATTTACAAATATAAAAATTAAATTTTATGAATTATTCAAAAAACGCGTAAAAAAGGCCAAAAACTGAAAATGATATTCGATATGTTTCCATAAGATTGGCTCTACAAAGACGCAGATCTTTGTTTTTTTTAAGTTAAATTTGGTTGTAATTAACGAATTTTTTAAATTCATTTATTAAATTTTATTAACAGCTGCAATGCCAACAGTCAATTGAGGACAGCTCCGCCCATTAAAACACACTCTTGCACTTATTTACGTCGTGCATACGTACCGTCAGCATAATGAGCAATTCAGCTATTTTTACGTGAAAAATCGAAACTTTAAAATCGATTATTTCGAAAATTAAAAGAAGAATTTAAGTTTATCCATAATGTCTTAATTTTTATTGTATCTATAAAAACATATACCTGGTTCGTTCCATTGGGGATTATAAAATACCTGCTATGAAATAATATTGTCTGAATTAGTATAGTTTTTAAAATTTGAAAATGAATAAGGTGGAACTCGGATGGCCGCAGTTACCTTTCTAGTTTAATTTTAAAAATATGTACGAGTATTAGAATAAGTATATAAACTGTGAAGAAATTCAAAATAAAATCGGCATTATATTAAGAATATTGGGTTAAAAAAAAGCCTCTCGGCCGACCTGACCTTCTAGAGTTTGTAAGATGTGGAAACTCCTTTTCGCACTAAATCATTCATTAATTTAGTTTTGGTTTTTAATACAATTTATTGTGATGTGATTGATTAAATAAATTATTTATACAGTATTTTTCCAGACATCCTGAAAGGAACGACGTGGAACGTTGGAAATAGCGGTGTTGGCTCTAGAATTTGCAGCACAGCTTGCAGGTAAAATTTTAATTCGCTAGGTATTTTTGTTCAGAAGATTTCTATAAGCTTTACATTCAGAAGCTTTTTATATTAGATTAAGATTATAAAATTTCATGTATCTAGATTTAGTGGTTTGAGTTGGGCGTTGATGAGTCGATTATTGTCAGCCAAGACATTTATATATATATATATACAGAGATTAGTAATATAATTTTACTATTAAGAAGTAAAATACGTTTTTAAATACAATTAATTAATAAAGATAAAGCACTAGAAGGTCAAGGTAGCTGAAAGTACTCCTGACCTTTTAATCGTTATTTATATTGCAGTGCTCTACTCTTATAAATTTGCTTCGAATTTTAACATTTTTTTATTAAAATTACTCATAATATTTTTAAATAAAATCATTTGAGCAGTTTATCCGTTATTTTTTAAATTCGACTATTTTGTGATCTGATAAAGTTTTATAGTATAAACTAAGACTGAAAATTTTTATCATTTTGGTATTCGAATATTCAAGTTATTTAAATATCCGAATATTAAAATTACTAGCTGAATACCTGACTTTGCCCGGGATGCATACATAAAATAAAATAGTTTTTCGCGCCTATATAGAAAGAATTTGTCAAAAGAATTCCAGGTGTTTCGCCAATCTATACTTTTGCCTTGCAGTGAGAACAAACTGCTATCAATCTTTCAATAGCAATTATTGAGTAATTTTTGTATTGAAGATTTTACTATCATATTTGCTGTTAATTGTCGTTTGCCTTGTTCAAGTTGATCTGCTGTTTATTGAAATGTCTCAGTTGATCGATTATCAGTCAAGCTTATTCTATTAGCTTCACGTCAAATCAATGCAGCATCTGCGTTTTCTTTACTTCTAGCAGTGCTGGATTAAACAAGGAAAGCTCCCTCTTTTCTTCAAAACAATTTGTAGTCAGAGTGCAAAGCTTGATATGGAGAGCTATATCCAAGTTCTGGTAAACATTGTACAGAGACTGGTTTTTCAAAAATTATGTAATGATGTTGATTCGGGTTTGACTGTGACTGAAAATGTCCTGAACCAAATTGTATTCTAAATCGTTGGAATAATGTTGAACGAGAGGCTGAGCTTATTCCGTGATCCTTTGTGTTGAAAGTTCACCCATTCCAGTCAAAAATTTCTAGTCAAAATCTTTGGTTGCTCTTAGGATACAGGCATGGGGCATTTGGGCTTATAGGCAGGGGACCGATGGGGATTCTGGAGGGTTGCTTGAAAAGGCTGCCTCTTCTGGGTCTCGGTGCCGACAGGATACCTCCTAAATATGTATTTGACAGGGGATTTAAAATTCTGCTGAATACGACAAGAACCAACGAGTCTGACATGTCTGTACACGGATGGTTCTAAAAATAATACAGGCTCAGGTGCGCGAATTTTCTCTTCTGAACTGAAGCTTGATATTAAGTTATCGCTGGGAAGATATGATAGGGCTCTGTTCTCCAAACGGAACTCATAGGTATACTTCACTGCGCAGAAATAGTCCAGGAAATGAATATTCGGGGCAAAAAAAAAGATACTCACGGACAGCAGAGCTGCTCTTGCGGCACTCATCTCGGGCCTAGTACTACAATGCATTCGGGCGCTGGACGCAGTATCTACATAGAACGTCCTACCCTTAGCTAGGTGAAAGGGCAACAAGGAAATGAGGGCAACGAAAAGGCTAATGAATTGGCAAGACTGGGCTCGGGTAACCCACCATGTGGTTCTGAGCTTTTTGTTGCGCTGACCATTAAAACCTTAGATGCAATCATAAAAGAAGAAACTCTAAGACTGTATGCAGAAAGATGGGCAAATGTAATTGGATGTCGACAATCAAGGGCAACAATGCGTAAGCGTAAGGTAAGCATGCAAAATATTACCTGCAACTTGTCCCGGGACAGCCTACGAACTATCGCGGATTTTTTGATGGGGTACTGCAAGCTAAATAAACACCTACACACAATGGGACTGGTTGAAAATCCGATTTGCCGTAGGTGCAATGAAGCAGACGAAACGATGGAGCAGGTGCTCTGCAGATGCTAAAGAGGATCCATGTTAGGGAACTTCTGACCCGACATAGCCAGTATTAGTGGCACATTGCCCTCTAAAATACTTAAATTAGTCTTGAGTTTGAGATTGCTTTAAAAATAGGCGGGATGATGGGCCGCTGCTGTAATAGGAGGTAGCATAATGGGCCCGATTTGTGGCCTGAGTGCAATCGAATCTTGGTTTGCCTTCCGCAACCAATCCAGAATCATGCCTTCTCTTTAATTCAGCTCTCAGCCTATCAATAAAGGTGACCAAAAAGGTGTTTACTCTGAAAAAATCTCTGGAGGTTGTTTCACTTTCGTCGTTTGATGTTTCGTCTACAATTTTTTCTCTCTTATGTTACCTCCTACTCTTCGTAAGACAGGTTTCTCCTCAGTGTCATTTTTGGCGCCACTAGCACTTCGTCCCAGGAATTCCTCGGACTTGCAAATTCCAAAGGGGGGAGTTTGATATTAGAGAGAGTTGTATACAAAATTCCCAGCTTTATTGCTTTTTCAAGTATTCATATTATTCGAATATTCTAATTATTTCATTATCCAAATTATTCGAATTACTCTGTTGAGATATTATTTGTAGATACACTTGAATATTCGAATAGTTGAATTATTCGAACTTGAAGTCGCGTGTGTGACGCATCTTTTAGAAAAGAAACAAAAAAAACTTCAGGATTTTAACTTTTTTGATGAATCATAAACGAGTTAAGTTACGTCTACATATAAGTCTCGTTTACGGAGTCCTAGAAATTTCTCTGATTTCTAAAATTTGTATATGTACGTATTATAAAGACGTCTTAATAATTTTTTAACCAATTTTTTTAACTTCAATTTTCAATAATTAAGAGATAAGTGGTTTAGGTAGTGTAACTCAATATTAATAATATCAAATTTTTAGAATAAACCAAAAAATGCACAAACACTTTTTAGAACTAAAATGTTTAAATTAACACAATATAAATACACAAATTTTCAAGTTCTAATAATTTTATGTGGTTTATGAAAAAATAAAAATCTGTTAACTCTGTTAAATAGAAATATTGATAATAATACTGATACCTAGTACTTTCCTTTAGCGCGGACCCTTTGTTCCCACTGACTAGAGGGGAGATTAAATAAAAACTATGTAATATGTAAATTTATTTAAACTGCATATTAGATCCATCTGAAGATCTTAAAGAAAATCGAAGCACGTGTTGTGGTATAATCCAAGCAATTTAATCTTGCTATTGTTTTTAATATTTTAATTTAAATCTATCCGATTCAATTTAATAGACATATCATTTTGACTGTACACAATATCTATTAAAATAATTTGTTTACAAATCACATACAATTCAATGGCAAGTATAATTTATGTAAAATAGCTTAACCATATTAAAATACCTAGATTCCGTTACACAGTTTTTTTAGTATCTATGCGTTACGAGAATGATAAAATTCCATTTTAAATTCCTGCGGCATTGTCAACGGCACTAGTACTTACATGTACTATGTTTCCAATACTTCAATATATTATGTAAATAACAGTGATTTATTATAGAGAATCTATTTTTATATCAAAAATTTTCTTTTATTTGTGTAAAATTTTGATCAAACCTTGCGCCATTATTCAATGAAAATTTGATTGCCATTTGCAATTTTTTTTTTTTTTTAATATTACAAATTTAATCGGTTTTGGCCTCTAGATTGTACATACTTGCAATTAATTATAAAAATGCATTGTAAAACAATTGACGAAAATTAGAAACGACATTCGAATGCCGTATCAGTAAAGTTAAATATAATATTGAGGACATTCCAAATATGGAATTCGGATTTCCGTATACTAGATAAAGCAGATTGATTTAAATCACGTTGCGATTATTAATTTTGATCAAAACGCAATTTAGTTAGGCGTGTTCTGTAGACAATAAATAATTTGATGCCACTTTCTCATCTGACCCAAAATATCTCCAACGTCGACTACTGATTTAGGTATACTTGCCGCTGTAAATTATTATTATTATTAATTCGATTTATTTTTGTAAATGTTGGTAAGAGTTTAAAAATACTTAATTTGTTGAAATTATACACAATTTTGTCTAATATCCTTCTGTAAATAGTAACTAATAAGGAAAATTACCTAACTTGGTGAATAGTGAAATAAAATCTATGCGGGGTTCCCATAAAAAAAAAAAGTTCTCTTATTTGAAATAGTTACTATTGTTCGGTTATATAAGTACACCAACATGACAATAAATTAAACACGTGCATAGTATGGTTTTGCATTTTTTTTTATAATGATGACAACTTTATCAGTGATCAATAATTCCATATATCTAATAGTAAGTGTTTCATGATTTTCATACTTGGAAATTACAGTATTTTCTGTTATAAACAAAATAGAATTAATTAGATAATGGTAAATAAGTGAAGGTTATTGGGAACATCTAATTTGTATAATATGCAAAATTATAATTTTAAAACAAATAACAAAAAGTGAAAGTATTGGCACATATTGGATGCTATGAATGAATATACTTTACAACTTAAAAATGCCATTTAAATATAAATAGCAAATATTTAAATTAGCCAATTCATAACACATTTTAACTATAAGGTCGCCGACATTTTAATTTTTAGATAATTTATTTTAATTATCTCATAAATGTAATTTTTAAAGTAATATATTTGATTGATTTTATTAACTAATTGTTATTTATATCTGCATGGCTTATAATAAATTACAAATTAATAAAATTATTTTAATCTGGTTAATAGTTCATTATAATCAATAGTTATTTTTAATTTTACGTTTTTTAGATACCAATTTGGTGATTTCTATCATCACCACCACATAAAAGTTAAATTCCAGTTTATCACGTTATGCGAAATACAATTGTGTAGTGATTTTTGTTTTTATAAGTTTGTTTATGTCTCTGATAACAGTTCAGTCAGACATGAACTTGGAAGCTTCTAAGTCCATGGTATAGATTTGGACTGGTCTATAATACCAAATACTATAGATAGTATTTGTTAATACGTCCATTGACGTAGTATAGCGCTAACAGGAACTGTCAGTCAAACCAACTCACGATTTTAACTTTTTCCTAGCGACAATAGGAAAGAGGACAATTTTCTGACCATATTAAAACAAAAATTTTGTAGGATTATTTATTAATTTTCGAAAAAACAGCATTTTAAAATTTGCAATTGAAGGGAAGCACCAAACGCCACGAGCAGTTCCCGGTGCAACCTAACGACTTGATTATGCAACCCGGTCTGCATATGCAAACTTTAATAGTCGTGCTTTAAATTGAGCTTGCTGCCAATTTCGAATTAATATGTGTAAATACATTAGTATTTATTTAAATAATTTTAGATTTTGCAAATTTTAAAAAGAAATAACGTAGAACTCCGCACCACAGTTTACGTTCTACAATGGTTGTATAACGATATTCTAGATGTAAATTGTGGAATAAGTTATTCATCTGAAATTGGGCAGATATACCTGGAATAAGTTTTGTGATGGTCAAATCTAATGTAAACAATAATTAATTGTCAGGTTAGGTATTTGAGTTTATAATTTTATTTATAAAATTTCATGAAAAGCATCAACGAATTATTTACGATTGTAAAATTAGAATACAACGTGCTTAATATATAATGGATCCACTAAATTTGAATGTTTTTGTCTTAAAAACAGACGACAAAATTGTTGAAGACATCCTAAAGTGTCTAAAAATAGAATCGATTAGCAAACTAATTTTTTCTTTTTCTAAAACACTTAAAGTAACATTTTAATTTAAGGTTAAATTAAATATCTATACTTGAAATAAATCATGGAATAAGTTATACGGAGAATACGTATTCGGGATTTTATACTTCCATTGTAGAACTGGCCCTAAGAGTAGTTCAAAGCACACGGGCCGTCAATAGAGTGCCGCGTAACGTATTACAAGATCAAAACCCTATGTAAAATGCATGTAAATTTTTGATTTTAAAATGCCGTTTTCTCGAAAACTAATGGATAATAGTACGTAATTTTTTTTTAAATGCTCAGAAAATTGTGTATAGAAAAAAGTTCAAATCGTGAGGTGGTTTAACTAACCGTAACCTATTAATAATAATATAAAGTTTATTTTGCACAGTAAAATTTTTTTAAATAATGCATAATATCAATTATATTACAAATATGTACAATAAAATTTACAATAAGCTACACTGGGATTTTCATATTTTTTTTATGCGAATTATGCGAATTTTTAAACTTCAAATAAGTATCTATTTTACGCCGTATCCATTCATTAAAAATCTTTTTATTTTGAGTATATTTGTGCAGGTTTCTGAAAACAAACCAAAAAAACAGCTCGATTTTTCAACATTTCTGTACTTACTTTAATTCATAACTCGAAAGCCGTTGATTTTAGATAATAAAAGGTTTAAATCTGGTTTGTAGATTGTTTCACGCTTTTTAAAAAAGCACAATAATTTTTTCTGAAAAATCAATATTTTCGGGGATATGGCCACGTTTTAGAAGAGGATCCTTATAAATTTACAATGCAAATATTGCTCATATCGTCTCCCATAACCCGGGGTGTGTCTTCGTTTCCTTCACTATTGATTTCCATCTTTTACGCTCGCCGTAAATCTGTCTCCAGTCTGTCACTCCGATCGTTCTCAAATCCATAACATCACATTTTGACGTGATAACGTCTTATAAATTGATATACCGGCTGCACGCACGAAAAATTGTCACGTTTCGCAAGCGAGAGAGAGGCACGATCGGCTTTGCATCATACATAGACATCATTTGAATTATAACATGCCATTAAAAAAAACTTGTCCGGCATGAGGTTCGATCTCGCGATCACCAAATGATGCAATTATGTTTCATGCACATAACGCACTAGCCTATTGAGGGTTAATGTAATAACAGTTTTAATTCGTATTATCTGTTACATAAACATAATTCAATTCAATTCATAAAAGTATACAATTTTTCATCAATGTTTTCTTATGACGTTATCACGTAAAATTATCGTCCGTAAACCGACTTGACAGACAACAACGTGTTTTTTTTTGTCACGTTATCGTTACTCCTCATGACGTGACCCATCCATTTCACTCGTTGCGCTTTTATGAACCTCACCACGTTCTCGCCGTTTATCTCCATCTGTATCTCGTAAATTATTTTTGCTCTGTATTCGCCGTCTACTCTCTTCGGGGTCTAGAATCGTTCTCATCTTTCTGTCGAAGATCCTAAGATCATCTTCCTTTTTGTGTTAAACACATTATTTCCGACTAATAAGTTACTACCAGCCTTATCAGAGACTTATATATTTGAATCTTTGTTTGTCTTGAAATTTGTTTGTCTAGTATGAGCTGATGTCTGCTTGGATCTTTGATTTAACTTCCGATGTTCTGCTTTTATTGTTATTAATTTGCTTTGCGAAAGAGTCTAAATTCGTAACTTGTTCGAAACTGTAGTCATTTATTCTTAATTATTTCATATTATTGGTGTTTGTTCTCGGACACTTCATGAATTTTGTCTTTCCCGCGTTTACTAAGAGGCCCATCGTCTCTGCCAGCTCTTTTATTGTTCCAGTACATCTGGTTTTGCTAATTATTTTTTCAAACACAATATGAAATAATGTGGCCGATAACGCGTCGCCTTGCCTTACGTCGCAGTTTACTTCAAATTCTTGTTTTGCCTGCCAGAATTTTTATTTTGGCTGTTTGTGCCAGTACCTGTTTGCCAGTGTCATCCTGACTAGTCTAGTCAGCTTTGTTTGTACCTTTATTTCTTTTATGGCTTCCAGCAGTTCCCGACTGTTCGTCTTATCGAACGCTTGCTCGAAATTCACAAAGAGCAGATGCAAAACCATTCCGAATTATCTGCTTTTCTCTGTTATCTGCTTCAACACATAACCGTCGATTTTCCTCTTATGAACCCAATTTGATCTTCGCCAATTATCTTGTCTGTATATTCAACCAGTCTTATGGTTATTAACGTCGACAGTACCTTGTAAGCAACGCTCAGGAGTGTTTATGCATCTGTAGTTGTCGCATACTTCCGGATCTTCTTTCTTCCGTAATGTTATAATAATTCCATCGCTCCATGTTTTCTTGTTTCCAAATTCTTTTTACCGGTGAACTTATTACCTCGTGCAATGCTTTGCCTCCGTACTTAATCATTTCTGCCTCATCTCATCGCTACCTGGCCCTGGCGCCTTTCAATTTTTAATTTTTTTTTATTGATTGTACTATCTCTTTCTTATCTGGATCTTTTATTCCTTCTTTGCCCACGATCGAGTCTAACTCAATATGTTCTTGTTCATTTTCTCTGCTTGTTTACAGTAACTTCTGTAAATTTTCCGTTCAAATCTTCTTCACCTTTTCTGTTTCGCTTTCTAGTCTGCCTTCGTGGTTTCTTATTCCTCTAATTTTGACTGCGTTTGATTTTCTTTTGTTCCGGATGTTCTGGTCTTTGTTCTCGGTCTCTTCGTTGCTCGTTTCGTTTCCATTTAAGTCTTGCTATTCTTTTTTCAATCATCTTGTCCTCAAATACACTGCCAAACCATTTTGTTCCATTTTTGTTTTTCTCTGTTTCGAGATCACTCTGAAGATATTTCTCATAAGCTTTTTCATCGATAATTTTTTACAGTTCATATCATTGGCTTGATATCTGCTTGTATGTATGTTTCCAAGCGGAAGAAACTGTTTCTACACTAGCTTCACGCCACACTTTGGGTATGTATTGTGAAAGAAGTATCCTCAATAATAGATCACACGATCGTAAATTTATTTTTTTAACTTAATTTTTGATTTATATGTAAAGTTTGAATTTTCAAACTTTAATATTATGTTTACTTTTATAAAAAAATGAACATTTTAGCTATTCATAAGCAATATGAATTTTAGATATAATTATTTTAAACAACTTTAAACTATAATATTGACGCCTTCAAAAACTTAACATATTCACTATCGGGAAGCGGTGATATTAAAAGTCTATGGCGTATTTGTCTAAATGTTTTGAATTTCTAAATTAACTATTCATTAAAGAGTTAATTTTTTTGTGAACACGATGTAGTTAAAAAGTTTTTCAAACAGGTAATTAGTACGTTAACCTAATATAATAATATGTTGGTTATGAACTAGAGATACAAAGAGCAATTCACCTTTTTATAATTTGTTTCTTAGAATGTTTTTCCTTTTTATACGAATGTTTTAACCGCCCTATAATTTGGCACGGAAAAGTTTTATACAAATTACGTCAATTCTTTGTTGTGCGTTCATTAAAAAAATTTTAATTAGGTGAATGCTAAGCAAAAATTTAAAATTATTGTTAAAAACAGGACGTTTCAATAAAACATTTTTGGACACGAACTGCTAACATTATTTTGTCTTATTTAGTAATCGGTTTCGAATGTGCCAATATGAGAAGTTCAAAAGACGAGGGTATGTTTTTTATAATCATTAAGTTGCATCATACAGTAGCGGTCATGGAAATTGTATCGGGAATTATTTTTCATTTTTTGAAATAGTCAAACGAATAAATTTTTAAACTAAATTCCTATACGTCACGGATAGATCCTATGGACGTCCATGATTTATTAATCATTAGATATTAATCATTAATCATGGACGTCCATAGGTGAGATAAAAAATGATTTTTCAATGATCTTGAAGATTCAATTAAATATTATTAATATAAATTTTTATTGTAATGACTGAATCTATGTACAGCTAATTTGAAACAAGCAACCAATTTAAATAAATTGTTCATCTTAACAATTTTCTATTTTCTAAAATTATCTCATTAAATTTTAATACAAAATTAGAATAAACAATGGATTTTATGAATTGAATGAAATAAATTTTAGGTGGTCATTTTTTAAATGTATAAAATTAAATTTTAACTTTCAAAAGTTTAAGAAACAAATACAAGGAGTAAACCAGGGGTAAAAATCGTCTACACCAGACTATCTCTTCAGATACCCGAGACTACCCGTAACTTTACCCAGACTTCCCAACTTTCCTCATTTTTTCTTTTCCTAGATTTGTAGCCAAGTGTGCACCACACTTCTCTGTGGCTTGTCCCTCAGTAACAGCTGCTTGTTTTAAAATACCCATCGAAGTAATTTTTTTGATCGGGTATCGAAGCGATGCTATAATTATATACATCTTTAATTAATTTTAATTAGAATTTAATTAAAAAATTAACCGAGTCAAGTTTAATGGCGGTTAATTTATGAAAATTATGTGTGGTATGTGGTAACAAGTAAGAAATAAATAATTGAAAATTATTTATTTAACACTAAATAATAATTAGATTTACCTAGCTATTTGGTGCTATTTGATTTTACCTTTGTTATACAGCAACACAAACAGTGGCGTTACAAGACAATGTTTGTTTTTGTATAATAATTATTATGTAATAATAATTAACTGTAATAATAGTAAAATGATGCATGTAATACCATGAATATTAGTAGAATTATTTTTTTCTTTTTAAATGGCATTTTATTGTATATTTTTTAGGCTGGAGTTTTTTTTTTTAGTTTCTAATTTTGTTTTATTAATTTTTAAATGAAGATACAAATTTATATTGCTTATAAGAATTTTGGGTGAAAGGTTAACCAATTTCTCAAATTTTAATAACTGTTAAAGAATTATAATAAATACACTGACTGACAAAAATCATTTATACCCTAGTGTTTAAAATACAGTGCCGGGAAAAAGTATTCGCACCCCTTAAAAATTAAATTATTTTTCATCCAGGTTTTCATTTAGAAAACTGTTAATAGTAATATATTATATGATAATAGTAATATACTTTAAAGCAGCGAAACAAGGGGTGATAATGACCGGAATACTGTTCACTGAATTCGGCTTTCCTTTGATTTTATTTGTAGAAATATTTCAAAGTACAAATTATTTTGATTTTACCAAATTTCTCTCTATTCAATTTATGAAGTTGGTAATTTTAGTAATGACCTACTAATTTAACAAAATTAGTGTAATTTCATCTTATGAAATTAGTAATTTCGTGCACGCATGAGATCCGATTAACAAACTCCGTTTAGCATAAATCATCTAATTTTAAGTAACTTGAACTTGACTCAACAAGTACATAAAAATTTAATTTTATAATAGTAATTACAATTTTATAAAAAAAAATTCATAATTAACAGTTCATAGTTAATAATAGTAATTTACAGTATATGGGGTGTAAATGTAGTAAAATAATAAATAAAAATCTAAAACGATCTTCTAAACGTTGCTACTGCAGCAAAGTTTTTTTTATAATAAACGTAGACCAAAGTGTGCAAAACCCCAAATCAATACATTGAATCCTATCCTATTACTTTATGTTTTGATAACTTGGTTTGGTAAATGGTAATACAGTGGACGGCGCTTATTGGAATCACGGTTAATGTTATCAATAGGGTATTATAATTATCACTTTCACGAAGAACGGCCCGAACGAATATGACTACACGTGAAAAACATCGTTTATTATAATCAAAAATTCGGTTTATGTTCTCGATTATGTTTCTTAAGATTGATTTTTTTCCACTGAAAATGGAGTTAATTTGCAGTTTACAAGTATTTTTTAAAAATTTTGTGGAACCGGGGAATGGTGAGCATATTCATTACCCAGACCTGACTCAGGTGTAATATTATATAGCAGAGAGTTGCTAGTACGATTTAATTCAATTTTATTTTAAATTTCATAATAAGCGACACAAAAAATGTTTATAACATATTTAGATCAGTTGCCAAAAATTAGGCAGCAGAATGCAGCAAAACAATTAAGCATTTTGCAACTATTTTTGTGTAAAATTAAAAAAGAATCTTTTTGTGTATTGTTATCAAAACCACTGAGTCCCAATGTGATCACATTAAGCGGCGTCTACTGTATATCAATTTAATATAATAAAGGTAGCGGAAAATAGAGGCATATTATTTTTTTTAATTTTTGTTTTACGGTTTTACTATTATTTAACGGTGTAGGCCGTTCTACGACGTATCGGCGCGAAGACGATTCGGCGCAAGACGTTTCGGCGCGAGTACTATTTCTTATGATAACAATAATTTATTACCTGATTCTAATATCTTAATAAAGTAATTAACTATATCGCTTCTGTATTTTATTTTATTTATCGCAGATAATTGTGGTCAACTCTAAAGTATAATATTTGGACTCCACGGTTTCATTATGCCTACATTTTTGTTGCATAAATTATAAAGATAAAAAAATTTTGCATAAAATAGTATCAATACTGAACAAGTCAAAATTATAAATACATTATTTTATGCTAATTGTTAAAAGTGACTAATGAAATTACTCAATTTTCCATCACGTAAAATAAATAACCTGTCACTTGGTCAGCTTTAATTAAAGTCTTTTCTTTACGGTTAAAATTCTATTATAATAATTAAACTTAAAAAATTTTAACTGTTAAGTACATAATACATACTACAAAGAGAACATAATATTTAAAAAACGCTAAAATGACAATAATTCACATTTAACATGGTTGAACTTAGAATAAACAAGAAAATAGAATTCTGAAACAATTACGCTATAAAATAAAATAAAAAACTCTGTAACATAATATAAAGGCCTCTATTTCACGATTATTATCGCTCCTCAGTCATGTTTAACAGTTCATATCCCTGTAGTGTAGGTGAAAAAGTTTCATTTTGTTTATTTAACCTAAAATTTCATTTAGACACGCGAACTCTTCTAGTTTGGTTATTTGGTAAGCGCAACATTTATTTTAAAGTTTGGTTAATTTCTTGATTTATTAAATAAGTTTTTCAATTTTGTTTGGTATATTTGCTCTCCCTTGTTATTTTTACTGTTAAATATGACTGAGGATCGATAATAATTGTGAAATAGTGAAATGGGCAATTATCCCCCCCCCCCAAGGATGATTCGGAATTAATTAATTTGATTCATGTTATGGAATCTTAATCATCCCAAATTGTGCAACGGTACGCGGTTGTCCGTTAAGAAACTGATGAACAATGTTATACAAGCGACGATCATCAAGGACAAATTCAGGAGAGTTAATTACAGGAGAAGAAGTCCTTATCCCACGAATTCCGATTATTCCAACTGATCTTCCATTCCAATTCAAGCGGATTCAGTTCCCCGTTCGATTGGCTTTTGCGATGACAATCAATAAATCGCAAGGCCAATCGTTGGAAGTCTGTGGGATTAATCTCGAATTTCCATGTTTTTCGCACGGTCAGTTGTACGTTGCCTGTTCGCGTGTTGGTAAACCGTCTTCGTTGTTTGTTTTTGCGCCGGAAAACAAATCAAAAAACATTGTTTATCATATCGCTCTCTACTGATTTCGATTCCATTCAAATAAATAACATTGAAATTTGAAATAACTGTGCTTTATTACCACTCTGGAGTTTATCTAAAGGCGTTAAATTGAGGCGAGACAAAGTTTGCCGGGTCCGCTAATTTATAATTTATACAGGATGCTACAAAAGACGCAACTTTTATAAATATTCATCAAAGCAAAAACCGAAGGTTACAATTACATTTCTAAATAAATGATTATTATTCAGAATCTGAGGCAGGACAACGTCTGCCGGGTCAGCTAGTACCTTATAAATGTATAGATTATTTTGTCTTTCAGTAGGCGTGGTTTAAATTACATTGGTATAATGCCATCTATCCGTTCGGTAGTCTACTAAATTTTAGTGTTTACCTTCTTGTATCCCACAGTCGTATCCTATCAAATCATGCTGCATCTACACGATGCGTGACTCAGTAATTTTCTGTCTGTAATCAAATTCAATAATTTATGTTTTATTATGTTATGACCTACATGTATTAGGTCACCTTTCAAATCTCATTATTACGGAAACTGTTAAAAATTTTCTGAAAACGACCATTGTTCAAGTTTCTTTGCTTTTTTGCTTTGTAAACTGTAAATTTCTTCATTTTGGGTCTAATAAAAAAACTTCCAGAACACAATAACAATTTAATTTCTTAAAAAAACATGTTCACTGTTACATATTCTTAAGTATTATCTTGATTAAAAAATTGAATTTTGAAATCATTCGACAAGTTTTTATGACTAATTTCCATGAATTCTCTTTCGTATTCACTTCAAACAATTTAAAATAATTTAATTTTTAGCCCATGTTACTCAAGGAATCTTAAGGGATCATTAATAAGAATTTCATCAAATTTGGTCCAGTAGTTTTTTAGATTAGTCCAGACAGTTTTTAAAAAAAATTTTATTTATTAGTTTTTCTTCTTTTTATCGTACAAAAATAAATATATATACTTAATGAACAGTTTTGGTTTTATAAAGGTTCTCGAAATATTACCATATAATATAAAACAGAAATTGTTCACTGGAATAATTATTTATTTTTAAAATTATAATACGCAGAAACACATGCAGTGTATGGCAAAATTATATAGACAACTTTTTCCAACAAAAAAGCGATCGTTAGCATATATAACAGTTTAGGCATGAAAGATATTTAAAGTTGAATATAAACAACTAAAAATTCAAAATGTGCGTCTTCGAATTCCTCACATCTAAACCATAAAAGATAAATATTGGCTATCGATCACTTTTTTGTAGAAAATTTAATTCTCTATAAATTATCAATTTACAGTTCTGTTGTAATACTAACTGCTTTTTTTGCTAGTATAGTAATATGCGAGAGGATGTCTATCGGAGGAATTAGTTGTCCCTCTGGGAGGAAATTAATAATTATAAGATTTTTTCGAAATTTTAGAGAAAATAATAGTGTATTACATAAAAAATAGTAATAGCAAAAAAAGGTCACCGCTTGAAATAAAAGGAATTTTTTATTCTCTCAAATTAAACCTCTTTGGTAATATGTAATATATCAAGTGTTTTAATTTAACTCCAATGAGCAAGATATTCCTACATGTTGTTCGACAATCGATAGTATCTTTATAAATCATAATTTTAATGAATCCTAATCTTAAGCTACTACACTACAGTATAGTGGGTTGTAAGGGGGGAAGGCATGGCCCATCCAAACCAGAGTATTATATCAACGTTGCTAATAAATACAAATATATTTTTCATTATGTATTATAATTCGCTTGTAATGTAATTTTTTTATCAATCGATTTAATCGATATAATATATCAAGTTATTCACTTCTAATTGTTTACTTTCAAATTTGTTGTTAATAATTGTTGTTAATTTTCTTTTCAATTATCAATCAAAGATAATTATTCAATCAATATTTTGATATTAAACGGTTGAATATTTTATAAACTATTTTATTAATTACGTCCTTTTGATTTAGTTCTATTGTTATAGGTGCAATAACATACACAAATCCACGTGTTAATTTATGTAGTAATAAACTAGTCATCAAAACCAATTACCGTGATAATGGAAACAGCAGTAGATATTGGTTTGTCAAGTGAAGCTCTTGGTCTCTACCTAAGTGAAGTTAAAAATTCTCACCAGGAGATTGAATTTGAAGAAGACGAACACTTAGTTTTAAATGGTAAAGTTTAGTTTGTCCAATATTTTTGTTACAATAATTAATACATTTTTAGAAGTCGAACAAGCAACCGATTTTCTTAACAAAGTAGGATTATCCAGTTTATCGAAAATATATCAAGAAGGAAACGAAATTACAGATGCTATTATAAAAGATTCTGTAAGACAAAGAAATTTAACTGAAAAACAAGCTTACACAGTAAGGTCAAGGGTCAAAACATTAAATAAAACTTTAGGTAATCGTCAAGCAAGAAGAAAGCAACGACAAGACGTAAGAGATGTAGCCTGGAATGCAGAGGTACGTACAATACGGAAAATTTTAGTATTTTATTAAAATTCATTTCTTAACAGACTTCGAGTACGGGGACGAGATCTAGGAGTGCAACTCCAGATTCTCTCGATTCTGTCGAAGCAATTCAAGAGGATTTAACGTCTGATGAAGAACCACATTTGCAGTTTAAGCCATTGTAAGTTTCAATTTTGCATATCTGCTTATTTTTAAATGCGTGTTTTAAGTACTGTAGATTCAAACAATATGGTTTTTAAAGGAAAATTAAAATGGACTTCTAGTGAACCTTTAAGCAATAAATTTAATAAACCAGATCGGGGAGACATAGCTCACTTAGGTTCCTCCAATGTGATTCTTAAAGGGTACCAGCCTCTTAACGAGTATGGAACTCTTACAAGGAGGGAACGCAGTGGAAGCGATCCTACTACTGATGTTCTTGAAAATACTAATTCTAGCTCATACGTGTAATTTGAGTGAATTCTTAAAATTCCCTTAATACATTTTCGATGTTTTAGAAATGAACCTGTAAATTTACATAATAAATTGTCACGTAGTCATAATAGTTTATTAAATAATAACGATCAACAAGAATATTTAATGAGTAATGAAGGTATCAGTTTCGAAGGACTTGTTAGGCAGAACGAAGATTCGCAACCCGAAGTTGTGGTAAGTTTTAGATGTAGCACTAAATTCTAATTTTAATTTAATTTTGATTTAGAGTGAAGAATTTGGAAATTCAACTTACGTGGACGATTTAACCGATAGTCAATACCAGCATCTAAAACCTTTACTTTGGATGGAAGTTACTGCAATATTTGATCAGCACAAAATTTCGATACTTAAAAGAAAATCATGCTCAAAAAATAAAAGTAAATAATAGCAAACCTTTAGATTCTCCCAATTTTAAAATTTCTCTTTTATAGGGGGAAACGTGTTTGGTGTTAATTTATCAAGTCTGGTTATGCGTGATATGCCAATTCCGACAGATAATTCAATGGTACCTCAAATATTCCAAAGTATAATAAACCAACTAAACAAGCGATGTTTAGAAGAGGATGGTATTCTTAGAATAGCAGGCCAACAACAAAAACTAAATTATTTATGCACAGAAATTGAAAGCAAGTTTTATAACAATCGTAAATACGTTGAAAATATTTTAAGTGAGGCGACAGCTCACGATTTAACAGGGGTTTTGAAAAAGTTGTTAAGAGATTTACCAGATACAATGTTTACGATGGAACTGATAGATATGTTTTACAAGTGTAGCAGTACGTCAAAAAACATTTTAAAATTTGTAATGTAAATTTTTAATTGTAGTGATACCCACACGTGAAGAGCAATTGAAAGCTTTAAGTTTATTAGTTTTGTTACTTCCAGTGGAGCATCGAAATACGTTTCGCTTACTTTTGCAGTTTTGTATAAATGTTACCCAACACCAAGATCAAAACAGAATGAACCTGCATAATGTGGCCATGATAATGGCACCTTCGTTTTTTTCACCAAGACTTCTCATTCCAAAGTTTGTGCTTATGATTTTGATTTAATTTAAATTATTTTGTGTTCTTTTGTTTTATATTAGGGAAAATGGAAGACTAAGTATGAAAGCCATAAAAACTTTACCTAAGGAGGAATTGGTTAAGCATATAAACGGTGCTGCAATTTGTTGCTGTATTATGGAACAAATATTAAAATGTGGGCATAATTTATGGATTGTGCCAAGCGATTTAGCTCATCAAGCCAAAGATGCTCAAAAAAAGGCCCAAGATCGTAAAGATATTGGAAAAGAAAAGAGATTTGTACGTTTTAAATTCAAAGGCATAAGAACTGGTGATAGTTAGCAGACTAATTGCATTGGTAGACTTTTATTAACTTTTCATTTTATTTTCTAACTCTTAACTTTTATATCTCAATTCTTGTATGGTTTTGGGACTAATTGAAACTCTTTGTTACTATTTACTTTGAATTTCACAGTAAATAATACAAGATTTACAGTTGTGGGAATACCCTTACTAAAAATGAGAAGCCAAAATTATGTAATACAAAAAAATAGTCAAGTTATTATTTAATTTCAAAAAAAAGAAAGAAGCATATTTTTAACATACATTTTTGAATCTAGATAGGCTGCGCAAAGAGATTTGGGTTATGATTTTTTGTTATTCAGTTGTGCATCATTAATAATTTTTTTATAAATAAAAATATTTAAAGAGTGTTACTGTATGTAAAGTTTTAAGCGACGTAAATTTTTTTTGTGAGGTGTTGAGCTACAGCATAGATTTTTATTTTTTATACTGAACCTACTATATTATTTCATTTCTTCAAAGTTTTCCCACGTTGTTGGCAACCTTTTCCTATGTTGATGACTTCCTGCCAACGTGACTATAGGTTTCGCTACATCAATTTCACTATTATCCATTTTTATAAAATATATATTAACGATACAAAACTAAAATGTTACTGAACTCTTAGACTTCATGCACTAGCCTAACTGCACTGCCATTGCTTTACACATTTATACCATAATGTACTATTTCTTAACTTAATTTGGGGGAGGGGGATCTAGAAAGCACAATTGCCTCCTGGCTTTTTACATGTAAATTAAAAAATCATAAATTTGTCCTGCCAGCTAGACGTTACTAACCTCTGGCCTCAGCCACAGATACTTGATTGCATAACGGCAGCAACTATCAGAATTCGGGAGTTCTAGGCATATTTTCATCTATTAGTCGAAATCAAAAATACCTTTCCTTCTCCAGAGAATAAAAGAAAGCGTACAAAAAAATGGTATTGGGCTACTGATGAAAAAGTATACCTTTTTTCTTTTTGTTGGCTGGCTTTCTTATTGTTGTTTTATCATAGCAGACTTCAAAGAAAAACTGACATTCTTACAGTCGTCTCCATGCTTTGAAGAGTACATAAAGATTGCCACCATCAACAATAAAACAATTTTTCGATGAGAAAAAGGCATATAATCAGCCTATAAACGGCTTTTACAAAATATTTAAAATAACAAAACCGGACAGTGCACATCTGTAACCTAACTAGATTCAAAAAATTAGGTCAGGACCTTTAACTAAGTTCAATAATAACTGAGCTAGCTTGCAAAAATAACAAAGTTTATTCACTCTGTACAGTAGAGCACTTATTACCTAAATTAATTCGTTCAAAAATTGTTTAAATCGGTGATGTGCAAGTATGACCCTTGCGAACAATTTTGGATGGATTGAAAAATTAATAATTTCTTTCAACCTCCACTAGAAGTCTTTTGTTTGATATTAAAAAGAATTGCACATTGGATAATAATTGAATTCTCAAAATCATCTAGAAATGATTTCCTTTTTGCACTTTATAGTTAAAATTTTGTTATTTAAAGATTAAGGAACAAATTAAAATATGTTCCCGCTTTTAACTTGAAAGTCCGAACAGAAATCACAATTTGATAAGCAAAAAAGTCAACTATAATAAACAATTTGTATTTCAACCTGTAAAAAGACCAATTTGGTGGAACACATTGTGTAGTCAGAATTTGTATAATTGGTGTTCTACTGTACTTGACTTTTCTTTTTTGTTGAAATTTTGCTTGTATAAAAGTTAAAACAAATTTTTTTAATAACACATTATTTTAGCGATATGGTAAGAAGAAACTACACAGGAGTAGTACACAATATGAGGCAGGCAGTATGGCAAGTCCTCGAATTAAAAAAAGTGATATATATATTTAATTATTATTAAAATAGGTTCATTTGCAATAACGTACCTTCTCAAATTAGATTTTTAATTTTAAGTGCCTTAAGTTAGTTGTACGTACAATTTGTAAATCATTCCTCATTACTTAAAGCAATTTTTTAGTTTATATAGTAGAAGTGCCAAAATAAATTTTATTGTTAACTGACAATCATTTTACATTAAAATAACTGAATTTTCTTACAAAGTGTAACCAAAATCCTGAATCCATTTTAATCCAGCCTCGGTACTAGTAGATGGTTTATATTCTAATCCAATCCAATCGTTATATCCAGCTTTCTCCAAAACTTCAAAAATGTACTTGAAATTTAATTCACCTTGTGTGTCCGGTTCATTTCGATGTGGAACTTGTGCAATTTGCACGTGACCAATAAATGATTTGTAATTATTTATGCTATGAAGAATGTCACCTTGAATTTGTTGTAAATGAAATACATCAAGCATGAGCTTTAAATGAGGACTGTTAACATACTTGATCACTGTTAGAGCTAAAAATAATACATAAATTTCCGGAAGTCATTAAAAGCAAATTGTGTTACCTTTGTCATAGCAATTTAGATAATAATCGGGCACTGAATATTTATTAATGGGTTCGATAAGTCCTACAATATTTTCTTTTTGTAAAATACCACTAGCATATTTCAAATTAGCCTTGTATACTTCATCGTGTTCTGATGTAACACATTTTACTATTCCTGCCATGATATGTATTCTAGAATTTATTGTAAATAATTACTCTTATAATATCGCAAGGAGTAAATCACAATGTGATTTGGTGTTCACAGAGTAGGAAAACGGGTAGGAAAATTGACTGCCATTGCCTAGATATGATCGATTTAATGGAAAGCAACTGCAACGTAAAAAAACTTCTATGGATTAAGGATATATACTAATAATTATGATCCCAGTATTTACAGCAATCAAGGTTCACATCAATTAAATTGCGTATTATTCGTATTGCACATCAATCAGAGTTCCACTGTATTACTAGGTCATGGCGGCCGTTAGGCCACCTTATCTAGTTATTATTTAAATTACTTATTTCACTAAATTATTGCGGTTATAGATATATTTTTTATATCGGAAATCTCGAGTCTTTTAAAATGCTTATAATTAGGCCACGCCTACTAAAAAAAATCGCCTGCGGCGCTATTTTTATTCGCCTCACTCGTGATAAGTTTTTAAATTCTCAAAATATTAGACCTAGTTGCACCTGTACATATACAATAATTATTTTTCTTTTACAGTGAGAAGTCGAAAAAGTAATAAGAAATAGATAAAATTAAGAATAATAAATAAAAGATTAATAAAGTAGATATCCAATTTTCATCATTGGTACTGTGTACACATAGAAAACCTGAATAAGTTTCTGTGAACTAATTTTTAGAAAAATCTAATCTAAAAAAAATTTATTTTTGTGGCTTAATGAAATACCTTGATTAGTCTTGAAACCTAATTACAAGTTCATCATGAGGATAAACCTGAAAGACTAAATTACTAGTCAGGAGGAAATATTTACCAACAACATAGACCCCTCCAGTTTGACGTGAAATCTGCACTACAAAGTAAAAGTAGCAAAACAATAATACCCCTACAAAATAGGGGGGATGTCGACATTAAATTTTAGAAAAAGCGCATTGTTGAAAGGTGAATGTTAATAAAATTGTGATAAAAATTATTGATTTTAAATAAATGTGATTTAAACCAAAATCGCGCTCATTCAAAAAAATAATATAGATTAAATTTTAGGCCAGCTTGTCACCTGCACAGACAACTCTGCGATTGTCATATTTTATAAGTCATCAGGCGGACTTCAATCAATTTCTTACTATAGGTGATATTTTTAACGCTACTTCAACTCTTTCTACGAGGGGATAATTTCCTACCGGAAAATAAAAAGTTGACATTTGCCATTGGTGGGTAGAACGGTCCTAGAATTAGTTACAAATATAGCAAAGTTTTGTGTAATTTAAAATTAAGCTCATCAATAATGTTTCAAAAATCAAAAGAATAGGTGTAAGTGGATTTTCGGTGATGTAAATGCTACGGGCCCCACATTCAAGCAGAATAAAAACCAGAATTTAAATATCCCACGCGCTCACTCTAAATATCCATGTTTATAATATATTTATTAAATCAAGTAAATTTAAAAGTAAACAAGTTAATTAAACGTTAAATATAATTTTATTTATTTATATTTTATAAGCTTTCGATGAGTTGTGTCATCTTCGAAATGTTTTTGCTTGTTATTATTCTGACGAAGATGACACAACTCATCGAAAGCTTATAAAATATAAATAAATAAAATTATATTTAACGTTTAATTAACTTGTTTACTTTTAAATTTACTTGATATAATTATCACAAGTTAAAAATTAATATATTTATATATTTATTAAATGTTTAATCTGGTGATCTTTTTTTTACAAGTCCAATTTTAGCATTATTTATCAAAATTTTGAATATAACAACAACCGGATATGATGACCTAATATTCATGGTCCCTCTAATGTCGTTATAACCAGTTTTTAATGTATATTAGAAATCGTACCAAGGGCCCCATGTAACATTTGCTACGGGCTGAAGATCTATCATAAAAGACATACTTCTCTCAAAATACATTATCCAATGAATAACGTGGGGCTTCTGCAGAAAAAACATCTCCAGTCAAAAACATACATGCAAATGGTCTATCTATCGCATGGACCAGAAGTTTTTATCGCACTATCGACGGTTTTGAGACTACTCAGAGGAGATTTCTCTTCATCAGGTAAGAATTAACCTGCAAGTGACAATGCATGGACTGAAACCTCCGCAAATAGGTATGTCATTGAAACTTTTGGAACTGCGTCTGGATCGGACTCTAGACCAGTATTTCACAACCTTATTTTATTATGCTCCACCTAAGTCTTTCTGAAATTCTAAAATACATACAAATTTTTTTATATTCAAAAACTGTATTATTCCCTAAATGAAGCCTAATTACAGCTCAGGACACAAGACTTCTAGATCAAGAAACATTTTTTCGAGATAAATTGGTGACCCCCGACATATTCTGTTTTAAAATTTAATTTCTAGAAAGTATAATGATTTAGCTTAAGAGTGTAAAAGTAGACAGTTCAACAATCAAAACGGGTTCTACTTCATTGATGTCATAGAAGAGATCTTATAGAGCCCACAAGAATTTGAAAACATAAAGGAGTTTATTTTAGTTACAATACTATCACCAAATTTCAGATTTGAAAACTTGAAAACTCACTGTAAGTTTCATTTATATGACCTATGAGATCTTTTTTTTTTAATAAGAGATTTTGTTTTTGAAGAAAACCAAATAGAGAACAAGTAGTTTGATCTTGTGCAAGCTTTTACATGTTTATTTATGATGGAAAATAGTAATTCATAAAATAGATCGACACACTAATCAATAGATTTAACTTCGGATATTCAGTCAATCAAGATCTGCATTAAATGCGTTGTAGTCACACGATTTAAAATTCAAATAGAAATTGTGCCCCCGAAATAGAGTAATGGGACTGATATCGTGTAATTCAATGTAATTAACAATGACGGGTAATATGAATCACATTCAATTAATGTAATATCACTGTGATTCGAAAAGACCAAATCTAATATTACACCGTACACATTTCAAATTCGATTGTGTTGCATTAAATTACAAGAGAAAATATTATCACACATAACTAACAACATTCATTATCGGAACCGAGCATTATATCAAGATCATCGCCGAACGACGACCATTTTATCTAAAATCTCCAACAATACAATCTAGAAAGACAGAGTTGTTAGTCATAATTGTGTTGACAGAAGATACCAAGTTAAGGTATTATTCAGACTAACCCAGATCTCCTCTCTAGTTGATGTATGAACTTAAACCAAGGAAGAAACCAGAGACCCATCAGTCGCAATCAATACATCACCACCACGTGATTTATTGGTACCAGCGGAAGATCTATCACCTCTATAAACATTGTAACGTAAGTAAAATATTTCTGAGTTTTAATTTTCAGCTAAGACAGCTTTATAAAATTTCTTTGTTTTGATACGAAAACCTCAGACATTTTGATAGTAAAAGGAAACAGTATTACATTTATTAGTATTAATCCGGTGGTTGTACTTACAGTTCGTAAGTACAAGTTTGTTATGCAGCATTACGGATAGATCGTTTATTATTATATTATTATAATCAAATAAATCATTTAAAATATGTCGAAAAGTATCTAAGAGATATAAGGATATGTTTGGTTAAAAGGACCTCTGGTTTACTCATTATTTGTTGGTGATTTACCCTTGACAAAATCGTAATTTCTTACTTTCTAGCTCCCACAATTTTTGCATACTCGATGGTCAAATCCAAACTTTTCCTGAACTCATTTTCTTTTCCTGGAATTGCAGCAAACCCCAGCTCCCCTTTGGTGACATCGCCTATTACATTTAAAGATTAGAAAGAAAGAAGAAAAAATTTTAAAATGCAGCACCTGTAAAAGTATTAATTAGAACTTGTTCGATATTGGCGGAAGTTTTCGCTTCCAATACTCGCTCCTTCTCGATTTGAAATGGAAAACCACTTTCTACGGCTTTAAACCCACATTCCTTTGCCAATTTATACCTTTCTTCAAATGGTTTTTCGGTGAACATGAAACTTATATTAGCACTAAACTTGGGCATTTTTAGGCTTGTACCAAAATTTCTAGTTGTTATCAAATTTTTCCACGGTATCCTACGTACTGATTGCATTAAACTTCGCTCTCGGAGTTATCTAATCTTGGCGATTACTTGAAGATGGATTAAATAATTACACGTAAACAAAAAAACGAAGGTTATAAAATTTCAAGTTTCAAATATTGTAGTTCAAATGTTCCGTAGTTCATTCTGTATCAATATTTTTCTCAAATAATGAATAAAATCGCAAAATTTATATTTACTTTAAAAAGGAAGTTTGTTGAACTGTCGAACAAACTAACAAAGTAAACACTATTTAATTAATTTAATTAGAAACGTTTAGGTGCACCCACCCTGGGCACCCTGGTTACAGTTGTCAAATTAACATAAGTAGTTCAATTGATTTTTGAAAAGCTTTTTATTTATATTATTTTTGATGATTTATATTGTTGGGCATATTTTTGAATTTTTTTTTATGTAAATCTATGTTCAATTAGTTGCACGTGAATGAAACTTTAGAAAAATTAAGAAATAAAATTGCGCGCGTTTGTTTGGGCGTGATCGATTCGTCATCCGTCCAACAAACTCTAGATACAGGGAGTAAAATAATAATAAAAATGTGGTGCATTAATTATTCGTGATAAAAGTTTATAAGCGGTTTGTTAAGAGCTGTGTTGATTAATTTTGTAATATGATCAACGTTGTGACTAAATTGTTTGATAACAATTTAAGAAAATTACAAAGGTTGTGTGATAATATACAAATTAATTTGTAAGATGTTTTTAATCTTACTGGTGATACTTGGGGCTGCTGAAGCGTTGGATAATGATAACTTTAAAGGCTGCTATAGAAGTTTACCCTCATCCAAAGATATTCAGAAGGGGTATTCTGATATAAATCAATGTAATGATATGTGTAAACGAGATTTTTATAGGTAACTTCTTAATTATTATTAATTCAAAATTATTAATTCACATTTTCTTAGGTATGCAATTATTAAAAATGAAAACGAGTGTTTTTGTACCAATTTTCTTGGAAGTGAATTTAATTCTAAAATATGTAAGGAATCTTGCATTTCTTGTCCTGAAAAGTCAAAATTAGCCGATGTATATGAGACCGGAAACGTAGGTTAGTGGTACTATTGTTTATTTTTTTATTTTATCACTATAATAAGAGATTGTTAATTTTGAAGCGCCGGGACCGCCACGTGATTTAAAAATCAGTAACGTAACTGACACCGTTGCGTTGGTTTCATGGAAGCAACCAATATCTTATGTGAGCATCACTTCTTATCAATTAGAGGCTAAAGTTATACATACTTTTTCTACCATTAATTATGGGCATCTTAAGCTGGTGTACTCAAATAATACTTTCGATACCGTACTTAATTTACTTCCAGCTACCAAGTATAATATTAGTGTTGTAGCAATTTCTGGTGATGATGAAAGCATTCCAGAATTTAAAATATTGGAAACTTTTATAGGAAGTAAGTCACTCCTTATTTTTATATTATTTTATTTATATATACAGGGTGGCCCGCTTAAAGCTAATTTATTATCTTATAATGTCTTTAACATTTTGTGCTACAATTAAATTTTACATTTGTCATATTTTCTTCTTCTTCATCATATGCTTCTTGGCAGAAACGTCGTAACCCTAAATTGGGTTTTCATGGGTATAATAATTCAAGGTGGTTTCCCGTTGCCTTCCTTGATTTGATTCAGCCGCCCAATCTGGGTACAGACGCTGTTTGTAGCCGCCCATTGTGGGTACCGACGCTACTGGATGCACCATATCTGGTTACCCTTACCTAGTTTAGTCTGAAGGCCAATTCAACTACCGGGGTGTGGCGCGTGGAGCCATAGGTAAGAGTTGGGTACCCTGCGAGAACCAGTCATCAAAATCTATCTCCTGTCATTGACACTTGATATAGTCGTTCCCGATGAAAGGTAGTACCTCTGCAGTGTAATCCCATACACCCCTGCATTTTAGCTGCATTCAAAATCTGTCCAATTCTTTCTGCTGATGTTGATGCTGACGAAACTTCACCTGGCGATTTATTACAAGGTTCTAGAGTTGTTGGCCTGGGGGAGTCAGGAGGTTGCAAATTTTTTTTATCGACAGTATCAAGAGATTCTGTCAATATAGATGGAGCAAAAACTGTTTCCAGAATAGTCTGAGGATTCAAGAGATATAAACCAGTTACTAATTTGAGTCACGAATTTGGACCAGACGTTCAAATAGATAATATTAAATCGTGCTTTAGCGAATTTCTTGTCTGGATTTTGTTTCAAAAATGATGAAACTTCAGCATCCCAGTGCCGATAGACTGCTTTGTCGAGGAGCTGGAGTTTGTGGGTGATGTTCGACGGTAAAAATTATGTCAAGTGAATCTGTTGTGACTTCAACTTCAATTCTGGCTTCAACTGTTTGCTTTTGAATATGACCATTGGTTGTATGGAAGTACCTAGTTAACATAATCTGCGATGGTGACACTTTCTGCATGTTTCGAAGAATGTTCATGCTTTTTTTTTAGCCTCCTTAGCCAGAACAGTTTGTTGGCAATCTTTTTCATTCATGTTATAAATTTATTTGGGATGGCTTTTCATGGACACTTTGAACCAGTCAATACCAACAAGTTTCGTGTTTTCATTGAAATTGTGATTGATATTATTAAGCACCGGTATATCTGTGGTGTCGCAAGCAGCCCTGTTTCGGCGAATCTGGTTATCTTTTTCACAAGATAAGTTTCTTGGTCCATCGCTCAGTAAGGCTTTTTGGCCCATCGTTTTTTTAAACTGCCACTCTGGAGGTGGTTTCTAATAGTTCTTCTGGGAACCCCATACCTCTGCAGCTTTATGTGAACTCAAAGTCTTCTTTGTACTACTTGGACAGCTAACATCAGGTTGTTTTCTGACCACGACGCTCATTTAGCAGGCATTGGGATCGTGGAACTAAAAATAATCAATTAGTAATAAATAACAGTTAACAGAAACAAACTTTGATACAAGAAGTAAGATGATAATAAGGCCTATGGTTAAATTTAATAGGTTTTAATAACCGTCGACCATGTATATATATAAAAAAACAAAATAAAGCATATTTGGACCACAATACGTTTTTCACAATTATCGAAGATAAAGTCTACAATTTTAGATAGCTAAGTATAATATTACAAAAACAAACTTACGATTTATTTGGACCACTTTTTATCTGAATTGGATTGGTTGTGGAGGGCAAACCAAGATTCGCGTGCACTCAGACCACAATTCAAGTCATTCTAAATTCAGAACGAACTCATGTATTTAAGAGGGCAATGTGCCACTAATACTGGCAATGTTGGACCAGAAGCATCAGTTTGCAGGGCCATTGCACCCACGGCAAATCGAGCTTTCGATCAGTCCCACTGTGTTGTAGATGTTCAACTATCCGCGATAGTTCGTAAGCTGTCCCGGGACAGTTGCAGGTAATATTTTGCATGCTTACCAGAGGGCTTACGTATTGTTGCTCTTGATTGTTGGCATTCAGTTACATTTGTTCATCTTTCTGCATGCAGTCTTAGAGTTTCTTCTTTTATGATTACATCTAAGGTTTTAATGGTCAGCGCAACAAAAGGCTCAGGACTATATGGTGGGTTATCCGAGCCCAGTCTCGCCAATTTATCAGTCTTTTCGTTGCCCTCATTTCCTTTGTGCCCTTCACTTTTATTATAGATGCTTATAAACTTGGTAGCATTTGTGTTTGCAAACACAACATAACTTTTCAATGATCAGCGGTTAAAACCATCACGAAAAATAGCACATGACCTATTGCAGAAATTCAGCACAGGAACAAGCAAGGCAACTAGCAATGGCGTCATTTCCATCATCGGAGTCAACAAACCTGCAGTCAGGACTCTTTAGAATCAATGACGAATGGAAAAATAGCAAGAAAAACAATTATTAAATTTAAATCAAATATCTTATTCACGGTTTTATCTGTGACACTAATCTCATCAGGTTTGTACTGACAATTGAAATTATAAAATTAAACTCACTATTATTCCAAATGACCATGAAACTGCCAACGTGCATGTAACTGTTGAATGCCGATACTACGATGATGTAATTAGATGTTTTTGTAAGTGTCCTTTCTAGAATATCTGACTTATGAGTTTGTATACCTTATCAAACATAAAAGAGGGTTCTAGAACATTTTGCTACGGGACATTTTGCTCTCTATGTTGACGTTCAAGTACAGCTATTTTTGTTGCAAAAGCCATTTGGGTAGAGAGACTATGTTTCTTCTCAATCACTTTTTTGAAACTTTTAATAGCGAAATTGATTAATTGAGATTTTAATTCAGTATTGGTACTTATATGATTGACATTTTAATGAAATTGGACCACCCTGTATAGAAAAACAAATCTTAAAATATTTAATAATGAGGTAATTTATAGCTCCTGATAAGTATCCGTCCATTCCAAACATTCTAAAACACGAGGGAAAAGAAATGGTTATACAATTGAAACCAGTTACCAATAATAATGGACCAGTATCTGCCTATCAAATTGTTGTTATTAATGAAGATATGAATCAAGTTATGCAAAATGAAAATTTGAGATCATTTAGAGAAGCTTCAAGAGAAGGAATTGGTTTTTACATTACGGCAGAAATTCGGCCCGATGTTTGTAAATTTCATCAACTCATTTTTAAATTTACAATTTGCTTTATTTTCAGGAAATTTACAAAAATTTTACAATTGGTGATGGGCGTACATATGGTGATTATTACAATGCGCCTCTAGAACCTGACACAATGTATCAAGTCATGATAGGAGTTGTGAGTCGATACAACGGAGTCACAAAAGTTATTTATGGAAATTCTTCGCAATTTCTGCATAATTTGGTATCTGTAGATATTTCACCAATTAAACCAGATGAAGAAACTCCTGGAATTATAATAGGATTATCAATTGCAATTGGTTTATTAAGTTGTTTATTGGTAGTTGGAATTATTGGTTTCTTTTTATTAACCAGAAGGTTATCACGAAGAAGGCGTCGTTTAACCGACAATCAAGAATTAACTTTACAAGGTCCTATCATTGAAGTTGTGAGTAGATAACTTTTTGTTTTCCAAAATTACTGTTGCATTTTTAGGAAAATTCAGGTTACATTCCTGAAGATGAAGTAGTTCCCACTAATCATTACGAAAGTTTAAAACAAAAGTTGTGGAATATTCCCCAAACTTATATTAAAATAGAACCAATAAATTCGCTAGGTATAGGGAAATATGGTCGTGTTAATAGTGGAACGGTGAGAAAAGAAAGCAGTTTTATACCGGTTGCTATTTATACCATACCTGATAAAAAATTGGGCAGGGAAAATAAGAGAGCAATGTTAAAAGACTTAGATTTACTTTTACGTACTGGAAAGCATGACAATATTTTAAGTTTAGTTGGTACATGTGAGAGCCCAGATACTCTATTTATTGTGTTGGAATACGCTTCAATGAATCTTAAAGATCTTCTTTTGGGAAGCAGAGATGCTTTACCTGGTCGCTTTAGTAACATGCAAGAATCTCAAGCTTTAGATATTTCTATAGGTATAGCTAATGGTATGGCGCACCTGGAATCACTAAAAGTGAGTTTTTAATATACCCTACAACATTTTTTTAAATAATATTTTTAGATTTTACACAGACAGTTATGTGCACGAAATATATTAATTACAAATGGATTTATTCCTAAAGTTAGTGGTTACGGAGTGGCACAATACTGTAATCCAAATATGGTACCTGATTATACACGATGGACAGCAGCAGAAGTATTTAAATCAAATAATTACGTTTCCAAATGTGACGTATGGTCATTTGCTTGCCTGCTGTGGGAAATTTGTGTATTAGGTAGAACTTTGTTTACGTTTAAATTACAAATTTATTTAGTAAATTTATTTAGGTGGTACTCCTTATGGCAGTGTTCCAAATAATGAAATTCCTGACAGAATATCACGTGGTCTACGTTTGACTCAATTGAGACACATCAGTGATGAATTCTACCAATTAATGCTTAATTGCTGGCTTTTTGATGTAGATGCACGTCCTACTTTTAAAGAACTTAAGCAAGAACTTGTGAACCTTAAAGAAGATGCACTGAATCTTCATTTAAATTTTTATCTGTATCCCGAATTTCAGTACGAACAATTTTATCCTGATATGGAATTGGCAGCTAGAACAGTATTTTAAAATGACATTTTTTTTATAACTTTAGATACTGACAAAATTTTGAACAAAATGACATTTAAATTCAATATTTTTGAGCACGTTACTTTTCATAGCGGGAACGATTCTGACCTTTTAACACCCCTGTCCAAACTACCTCCACATTAAATGAGATAAAACAGCTTTGAATCTCTAAACTCTCATTTAATTTTAACATTCTCGCTATGGGTGGTTACTTAATTTTTTATTAAAGTATTTTTTTGTAGTATTATTTTTTATGCATTTATTTTAAATTTGTTTTATAGTTGGTAACTGTGAATGATTGTATTTTAATACGTGTACATAACTTGTACCTATTTTTATTAATTTTTATATAATAAATATTAAGCATTTAGGCTGTAATTATTTTAAATTGATCTCGAAATTGGGATCATGTTCTACAAACATGTGAATAGCAACTTCTGCCTGTCGTTTGTAAGCTCTCTGAGCATATTTCCTAAATGTAGGCGTGCAGCCGCTTTTTTTTTGGCTGAGGGCTTTGTATATGCACAACATTGTGGACAATACATTGTCGCAAATAAGTTTTAAGTTTACTACCCAACTCCGTGGTAGTTTTGGCCTGGTCCTATCTCCAGCACTGAAAAAGGGTTTGCTTAGCGGTGTCTTCCGCGCCGCAATGGTCACAATTTGTGGATGTATCCCTGAAGTAGCAGTAGTCGGTGGAACACTTGTGTAATGTCTGCATGTCGAATATAATCTGATCCTGTCCAAAGTGAGCTCTCACCGTTTCTCTGGCCTACAGGTCCGCCGGCGGTATGCAGGCAAAAACCAATGCGACCTCACCGGATAAGGTTTTGTAAGTGTTGATAATCTTGGGGGCCGCGTGTCTTTTCTAGTTTCTTACTATTTGCAGAAACTTTGTTGCTTTTGGACTTCAGGCATTAATCGGGTAGTCGTCTTTGCTGAGACCTGCGCTTTAGCCACCGTGATTTATCTGAGACTAAGGCTAGTCCTCTTTGCCCTACCCAGTAGACGATAGTGTTTATGGCTGTGTTGGTGTGGACTTCCACCGTTGTTGCATCTTGGTCACGGACAATTAGGATCAAGTCCGTGACTCCCACTGTCGCTGTCGTATATTATGTTCTCCAGAATTAGACCTAGGACCGATCCCTGTGGAACCCCACTAATCGTCTCCATTTCCTGTGGGAAAAAAACCCTCCCTGTCCAGTCGGATCGCGCGGTTGTCCAAATAGCTGGTTAGAATGTTAAAGATGTACGGGTCTATTTTCCGTTTTTGTAAGGCTAGAAGGATATGTGACCATCCCGCGCTATTGAACGCGTTCCGTACATCCAACGTCTCCACCAGGCAGAATTCCTTTGTTCGACGGGTTCCGCTTTTGGCTTCTTGCGCGATCTTGACGATTTTAACCCGAATTAGTTTTAGGATAGATCGCCATCACTCTCAATGTCCTCGTTTAATCTTGAGTATTAAGTTCTCGAAAAGTTTCCTGACTTCTATATTTGACCGGTCGCCGAATTTTCGCATACTGACATTTTATAGTATGATCACGATATGTGTGAGTATGATCAAAAAACATCAAATTCTTATTGATATGACCTTAAAAAGTCGTTAAAACCCGCGAAAACAGATGATTTGGTCGTATCGATTGATCGAAAGTTTGTTAATTTGGCGCTATTGTAAATAACGGTTGTTTTTAAAAAAATTTTGTGCTTCTAATAAATAATTTTATAAAATAATCGTTTCATCGGCGTTTCAATTTAAGATCGCAGCGCCATAATAGTATTAATCGTATTAACATATACCCCTTCCTTTAGTTCAAAAATTTGCCGCAAGGTAGCGATAAAAATTTTGACAGTCACTGCTTCATCTGTAACCTTAACGCCGTAGTGTTTATATATTTACGTGGTAGATCATAACCTAGATTTTAGCAAACAAGATTGTAGAAGCAGATGATTCAATTGTGGTTGTGAATAAACTTCAGAACATATTTACCACTTTCAAAATGTCCTACTATAATAATCGACAGTATAACAATTTTAATAACCGACAAAACCAAGGTTCAAACAAACGTAATTTCGCTGATAAAAACAAGAATACTCAAAATAGGACTAAGTACTTTAAGCCTAGACCTGAATATGATTTGGTTCGACAAGTGCAAGCTCAAGCTGGAATAGGAAGAAGTCTTATTCTGTTCTGCCGAGATGGAGAAAACTCACAAACAATTCTACATACTGCTGCAAATAAAATCAACAGCGTTATGAAAGTGGAGACGCTATACTGCAATGATATAAAAAACCGGTAAGTAAAAAACTTTGGTTTAATATTGCTTTTAAACTGTACTTTCAGTCTTTCAAAAGTTTACCAGTTAAAAATTGGCGACACGGTTGTTGTGAAAGGTTCCTATGAATCGATAGCGGAAGCTAAAAAAAGTTTATCAGATTTGGCTTTAGTAGAGTTACAGAAAGTTTGCTTTACGATAATAAAAGTAAGTTATGTTCTTTTGTGTACTTAAGTACATTTAATATTTTTATAGAAAACTGATCCACGAGATCTTCCAAAAGTTGAATTTCCTTCAGCTTCGGAAAGTCAGCCCACTATGAGTGGAATAGGAGCTCAAATGATGACAAAAATGGGATGGTCTGGTAAGGGATTAGGTAGCCAAGAACAAGGTCGTACGGATATCGTTAAACCACATTTTCATATAAATCGTCAAGGATTTGGAAGTCAAAATATAACCGAAGAAGTGAGAGAAGTGTTGGAAAAATACTCGGCTTCTCAAGATTATAACTCAATTGCTTTTTCTCCCGATTTCACTAAAGACGAAAGAGCTGCAATTCACACGTAAGATTCAAACTTGCAAAATGTTTTAGTTTTAAAAACTTGTTTACTTTTATAGAATTGCTAGAAAGTTAAACCTGCGTACCCGAAGTTATGGTAAAAACGAAGAACGTTTCTTAATAGTGGAGAACAGAATTCGACCATGGGATTTGATTTACCTACTTCTTGAAAACGGTAACGAAAATGAACAATACAAGTTGGTTGTTCCGACAAATTTTCTTATGTAATTTGTTATTGGATAGTAATATCGGATATGCAAACGTGATTGAAGTTTTTGAAACACTTAATGTAGTTCAAAAGATAATAAATATCGTCATTACATTGGAAAGTGCACTACTCCAACAATACAAACTAATAAAACAGTTTATTACTTCTACCAATTTTGTATCTTGCAAATCTGATATGCATAATCAGCTTGTATTTATTTTTAAACCTATTCACCGGGTGAGTTTTTTAAAATAGCAAAACAAATAGGGACGTGTTTGATCCCTTAATGAATTGTGAATACATAACAAAGAAATTTAGTTGTTTTCAAGTATTTGCTTATAAAGAACTTACCCTAACTTTCTTTTTCTCCAACTATAGTTTTTTTTGTACGTTGAGTTTAAAATTTATATATTTGTTTAAAAATCAATACATGGAGCTATTTATTGGTACAAACACTACATTTGAAACATGTCGGTGTCATAATAAAAACGAAATATATTTATGTTCTAAAAGTATTATTATGTTAATTTATTGATTTATTTTATAAATTTTTGAGTTGTATGAAATTCTGTGGTACATTTAATTATTTAGTTGTAACTGTACCAGAAAGGTTGTTTATGTGTATATATCAGTTGGTTTTTAAAGCAGTTATTAATAAATAAGCTTATTTGTGATAATCGAGCTACTCGTTAAAAAATAAGTAAAAAATTTAAGAAGCTGCAATTATTCTTTACAGCACACAAACTGACTTTGTTCAACTTTCAGATAATCCAAGTGTAATATAAAGAATAAAATTTATGTTGGACAGACTTTCAGTAATTTTTTATTAACAAGGCTCAAGTTTTTTCAGAATTTTTTAAAATTTAACTGGTGAATGAGATACGGTGGTGTCCAGTTACAATATACTTCTATTGAAGTACATTAGTTAGAGAACGTCTATTAATTATGTAAGATTTTTTACAGGAGATCTGGAAAAATATTACGAATTCTTATGTAGGGAAGGGGCTCCAGAATTGATTTGTGGAGGATTTCGCAGAATGGAAGCTTTTTAGTTCTTTCTTCCAAGCCCAGCTGAAAAAAAAAATTAGTGAACCGGGAGAACAGCTAGGAAGGAAAATGGAGAGTGGACTAATGGACTTCTTTAGAGTGTAGGTAAAAAGTGTAATATGAAAAGGGATGTTAAATTAAAAAAAGATAAGAAATGTTAATTATATAATTCAATACACCTCCGCCAAAATGAGGTTCTTGTTACTTTCCTAAAAATGACTCAAGAAAATATTGAAAGAAATATAATAGACTTATTCAATGTTCACCTGATGCGGTTTGCCAATTATCATGGTTTTAGATTATAAAGAGAGACGGTCGTCAGCTAGAGCAGTTAAGTGCGTTGCTGGTAATTCTGAATGCCTGGTTCGACTCCGGACTCAGTAAAACTTTATTCTGACCATCTCCCCTTGGAAGGCAATGGCAAACCACCGAGGTGCCTGCTACATCCTCTCTGGAGATGAAGTGTATACACTTCCCGCGGTTCGGAGCCCGCGTAAAGCAGTAGGTCCCCTATGTGTGTGATAATACTTCAAACGCACAGCACAGACATAGGAGAGAGGTCGCCAACGTCTGGGGAACCGGATATGGCACATGAAGAAGAAGAAGATTATAAAGGGGGCATATATAACGGGACCTTTTTTTTTTCTCTCAGCGGGACGGTCTTAAATTATTACATGTCATTGAAAGTATTAGTAAAATAAGAACTAATCTTGTATATTTGCATTCTATGGACAACGGGACACATACTTTGAAAGAGGGACTGACCCACTTAAAACGGGATGTATGGTCACGTTAGGTATATATAACGTGAAGAATTGTAGTCCTGATGACTTTTGACATCAGGAATGCATTCAACATAGCAAGGTGGCAGGTGATATTAGACGAACTGTCGTTGAATGTGGTTTCCGCCTATCTAGTCAACATCATGGACGAATATTTTAAGAACCAGCTCATAATAGTACAAGAAAAGCTCTGGAAGAACAGAGTTGAAGTTACCGGAGGTGTTCCACGGGTCTGTGCTTGGGCCCCTGTTATGGAACGCGATGTACAACGGGGTTGATCCCACTCCCGCGGGAGCAAGTATCTTCAGCTTTGCAGATAACCTTACGCTGGTGGCGGAAGCGAAGACCGAGGACGATTTGGAAAGGGTGGTTAACGAGGTTGCCGACAGGATCAGCGATTGGCTGGTAGGAAAACATTTAGAACTTGTACCGGAGAAGACGGAAGCGGTGGTGGTCTCTGGCAGAAGAAAATTGAGACCGATTACCTTCCAAGTGGGCGGGCTTACAGTAGACCCAAAAAAACAAGCGAGGGTACTGGGTCTCGACATAGACAAAAATTTATCATTCGGCTCACATTTGTCTAGAGTGGCCAAGAAAGCTTCGAATACTACAACTCTGCTTAGCAGATTGATGCCAAATGTCAGAGGCTCAGTAGAGGAAAAACAAAGACTTTTGGCAAGTGTTTCCAAGTCGATAATGCTGTACGCTACGCCCATTTGGGTGAGAGCACTGGAAGTGGACAAATATAGGAACGGAACTCGAAAGAGTGCAACGGTTGAACGCGATAAGAGGCTGTTGGGCATACAGAACCGTGTCGACTAATGCATCGACGTTATTGCATTTATGACGCCGATTGGCATGAAAGCGAACGAGAAAGCCCTGGAGAACTGGCAGCAGCAGTGGGGAAGCTCGGACAAGGGAAGGTGGACGGCCAGATTAATTCCATCTATTAAACAGTGGGTCCAACGTTGCCACGGCCGTACCACATACGAACTGACCCAGTTCCTGTCCGGACACGGCTGCTTCTAGAAGTACCTTAAAAGATTTGGAAGAGTGGCCACAGAGGGGAGAGGCGGACGACGCCGAGTACACCGTCTTTGCGTGCTCTCGCTGGACGATCCAACGGCAAGAAGTAACAGCACGCTTCCAGGTGCAAGTTGCTGGAAGACCGTTTCAGACTACATCAAGGTAGTCATAAAAGCAAAGGTACAGGAAGAGCTGGACTGCCAACAGCACGAAAGAGAAGAAGAACATAATTGAGTATGGAGAAGAGCAACATTACGTGACGGCAGCCTGAAGTAATACTCAGTGTTCCAGCTGTCATCACAGGTTTTTAGTGGGTAACATCTCGTACCATCCGGAGATGAGTCCCACGCTCCCGGTCTTGCGAAAGGCCGGGGTTAGTACATAAAATATTTTCCCCTTCCCCAACGTACAAAAAATATTGTCGTGTTTTGAAATGCTAAAAACTATATTGTATTTATTTTGAAAATTGTTTTGTTTTTATTGTAAATTATAAATTTGTAAATACACTGTACATAGAGTTAAGTTTGGGAATTTTAAAGTAGGTAGGTAAATAGAGATAGGTGAGAAGGGGGTTCTCGCCGTTAAAAAAACGACGTTACGCCAGATTGGCGAGCGGAGGATCGTTATTCCAGCTATGATAATTTTGATGTTGATAATTGTAATGAAAAGTGATAAAATTTAAGTAAAGATTAAGTTGTTTAATTGATTTGCGAAGTGTTAAGGAGTGAAAATTTGGAAGTAAGAAGATTCTTGGTCGTTTTTGTAAAAAAAATTTTGGTTGTTTGTGGAGTTTGAGAACTGACAATTGGCGACCGGTCAACTCAGCAACACTTAACTCGGCGATGGCCAATTCGGTGACAAAATAGTTAAAAAATTAGGTTTTGGTAGTGGAATTTCACACCATACTACATATATGGAATTTCATCAACAAATTAAGAATCGTTCAAAAAGATTATGATGTGGAGTACGAACGAAATATTGCAGCTCATGAAAAACGAAAAAGATTTTGCAAATGCAATGGGCAAAATATTATAGAAGATCTTCGTGATCCTATAACTACAATATAGAGTAAAAGCATTAAATATTGTAACAAATCACCCCCAAATCTAAAGCTAAAACGAAGGTAATTTATGAGAGACCAGCTCAAACATTTATATGAATCGCTAAAAGCGACTGATTAAAATTCCTTTTTTTTTCGTAAATAGAAATAAACTACCTTCAACAAGCTAGAAACTTAATTTAGTAGGATATAATTGAATTTGTGTGTTTAATGAATGACAATAAGTTGGAATATTCTGGAAATACACACTACATGAGCACATGTTGAAATCGGTTACGGCCATAAACCATCTTTAAAATCACGTGTTAAATATGAATTTTGAATCAACTTTTGATACGCACTGGTTTTATTTCATCGTTTCATGATCAATTTACTGGATTTGGATTAAATTTAAAACACACATCTTCTTATTCATAAACAACATAACAAAATTATTATTTTTGAGTTTTTTTGATTTATTCAGTTTTCGGGAATAAAATTATATTGGTTAAGCGATTTTAGCCCTTATCGGCAACCCTGGGGATTTAACATAAAAAGGGGCCCACTTCTGACTCCCTGAATCATTCAACTTTTCAATTTTGTCAGTAACGGTCATCAATCATTCTTCTTTTCAATTTTGTCAGTAACGGTCATCATTCATTCTACTTTTCAATTTTGTCAGTAACGGCCATCATCATTTTTATCTTCAATTTTTGCAGTGCCGGTCAGTTTATTCATTCATTTTTTTTTAGCAAGTGTTTAGTTAAATTTTAATAATATTTTTTTTTTGACAAATCGAACGGCCTAAAAACTTAAATTCTTTTTCTGTATATCCAAAGCGTAATTTCATTTTATTTTTTTTTAATTTGTGAGTGTGTGTTTCCTGGTTCGCCAATTTCAACAAAAAGGTAATATATAAACAATCTATGTATCGAAAATTGTTCTTTTTCAGATTTATGTCGCAACATAACTAAAATTGTTTTTATTAAATATTAGTTGTTAAATTCAACTTAATAATTTCTTTTACATATTTTTGTTTATGAATTTCTAGTGTACTATTTCTTTTGCATTATATTGATTAAATAGATATAGATTTATATGATTTTATTCTTTTCTTGCTATCGCAAGGCGATTAAATTGTTAATAATCCTACGTCTCCGACCTTCAATTTATAAGTTTGAAATAGGCTTCAATCAATTTCTGGTGGCAGCTCTTTAACATCCGTTACCACACGACGGCCGCGATTATTTAATTAATCAAAGCCTACCCGTGTTACAATATTTGTTAATTTTTAATTTACTACACTCTTACTATTATTTACGAGAGCGTTAGGCGTTATTTTGGACTATTCCGCGGTATTATTCTGTAGAAGGAAAAATTAAAAAAAAAGATTCACTGTTAGAATAGATGGAAACGTCAGCGACTCGGTCATTGCCAACCTGTAAACCGCTAGAGGATCTATCGCCAATAAATATTTAATTGCTAATGAATATAGACGTCGACAGCAACCAGCCTTACTGCAAATTGCCTTTTGGAACGCCAACAATCTTCTGCCGATTTCGCCCACACCCACGACTTGGACGTCATCCTGATTAAAAAATCTCACCTCAGACTGGGCGACAACGCCAAACTTTCCGGATACACCCTGTACTGAAACGATCGACAACATTCCCGAAGTGGATGCACCGCCGTCTACGTCAAAACCATCATCGAGCACCACGAAGTATCGTCACCACTGGTTGCAGATTTTCCCAATCTACAACCCTGTAAACAGGGCGATATTCAAAAAGGACTTCTAAACGAACCTGGAGGAAAAGTCATTGCGGGCGATTTCAACGCCAAACACATCATATATGATACATCAATATGGAAGAAAGATTCCTCGCCACGGAACTGAACTAACCTTCTACTCGCCAATCTGTATTCCAAGCTTTCTGGATATCGCCCTCTTCAAGGATCTTCAAATTTCATCTAATAACAGTTCAAGACCTCATCTCGGACCACTTCCTAGAACTTCTTATCCTGGGGGACAACATCAGGGCTTGAACCACCGAAACTCGATCAAAAGTTTCCTGGCTACCATGGATACCATCTTTATCGTCTCCAACACTACCGAACTGTACAGCTACGTCAACTCACTTCACTTGAATATCTCACAATCCATTCAATACCCAACGAGAACTATTAACGTTGCGGACATTCGAGTACGCGTCCTTTCTAGATTGAAGGCACTAATTCAAGACAAACGCCGCGCCAGGAAGCGTGCGTAACTCACTCTTAACCCGGACGACAAACAACGATACTTACAATAAATTACAATCGGGACGAAATCCCACCATGACCAAGAAAGAACCTTCAAAATCCAATCGCTCAACTTCGAGGACCAATCCGCCTGGAAGATATCCAAAAGTCGACACACCCCCGCAATTTCTCGCTCTGACGGTACCCAAGAAAAGGCAGACACCTTCGCCTAAAATCTCGAAATCCAGTGCAGCTCTTCTCAAGAATCTGCAACTACAGTCTCATCACAGTTCAAGACTTCACCTCAGACCACTTCCCAGAACTTCTTCACCTGTGGGATAACAACTTGGTTACACGAATTCATCGAAAGAAACCTTCTTATCCACGACCCTGCCCACATCGATCTAACCACCAAAACCGAAGAAGCTCGGGTCATCCGACCCTTAAGAACAGAAAAGCCCCAGGATTCGATGACATTTCAAATCGATCGATCAAAGAAATGCAACGCAAAGCAGTAGCCGCTCTTACCGGTATCATCAACGCCTCTCTTCGCCTACGATATTTTCCCAGGATTGAAAACTAGCCGACGTAGTTATCATCTCTAAACCAGGACAAGACGACAGGAAACTTCAAAGTCACCGCTCCATCAGATTACTCCCATCCCGGCATCCCTAGGGAAAATCGCAGAAAGGGGTCATCGCCACCCGCCTCAAACAAGCCATTTTTGACTACGGAGTCCTCCAAGATGAACAATTCGGATTCCGACAAGGCCACAGCACTCGTTCGACTGGTTTCCTCCTACCAGAAAAGACCAACGTTTCAGGATCAAACTCGAAGACACTTGTTCCTCCGTGCGTTTAATCACCACAGGGGTCCATCCTCGTCCCGACTCTCTTCAACATTTTCATGAGTGACATTCCAACTTCACTCAACGACGAAGATTTCGCCTTATGCCGATGACACTACCATCTACACTTCCTCCGTTAACACGGACATTGCCACGCTCGACTCTAGAAAGCCGTAAACAACTTGTAAACCGACGCATCGGGATAGACTTGAGCAAGAGTACCGCAGCGATATTTCTAAAAAGGCTCTCATAAATCAAACGTCTTCATGTTCGAAGAGTAGATTTCCTGGAAACCAACTTCCAAGTATTACCTAAGCGTCACACTGGACTACCGTCTTAAATGGAACCACCACATCGACACCGTCGCAAATCACGAATCGCGATCTTTATCATGCACTACCCGATCAATTCCTTACGGAGGAAACTGGCTTAGTATGCCCCTAGGACGAATCTTGCTTGGGAGCCGCGAGTCCGGGCTGAAAATTTAGTTGGTCTGTCTTCCGTCGTGGTTCGGATTCCACGTTAAGTCGTAGGTTTCGTTGACGTTACACACACTATGTAATTATCTTCTGGCTGTTTAGAGTGTATCTAATGATACAATGATAATGATGATGTGTAACATCTGAATCTCATCTTGGTTAGTAAGCAACATTATTATTTAAAATAATTAATAACTAAAAATTATTTATAAATCGCAAAGTAGGTGGAACGGCATTGCGTTACCAGTAACCCCAATTCGAATTAAATTAGATTATTAGATTAACCCTCTATAGCGAAGTGCATTATGTACTTGAAACATAATTACATCATTTGGTGATCGCGAGTTCAAACCTCACGCCGGACAAAGTTTTTTTAATGGCATTTTATAATACAAATGATGCGACATGCATTTTTCGGAAAGCATCGCTTTGTCTATGTATTCCGATAAAATAATTTTCGCGCTTCTGGCTTCATGTTACACACTTTCGTGCAACTCATAAGCTCATAAACTCATAAATCACTCCCATAAACGAGCGGAAAGATGTTACACATTAAAACAAAACAAAAATTTCAAAAGTACCATGTTCCCCTATAACAAACTCCAAATCTTCAACGCAATCATCCATGACCTACGAAGCCCCAGTTTGGGGAACAGCGTCTTCTCAAGAAAATTGAAGTCGTACAAAACAGATTTTTCCGACATTTCTGCGCCTGTCCATACTACATTACAAACAGACGCCTTCATGCTGGCGCAAAATTGGAAACCATTAACGATCACATCAGAAAGCAGACAGAAAAACTCTACCACTACTCGGTTCTCTGAAAACCCCCTCATGGTCCATCTCAGACAATACCAACCTGCCTATTTTTGTTTTCTGTCATTAAGTTCATCTAACACTTAACCACGCTGCTCTAACCACGCTGCACCTGTAGAAGGACTTAACTCAAAGATTGATACACTCCTCTACGGACCTGCAGTCTTCGAACCAAGTTTCTTATTCTTAAACTGCGCTTAATTTTAATAGCTCCTTTCCATTCCAATATCAATATTAAAGAGGTCCAAAAGCACTTCTCAAATTCCACCGCTAATATCATATGATGAAGATAAGAGCCCGCTCTGGCACTCCGTCAAATCAAGAGTTCATCGTTCGTCTAGTCAGATTTAGTCCAAAACTTGTCGGTTATATGTATTTTAGGGTCATGTGCCTGTGTATCTTCCCAATTACAACACTGACTGTACACAACAGTTAATTGTTTGAATAACCAATATAAAAATGTTCTAAAATGTTAAATTTTTTTACGTAAAAAAAAATTTTTGGGCATTTTTTTGGGGCCTTTTAATATCAGGGCGCCCACGCATGTGAGTTTGAATGCATGCTAGTTCCGCCACTGCGTGCGTACATAATATATTGAAATATAGTACATAAATTGCAAAACAAAAATAAACACGAGAAAATTGTTGCCAAAGCTATTTACAGGTTTTATTTTGAAACAATTTTAACATATCTTTTTATAGAGGCGCCGAATAAAATCGTCGGGAATTCAAATATTGCAAAATATTTATTTGAGATTACAAATTTATGTTAAATATAGTGGAAATTTTCCATTGTCAAGTAATTTTGTTATTCCTGTGATTGTGTAAACCGCTTACTAAGGTTTATCTTCCGTTATCCTCGATAGGTTAACCTTTATTCCTTATCATTTTGTATAAACCCAGCATAAATGTGTGCCTGTATGAATAAAAGACCTACGTGTTGGCATTTATATATTGGTGTAGACGTGCCATAATTCTGCTTTTAGCGTAGTGTGAATTTACCTTTAATTGTTTATAAATCATGACCTAGTATATCATGCTCTCACCTTTAATTTATCAATAATGTTATTAGAATTTCTTAGTTTTTATTATAGTTTCGCAATTCTTGTTACGTAATTTATTCATTCTCGACATATTTTTAACTGTATTTTGGTGGTTACGCATTAAATTAAAAGAAAACAAAAGAAAAAATTCCTTTAATTAATTTTATTGGTCTTAATTACCTATTCATTCTCCATTTAGTAATTGAATTTAGTTAAAAATAGCAAAAATATGACATCACCTGCATGAACTCCCTTATTTGAAGTACTCGAAAATAATTAAATAAATCAATCGATCATTGTTTTTAAGTTGCGAATTTGAGTGTAAGTAACAAGAATTATCATTCAAGAAATCGTGCCCCCCTTTTTACGTTGTGAACTATAGAATGAAACTTCATTAAAATTCTTCCGAATAACGGCGTTTTAATGAAATAACAACGAAGGTAAGAAGTCAAGTGCTAACTGTTTAATGTTATTAATTAATAGTGTAAATAATTAGTCATAACCTTAAGATTACTAATTCTTAATCTAGAAGTGTGACACTTGATTTCGTATAATTTTTAGAATATTAATAAGTGAAAATGTGGATGCCTACTCACGTACAAGTAACAGGTATGTTGTTATTATTTTTAAACTTATTACCTACTTCTTATTTTAATTCTTAGTTCAAAGGGCTTCGATTCTTATTACTAAAGGAAAGAATGACACTAATGACTGCTTTGTTACAATTAATTTGGGTAAAACCAAGTATCAAACCTCGGTTAAAGAAAAAGCAGGTGTCGATATAGAATGGCACGAAGAATGCGAACTGTAAGTTATCGTTAAACTAATATCCAGTTTTTAAGTGTTTAAATTTTAGTGCGATACCCGATCAGGGGAATACAGCTGAAATTGTTTTAACCGTGCTGCATAGAAACTTTCTTGGTGTTGATGAATTTCTTGGTCGCGTTGTTATACCTTTAAACGAACTTGATGTTTATGAACGACCTAAAAATCGTTGGTACACATTACAAAGCAAAAGCAGTAACTATCATCTCACATTACGAAAACTTTTAAGTAATTCTATTTTAATTTAGAAAAAGACAACAAGACTAAGGAGCGAGGGCAGTTGGAAGTTAAAACAGCGTTTATAGTTAAATCGGGCAGTCTAACAGATTTAAGTAAGAAAGAAAAGCACAAGTCTTCCATAGGACAACTTACCCATGCCGCTCAATCCGTTGGAGGAAGTCTCCTAAGCATTACGAGTATAGAAAAGCGTAAAGGGATTAAAAAGTTTGCTAAATCTATCGGCTCAAAAATGAATTTAAGAGGAAAGAAAAAAGATTTTGATGAAAATTCTTCAATAGGCAGTGTCGATAGTTTAAAAAGAATAAATAGAGATTTTGGCAATCACTTTAAAAGTAAACAGACAGTGGAGGATGCAGATCCTGGTGTGGTTAGTGACGAAGATGATGATTTTACGGTATACATTTAAATTTTACTGTGATAACATCAATAACTTAGATCTAATTTACAGTTTGACGATTTGTCTCATAAAAGTTCAGCAAACTCTCTGAACCAATCGGTAAATAACTCAGGAAATACAAAAGTGCCTTCTGTAACTGAAAATGTAAGCAAAAACGATGAAGAAATGTTACGTAAAAATTCAACTGGTGCTGTAGTTCCAACTAAACCTCCACGAGCAGAACAAAAGCCTCAGCAAGATGAATGGGATTTAAAATTGTATGGAAAACCACCTAAAGGTATGTCACTTATTTTTTAAATAAGTTTATCTCGGAAAATATTTTTGTTACAAGTTTATTTTACGAAATTTATTTGCCGAACCTTTCTATTGATTTTTTAATTGGAAAAGTAATAATATTCAATTTTGGTTGCCAGATAACATTTTTAATATTGTAACTTGGATAAAAATCAATATTTCTAATTTTTCCAAGTGAACTTCAATTTTTTTAATATTGATATACAGGGTGTTCCCATGAATGTACAAACTTTATGTAATGATAGAAGACACTTTCGTAAGACAACATAATAATAATGTTTGTCTAAATCTAAAATTTGAGGGGATAGTCTTTTTAAAGTATTTTTTGAATTGATAACTTAAAATAGCCGTAGCACTGAAATTATTGATTTTGTTTGTGTTAATGAAAAACTACAACTACATGAGAATTTTGGTAATTATCTTGAGTGATATTTGACTAAATGCCATAATACAGTGGTGTTTGATTATAACGAACCTCAAAGTATCAACTGATTTAGTTTGTTATAACCAAAGCTAATCCGATCAGCAGTTCAGATTCTTAGCAAGAATATTTAGAAAGTTAGATTGTTTTATATCTGTTATAGGGCAAGCTTGCTTATTTAAAGTTGTTTTATTTCTTGTCTTTGGTGAAAAATTGATTCAACTGAAAATATAAATTTTAACGATAATGTTTCAAATAATAGTGGTAGGTCTTCACTGAATAATACGAAAAAGGATGATTGAAAAGATTCCTTGGTACAGTTGTTCATAAGTGATTTTGTTCAACGTGACGATATGTGAAAAGGAGAGGGAAGGGTTTAAGGAAACCTGACGTTCGCACAGTTCATCAATTTTATTTTAATTTTTTTCTTAACAAATCGTTTAAAGGGGGATTGAGATTAAACTTACTTACTGACTGAACCGATACTGATACTACATTGACGTAGTAAGCCGATTCTAATCAGCTCCATCCATAAGCATAAAGGGTTTTTTTTTTATTTATAGTATTTTATGAGTGAGCATATTTCAGATGTTTTAATATCATCACCATACAATTTAATAACAAATTTCTCTAGACTATGAATAAGTTTATCGATTACATGAGTAATTGGACACGACAACACCTTAAAAGTTTCGAGTTTAACGTTTTCCAGCAAGAATCCTTCCTTTTTCAGTAAACGACGAAACCGTATCGATTTCAGTAAATGCTTGGAATGCTCTTGAATATTTAGCCTTGTCCTCAAAACTTCAGCAACATAGTGCGCTATTATATATGTACGAGTTTTGTCAGAACCATACGAGATCTACAATTCTTATACTTTTAAATCAAAAATATAGCTAATGCATAGAATTAGTATGGAGCAGTATGCGATTCGAATCCTGTCGGATACATTGCTGTGATCTAAAAGCTCAATATCGAATTTCCTAGTATGTCACCTTGGCTTCTGCCAAAGAAGATAGAATTGAATTATTACATAGGAATCTACGATTGTAAGAGTAATGTTACAACAGCCTTGCTTAACCTGGTTTAAAATATAGACGACTGCAATAGAAGTCGTCGTCTTCCTGTGATGCTGATACAATTTTTCCTATGTTGGTTACAATTTTAATATTTGTAAATATATTTAGAATATGTTTTCCTGGCATTTCAAAAAGATGTTCTTTATTACTAGATTGTATAAAAAAAAGACCAATCGGTGGGAAGAATAGAATTTAAAACAATTTACCCTTATTGTCTTTTGCTGTTTTTACTAAGTTCTGAAAATATAAATTCCAATTTGAATGTTTTTACAGTTTTTGGCAATATTGAATGAACAAGTGCAGCTCCATCGTAAATAATCTCATTGACTGATACTACATCGGCTGTTCCGGAATACTGGGGATGAATAAAAACAATTAATCTGAAAAAAATTTCACGAATTGTACCTATGAAATCCAGTTGTATACTTAATTAAAAAGTTCTAGTTCAAATCTATAGGATTAGGAAGAACAATTTATCCCTCAGGACAATTTTGTTTCTATAACTTTTATCTTCGAAACATCATTTAGATGTTTCCTTTATAAATTTTTGCTTTTTCTTTTCATGAGTTTAACAGAATGATGAACTTTTATTTAGATTGATGAAATTTTTTTTTCGTGAACAACATTTTAGCAACAGTGCTACAATTATTTTACGGTAGAATCCCAAAAATCTCGTAAGAGTTACTCCCTATGTTGCTATTCTATTATTCCAATCTATTAAATCCAATCTATTCTATTAAACCAATCACAGCTACGGTGCTAATGCGACTATCGACTGCAATTTGCTGAGGGTCACGGTGGAAGATGTATTCAATGCAATTACAGAACTGCCTGACAGTTTGAACTGTGGTCCTGATGGTATTGCATCCTATTTTATAAAAAGGTGTCAATACTCATTGTCAACTCCAATCTTCATGATGTTCCGATTATCTTTGGCCAGTGGTTGTTTTCCGAGTCTCTGGAGGAAAAGTTATATTACTCCCATACACAAAAAAGGCAATCGTAGTGATATAGCAAATTATAGGGGTATTTCGATACAGTCGATGATACCCAAGATGCTTGACAAATTAGTCTCAGCTCAACTAATGCAGGCTAGTGTGAGTTGTTTGGTGGAAAATCAACATGGGTTTGTTCCTGGTCGCTCGACAACGACCAATCTTTTGTCCTTCACGACTCACATTTTGGAGTCGTTCGAGGATCACAGGCATGTCGACACTGTGTACACGGATTTTTCTAAGGCGTTTGATCGCGTCTCCCACTCGGCACTTTTGTCCAAGATTGCTTCAATGGGGTTTGGACGGAATGTAGTTAAATGGGTGGGTAGTTTTCTTCGTGACAGAATTCAATATGTTAGAATACATAGTTTTCTCTCTAATGACATACTGGTTTACTCCGGCGTTCCGCAAGGTTCACATTGCGGGCCCATCTTGTTTCTGCTGTTTATTAATGACATCGGTAGTTACATAAAGAATAGTTCATACCTGCTGTTTGCCGACGACTTGAAGATCTTCAAAACTATTGGATCCATAGAGGACTGTATACTGATGCAATCCGACCTGGATAATATACACCAGTGGTGTACCGATAACAATTTATGGCTTAATTTCAACAAATGCTCGCTCATCACCTATAAGAAGCACAACTGTGACTTGTTCCGGTACAAAATAAACAATGTTGAACTCAATCGTGTCACGGAAATTAACGATTTGGGTATTTGTCTCGACTCCGGATTGACTTTTAAAAGTCATATTGCTAACATATGCCATAGTGCCCTTCGCTCGTTGGGATTTATTCGCCGACATAGCAAGTTCTTCACGGCCAAAACGGTAAAATTGCTCTATGTCTCTCTTGTTAGATCGAAACTTGAATATGGGTCTTGCGTATGGTTCCCACACTATGATGTTCACGTCTCACGGTTGAATAGGGTGGAACGTAAGTTCCTAAAATATTATCATTTTAAGCGTGGTTTGAGAAGTGACGACTTCTCCTGTGATGACAATTTGAGGCATTGCGGGTCGAAGTCATTGGTGCATAGAAGAGTGGTTGCGGACGTTTGTTTTGTTTACCGCCTATTAAATGGAATGATCAACTGTGATGCTCTACGTGATCGAATTAAGTTCCGAGTTGCCAGTCACAACACTAGGTGTAACGAATTGCTGCACATTGATCATCATAGGACGAATTATGGTCAGAACAGTCCATTAACAAGAATGTGCCGACATGTTAATAGCTTAAACAACTTTGACAGTTTTGACTTATGCCATTGCTCTTATAGAGTATTTAAAAATAATGTGATGTGGAATTTAAGCACTTCGGGATAACATGAACCCTCTTCACCATATAGGGTCTTTTGATTATTTGTAAATATATGTAAATTGGTCTAACCGTATGTATGAATAAATAAATAAATAAATTCAATTTATTGTGCTAGAAATAGTAAAGTTTCTTGTGCTATAAAAGTGTTCTATCGACACTTAAAATTTACGAATTGATCGGGGACACCCCATACACAATTATTGGGAATATTTGCATAGCTAAATTCAACTGTTATATGAAATTTATAATGGCACATAAAAAATAAGTGTTGAGGTTAAAAGGTACTCCCGGTTATTTTGTTTGTTAAAATTATATTCTGTTCTAGTCATTTGAAAATAAAATTTGAAACAGGTCAAGGCGAATTAATTAATTGTAATTAAAATTTACTAACCATTGAAAATTATAACTACCCACGTACTTATATCTTGGTTTATGTATTTTAAAAAGACATTTCTAATAACGTGTGGCTTACGATAGGTCAGCATACTTGCATGACTTTATTCGGCTTATTGGGTCGATTGGTGCAAGACAATTCTATGCGGAGCCAAACTAATTTGGTGGCATTTAATAGTATATAATATTTTTACAAGGGCCCAAAATTCATATTTTTTGAAATTTTTTTTTCAAGGTCGAAAGAGTTAAGTACTTTAAATGATGTTAATATAAGCCATACAATTTGTTTTGATGCCGAACAGGCTGCCAGCTTAGCTTAATACTCCACCAGTCGTCACGTATATGTAAAATTTAAACAATTAAAAATGTTTCACAGCCAGAAGGATTTCTCCTGCAATTATTTCTAAGACCCTAAGGCAGCATTTAGGCCAAAAAAAATTTTTTAATTTTCTTAAATTCTATAGTGATGTAACCTCTTAATAATTATGAGAGCGAACGAATTAGGCAAACAACGCAATCGAGGCTTGCACGACAATTTCTGACATCTGCTTTAAATATATTAACAATAATTATACTCGTAGTTATTATTGGAAATAACTGAAACTATTAGTAATATACTGAACTTGGAAGATTGTAATGTTTTTTTTGTCAATCTCTGTACTATTAGATAGGCGTGCCCGGGATTCATGGATTTTAGTCTTTGCTACTGTTAATATAATGTCAGTACATTAGTAGTGGCATGTGAGAGTTATTCTCTGGAGGAAATCGTATATAATTAACTTAACACTTCACGTACTTCATAAATAATTCACTTATTTACATACTTCATCAATAATTTATCGCACTTCATCAAACTGTATACTTCACATACTCTTGTGTAGACATTACTTGGAATTCCAAAAATTTCAATGATTATCTCTTTTTTATGCTTTTTCACTTTTTACTTCCTACTCTTGACAGCCCCAAAGTTGAATAAGCTTTTTTTTGCTCTTTTACTTTTATCAACCTTTCCATTTTTCAATTACTTTCCAAGTACTTCACGTACTTTACCTGAGATTTAACGTACCTCATACGATGTCATGTGTACAAAATACTTCATCAACGGTTAATCCTTTGATTGCGTGTAACGACAGTAGACAAACAGGTGGCGGCGGACCTCTGCCAATTCGAACCCACAGTGTTTCAATCTTGCTTTGTATTGATGCTATAAGCAATTTATTATGTTTTTCCACCATACGCCTTCTAATTTAATTCTAATCACACTGTTAACACCATATTCACACATAATTAAAATCACATCATTGAATAACGTCGGGTCTAACAGGCCCGTAGCTCTAAATCTTCGAATACATTGATATTTCAAGAAAATAAAATAATTTTTAAATTCGTTATGATTTATTAAACTTTATAAAAGCAATTTAAAAGAAATCAAAATTGTTTAAAAAAATAAACAAAATATTTAAGAAATATTCAACAAATTCCTCTAGGAACTTCTCACTATAACTGCAATATAAAATATAAAATTGTAACGTCGGTAAATACGTCGAGTCTACAGGACCCGAGGTTCTGGTATTGGAAATCCATTCAGCTTTTTAAAGTTTTCTAAGCATATGTCAGTGTCGTATCATATTTTAGGCAGCTACTAATGATACCATGAAATTTATTTAAAAGGTTTTTTCTTATATTCATTTAAATGTACTCGGGTCTGTTAGGCTCGAAGTGTGCTCTGTAGGGTTAATAGATCCATTTGTGGATAACATTTTGAACTAATACAGGTGTTTTCAAATCTAGTAAGGTTTGCTCATCCGATATTAATTTTATCGTAGACATTACGAAGACATTTTGCATTGGGATCTCATTACTCCAAGCTACGATAGGTATTTCTTTGGTGTTTATTCACCTCACAAATCATTGACATTGTACCGAGGTTCCAAAGATTATTAGTATACTCCTATGTTAGCAATGTAAATTGTATCTAATGAAGACTTTTTTTTATCAAATAAAAATCACTCCCTTTAATTTTGTTATGTTTATTTTACTATTTAGTAACTTTTCTTAGAAAACTGACGACTGTTGTTGCTTTATAAATAGATAAGTTAATATTAAATTTGAGAATATATTGTATTTTAAAACTATTTAAATTTTTCACTTCATTTTTACTAGGTATGATAAAACCAAACGGTAATGAAGCAATAATTAAAAAGAATTGGGAATCTCCTAAATTATCTTTACGGATAGAAGAAGAGGTTATAGAACCGCAACCAGAAAATAATAAAGAAAGTCCCAGTAGAAGTCCAATATCAAATAAATCTCCGCAATCACTTAGTAAGATAGATGAAAAAGTGAGCATGCTATCCAAGTTAATGAAAATACGTAAAGGTAAAACACCGAGATATTTACATTTTTACAAGTAATAAATATTTTATTTACAGGTGTAGATAAAAGTGATTCAGATACAAAACTTGATAAGCTCAGTGCCGAATATCAAGAACGTTTAATCATTGCTGGTGAGAATGATGCAAAAATATCTCCTAATAATAATAACAGTAGGGTATCAAACGAAATTATAAGGAAATTTGAGGGAAAATCTCGCGAGGTTCGTGTCTGGTTGAAAAAATTAGAATTTTATTTTTAAAGCATTATTATTATTTTAGGATTTGATAGTTTTGGTGTGTGATATGCAAAACGAGGTTGAACATTATAGGAAGAAAATGAACGATTTAGAAGATTATTTAGATGAATTATTACTAAGAGTTATGGAAACTACCCCAGTGATCTTGCAAAATCCATATGTTGGTTGTAAAATGATTAATTCGTAGTTACTTTTTTAAATGTGTGTTTTTTAATTCAAGTTTTAGACATTGAAATATTTCAGATGTCTTCGAGTTATTTTAAGTCAATAGTAATAAATTATTAGTGCCCTTGGAAAGCAAATATGTTCGTGAAGTTCTGTTTTTTAAATTTTCTGATTATGAAATTAATATATTGATAAACCATAATGTAAATATAATTTATAAAAAATATTAGTTTAATGTTTATATTGTTAATTATTGTTGTTCAAGAAAAAAATAATTTTTAATTGATATTTTACATTTGTGATGATTTTAAGGCAAAAACAGATTTGTTTGAACATATAACGATAGTAAAGAGAAACTAAATTTGTATCCTTCCAGCATTGTATCGAGCAACGTGGTGCCTTCAGGCAAATGTTATATTTTAATCAGGCTTTACTGTTATGGTGTTTACTTATTTATTAAAGCAATTTTTTTTAATAATTTTTAACAATGTTATAGTATATGATAAGAAACGTTTTATTTAACAAAACTTACTTTATACGAAGGAGGTGGTTAAAATTTATTTTTATATAAATAAAATTTAAATAAATACTTTATTTTTTTATAACAAAGTACAAAAGTTTCTAATTCCAACAGAATTTAAACATTCAACAACAATAAATAAGGATTTTCAATTGTTTTTTTCAGTAATTGTGTGAAACGTGCAATCGTTGCTCCATCAATAATCCTATGGTCAGCACTTCCACTGATGTTTATAATTTCTTCAGCGATTACGTTATTTGATGAGTCAAACCTTGGTAAGCGCTACAATAATAAATTAATGAATAATAATTTGCAACATGAAAAAAATGCTTGTATACCCTCATTGCACCAAATGCAAGTATTGCCACTTGTGGTGGCAAAATAATCGGATAAGCATAAGTTCCTCCAATCTAAATCAAAATAATCCAGTCATATTTAATATTATGAATGAATTTAAAACTTACTACTCCTATATTCGAAACGCAAAACGTTCCGTTGGCTAAATCTTCTCTTGAAAATTGCCCCTTTTTGCCAGAAACTATAAGTCTATTTAATTCATTAGCTATCTCAAGAATTGTCAACTTATCAACGTTATGAATAACTGGAACTGCAAGTCCCATGAACGTGTCCATAGCTACTGCAATATTATGCGAACTTCTATAAATAATTTTTTCAGCATTTACATCCAAACTTGAATTCAGGATTGGGTATTTATGCAAACAATTTGATACTGCTTTGATTAGGAAAGGCATTAAGGTTAATTTAACTCCAGACTCTAATGCTTCTTCCTTCAACGTCTTTTGAATTTTTATTATATTTTTTACAGATATTTCATCACAAAATCCAAAATGTGGAATTTTCTAAAACAAATAATACAGGCTGTTGTTTATAAAGCTCTATTTCGGTAGAGCATCTACAAATTAGATTTAAATCTTTTATTGTCTAAAATCAACGGCATTCGAGTTATGAATTAAAGTACTAAGTAAAAAATGTTGCAAGATTCCTACTTTTTTTTCAAAACCCTGTATCTGTTAACGAAACATTTTACAAAAAATCTGACACCTCATTCCGGATAGGAAATTTAACGGACTACAACTTTTGTCTAGTAGAAGTTTTTGAAAAACAATCCCTTGCACAGAAAATCGAATATACTATGTGCACCCCTACTAGTGACAACTTACCATAGCTTCAGTCATACTTTTAATCATTGCTTTACTATAACCACGAAGTGGCTCTGATCTATCTTTTAAAGTAATGGAAATACTAGGTGCTTGAGAAACAACTTGTTCTATAGGTTTAGGAGTTTTTGATGTTTCTAAAAATTTCAGAACGTCTTCTTTAAGAATTCTACCATCTTTTCCAGTTCCTTTCACATTAGCTAAATTTATCTGAAATATAAGAGAAAAGTAAGTCACATAACTTTTAAAATATATTTACGTTATATTGTTTTCCTAGTCTTCGTACTGATGGAATGCATATTATTTTATCACTGTCTGATGAACTAGAACTAGAAGATTCAGAATCATCTTTATAGTTGGATGATGATTGCGGTGGTGCGGTTTTTATTTCACCTAGAAAAGTATAATATGTAGATGTAATATAAATTATATTTATTAAGGTCATGATCACAGAAGAGATTTTATTATCATTTGGACGAGAAATTGGCAATGGAAAATTTTTAATAGAGGTCATTATACAGTTTCCTGTGTAATATATGGGTCATTGCAATATTACCTATATTACGGAAAAAGTACGTAACTGGAAAATGTATACATTTACTGGCAAACTAACTCACTGCAAGACAAAATTGATTGACGCAGCACCTGTATAGACGCGAAAAAGTAGACTATTTTATGTAAAACAACCCCGGGCGAATTTAATATACTTTTCCCAACATCCCTGGTGCATGTGCAGTTATTCTTAATTCTATCGAAAAAATTACATTATATGTACCATAAGCGCCAGCATAAGTCAGTGTACATTATACATTTACTTGTATATATACACTTTTACTGGTAAACTAAACTTACGTATTTTTTCTGGAACCGGCAAATGTAAGTTGAGCGAGGCGGTCAGGATTTTTTTAAATCCTACCTTTACATTGCATTAAAAAATTATGTATTCCATGTAAATTAGATAAGCATGCAAGCTCGGAAAACTCGCGAAAAAAAATTTTTTTCGCGGGATATTCAGTCATACACGGAACGGGACACTAATGCAGACCCGCGCGGGACAGGATATATGTAAGTGCAATCCCGCATTTGATTTATACAGTAGAGGATAAATATTTAGATTTTTTTATATTGCCCTATATAAAAATCGATGTTTAATTCAAAATTAACCACGGAATTTTTCTATTTCAAAATTGTAATAATTATAACCAAAACTAGGTAAGCTCAATTTTGTAGCATGTAAGCAACCATGGACTATTAGTGCAGAAAGTGCAAGGTCAAATCTACTTTAATGTAGGTAATGAAAACGCTTACTACGATTAATTTTGATAGGAACTTGTGCAAGATGACAAATTCTTTAAATTAAGTACTAAACACTACAAATTCTTTACTAAGTCAAGAATACTATGTACGTGTTAATTATTGTATAAGTTTGTTAAGTCAGCAATTGTTAATTACATAATTATTATATAAGATTGTAAGTTTGTTGAATAGATTAATTATCATTCAAACTCATTTTGATAGACTAAATCCGTCGGAGTAACCGAAAGGCTTATTTTATTTTCAACTTACAAGAGTTTATATCTTTGTTTCAATCTTAGAGTTCATCTCTTACGATTTGGTATCTCCAGAAGACTTAATCTCTTTTTAACATTGTCCTTTGAGGAAACTATTCAGCCAGCAGCAGAAGATACAGGCCACAAGGAAGATTTTTACCAACACCAAACCTACACTGAGATAATTCAAGTAAACCAATAAAAATTTTAAATTAGGAAAACATGAGTAAAGAGGTTTTAAGTTAAAGTAGGTAGTTTTATTTAGTCCACAAAACTCAAAAACAAAATTATATTAATTAAATATTAAAACAGTAAAAATAAACGGAAATAACTAAATAATAGTTATTATATTCGAATAACCCTCCATTCTGCACCAAACAGTAACCCAATCTATTATAAAATGATTTTCTTACACTTTCTAGCTGCCTAGCAGTAATTTAATTGCATTTTGCAAAAATCGCGGTCCTTAAAAAATCAATATTTGGGCAACGAGTTTTATAAACTTTGCTTTTAATATTACTCCACAAAAAAAGTCACATCGTGCCAGATCAGGAGATCTGGTAGGCCAGTTTATAGCACCACCACGACCAATCCATCGATTTGAATATGCCTGGTGTAAATAATCTTTAACGTTTGCCCCAAAATGTGCTGCACGCAGTAGTAACAGACTGCTCTGACGAAAAATTGAAAATCCAACTTTCAATTAAACAGCCCCAATCCGATGAAACTTAAACGGGGTGGAAGTAATAAAAAAAATTTTCCTACAAAACTTGCTTATTTTTTAAAGAGCTTTCCAACGATACCACTTTCGACATATGATGCCATTTAAAATTCTGGATTTCTGGACTTTCTGGAGCAAACTACTCTGGATGCCGACTTTTCCCGGAAATAATAATATCACCATTGGATTCGTCATTAGGGCTTTTGTAATAAATTTTTTTAGCCCAACTCTCTACGACTTACCATTTTTGAAAAAAAGTACTGATACGGGTGGTCTGGGTCACCCTGTATATGTATAACGTTTCGCGTTTTCGTAAAAGCTAAATATCGGGAAAACCAAAAGCGGAATTGATTGATATTTTATTAATCAAAATTTAAAGACTAAAATGTTGAAAATAAAAAAAATAAAAAAAAATTTTTAAACGAAGCTTTTTCTAGAAATTGCACTAAAAAGTAAAAAATAATTTTTCAAATAAGAACAAACAAAGGTTCATTGAAACAATATAAAAAACGTGGGGCTATTATAGTCATAGCCTCACGCTTTTTATATTGACGTTTTCAGGGAGCTTTATTTGTTCTTATTTGAAAAATTATTTTTTACTTTTTAGTGCAATTTCTAGAAAAAGCTTTGTTTAAAAAGTTTTAAAAAATTTTATTTTACTATTTACTCTACCACTATTTTTACTACTATAACCTAATATCCGCTAAAACACAGTTTTAATTTTAATTATAAAATTCTGTATAATGTTTATACCTACAGTCACTCAAAAAAGTCTCCGTACGATACTGAATTAGAAATTTAAATTACAATTACTCCGTTTTTTATTATTTTTTTTTTGTTATCAAATACGATAACTTGTAAATATATACAATTATACATAGTTTTAAGAAAAAATTTGAAAAAAATACACTTATTAGCATAAAAAATTTAAACAAACTAAAAAAAATCGTTATAATTTATCTAAAAAAAGTGTGTGTTTTAAAAGAATATGAGTAAAAAAAGTTCCATTGAAGTGCGACAAAATGTTATTAATTTGTATTGGAAAGGTAAATCGATGCGTGAGATCAGGGAAACTATCGGGAAACCTAAGTCAAGTATCCATACATAATTAAAAAATATGGAAATACGGGTTCTTTGTATAATAAGCCTCGTTCTGGACGCCCTAAGATCCTAAGTGATGTCACAAACCGCGCTATTTTACGCGAAGTGAAAGGAAATCCCCAAAAAAGTGGGATAAAAATTGCAGACGAAGTACGAAATAAATTTAATATTGATGTTTCTGATCAGACAATTAGAAATGTTCTAATTAGAAATGTTGCTAGACGCAAACCTCTGATTTCCAAAGTGAATAAAAATAAAAGACTAAAGTTTGCAATAGAACATAGAAATAAAGACATGGAGTTCTGGAATCGAGTGATTTTTACAGACGAAAGTAAGTTTAATGGTTTTGATTCGGATGGCAGAGAAAAAATTTGGAAAAACCCAAATGAAGCACTCGTGATGAAAAATGTTATTCCAACAGTGAAACATTGTGGTGGAAATGTTTTAGTTTCGGGGTGTATGGCAGCGTCGGGCGTGGGTAAATTGCATTTTATTGAATCAATAATGGACAAGTGGGTATATTTAGAAATTATACAAAAAAAATTTAAAAGATAGGGTTACCAAATTAAGACTTCCTACTAATTTTATTTTCCAACGAGACCGAGACTCAGAGCATACGTCCGTGATTGTCAAAGAATGGGTACTTTATCACGTGCCCAAACAATTGCATTCGCCTCCACAAAGTCCCGACTTAAATCCCATTGAACACCTGTGGGATGAATTAAGTCGTAGAATTCGAAAACACGATATTTCAAACAAAAATACTCTTAAAAGGGTATTACAAGAAGAATGGGAAAAAATTGGGCCCGACGTAACAAAAAATTTAGTGGAGTCAATGCCTAAACGTATGGAGGCAATAATTAAAGGTAAAGGCTATTGTACGAAATATTAAATATTGATATTAAAAATTTATAGGCCTATTTTTAATCATCGTACGGAGCCTTTTTTTAGGTAAATTATATAGTGATTTTTTTTTAGTTCCTTTAAATTTTTTTTGTTAATAAGCGAATTTTCTTAAATTTTTTTTTAAACTATGTGTAATTGTATATGTATTTATAAATCATTTTATTTCATAAAAAAAAACAATAGAAATCGGAGTAATTTTAATTTAAATTGCTAATATAGTATCGTACGGAGACTTTCTTGCGTCACTGTATATATTCATGAACCAAAAACATACAATTTTTATTTTTGTTATGTTATATGTTATGTTATATTTTTGTTTACATATTATATATGTTGATTTAACTATATTTTTATTTTGCTTAATAAAAACCATTTTTTAAAATTTTTATCAACAAATGGGTAGGGGAGGTTCTCAGTCTATGTTTGCGTAATTGCTGAGCATACCTCACGTGCTTAGCAACGTGAGTAATGTGCGTGTACGTCACGTGGACAGTGCATATTTTGCATAATATTATGCAGTATTATGCCTTATTTATGTAATTTCAAAATTTTCGAGAGGTGTTGATCCAAAAGATTAATAAAGAGAAGTTGCGTTTATTTTTTTTATTTTTTAATAAAATTAATTTTTACATGTTAGATGAAATTGAAAAATAATTTAATTCATAACTTACATAAAATTGTTCAAAAACTATTTAAATGAATGATATAGTTTGCGACACCCTGTTATAACTGATGTTTCGATTTTCGGAATCTCATCAGGCAAACCTGGAAAAATTATTACAAAAGTCAAATAAATTTGACTTTAAATCAAGTTTGAATTTTTAATTTAAAAGTATAACTTTTCAATCATTTCAATAATTTTTCCAGGTTTGCCTGATGAGATTCCGAAAATCGAAACATCAGTTATAACAGGGTGTCGCAAACTATATCATTCATTTAAATAGTTTTTGAACAATTTTATGTAAGTTATGAATTACATTATTTTTCAATTTCAAAAAATTAATTTTATTAAAAAATATTATCACATGTTAATAACATTTACCATTTTATTTTTTTTATAAGATGCTACAATTCAGAGTGTCCACACTCAACGAACTATAATTTTTAGTTAAAACACATAATTTTAATCTGATATCTACATAAACACTGTCCCAGAAAAAAACGGGTCACCTACAATTCATTGTATAAGGTCAAATTTTATGATACCCCATAAAATTTTATGACATGTTGTTCGGAATGAGCTGCTAAAAGTTCTAGTATTTCAGTTACATTCGATATTTTGGTGCTATAAGATATAGAGAGTAAACAAGAAAAATGAAGAAAATTAATTATTTCCGAACACCTGAAGCAATCGGGTTTATCACAGAGACAATAATTAGCGAAATCAATGAAAATTTCTTAATCAACTGTGCAACGTGTGATTGCAAAGTTTAAAAACGATACAAGTGTTGTTAGGAAGCGTGGATCTGGGAGAAAACCTGGTTCTACAAATAAAAATTTAGAAAAAAGTGTAATTTGCGAATTTACGCGAAAACTTAACTGATTCAATTAGTGTTGATCATGTACAATCACTCATGAAAGGGGTAAAACAAAAAGTGCGGGCGTTTTATGGTAGAACATAAAAATTTTTGTTTTAATTTTAGGTTTAGTTAAAATTGCATGTACTTTTTTGATAAAACAAACAGAATTCAAAAAAGTTAATTTGTTTTCATTTTATACGCAATATAAGGTGACCCGTTTTTTTCTGGGACAGTCTTTATAATCTTGACTGTTATCGTAGTTAACAAACTTGCATTCACATATTAGACTTATACTTCTGTTGTTCCGTTATAATATATACCTAGAATGGCTTAAGCTAATAAAATATAACATAATATACCAAAACACTAATACAATATTATAATATTACACCTTTAGACCATTCTTCTTCGAAAATGGTGTGTAGAATTTAATAATGTCAATTAATTTCTACACAAAATTTGAACCCAAATATACAGTAAAAAATTCACTAGATTTAGTTAATAAATTAAATAATAGAATCATTAATAATTCCCATAAACTGGAATCATTTGACGTCACTAACCTTTTCCCAAGCGTACCCATAAAAACTAATCCCGTAATTATTAAAGAGATCTTAACCGCTTTAGACATCTGTCTTAAACAAAACTATTTTAAATTTAATGAAAAATTTTATCTTCAAAAGGATGGTTTACCTGTGGAAACCCTTTATCTTGTTTACTAGCTAATATTTTTAAGGATTATCTCGAAACCAAAATTCCTTGCTCAGATTTCAAAAAACATATAATTTATTGGTATAGATATGTTGATGACATTATTATTTGTAATGTCCGACCGAAACACGATTTTCAGCCGAAACTGAAACCGAAATCGAATATTCGGCTTCTCTTCTAGTTTCGGCCGAAACCGTAACCGAAACCGAAACCAGAGCCGTATTAAGCTTTTCTAGCACCCCAGGCTAATTCCCCCCCCCCTCAAAGTTCTTACCATTTTGAAAATTTTAAACTATTTAAGAGTATTATTTTTTATTCTTATTATTAATCTTTTCTATCTTTCTTAATCTTCATTAATTACTATTTATAGTTTAGCTGTTCTTTCTACTTATATATACTATTCCGTTGATTATCAAGTTAAAAAAATAGCAATATCAACCTTAAAAATTTAATATAATATACCAACTTTATAATTATTTATTATTAAGTCCTAAATTTTAATTTAAAGACACGCGAACACGAGTTTCGGCCAATTTTTGGCCGAAACCAGCATTTTTAGCCGAAATTGGCCGAAACCGAAACAGAACCTGCGGTCGGTTTATTTGTTTCAATGGTTCTCTCAGATAATTAGATCAACTTTTTTACTTTATTAACAAACAACATAATAATATTAAATTTACTAAAGAAATAGAAGTGAACAATAGAATTAATTACTTAGATCTTATTTAATAAGAATAATTAAAGACAATAATAAACACTCTTTTGATATTTTCCATAAATCTAAGGAAGCTGATATAATTATACATAATAGCTCTGCGCATCCTTTACACATAACACACATAAAATTGCTTCTTTTCGCGCTTTTCTCAATCGCTTAATTAGAATTCCCTTAAGTAATGTATATTTTAAATAAGAATTAGACAGAATTAAATATATCGCGATCTCTAATGGATACCAAGTCATTCTTATTGATAACCTATTATGCCAAATTGTAAAAAAACTAACGCAAACTTTAATGTCATTATACTGTTACGAAAGAACGTTTAATTATATTTGATGACTAATGTATGACTAACGTATGGTGAATCAAACATGATGAGTCATACATGACATTAGTCATTCAAATATTGCTGAACTTACACTCTAGAATGTATAAGAATAACATGGAAGTTTCTGGAAGGTAGCATTTAAGTATAAATACAGATGCTTTCCTGTGACGAATTAGTTCAAGTTTGAAGTTACAAGTGTGAACATAAATAAAATCTAAATAAATAGTGAAGTTATAAACGATATACCGAGTGTTTAAATAAATCCGGACTTAGTATTAAATAAATTTTAGTGTAATTTAGTTTAGTGTTAATCTTAGTGTAGTAATTATTTTATTGTTAGAAACCGTATCTGTATATATTTGTATTAAGCCCTTTATGGTTAAATAAACGTTTTAATTTTCGTTACATTACTTTTCTCGAAAACAAGTCAAACAAAATTGTGAATTCAAAACACGATTTGATGAATACACACGATCCCACAGACTTGCAGATGGAAAATTGACTTTCGCGAAACACCTGCTAGACACAAACCATAAACAAGGGGGATACGAAATTGTACACATTGAACAAAAAAGTAAAAAGCTGGAATTTTTGGAAGCTATGGAAATTAATAAATTAAAATATTCATCTTCATTACTAAATAGTCAATCTGATTTAAATAACTCACCCCTACTAAACATTTTTAATAAATAATACCTCCCCCCCCCTTCTAACTTATCCTACATTCACTTACATTATTTCTCTTTTATATTAAATATATTCATAGTCTAGTAAATTCACACAAAAAATATACCATTTTTTAAAAAAATACCCCCCTTCTACACTCTCCCTTTTCTCTTTCAATTTGGTCGATAAATACGGAAATTTTTTCATTTCTCTTTCTAGATCATCGCCTGATGATGCCATAGTATGGTGAAAACGTTTGTGATAATATACTGTCATGCTTCAAAAGTGATTCGGACCCACCCTATACATTTGAAAATTTGGTGAAAATTCATTTAGTTATTTAAGTTGTGTTTAAATTTATTTAAGTGGTAAGATTGAAAAATTTGTTAGGTGGGGGCCGATCACAGAAAATGCGGGGCTTTTTAGCCAAATACGCCGACCGAGCTGGTCGCTGATTTTGGCTCTCCGAAATTTTGTGAGATAAAGTTGTGAGTAATAATTTTGATATTGGTTTAAATAAAGAGAATTTACGCAATGAAGTGCGTAGTTTTTGAAGTTTGGAATTATTTTGAATTTTTTTTGACGAGTTGCTACTGAGCAGTAGATTTGATTGATTGGATTGATCTGGAAAGAATAGTTGGAGTTATTAATTTTGAGAATTGTTTAAGAATTGAAAATTTAAAATTTGTATTAAAATTATATTTGTTCGAGCGAGCGAATGTTTAAAAGTGATAAAGCGACTATTTGGATAAGGGAAATCAAAGTTTGTTCTCTAGAAAAATTAAAATTTTATATTGCATTGAATTGGATTGTTAATTATTTTCGAGAATATATTATTTTTTTTGGATTGGAAGTATTTTATTTTTAATTTTTGAAAACGATAGAACTCTTCGACCCTTAAAAATTCCCAACTGCTTCCGCACACCAGGGTTGCCCGAGTAAAAACAAGTGTGTGGTAAATAATTTCTACGAAAATACCATTACAATACATACGGTGTATTTATATTTATATTGTGTTAACTTAAACATTTTAGTTCTAAAAATTGTTTGGGCATTTTTTGGTTTATTCAAAAAATTTGATATGACTGATGTAATTATGTTTCAAGCACATGATGCACTTTGCTATAGAAGGTTAATCTAATAAAATTGTTTTAATTCGTATTATCTGTTACAGATTGGGTTGCTGGTAACGTAATGCCGTTCCACCTACTTTGCAATTTTTAAATGATTTATAATTATTAATTATTTCAAATAATAATGTTGCTTAATCCCAAGGTGAGATGTCAGATGTTACACATCATATATGTAAGGCTCATTTTTTTATTATAAGCTTTCGGCAATGATTATTTCCTATCTTCAAATGATCTCCGAAACAGCTTTTCGACACGAAAGCTTGCATTAATTGGTTCATCCCACGTTAATTTGAAGCCATTGAAGAAAAATAAAAAATAATTTATAATAAATTTTCCTGCTGGATCAGAGATGAACTGGTGCCAATGTTTTGGTAGAAACAATTTTGAGGCGATGATGTAAAACGCCAGCCCCAAGCAAATTAAGTGATAAAAAAAATTGCAAGAGAAAATTTTTTTAAATAAACCTTTATAATACCAAAGTTTTCAATACTGCGTCTTATTTTTTCATTATGGTACAGGGATATTAGTAAGTAACTAGAGTTTTTGCTATTTAAAAAATGTTTTCCTACCTCGATACGGATTGAAAGAGATAAATATCGTGACAAAAATCATGAATAGGATTGAAACATATCACCTACAAAATTTGAGAAAGTTTTGTTCTGTGAAGTTTATTTAAAAGAATCTAAAGGAAGAACAACAGTCAGAGAGACCACGCAGTTCAAACTATCATAGACCGAGAGTCTGAGGTTATGGAATAATTGTAATAATTAGGATTGTAATAAAAATAATAATTGTAATAATTGTAGGAATTAATGTAATAAAATTATAGTTTGAATTTACACAAAATTCATAAATAAAATTCTAAATTTTTGTTTGTTTTATGATTATGGGATTTTATTTCAAATATTAATTTGTTATTTATTTAAATAAAAGACTAGATTTTTGTTTGCTTTATGATTAGGGCATTTTATTTCAAATACTAATTTTTTATTTATTTAAATTCAAGATTCAAATCACGAATTTTTCAATTTTTAATAGTATTACCAGTAAAAGTTAAAAAACACTCGGAAAACCCGATGTTTGTTTTTGCAAAAGCAGGATTAAATTATATAAAAACTTTTGTAGTGATGGATATTACTGGTGCACTGGAGAGTATCCCCCCCCCCCAGGGTAATTTCGCCGCCGATTTAATTTTAATTTGATTTATTTAAAATAATAAATTTTCAGTAATTAATTCAAATGTCCATAAATATTACTAACACCGTCCAAATATAGAATTCACTGACCGACCCTCCGCTCCGGGCCGTTTTGACAAACGCTGTAGTCACTAAAAATATCCCCATAAACCGGCCCTACTCGGGAAATATGCAGATCTTTGTTTTTAAGTTAAATTCGGATAAAATTAACGAATTCATAGATATTTTAAATAAATTTATTAAACGATATTAACAGCTGCATATAGTCAAGTCAATTGAGGTCGACTCCTCTCACTCCTGTTTTTAACAACTTTTATGTGTAACATTGATATTTCAAATTCAATTATTTCGAAATTTAAAAAAAAATTATGCAGATCCTCGGTTTATTCGCTTCATAATACTGCCCTCCTCGGCAAGCGCGGCGTTTTAACTGCTAAAACCTCCTTTAAAAATCCCTAACGGAAGGAAAAAAGAGAGGCTTACGTTTAGGAGTGGACGAATAACGCTTGAAGAAGAAGCTGCAACAACCCTGTAATGTCAAAATAGCAGGTAAGTGGGCGTAGGTATCTACCGGCGGAGTTTACCTATGAAAATTAAGACAGAAAATTTCAAGCAAGCTGAGTTTACCTGTGGTATTAGTACCATCGCCATACCATAAATTATTTTATAATCGAGTGTTTTATTTTAAATTTGAGGCCCCCACGTAAGGACGCCCATGAGTTACGTTTCGTTTACTTTCTATTCGCTTATCCACCGACCTTGAAGCGCTACGAAAACCTTCAAAAATAAGATGCGCCTGGAGGACCGCAAAATTTTACGAAATTTTAAAGGTTTCTTTCAGCCCGTTTTTCTGCCACTGTACTGGAGTAAAACAGTAAAACCAAGGTTTTTTGTGGGAAAAATAAGAAAAACGTACTTACTTTTACTTTCCGCAGTTTCTATGTCAACCAATGGTTGTCCGACCAATGCAGTTGCATCAATATTATGATGCAGTTTTGTAATAATTCCATCATATCGACTAGTAATTGTTACAGATGCTTTATCACTCTGAACTTCACAAATATTATCAAATTGGGCAACTTGATCTCCAACTTTAACAAACCATTCCTTGACTACTACTTCTCGTATACCTTCGCCAATATCGGTTAAATTGAAAGAAATATTGGCAAGTAATTGATTTCCCGTGAAAATAGTACGAAAAGGATTCATAAAATTGATATTATTTTTTAAACATAAACTTTTGTTTATCTAAAAAACAAAAACCAAAATTATATGTCAAAATGCCGAAAAAACATAACTTACCCCATATTTATAATTTTTATTTAAAAATATTGATAAGTACTTTGTAGTCACTTTATACAGAGACATATTAATTTCTACACGCACACCAAAAAACTGATAAGAATTTTAAATTTAGTAATTATCTTATGTTAATAATGTTCGTATATTCATAAACAGCTTAAACGTATTTGGTGTATTACGTAATTAGATAACTGCCAACAATAAAGTAAATATTATTACAATTTATTAAACGTAATCTATATTCCGTAAAGTTATTATTTTAATTTGAGTCGGAATAACTAATAGGTTGCAATAAAATAGATAACATGAAATTTAAATTTCCCGCGAGTAGGGTATAAAGTTCGCCGAATGGACTTTCAACTTCTTAACCTTAATTTAAATTTTGTTGGTGTATAGTATTTAATTTGTGATTTAATTTTTAGTGTATGAAGTATATTGGGTGAACGAAATGACGTTTAAATTTACTTATGTTTAATTTATTAATTTTTAACGAAACTCACATTTAAGATCAACAAGTTTCTTTTTTTATCTTATTAAAACCACCGTGATTGCTTACGTATAAAACACCTGTTATATAAACAAGTTATGGCATCAAAAGTATTCAGATCCGTAATTCTGGGCGCTCCTGGATCTGGGAAGGGCACCATATCATCGAGAATTATTAAAAATTTTAAATTGGACCATATTTCTAGCGGTGACAAACTTCGACTTAGTGTACAAAGTAAAAATGGTAATGGTAAAATGGTAAACTGCTGCGTTTGAAAAATATATATATAATTTTTTTAGAACTCGGTCTTGAAGTTTCCAAGTATATCAATGAAGGTAAATTAGTTCCTGATCCTGTAATGCTAAAATTAATTACGAAAGAAATCGATAAAGTTGGAAAACATAATTGGCTACTTGACGGTAGGTAATTCACTCGGGCAAAGGGTAATTCTAAATTAAGAATGTTAAGTTTAGAGTGAAATTTTAGGTTTTCCACGTACACTATCTCAAGCACAAACGCTGTGGATGGTACAACCATTAGATTTAGTGATAAACCTTCAAGTACCTTTTGATATTATTGTGGAAAGAGTAAAAGGACGTATGATTCATTTACCCAGTGGTCGAGTCTACAATACAGATTTTAATGCTCCTAAAATACCTGTAAGTTGACCAAAATTTTAGTTGCAAGGTTTGCCACGCATTTATTTTTTGCATTCAATGTTTTAATCATATAAAAATTTTTTAGCATAAACCAAAAAATGCACAAAACACTTTTTTGAAAATAAAATGTGATGTCGGGCGATGAACTAGGAGTTCATCCCCTGATGTCTCCTAGTTCATCGCCCGATGATACCATAGTATGGTGAAAACGTTTGCGATAATATACATACGGTGTATTTATATATTGTGATAACTTAAACATTTTAGTTTCGAAAAAGTGTTTTGTGCATTTTTTGGTTTATGCTAAAAAATTTTGATATGATTAATGTCGAGTTACACTACTTAAACCACTTATCTATTGATTATTCAATGTTTTAAATTCACTTTTTAAAAAGTTTTTTTTTAATTTTTATTGAAATTTTATTTTGAGTTAACTTGTATTTTAAATTAATCCTTGATGTACTGCAATTACCAATATTATTTGGATTATTACATATCGAGTAGCTGATACCATTAAAGTAGATAGGATTAAAAAAAAATAATAATAAATTATTGATGGTGATATTATCGGTAGTTGGGTTGTGTGCTTTTGGGTAGCTCGTAAAGGCAAATAAAACTAAAATACAAAAAAGAGAATGAGCTGATTCTTCTTTAGATCGGGAGGATTAATACACAGGGGAAAATCGCTAAAGTAACGCTCCGAAGAGCCAGCCGAAGTGTTGATATTTTTGGGTGCCACGAAGTTTTTCTTTTTAAAAAAAGAACCACTCTGTATATTCGAATCAACAGCTACGTTAAACTAAGGAAAATATTGGCTGTTGCAAGAAAGAAGTAACCAGGTCAAGAAAAGACTGAGTAACAGAGTTAACGTTTGTTGTTTTCGATTTAATAAAAAAAAAAAAAAATAAAATATATACAGTAATGCGCAAAATTGGGCTACCTTTTAATATGAAAAAAAATGAATACGTAGTAAGCTATCAATTGCTCACAATAAAATGATAATATATATATAAAATAAAAAAAACTTGCGTTATAGTTACCGCGTATACGTATACCTTGGCGTACAAATACCATAATAATTTCTACAGCTTTATTCGAGTTGATTAGATGTTTTTAAATATAAAATTACAATCAAAAGAACGGCCCAATAAAATTCTTCGCGCAAAAAAAAAGATAATTAACAATAATAAATGACGGCACAAACAAACAAAATCTTAGCTTTCCGTTGTCTTCTCTCTTGATGGTTAGATCAGGATAGCGATACCAATGTTCGACACAATTATCCAAGCTGTTGTGTTGTTATGCAAGTGGATTACCCAATAACCATGCAGCCAGAATACGATACCAGATAACCAAGAAGTAAAAAAGAGTAACGCCAAGATCGATATGATACACCGGTTGATATCGGTAATCAAAATAAAAGAAATAGTAGCTGGTGAACCGCTATTAACACCCTATAAAAATTCAACTTAACAAATGTGGCATAAAATTATCAAACATACCTCTAGATGTTGTGTGAGGGTTTGTTAGTGAAATAAGCGAAGCAATGGTCCATGGACGAATTTAATCCTTCAAATGAAGATTGGATAACTTCCCAAGTAAACGTAAAAATTAGGAGAAGAAAACCAAAAAAAAAATCGTAGCAATCAATACTAATCCCAAATAAATTTGGATGAGAAAATAACGCAATTTTCACAAAAAAATTGATTAGCTACGTCGTCTAAATATAATTACTCGACTTACAAATTATAACTTTTCTCCAAAATCGCAAAGTTAAAATTAAAATTAAAAATGTGCGAATTATCAATTATGATAATAATTTCCATTAAGTTTGAATTCAAAAGTGAATTAGGATGCCACCTTTTGAAAATCTTTCACTTTACTTAAAAATAAAATCAAACCGTAACATAGTTCAACACTAGTTGCTAGACCATTTTTATCTTTTTCTCGCATTTTATCTTTCAAGCCTCACTATCAGTCCAAATTTCTAGACTCCATTGTCTACCCTACCTATTTTTAAGTTCCTGCAGGTCTTTCTTTCTTCTATAGTCTCGAGTTCAATTCGATATTTTCTTTGGCCATCTTTTGTACGTGGCCAAACCACCACAATCTTTTGACCTCAATTATTGAGCCTTCTGCCTTCATCTTTCTTCAGATTTTATTTTTTTAATTATTTGTAATTTTTTTATTATTTATAAATAATTTTTTAAAACATCTAATTTTTATGTTAGTAGTTTAAACGACTATTATTTAAATCTTTTCAAATTTTGTTTCACGTGGTGGCTACGTTTTTTTCAGTAGCAACATTTTTTTTGAAAATTAAGGGTAGGATATTACTATAAATTACTATAAGTTCAATCTAAGAATTTTAATGAATTTATTTGAAAAAAAAAGTTATTTTAAATTAATAGTGGGTGTTTAGCCTTTTAGTAATTTTAGCCTTTTAGGGTAATTAGCCCTATTGGTAATAAATTTAAAAATTCTATTTTTCGTACTGCAAATTAATTTTTGGAGCACGGATAATGGAATTTGATCCCATGTTTTTTTTTTATTGCTTGTTCGGGAGAGTATCCCCAAAAATTTTTGATTGGATTTAGATCAGAAAGCATCTCACAATTACAGGAAGGCCTAATTCTCATCGTGTTTCTGCTGCTGTTCCCTGCCGTGTTAAAACGGTTTGAAAAATCAATGTACGCTGCTTTTTGATTAGCATCTGCTAATTTATCAATTAATTTATTATTATCAATTATAATCATTATATAAATAAATTCTCATAAAACCGATAATCTTTATTGAAAGCTCAATAATAAACATCAAATTATCAGATTAATGGATTTCAGGGACGGTTTCTGATAAATTTAAAAATCGAAATCCGAAGCACTGCAAATATATGCTAAAAAACAAAATGACAATGATTCTACGATAAATGATTTTCCAAAATTTTAAAAGCCAAAATGGGAGACGATCGAAAACGTCCTGTTAATATTATACATGCTTATTATAGAGTTGATTATAAAAAAAACAGCAAACTTCAAAAGTTCAAACAAAACTTGATTCCTTTTTCAAAGTAGGATTACCGAAAATAAGCGCTCAATATCAAACAGCAACGTCACTTTACGACGAGTGTCCGCAAAGACAAGTAGTACATAATAAATATATTTTTATTTTATGTTATATTTTATTTATTATATTTATAATAGAAAAATAATTTCATAGATTCCGTATTAAGTATATTGGAAAAAATATATATTAATATTAACTAGAAAGTAAAAATTTGAAAAATTTAAAATTGATGGGATTCCCGGGAAATTTGTTTCAAATCGTGGGATTACACCAAGTATGTTTACTCGCTGGGATAAATCACCCATCCACTGGAGGGTTATTAAAGCAAATTAAATATTTAAAAAAGCTGCTAATTTTTCTATATTTCTGTTAAATTTTATATTTCTTTAATCTTTATTTAGTTTCTAGCTTTGTCCGGCTATATCTCAGCCGGAGATATTTTCGTGAATTTTTGTTCAGACAGCACTGAAAAATAATTTATAGCAGCTGTTGTATAATTGTAGTATGAAGTTCTATAAAATTACGGAAAATTTTGTAATAAATATTTATATTATAACAAAATTGTAAAAAATTTTGTACTATTTTTAAACTAGTATTTTTTATAAATACTAATATAAATAAGTGATATTAATTTTATCTTTTCTTACTCGCATATTTTGAAAATGCGTAACTAATAATAATTTTTGAAATAAATTAAAATAAAAAAAGTACAAAAAAAATTCAAAAAAATAATTAAATTCGAAGTAAAAAATATGTTGTCCGATGTGGGAAGTAAACCTAGACTTACAAATTACCAACTCAGTACTTTACTTTTGTGCTACGAATAAATTTTATAAAATCTTACTTTTTTGGGGAACAATTTTGTAGGAAATTTTTACAATAGATTTTTTCGGTGGGGGTTGAACTAGAGCATACCTATATAAAAATCAGCAATTTTCACAAGAAACTAAAAATCCTATGTTTAGTGCAGGGGTCTTTGTTTACTTTTCTAGATGTATTTGTTTATCAGATATATTTTCTATTTAAACTTATTTTTTACCAATATACATGTGGCAACCCTGGCGGTTTATAATAACATTGTTAACATAAAATTGTTATAATTTTGATTTATCTCAGGGAAAAGATGATGTTACTGGAGAAGATTTAGTGCAACGTGTTGACGATAAGCCTGAAGTCGTAATGAAGAGGTTGATGGAATATGATAACGTAATTAGCCCAGTTATTAATTTTTATAGGGAACATGGAATTGTTCAAGATTTTAAAGGTAATACTTCTGATGAAATATGGCCCCAAGTTTTAAAGTGTCTGATATCATATATACCACAAAATGTTCAAAATAAATTGTAAATAATTTTAAAATGTAAATATTTGCAAATAAAAGTATATTTTTATTGATATATTACAAGTATTTTGAATTTATTGTAGACATTTTCAACTTTAAATTAAAAGTTCTTATAAAAATTACTAGATGGAGGTAAGTAGATCATTTTTCTGGTTGTATTGGCCGCACTTGCTCTTTTTTATTTTGATAACAAATTATCGTAAATTTTAATAAAAATTCAGTAAATTGAAAAATTTTTAAGTATTCCTTGGTATTAATATAAAATTTTATTGTACAACACTAAATTAAATTATAATATATTTTAGGGTGAGTGATATTTTATTCAAATTTTTCTGTTTTTATTTTTCTATTTTTTTCTTTAAAGTTTAAAAAGTAAAAGAACCTTACAAAACTTCTAGTTACAAAAAATCAAAATTAAAAATATTTTATAAGAAATAAACAATTTCTCTCCCCTCTCCCTATTCAAATCCAAATTTTTTAATCAAATTGTAATTACCTATACTCTTCAATGTCATTCAATTTGAACATCTGTATTTCAGATACCAAAACTGATTCTTCCATTGTAATATTTTAATGTTTGAATTAAGAAAAGCCAGGGAACCGGGGTTTGCACAGTTTTTTTCTGTTTATTTGAAAAATTATGGATCTATAAAGCGCAGGTCTTTCTTTTTAAGTTAAATTCAGTTATAATTAACGAATTCTTATTTGAAAATAAATTTATAACATGTCAGCAGTACCAATACTAGAAATCAACTGTGGGCGGTCCCGCTCACTAAAACAAGTCACATCGAGCAAACGCACCGTCAACAGTACGAGCATTCGCCAAGTGTTATGTGAAATTCTAAATTCCGCCTTTCGCGAAATATCTTCAATTTTAATTAGAGGCGAAGAGGAGCCACGATGCGAACGCCTATGTTAGCGCCTTTCGCGAAATTTTAAAAATGAAATAACAGGTTAATTTCTCCAGCTCAGCCATTCTCAAATTTTCGATAAAATGAAATTAAATTCAATTCACGTTACTTAAATTTTAATTTTCATCAAGTTGTAGTTAGAAACATTTTGCAGGTCTCTCAGCAACAACCGACAATGTCTAAACATTGAAGCAAATGAATTTTGTTCTATTGATTGGTTTTCACACAATGCCTTCTTTCCTCGTGAGCCTTGGCCTGCTTAGTTTTCTGTTTTGTCATCTAATCCAGCAGTTTTTTCGGCCATCATTATTATACCCAGTTTTGTCAGTCCACAATTTCTCTTCCTATATTCCATCTCGACTGCTTTCAGCTTTCCTTTATTTTTTTACAGTGCCTGTATACTTCTGAGCCATACACCACCATTGGTTCCACCACAGTCTTGTATATTAGTGTTGAGATTTCATAAAAATTATATAAGATTTCTACTTCACAGAGGCTTTCTTTAGACTTCATTGCGATTTATTTCTAGGATTTCCATTTGCTTGTACAATTTCCGAGATTGTTTTTTAGGATTTGCCTTTGTACAGAGACCTTCGCCCCGTAAAAACTACCCAAAATTAAAACCATTTCCTGAGATCTCTTTAACTCTTGTCTTAGAAAAACTGCCAAAACAAGAAGAGAGTTTTACATAATATGTAGTCTTGGCTAAAAGAGTTTAATGCTTTTGACTAAAGCTGAATTTTACAAGATTTTATGCGATTTAATCAAGATTGCACAAAACTTCACAAAGACTTTAAAAAGCTTCCCAAAATTTTCATAAGATTTGACAAAACTGTGCAAAGACTTTATGTGATTTTACGCAGATTTCAAGTAGACTCATTTTCTTAGTTCCAAAGACTTCTTTTAGCGAATACCTGACTTTTTGTAATCCTTCTATCGGAGCTTGGCCACCATCATAACTATTTTTACTCTATTGAGAGTTGCTCTAAAGAATTCTGTGCTGCTACAGACAAACCACTCTTGCAAGTTTTTTAGGCATAACGCTCGACGCCTTCCAACTCTTTTCTTTATCCTTCTTTGCATAATGAGTTGTAAGAGGGCAAATTTGGACCTCGCATAACATGTCCAAGGTATTCAAACTTTTCTTTCTTAATCGAGGTTACAACTTTACATTTCTTGTTCATTCTCTTCAACACTTCTATATTAGTGACTCTCTCTGTCCAGGGTAGGTAGTATACGCTACATTCTGCGATAGCACCATATTTAGAATTTCTTCCTCAGCCGTTTTGCCCTGTTAAAGGCATGGTGACGTCTTCTTTCTATTTTAGAAGAGCTCTCTTGGCAAATACTTTGGTGGTTTCAAACCGAGGGTCTCGGCTTAGCAATTCACGCATATAAGCATCAAGTGGATACCGTCTTCTCGAATGCTTCTGGCATTCGAAATATGTCGAATGCTTTCAACCTTTTTATTTGTAGTTGTTTAAGGGTCCATGCTTAGTAGGGTGGAAAACACGTAATATCGAAGTATTTTTATTTGCATATACAGGTTGTAGAACAATCCTTTTATTATCATAAACGCTGATCTTGCTATCTCTATCCTTGTCCTTATCTCAGTTGCCTGGTCTCTTGATTACCTGATATAAACGCTTTTATGCGAATTCATTGTTCAACTTAGATCGATGTTGTTTGGAGGCTCGTCGGTGTTTGACATAAACCAACCTTCATAGTCTAATCTTTAAGTGTCAGTGACGTATTCACGAGAGGGGGACGAGGGGGATACATTCCCATACAAGGCTTCTATTGTAATTAAAATTGTAGATAGTTCTGTGGTAATCATTGAATTTCCCAATATTTATTAATTTAACTCTAGTCTATTTTAAAACTATTAAAGGTCCTAAATATACGATCCTCAAGAAATGATTAACATCATTTCAGTAACAATTTTATTGTGAAATTACCCTTCAGAGATGTTATAATGACAGATTTTAACTCAATGGTTTGCTATTGCCTGCCAAGGGAAGACCAAAGTAATTAAATTATCTCTTACTATTATCAGGATATTATCAGAATTTATTTATATTTATTAAATAAATTGTGATGGAAGCGATAACCTTCGCTGAAAGCTCAATAATAAGTGTTAAATGTTATTAATGTTTAATTAACTTGTTCTATTAAAAACTTTTTAATTTATTACAATAAAAAACTGGAAGTTAAAAAACCGACCATTAGTGTAATACTAACCATTAACAAATTACATTGTAATCTATAAATAAATGGTTTAGGTAGTGTAACTCGATATTAATTATATCAAATTTTTAGAATAAACCAAAAAATGCACAAACATTTTTTAGAACTAAAATGTTTAAGTTAACACAATATAAATACACCGTATGTATATTATCGCAAACGTTTTCACCATATTATGGCATCATTAGGCGATGAATTAGAAAGAGAAACGAAATCGGAAACGGATCATCTCGAAACCAAAATTCTTTGCTCAGATTTCAAAAAACATGTAATTTATTGGTATAGATATGTTGACGACATTATTATTTGTTTCAATGGTTCCCTCAGACAATTAGATCAACTTTTTAACTTTATTAACAAACAACATAATAATATTAAATTTACTAAAGAAATAGAAGTAAACAATAGAATCAATTACTTAGATCTCACAATAATTAAAAACAATAATAAACACTCTTTTGATATTTTCCATAAACCTACGGAAACTGATATAATTATTCCTAATAGCTCTGTGCACCTTTTTACACATAAAATTGCGTCTTTTCGCGCTTTTCTCAAACGCTCAATTAGAATTCCCCTAAGTAGCGTAAATTTTAAAAAAGAATTAGACAGAATGAAATATATCGCGATCTTTAATGGATACCAAGTCACTCTTATTGATAACTTATTATTCCAAATTAAACAAAAAATTCTATCGAATTCAATATATCCGAATAATTGTAAAAAAACTAACGCGAACTTTAATGTCATTACTTTTCTAGGAAACAAGTCAAACAAAATTGTGAAATATTTAAAAAATAACAATTTATTATAACATTGCTTTTAAAACAGACAATAAACTTAACAAATTTATTAATAACGCGAAATCAAAATCAGACATGTTAAGTAAATCAGGGGTTTATGAGCTCACTTGTGAATGCTCTCAAAAATACATTGGTCATACCGGTAGATCTTTCAAAACACGATTTGATGAACACACACGATCCTACAGATTTGCAGATGGAAAATCGACTTTCGCGAAACACCTACTAGACACAAATCATAAACAGGAGGGATACGAAATTTTATACGTCGAATAAAAAAGTAAAAAACTGGAATTTTTGGAAGCTATGAAAATTAATAAATTAAAATATTCATATCTTCATTACTAAATAGTCAATCTGATTTAAATAACTCACCCCTACTAAACATTTTTAATAAATAATACTTCCCCTCCCTGCCTTCTAACTTACCCTCACATCCACTTACGTTATTTCTTTTTTATATTAAATATATTCCTAGCCTCTAGTAAATTTACACAAAAATATACAATTTTTTTTAAAATACCCCCCTCTTACCTTCTCCTTTTTCTCTTGCAATTTGGTCGATAAATACGGAAATTTTCTCGTTTCTTTTTCTAGTTCATCGCCTGATGATGCCATAGTATGGTGAAAACGTTTGTGATAATATACATACGGTGTATTTATATTGTGTTACCTTAAACATTTCAGTTCTAAAAAGTGTTTGTGCATTTTTTAGTTTATTCTAAAAATTTGATATGATTAATTGCATTGTAAGTATTAACTGACGACAGTTTATGGTCTGATGTTAAAGCTCGTCGACTGCTAAGCAGGTTCAACCTCTGGCGGAGTATGAACTTTGTTCTGATGGTCTTCATTCAAAATGCAATGGCAAACCACCGAGATAATTTGCAAACAATGGCAAAATTTTGAATGTACTCGATTGTATTTTGGTTATTTGGAAGAAAATATATTAAAAATAATGTTTAGGCACAGTAAACAAAATATAGTGTTGGTGTTATAGGTATTAGGAGAACAATGGAAATTGATGAAGAAACTGATGTATCAATGCTCCAGTTTCAATTACTAAATCTCGTGCTTGATAGAGAGATTCCAACACAAGAAATAAAGCATGAACAATTACCTGGGCATGAAGTCAGTAATGATTTTGAAACTGTTGGTATACATAATTCTATTTGTATTAGATAGTTTGTATATTAATTAATTCTATTTTTGTAGATCCAATCGATAATAATTGTAATAATAAATCCAAATACTATAGAGATTTAGAAGATCAGTTTACGTCTATGTGGAATCAGTTTGTACCTTCACATGTAGAAAGTATGTAAAATATAATAACTAAACAATTTAAACTATGCTATCAACGTCATATAGGTATGGACTATGCTGGCGTCGTTTTTCAGTCCCCAGTTTTCTTTCTTCTATGTCCAGACAAAGTTCCTCTCCAAATCTCTTGCCGATACTACTTTGTCGATTTCTTTTCTCCAGCTTAGTCATAGTCGACCTCTTTTTTTTCTGAAGGTATTCACATCAGCATTTTCTTTGCTCATCATCTCTCTTCGGACATTCCATTTACATGCCCAAACTATATCAATTGCTTACGTTCAATTTCTTTTACAATGGTCGATTGTATCTCCATAATTCTTCAAATTTGAACTTTGATTTGTCAGCGCTTCTACGCCAGAAGTCCATCTCCATTGCTCTAAATCTTTGTTTGTTTCTTGTGATGACACATATGTACATCCCATAGCCCATATTTCTGCTCCGTAAGTCACTGTACTTTCTATTATGGATATGTAGATCATTTTCTTCGCACCCCTATTCTTTTTACCCCGATCTTGTTACCACTGCTACCCGTCTTATCAAATATAGCAACTCCCAAATCTGTATGTGCTTTAGTGCTTTTTATTAACTCATCTTTCATGTCCAGATCTTATACCTCTTCTCTACCCATGCTCAACCACTCTGATTTTTTCATATTTATATTCAGACTGGCTTTCTTGTATTGTTTCTTGAGTTTTTGTACCATGTAGCTGAGATCAATTTCATTCTCTTCCATCACTACTTGATTATCAACATAATACAGGGTGAACAGCGCGTATCGTCGTTTATTTATATCCTCATATTCTTACATTGCTTTTACCATTTTCCAAGTGCTTCATTTAAATATATTTTAAATAGTGTTGGGGAAGTCAACAGTCTTATCTCAGACCTTTGTCAATTGTAAATTCTTCAGATACCATATTGTATTGATTTGGACGTTGTCATATGATCTCTTTACATCTATGAAAGCTAAATGTGAATCTCTAACACCCTGAGTCTTTTTTTACGATCATTTTCAAGATGAAAATATTATCTACTGTGGATCTTTCTGCTCAAAAGTCAGCTTGTTCTTTAGCCTCTTTTACCTCTATCTCCTTTTTAATAAAACTTTTTAATATTTTTGAGTATAGTCTTTGTCTACTTCTTTTTTTAAAGATTGGTGTTATAATTAATGTTTTTCATTGCTTTGGTGTATTTTCCTCATTTATACAATGTCGAGAAAGGTATTTTAGCATCTCATATAGTTTCTTAGTGATCTATGTACTGACATTTCTGAATCCACAACTTGTTTTTCTTCAAAGTGATTTCCTTTTTTATATCTCTAATTAAAAATCTTTTTTTGCCAACTACACTAGATACACTTATTTATTTTCTTCTATCTTCTTGTTTAGCTCTGTCACTGTTAGGTACGGTCTTTCCAGATTTCACTATCCTTACCATTTTTTTGTTTTTGATAATATGGCAATGTCAACATTAGTTTCTTTTAATTCCATCTGGATTTCTTAATTTTTATTTCTTAGTCCTTGAATATTCTAAATTCCAAAATTTATAGTTCACTTTCGTTGCCTATGTCGTCTATTGTTAAAATCCTTATCTGTTCCGAGGCTTGTACTGGCAAGTTTAGCAATTTAAATAGGTTTTTCTGAGTGCCGGTCCGATGACCCAACTCCCAATCTGGAGGGCCGAGTTTTTCTGTTAGAGTTTACTTTCATAGCCAAAAAAATCCAGTTTTTAGACGTCGGATACTCGTCTTTCACCCACTTTCATTTGCTACATGATGTATCAAGACCCCTGGCAATATGCTATATCTAGGGATCACGACTAGAACATGGAAGTTGGAATATGCATATTCGACTTCTTCACACTCACAAAGGTTCATGCCAGCATTAAACCCCTTACATAATTAATATGACAAATTGAAATTTAATTTTTATGTGGTGGTGATGATACGCGTCATTAAATTTGTATGTATCACGTGTATTTCTCTAACATTCACATACGCACTCACACTATATAGTACAGTCCACGGTCTGCTCAAAGTCATCTATTTTAATTTGTTCTTCAATTCTTAAATAACCATATGTCATTAGTCGTCAAAATTTTTTTTTGTGAAGAAGGGCAGTAGATTGTAGAAGGAAAATTGTACAGATTACCCTAAAGACAAGTTTGGTTTTATTTGAATTAAGAAAATAAAAGGCACATTTTTGTTGTTTCAGAATTTTGAAAAGATATGCCTAAAAAGCTTAAAATAAATTTAAGTACTATGTAGCCAACAATTCCGTATCAGAAATTACAATTTGATGAGCGGAGAGTTCGAATAATATCAATATATGGCGACCATTTTACTGTAACTAAACAAAATTATAAAAAATTTTATTTTTTTTTAGCAAAATTAGATAATAATTATATAATAATAATTTATTATTACAAATGCTGAAATTTTTTACATATATTTGATTATTAATTCTAATACCACATATAATATTTTCAGATATGCAGTATTTAGTTTCTGAAATTACAAATTCTGATGAAAATGCCAGTACTGAAGAAATAGACGAAGCATACGATCCTAAATTGAATAATGAAATTTCGGAATCCTTAGAAATATCTGATATTGATTCGTCTTTTTCAATCTCTTCGATGTCATTTGGGGATAATGCTGAAAATATTGTTGCCAAATCAGAAGACGATTTTCAAATAGAAGATATCCAACTTGTTTACGATTGGCAAGATGATATAAAAGATTTTGAATTGCAGTGGGATATAGCCGATATAGCCGTTGATTTTAATTTTGAAATATAAACTTTCACTAGTTTTTTGAAACTAAAAATTCTGAAAAATAAAGTAAATTGCATGTACCTATTAATATATTATTTATTTGTAAAATTTTTATGTTTTATGATTATTTCATGTTTCATTATAAAAAAAATATATCGATCTTTTAATGTTTTAGAGGTTTCCGTCCAAAAGTTGTAAAATTACCAAAATAAAAAGTTTGCTCATTTCAATTAAGGTTTTTATTTGTGACAGTTTTTAACAACAAAACTGCCAAATTCTTCATTATTAAATATATTAATTAGTTAATCTGCAGGACCAGATTTTGCGTCAGCAGCTAAAGTGCTGCCCTGTAGGCCAATAAAAAAACCTTTAGTGGCATTTAGCAGATGGAATAGTATTACTATATTATTTTTTTCATAAAATGGTTAAGGTCATTAACATTATTGAACAATTTTATGTAAGTTATGAATTAAATTATTTTTCAATTTCATGTAACATGTAAAAATTAATTTTATTAAAAAAATATTATCACGTGTTAATAACCTTAACCATTTTATCAATTATCATATCCGTTATATTAACAATATAACTAATTATTCACTAAGTTGAAATGAAATCTTGAAATTGGGACAATCTACAACTTTTGTAATTTTTAATTATGTACAACTAACGTTTCATTTTAGGTTTTTTATTTGGGTTAGTTTAGTTTTCCGGTCTAAAATTTTTAAAATAAGTTTATTTATTCATTTTGGCTTCAAGTAGGTATAATTTTTGTTTTTACAAAAGTCAAATAATTTTGACTTTTAATCAAGTTTGAATTTTGAATTTAATAGCATAACTTTTTAATCATTTCAATAATTTTTCCAGGTTTGCCTGATGAGATTCCGAAAATCGAAACATTGGTTATATAACAGGGTGTCGCAAGCTATATCATTCATTTAAATAGTTTTTGAACAATTTTACGTAAGTTATAAATTAAATTATTTTTCAATTTCATGTAACATGTAAAAATTAATTTTATTAAAAAAATATTATTTTTTTCTCGTGTACAATATGAGCAAGATCACGTCAAGTGGACCCCCCATTTTCCACTTGATCATCGAATTTTGATATTAGTATTTTTTCATGAAGTAGTCACTATCAACAATTAATCCCCAAAACAGTTTTTTAAAATTTTCATTTTAATAACAATTGATTTGTTAATGAAAATGTTATTGACTTTTAGTTAATAAATCGATAATTAAAAAACTATTAGAGATATTTCAATAAAACTTTCAGAATTTATAGTTTAATACTTGTATTTTAATAAAAAATGTAAGAGTTCAAATTATTTATATATTTTCATATTGTTAATTAACTTTTAAGTTAACAAATGAAAATTTAAATGACTTCTCCCTCAAAAAACGAAATTTTTTTTTCTCCATATCTTGCATTGAACATTTAAGTAACAAAATCCGCCAAAAAATTTGGCTGCTCGTGATTAGATTAAGCAAAAAAAAGTTATTTATAACGGGCGATGAGCGCTGTCGGTACAGCGCGCTGCCGCGCGTCATTGACTTACCTTTAGATCTACTCAGTAATTACAAATAAATTTAATGTTTATAAAAAATTAAGTATCTATACTTAATACAAGTATATAATTATTATATAATATAATTATTATATTATTATATTATATTATATTATATAATATTATTATATAATATATTTATTATATAATAATAATTTATTATATATTATATTATTACATAATAAGAAACTTTGTCTTTCTGTTCGTAACGTACCTTTGATTGATTCATTTTAAGTTAAAAACCTATAAAAATTGGAAGATAGTTCCAAATCAGTGCGGCCTTCAGGCTGCACAACTTGGTGCATTGAATTGTCCACCAATTAAGTTTGACCATATTACGTTAGGATAAAAGTTAAGTTAGGGTCAACTGTGTAAAGCTCAGATTAAAATTAATTTAATTCAGCCTTTGGCGTTGTGATTTTATAAGCACTGAGTTGGGTTAGATTTAATTTTAATCCAAGCTTTATACAACTCACCCTAACTTAATTTTTAACCTAACTTAATATACTATAAAATATGCGAATTTGGTCGAAATTAATTGATGTGGTACTTAATGGACCAAATTGTGCAGCCTAAAAGTCGCACTGATTCCTCATAATTAAAGACCGGATTATATGCATTTGTATATTTTGGTTATTTCTTTAGGATATTGCATATTTTGACTGAAATCTACTGACCGTGCATATTTGGGCATATTTTCTAGAATAAAAAAAAAGAAATGCATAAGATCATGCTCTGACAATTTAACATAGCTAAATTTGGTGGTACCAACAAATTAAATTTTGGGTTGGCAAGGCAAGACTATATTACCTACCTAAAAATATTAAGTATTAAATATAAATATTATATATAAAATAGTATATTTAAATAAGTTAATAAAATTTATTTATTAATGTTTTGTTTTTAATTTTTAAAAATATGTTTTTAATAAAAATTTTTTTTATATAGTAATTTATTATTACAAATAAAAGTGTTTAAATAAAAAGATATTTTCATTTAAAAGATAAAATATTGTTTTTTATTTGTAATTACTGAGTAGATCTAAAGGTAAATTCATGGCGGGCGACAACGCGCTGTACCGACAGCGCTCACCGTCCGTTATAAATATATTTTTTTTGCTTAATCTAATCACGAGCAGTCAAATTTGATGCAAAATGCAAAATATGCAAAATATGAAGAAAAAAAATTTTCGTTTTTTGAGGGAGGTTATTTAAATTTTCATTTGTTAACTTAAAAGTTAATTAACAATATGAAAATATATAAATAATTTGAACTCTTACATATTTTATTAAAATATAAGTATTAAACTATAAATTCTGAAAGTTTTATTGAAATATCTCTAATAGGTTTTTAATTATCGATTTTTTAACTAAAAGTCATAAAAAATTTCATCAACAAAAAAATTGTTGTTAAAATGAAAATTTTTAAAAACTATTTTTATTATTAATTGGGATTAATGGGATTAATTGTTGATGGTGACTACTTCATGAAAAAGTACTAATATCAAAATTCTATGATCAAGTGGAAAATGGGGGGTCCACTTGACGTGATCTTGCTCTAATGTAAGTCTTCATTGATCTTACATTTTGTTTAATTTGTACGAACAAATTTTAAAAATGCAAAGATGCAAAGTCTTGTGCTTTGTAAACAATTTTTTGAAACTATCTCTTCTACCTATGTTTACTAAAGCGTACAATTACAAAAAATATCACTACAAACTAAAAAGTGGAGTGTATTCATTAATGGCTTTCTATATGTGATAGGTGTGGTAGTTTCATACCTATTGATATGTGAAGCTATATTTAGCATCACATTTTTAACCATAATTTCTTCTTCTTCTTCGTAAGTTAGGACTAGGTCCTGTATTTTCCAATTCTTGTCATATCGTGTCACGTATTATCTTGAGATCTAGAAGTCCAACTCTCGTGCCACCTTCGTCCAGGAAGTCTTCTGGAGATGAGTTTGCCCATCATTGCCTTTGGCCAGTCTGCTTTCGTCCATTCTCTCCAAGTGGTCCCTTTATCGTCTCCTCCTTTCTTTTATCCATCTCACGATGTCTTGGATATCGCATGTTTCTCGGATATTACAACTTCTCGCTCTATCCATCAAAGAGACTCCCACCATTGATCTTAATGTCTGCATTTCTGTGCTTCGGAGGATTTGCTTCGTTTTGGATGTTTCTGCTCTTATCTCAGCAGCATATGACAGTATAGGTCTGATGCATGTCTTATACATATATTCGCGTCTTACTCTCTGTCGTCATGTATTTGTTGTTCCAGATGACGTCGCGCATATAACCTGACACTGCAGCTGATTTTGTGGCTTGTATACTCACTTCGTGTAGGGTATTTCTATCACTAGATAGGTTTACGCCGAAGTAATTGAAGTTCATTACCTGTGTGATTGGCTGATTATCTACGATAAGCTTGTACCAAACAGGCTCTTTGGCAATTGTTATTGATTGGGTTTTCTTAATAGATATCTTCATGTTGTATTTTTTTACAGTGGTTTGGAACTTATACAGAAGGCGTTGTACGTCGTCTTCATTTTCTGCCAATAATACTGTATAGTCAGCATAGCATATAATTTTTATTATGTCATTTCCCAATCTATACCCAGCATTCACCGTCTTTACACACTTTATAATTTCATTTATAATGGTGTTGCACAATATTGGGTTGAGACTATCTCCTTGTCTTATTACCATAAGAACCCTAACTAAGGTAATAAATTAATTATTCCATAATATGATATAGTTTGTATAACATGTTAAACTACAGGTTCTGCCTGATCTGCATTGATTGGTTATGAATTACATTGGAAAAAGTTCTAAATTTACTAATGCCAATGTTATAGATAAAAACCAGCTCGTACAAAAATTAAATTTACACACCTGTTTTTTGGTTAAAAAGTTAATAAGTACTACTTTCGGTTTGTGTTAATCTTATAAACAAAATGGGTCCAAAACCCTATATATACAACTACTAATGAAAATTCTCTCTAAATACACACTGATTCCCTACCACCATCTTAAAAATGTTTAAAACGGAGGTTCATTAGACAGATACCTTCAAATAGCTATTTTGAACAAAAGACTCCGGTGTATTATGTATTCACAAAAATATTTATTAATTAATCTAACATAACTAAACTAAATACTACTTGCTTGGGTTTAGACCATTTACTGGCCTTTGCTTATACCATTGCCAGTATATATACTCTTTTTCATTATATGAGGTTGGTAGTGCATCAGCTTAAGGTAGTGTGTACACCGTATAATAACGGTTTACGGTGCCAGTACCTCTGCAACCCGCGCGCTCAATTGTTGTATGCGACCAATTGTCGCGCGTTTAAATAGCCGCGTCCAAATGTCGCGCGTCAAAATATCTGCGACGTTTTGACGTGGAACCCACGATGGAGCTCCATATTAAATCTACAAATGAAAAGGCAAAAGACGTAATGGAACAGTCTGACTATTTTCAAAACCTTATTATTGTCGCTGAACGGGTTGTAGTTTAAGACTCACTTGCACTGAAGCTTTAGGCTTATTGTATTCCGCGTTCCAAGTATTCCTTTAACAGCTTTGTTTTCTCAACAAAGTTGAGTACTTAGCTGATGGGTACTTGGATCACCTAGGTTGTCGAATATTGAAAACCCAGGTATTTTAGCCTTTTTGAAGCTGGAGCTGGACATACATATAGTATGTGATAGAGAGTCTTTTTCTCCTCTCCTCACATTCTATATGTAGAATCTTCTACTACCTCCATATTCTTGAGGTGTTTGTTTCGACAGCTGTGTCCTATAAATAGTTCTACTGCCATTCTCAGCTGTTTCTAACTCAGTTGAAGGATTTTTTTCTTTTTCCATCACTGAAGAAACCCCCCATAAACATCCGCAATTTCTTCAGTTCAAGAAGGCCTTTCTATTACTCAAGGTGTTGTTTTCTTAGTTATTCTTATATAGCCCTCTTTGCGGTTAGATATGCTATCCCATTAGTTGGTTCTGGACCTACTAGATGTGATTTTGCAGTTGCCTTAGCAAGAGAGTTTGCTTTTTCACTGCTTTTTATGCCAGCGTGTCTTGGCACCCAGTTCAGCGTTAAGCTGTTGCGTTGTTCCAGTGTCACAGTGTATCGAGGTAGTGTTGGAATGAATGGATGAAATAATTTCTACTTCTTTTAAGTCTCAATGCTGCCTGGCTGTAAGTTATGATGTAAATCAGCTTGTCTACGCTCTTCCTACCATTTTCTCTGCACATGCCATTATAGCAGTTATTTTTGCCTGGAAGACAGTAGCACTTGAGCCTAAGTTAATGCTAAGCGCATCTTCTGTTCTCCGTCTGCTGATTCCTGCTCCAGTACTTATTTCCGTTTTGGATCAATCTGTGTACCAGATGGTATCATATTGTGCCCCCAGCTCCTGTTTGATGTCTTCCTCTCCGCTTTCAGGTATAAGGACCCTAAAAGATTTTTGGAAGTCTTTTACAGTGTTGGCTCTGTCCGATTGCACACATAGCATGTTGTTACTCTTTATTAAGATAAATATTAACATGTAATAGCTCTTTCTAAAGGTCATCCGGTAACCTTTCTCTGATCATTTATTATTAACCTGTATGCTGCCATTGGTGCCTCCATTTTCACTACTAGGTATAGTGGATGGAGCCCCAAGAGCATCTCCAAGGTTGCAATTAATGGACGTTGCTGCCATTGCCCCCCTTATGTCAAGCATGCAAGTTTTTGCAGCTTGTTTAGTTTTATAATACTACCCCTTTTCTGGGCCTTGTGGCACCAGATTAAGGATGCATATTATACAACTGTGAGTATTACAACTTCGGTGTACAGCCGTTAGTCCCTACGTCTTTCCAATAATTCTCCTGCAGGCCCACAAAACCTTAGTTGCTTTGATTGTTATGTTAACATATTGTGCGAAGATCAACTTGCTGTCTAAGTTAAATTCAGTTAGAAGTTAACCGTCTTTAATGGGTCTAACTGTTAAACCCGTCTCTGAAAAGCATACTCTATAGAGTTAAAGGACGTGCTGTCAGACGTCCTCTCTATGTCTAGGAAGTCACCCATGGTAATTTCTTGTTCCACAAGTGCCTTCCATATTCTTACAGTTTGTTCGTGTATATTTAATTCGCACGATTTTTCTGGCTTGTATGCATATTGGTGTCAATGTAGTGGTATAGTTCTCAAAATGTCGTCATCTTGCCAACCGCTAGGCACAGATTTTAGGATAATACAGACCTTGAAAATAGTGTACAGGGAAGTGGATAATTCCTATTTTCCTTGTTGAAGTAATGCCGAAAATATTCCGTCAGATCCCGAAAACTTGTATGGTTTCAAAGATTTTATTGCCCACATAAGTTTCGTCTTATTAAAAATTTTGTTTGCAGCTCTTCAGTCCTCTCTCCATCCCCATGAGTTGGGATGTCCGAGTATGACTAGTTTACTACGTGGTTTTGTATTAGTGTGCATCGAAAGATGTGTGTCTAGAGTAGGAGCTCCAGAGTCTCCTCCCTGTTGGTGATATGCTTCCGTTGACATTTTTGTAGAGAGCCAACCTTGCCGTAGTTGTCTCTCATCAGAGCTCTTTGGAGTGCACATTTTGGAGTACTTTCAAAATTCTCACAGTACTTCCCCCAAGAGATTCCTTTTGTTTTCCTTATTTTGTACAGGTAGTTTTGACGGGCATTTTGTAAGATTCCCAGTCGCCAATCCTTTCGGCTCGGTTAAAGAGTCTACAGGTTTCTGCACCGAGGAAGGTAAACGCACGATTCCACCAGGTGGTCTAGCATTTTACTTTTATCTTTCTCGTTGGATAGCTTTTATCTTAGATATTTGGTATTTCTGCTGTGACTATGTCGTTCATCAGTTCGAGCTTTGCTGGAGTTTTTGGCTTACGTGAACAGTTTTCTACTTCTTGCCATAGGTAATCCCTAATGATCCCCAGTTACAGTTCCTTGGATTCCTGTACTCTTCTACTTCCTCCGGTGGTGTATCAATATTAAATCTTATGTATCTGTGTTATGAGAGGGACTTTTTCTGGGAGATATGCCACTCTCTCACCACACCACATACAACCTTCCGACTGTTATATCTATCACTTCCATCCTTGTCTTTATGACGAGGATGATAGGTTCGTTACCTGTGTTCATTATTTCCAGATTATTACTGAAAATATATTCTAGAAGGAATATTTCTCTGCTATTCGTATCCGAGCTACCTTGCAAAATATGGTGCTAGTTTGCATCGCAGCAGAGCACCAGCTAAGTGTTATTGGTTTCGCAGTCACTTACTAGGTCTTTGACTTCCTCCCTAGTAGGTGGTGGTTCCGATTGGTGATATAGAAAGTACGCCAATGCAACCATTGAGCTCATTGCGCTTCTTGCCGTCATGATTTTCATTCTTCTTCTTGCTACTTAGATTTCTTAGTGGCAGCGCTAATGTATTATCTAGAGCCTGTGTTTACCGGGTTTTTAAGTTCCCAGTTCCCTGCTATGTTTAATTTTTTGATTTGTTCCCTGTTAGGGAGACTTTACATTTTTTCTTTTAGTTTGCATTTCCGTGCTATTGGGAACAGCCGGGGATTCCGTAGTGGTAGAGGTAGTAGTTTCAGAGTGCCTTGGTTTATCTTCTTATAACGTCTGCCCATTTCTTCTTCATTGTTTTAAAGCTAACTCTGGCGAAATTAAGGAAGGGTTTGCTTTATAGATTCTGAATTTTACCCGAAGAACTCTTATCCATTAAAATGGTGAGTTGTTGACCTTTGTCATCGTGTTTGCGGCCCACAACCTTCCAGGATGTGATTTTGATTCGCCAGCCTTTTCAACACTGTTTCCAGTTCCTCAAAATGTATTCGAAATCCATGTTAAGATTTTAACTGGTTTGGGAATACCCTTCTGGTCAATAACTTTAAAGTTTACTCCTTTCCCCGGTGAGTCTTTCGTCACTATTCCATCTATCCAGTATGTTTGGTGGCCTGGTCAACGCAGGAGGTGACAAGTCTCCACTCTTCTACTCTTCTCCCTTTTTTTTTATTTTTAAAAAGGTTTGCCTGGTTTAGTGATTAATAACCGAGTTTTCTCTCAGTCTTGCATCTTTTTGGCATCACCTACCGTGTAAATTGCAAGGTTTTATATGATGGTTCCTTATCCACTTAGTTCGAGTAGTTAAGCTAAAGCCCTCGCGCCTCTTGTCACTACTATCTTTGCAGAAATAAATTTTATCAAAGAGTCGTTGCAACCCACAAGCTGTTTGTGACATAACCTTTTGAGTTTGCCGATTAGTTTGGTCTCTCACCCACAGTAGTTATATTATTTCTTCTTACCTCTGGTTTTTAGCGCCACACTCTCACAGGAATTCTCTCTGCAGTCAATCTATCAAGATGTTCGTTCTATTTTAATCTATTTTCTTCAATTTGTTTATTAAGTTCTTTGATTTCTAGCTCTTGTCGTATATCTTCGTTCTTTTTTCTGTCTGTCAGTTTACATCCAGCTGATTCTCAAACATTTCATTTCCGCGCTTTGTATTTTTATTCGTGTTTCTCGTGTAGCGGTGTTTTTCAGATTGCGATGTATGGTGCCGCAGACTGTTCTAAATTTCGCTATTTTTTCGTCTATCTCTTGGTTTTCTTCGTATGTTGTATTATGTTCCGAGGTATTTATAGTGACTTAGTACTTGTTTGTAAGTTTTTGTTGTTGTTTATCTTTTGTTATCTATGACTATTTTATTTCTCATTTGGTAATTTTTTTCGAATGCCATGATTTTCGTATTTATATTTTTATTTTAAAAGATCGGGCAAAATCCTTGAAAGGTTGGGCGTTGCCATTAAAAATTAATTAAGCTTGATCATGATAGAGCAAGCCGATAAGACTAAATTGCAAATATACATGAAGTTCAATAGTTTAATTGAATGCTCCTGTTTGCTGCTTTTAGTGGCGCTATAAAGTTGCGTATCTTTGTAAACTTAATAATCAATTACTACCAGGTCTTAGTTGTTGGATTTGCACAGCTGCAATATAGGTTGCATATTAACCTACAATAAATTTCAGATTCAGTAGCGTAACCGAAAGTTGGAAGGAGATTACCTGAAAATGTTAATTTTTTATGAAGTTTATGATTATGAAACAAGTTTATAATGTAATTACGTAATATGATGTAATAACGGATGAGCTTTGAATGATTGGCGGAAGTGTATATTGCAGTTTTCGGGTAAGAAAAAGTAAGAAAACGTATTTAAAAGTATAGATATATATTTAAACGAATAAGTTCAAAAACTGATTTTACAGATCTACTAAAAAATACAATTACTTTAAACTCTTATAAAATATTACTACAAGGGCCGTGAAAATTATCAGTCATTAGAATCTCATATTATCAATTTTTTTAAATATCATTGATTTCTCAGCCACTGCAGTAGAACACATTTAGTTTAAATATTAATGTAAAATACTGTAGGTGTATAAAAAATGAATTTGTTTAAAATAATAAAAGTAACAAGTAAAATTAACTCTCTCTCGCGTGCAGTGAGGGCTCATTGAATTTTGTGATTAAATAAGAAATTTAATGTTGCTTGTTAAATGTAGAACTTTAAAAAAATTGAAAATTTAAGAACAAGTTTGATGAAATAAAATTACAAAATGAGAAAGTACACCAAGTTGACACTTAATTTATACTTTTTAATATTACTTCTCATTGCACAGAAACAAAAAAATGACTATTTATAGACAGAACACTGAAATCACAGAAAAAGAATTAGTAAAACAAATCCCAAAAGTTGTAAACTTTTAATTTTTCAGGAATTGTTGCTATGTTAGTTATCAATTTAATAGTTAAGCGTGTCGTAATATTAATTTGCAAATGATTTCAGCAAGAACACACACAAAAATTATACTGCTATTGCTCTCCTCATTGCACAAAAATGACTGGCTGCATAGCAAACCAATCCCACACACAAAAGTTGATAAATCAAAATATACTTTGGTGTAAAAAAATTGCAAATGTATAAAATTACAGATAAATCTTGAATATCCTCGAAACACAGAGGACCAAGAGCTCTAGTCTTTAAAAATAACAAAATATACATACATACAACTTCGTCAACCATGTTGACTAATAAAATTTTCTTATAACATTACTATATACAAATATAAAACTCTGATAAAAATCTTTAGGAAAAACTTTACAGGTTATATACATTTTCAAACTTATAGTTAACAATGAGGCAAATAACCTCTCACTTTGTACTATATTTGATATAATTTTTGAATTTATTTTTGGCACTGTAACATTAGAAAATACCTAAACGTTTTAAACTTCCCCTACTACTAGAACGAACGCGATCACCGTTAAAAGTTTTAGATTTGGCTCGAAAATGTCTGAAATCACTTTGATGTGCAGGATGTTTCATAGGCTTGTAAGCCTCAGGAACACACATTTCGGAATATTGTTCATAAAAGCACTTGTAACCGCCTTCTAACAAATAAACTTCGGGGTAATGAAGGGCAGGATAAACATCTTTGTTGCGTATTCTGTCCAAATTTCGAAGAAAACGATATCTGTAATAAGAAAAATTAATTAGCAAAATAATTCAAAATGTCGTTTTTATAAACTTACAAATTTGGTGCTCTCTCGCTGGAAAATTCGCAGTGGAATACCAAGATGTGCCTTTTTGTTCCTTCGGTACTTATCGACGGAACGTTACTTCCAGTTAGTAATTTTTCTAAAATTTGATCTTTGGTGTAGAAATTAGTAGACCCAGCGATATGTCCACCATCGTACTCGTAAGGATAGCGGCAATCGATAATTTTATACGAAGCAACGTAATCATCAAATTCTCCTTTCATGAGAGACATCAGCGTGTTGGGCGTGATAGACTTTAGATCTTGATGACGTCCCGAAATTAAGGGCAGGCAGAAAGAAATGCTGAAATCTCCTATTAGATCCGGTTCCGTGGACGATCGATGCAAAGCAAATTTTATACTTTCTTCCGAGACCGAAACACTCTTTTGCAAAATAGGCCTTCGTTGTGGAACGGCTGCTATTTGCAAATCTTCCAATTCGTCTTTGTTCGATTCATCCTGATCTAAAAATCGAGAACGCTTAACCCTTAACGGACTTAGTTCTTCGATTGGCGGTTCGGGTCGCTTAAACGATTTTATAATATCGCCGGTCTGAAATAAACAAGATCGAACTCGAGTTGTGTTTGGCGTACTTCCATCGATATTTAGGGACACGGAACGTCTCAGTAGTGGCCTAAATGATAAATTGTATTCGGGCGAAATTTCTTTAGATTTTATCAATGGAAACGCATCGTTGATTAATGTATTAAAATCGCTTGGTAATCTGGCGTTTTCATCGAGTGGGTTATCTAAATCTGATAACTCCAAAAATTCGGCGTCCATCGAATCGATCGAACCGAAGGATGTTTTACTACTTTTAGCCGGAGATTCATCGCTGCGAGGTGTAACTCCTAACGATTTTGCGAATCTGTAAAATTTATTGTTTTCTCCAAGATAGCTAGCGCCATATCCCGAATCTTGGGAATTCGAGTCGTGATCTTCCAAAGGACGTCTGCGAAATGAACACTGTGAAGATTGGCTACACGAAATTGACCTATCCGGACTCAAATTGCAATAAAGAGACAAATCGTTTTCACTTTTTAAAGGACTGCTTAGTCGTTGTTGTATATTTTCTTTATCTATACAAGAATTATGCCCGAATCCGTTGCAACATTTTTCCGACAGATTAAATCCGCTGCTAATCATACTGAAAAAAAAAACCCATTAAAAAATATTCAAACTAAATTAGTAGATACGTATAATTAAATCTAAAAAATACAGGTTTTACATGCTGAAGTGAATTGCAACTAAAACGAATCGAGTTAAATTAACGGTTTTCAGTTTCACTTTCCTTCTAACTGTTATTAATCGAAAGTAGGTTTTGCTTTAAACGTTTTATTTAAAAGGCAACTAGAAGTATTAGAACTACTTTTATTTTTCAAAAAACTGAACAAACTGTGATCGATAATTTTTTGAAAATTTTTTTCAGGTTTTTTCTAAAACATTTATTGGCGCTCAAATATTTAAAATTAGGACACGATTTGATGGAATAATGAGTAAAACAAAAGTAGTTGATTAAAAAAATGTTGTTGTCGAAATTTGGATGTCTTTCGGGAAAAATAATATATCATCCAAAAATTCAAAAGTTGCGGAATTGTTTTAGATAATGAAGCACTTAACCACATGCACCGATCGATTAGGATGTTTTTACATATTAACATTAAAATAAATCAAACTAATTTTGAGAAATATTTAATTTTTCAAAAGTTTTAGACGTGATCAGCTGAGTTCCACTTACTTTGAACATTCGCAAACTCCACAAGAATCGTTAACAGAATCCCAAAGCATTTTTTAAACTTTTGAGTAACAAACAATCTATAACACTTTTATATTAATAAATCCTCACAATTGGTGGATTAAATTAGTAAAACACTGGATCACAAAATTTAGATTCTTATTCATCTTTCATAAATATTTACCGCCGAAACGAACTTAAACACGTTTTAACACATGAGTACTCTGCGTTACTTGGCCACAATGTTTACTATTCCAAGCTGTCCCTACTAATAACCAAAAGCATTCCCACTCTTCTATATATAAGCATCTATAGAATTTTTAAGTAGTGGGGGTCACACCCTTGAAGTAAATAAGGGATGGTTAACCCCCTAGGTCTAAAAATACGCGCAAGTCAATTACAATTTCTTCAAATATTCCACCAAATAAATATAAAAAAATTCTTTTCAATTTCCAAAATTTTGACTTTTTTTGAAATGGTTATATTTTCAAATTTATTGCGTTTTCAAAAATCAGAAAAAATTTATACCTTTCGAAATTCATTCAAATGAATTTGAATCAACCTTTTACTGATCGTTTATTAAATTAAATCAATATTTTGCTATTATATTTTTAATGTTTTGTGAAGATAACTTTCTTTTAATTAGAAATGTTTTTTAACTAATCTACCACAACTTTGATAACGTCATTACCGGATTCCGGTCGTGATTGTACACACAGCTTATTTTATCTCGTTATCAATTTGAATAAAATCCGTTGAAAGCTGAAGCAAACTAATTTTATCTAAGTTTGGCGACACGATTTTTTATTATTAATCGAGGAATATTGAGGAACATCGCAAATTATTCGTTATAAAAAATTTATTATTGATTTAAATCGTAGGCGTAGTTTCAAGTTTTCGTTTCCTGCTAGGACTTGAAACACCTGATCGGTATTGCCTCTTGTGGGTGTCTGCAGAACTAATGATTTATCCTGAAAACATTTTTATGAAGACATTTTTCTCAAATCACCCAAAAAATTTTTGCCAAAATTTCATACTAAAAGCTCGAAAAATCAATATTTCGAAAAACTGTTTCAGTTTTTTATTGAAGCTTTTTGTTCCAGCAACCAATGTTATTTCAATATTGTGAATGAATAGTTGGTGTATCATTGTTTACAGTTTAATTAAAAATACCCATTTTGTTTTAATTCTTATCAATTTAATTACAACTATTAATACTGATTTATTGCAAAAAAATTTATATTTAAATTAATATTTGTTTTTATGTTGAATGTTGAAGAAGACGGTTACTGCCTGGCGCGGTAAGTGCGTTGACTGCTAAGACGCGATACCCGTTTCAAATCCAGACAGAATAAAAACTTTATTTTGGTTATTTTTTTTCGGAAGACGATGACAGACGAGAGAAAATGAATCGTGATGCTTCTGTCGAGATGCAAAAGATCTGGAGACAACACCAGTAAACCTCCACAAAATAAAGTGAATTAGTAACTTATGTGGTTTGAAGACAACAGTAGGTCCCCTATGGCTATAACATTAATACTACCCCCCGCCCCCCGAAAGAAAATTGCCAAAGCTTAATTAACCTGATATTGCACTTGAAAGAAAGACTAATTGAAAAACTACGTTAATTGATTGTAAATGAAAAACTTATGATCTTAGGTGCAGATTATTCTAAGCATTGGAATTAATTTCAATATTTTTTACCAAGAAAAGTGGAATTCTATGGAGTAATTGGGAATAAGGTAGTAATTTTGTGCTTTAAGCTAAGCCAACGACCTAATTATTGATCCACAACAACTGCTCATCAGCCAGTAACAGCCCTTTACTACATAATTTTTAAAAATTTTTTTACGTTTCTATGTCGTTTTTACGTTAATTTCCTAGACCAAATGATTTCAATTTTTGCAATCTCCCTTTGAAACTTTTATAAACTAGCATTTTTTGTAGATTTCCAGTTAACTTTTCAAATTTTAACTTAATTTTAGACCATTTGACAAGGTTAAAGTTTCATTTTCTATTAAAAAAAAAAAGAAATTGGATGTTCTATTCGAAGAAAATAAACTTTTTGTGTATCGTCAGTAATTTCCCTACTCCCCACGCTTTGCTTCGTTCGTCCGTTAATCCCACAGACTCCACATAAAAGTTTTCTAGTTTTCAGTAATAAAACAATCTACTAGGTAGGTTCTACCAATCAAATAATATTTCTTATTTTATTTATCAATGTACAATTCAAAAGTAATACAATCTACCCAGTTCCTATATGCGCAAAATAATTAAAAATGAATTTTCCTGCATTTCATTGATGAAATGAATATAATATATTTCTTTGATAATTTTAGCTTCAATTGGCCACTGGTCTTATTTTATGAAACCGCTATTGAGACTTAATTAGGTACCATTTTTTTGTGAAATTGATCGGATTTAACCAACCTCAAATACTAGCTTTCTGAAAACTGTAATGTAGTTCGTTAGCTTATTCGTAAAACCGCCCTGCTTTTTGTTTTTATTTTTCTGTTTTATCCTTGCAATTATTGAGCTTCGCCTACACTACACTCTCTGGTTTATATTATATTATCTTGATATCTGTTGACTTTAAGAAGCAAGCATGACTATTACTCAATTTTACCTATATTTTAATTTATATATTTTCTTATCATTATTTTTTTTTCACATTCGTTTACCTTGTTCAATTTTTCGAATGTATATAAATTAATGTATTCATTTAATTTTAAAATCGAATTTTAAATAAATGGGTTTTTGTCAACATAATAAATATGTCGTTTACCTTCAACTTTTATATTCTCTCTTAGTTGTATGTTTCTTTACTAAGAAGGCTTTCTTGGTACTTCGATGGTTTGCCATTGACTGCCAGAATAAAGTTTTTACAGTTTGATTTAAATGTGAAATATAAATTATTAACAAATAAAATTATAATTTTTTAATTACAATTTTATTGGTTTTATTTTTAAAAAGTAGCTGGCCAAAAAAACAATAAAAATCAAAATTATTTATTCGGCAATGATTTAATGCTATTTATTATCAGATGACCTAATATTCTATACATATATATTTCGAGGGGAACGGTGGGCGGAGGGGGACATGTGCTCCTGGCCATCCATTGACTACGAGGGTGATTTTAATTATAATAAAATAATTTGGAAACCATTTAAAACTGTATGAAAATTACATTTTAGTTCAGAAGTTTACAAAATTTTTTGATATCTTCCTTTCGTATTTTTCTTCATCTCTAAGGACGTAAATAGAATCAAATTTGTAAGAATTTTCTCATTGAAACATTTAAAAATAAAAATTTTTAGAACTAAAACGACTACATTACTTTTGATTTTATGGAAGAAAGTTGTAACGTTTTTCTGCCACATTTGAAAACGAAAATTTAAACTAGTAAAAATAAAATATCTTCATTCCGACGAAAGTTAGGAACCAGAAAAGTTATTTACGTATTCGTATTTACAGTTTTATTGTATTTTATAAAAATTTTAATTTTCAAAGTTAAATTTTGATTAGGGTGCTTTCTAGAATTCCAAAGTTAATTAGTGCGGCAGCATAAAGTATAAAAATTGGAAAATTCTGTACCTCTCTTGCTAAATTACCTGATATATTCCTTTATGTACCAATGTTTTTTTGCTTAGGAGACATTAAGCAAAATAGAATTTTTTTTAGTTTGTACCCGGTATAAGAATGCTAGCTTAAAAGCGTACAGGCTGTACAATAACTGTTATTGTTATAAATTATATTGTTTTTAGAATTTTGCAATTAATTTTCAGCGAAACCGATTATATCGGTTTGGGAAAGTTACAAAAATTTAAATTTTGCTTTGACTACCAAGGACCATATTGTCAGGTAAAAATTATAAGTCGACTGACCATAAGATCAAAAATGTTGTAAAATTACTGTTGGTTCTCAGTTCTGTATTAAAGAGAAAAAGAAACTTGGAAATAAACATTTTCTTAAAATCTTGGGTATTCAAAAAATTATCTTTGCCATAAAATTTAATCTCTATATTTTTATTTGTTAAAATTTAATTGTATCTTACAAAATACAAATGGAGAAGCACAAATCGTCTTCATTATTTAAATAATACCTGTTTTTCTTCCCAAATTTAATTTAATTTTTCAAGTATTTAAAAAGCAAGTTTGTGCATCAGAATAATTTAAAATACGTGTAAATTTTGTGTATTCAATAAAAATGTTAAAATTATGTGCATAATTGTACCTGTTTTGGACATTGCGAAAGTTGGCGTGGTTCACACAATCCTCAATTGTTCTCTCGAGAGAATTTATCCGCATTTGGAGCACAGCATTCGGTTTCAGGACATCGACAGATAAAATTCTCACGACGCAGTCATCCCCTATTTTAATTTTAGTTTTAACCAACCTTTCACGTCTATTGTTCCTTTGTAAATATTTTTCATTTTAGTTAAGATATTTAAATTTCACATGAGACTTAACCAAATTTTTTGTTTAGAACTTTATTTTTTAAATAAAATTGTTTAAATTAGTCGCTGGATAAATATTTCGTATTTTATATTTATATTTTTGTGTCGGTATTTTTGTAAAACAAAAATAATACTTTGTGTTGAATGAGTAGGTTATTCATTTTATAGCTAATATGACCAAATTTTAAATTACACTATGGTATAAATAGATTTTTGTTTAAATATTACTTGAATTATTTGCGTTGCTAAATATTGTAAACTTTGAGTTCACTTCCTTTATAATATCGTCAGATTAGAATGTGTACTAAAATGATTGCTTATCAATGTTAAACCAATTAAAATAATAATTAAAAATATAAATAATTTTTTCTGCATATTCAGTAAAAAATCTAAATTATTGCAATTGTTGTTTTATTAAAATTTCTCTTCTTTTGCGATGTATTGACGTAACAGGCCAGAAATATCTAATATTGACTAATAAGGTCAAGAAACTTGCAAAAAAATGATTAGTTGAAGTCATAACAAAGTCACTTCCTCGTTTTTTCTTCCATTTAGTATTTTCAATCATTTAGAGGTGGAATACTCCTTGCATATTTGCAGTATCAGCAGTGTTTACTTAAAAACTTGTTTATTCTTTTTACAATTATTACTTAGCAGCATACTTTTCATGAATATATATTTTTTAAGGGGGTTCATCCGGATTATAATTTCGAATTCAATTACTTCAATTTATTTTGTTTATTATAAACCAAAATTGGCATTACAAAGTTTTGTAAAAGAGAAGAGGCGCCAAATTGAAGCTTGGTACAAAGACCTAAAAATAGTACAGACATTGACATACCTGAGTTTTGCTCATATAAAACAATCTATAAATATTTATTCTAGGTACTCACATTAATCAATGTCGATCGGACAATAAATTAATTCAAATTAAAACACTGTTCAAATTAACCATATTGGGGTTACCATCTAATCTAGGCACCATTTTTAGATTCCAGAATCGGACTGAGATCCACTGACGATACATGTGAACTCTTATATAATTAGTTTATTAAACCTAAATGCAGATGATATTTGTTGTTTTTTTATAGTACTTTTAAGTGCGAAAAAAATCTGAAAAATCGGTTCCGATGGGTTGCATGTCCGCCATTTATTTAATTTTTGAGTTTTTATTGATATTCTTGGTTTAGGTTCCAACTATTAGTATATAAATTACAAAAAACTTTGAATTTTTGAATTCGGTTAATTTTTGCAAGCGCTAGCGTGGAAGCCAACAGGACGTCAAGAAAAAATTTTTTTTTGTACTTTAAGAGTTAATAATTAAATGTAAAAAACTTGGAGTAGTTGGTTTACTTCCTTCTATGAAAAAAAAAATCCAGAAAAATTTCTTATTTTTGTCTCGTTTCATGAGAACCTGCCAAACTACTATATTTAAATTTTATGTTATTATTGGCATATTTAAATCGAAAAAACATAAATTACCAAGTGACAATAAAATACGGAAACTGTTTTTAAATTTTTTTAAATTTTTGAAAGCCATTTAATTAAAAAAAAATCAGTTCTCTATTTATTTTACTTTTTGAGTTATCGTGCATAAAAAAAGTCGTTTCGCTGTTATCGAATTGTACGAAGCTGAAAAAATAGTCAAAGAAGACCTTAACAACTATCCGTACAAGTTATAAAAACCCATCTTCTTACGGGCGAAATAAAGCTCACACGGTTTCAAAGATGTAAAGTATTATTGAAGCGGTTTGGAAGCAAAAATCCAAAAAAATTATTTTTACCAATGAGAAGCTGTTTTTTCAACAATGCTGTAATCGTCAAACTGACTGTACTTGGTCAAAAACACCTCCCGCAGAAGCTCGAATTGTTGCCAAAAATCAAAAAACCTAATTTAGGTTAGATTTATTGTTGTGGGAAAGCTACCACTGCAATTCATCAATGAAAGAGTTCAAGTGAACCAAGAAATTTATCGCCGTGATATTTTCGAGGAAGTAGTTTTCCCTGGACCGAGCATTATTCAAATAATGATTGGACTTTCCAACAAGATTCTGTTCCAGCTCACAAAGTTGATCTTAATCATGATAAGGTTAACTAATTATTGTAAAACGAATGATATCATGTTTTTCTCCCTGGCCATGTAAATATTTTCAATAAAAAATAAACTTCTGTATTTAGCGAGTAAATTGCATATAATAGCATTTACTTAATTTTATAGAAACAATATGAGCAATTAGTATTACGTCACATTGCATCCAAACATTGAAATTATATTCAATGCAATTGAAACATGCTTGGGTACAATATGTACATGGGTACATGGGTACAATATGACAATAAAAATTATGCAAATCCATAATTGAGAATGTAGGTAATATATGATATTAAATTGTTTTCATGTTAAATTAAAAATTAAAATAAGTACTTATAAGAGCAGAAATTATACTAATATTGTGATTTTTAATTAAGTTTTTTTTTAGTTGATCAGTTTAGAAATTTTCAAAATAATATTATTTATTTATTTCGCCAGCAAGTAGGATTAATTAATAATTTGACTTTTCAAATATAATTAAATTTAATTCCATAGATTTTCAATTTTTTAGATAATACTTTCCAAGTTTGTCTGACGATAATCCAAAATTCGAAACACAATGTTAACACGGTGTAACAAACTATAATTATTCAATTAAATAGTTTTTGTCCTTATAAGTAAGTTATGTCTTTATTTTAATTTAACATGAAAACAATTTACTTTCATCATAAATATTATCACACGTTATTAACATATTGTCGTGTTTCAAACGTGATTCGGACCCACCCTATACATTTTGGTAAAAATTCATTTATTTATTTAAGTTATGTTTAAATTGATTTTAAGTTGGAAGATTGTAAAGTTCGCTAGGGGGGGACGAATCACAGGAAATTCAAGGCCTTTTGCCAAAAATGGTCGACGTGATGGACGTATGATTTGTGAGTCCGAGAAATATTTGATAAGTTCTGTAGTTTTTGAAATATAAAAGTGATTTTTTTATGGATGAAGAGTGATTTATTAAGATTTGTAGTAGGATTAAATCAATTTTGGAAGATTTTTGAGTGGTTTTGAAGATTAAAATTAAACAGAAGCTAATTAAAGATAAAAAGTGGAATTGGATGGAATGGGATCAACAATTACATTTGAAATAATTAAGAAAGTTTTATATAAAATTAAAATTTATTGAAGGAACTATAGAATTGTGAATGATAAGCCGGACTGCGATACCGGTATCGTATATAAATTTTGCATTCCCATTTTGAATATTTTATTGTAACGAAAATTGAAATTTAACGAATTATTTTAAAGAAAAATATTATTAATTAGAAGAAATTATTAGAAAAAAAAATTTAAAATTAAATAATTTGAATAAATTAACATTGCAATATATAGATAATATGTTTAATCATAAAATTTTTATAAAAATAGATTATATTTAAAATGTTCAAAAGCAAACAATAAAAATGCTGGGGGTGATTAATAAAAAATTGAAAAGTGAAATAAAAAATGCAAAAATTATGGAAAGATAAATAAATTGTTAAAATTATGAAAATAAAAATTCTGTTTTGATAAATAGAAAAAATAAAGTGAAAGTAAATTAAAGTAACTTAAGTATCGTAATAATAATTGTTGAAATGTTATTTTAATATTTTATATTTTAACTGTTAAGTAAATAATATATACTACAAAGAAACATAATATTTAAAGAAACTAAAACGACAATAATTAACATTTAAATGGGTTAAACTTAGAATATTTGAATAAACAAGAAAATAAAATTCTAAAAAAATTACGCTATAGAAATGATAAAAATTACTTAAAACTAAAAAACAAAAAACTCTGTAACATAATATAAAGGCTCTTATTTCACGATTATTTTTGATCATCAGTCATGTATAACAATAAAAATAACAAGAAGTGAAAGGAAATATACCAAAAAATTAAAAAAAATTAAAAAATTAAAAAATCAAGAATATTATGTTTCTTTATAGTATATATTATTTACTTAACAGTTAAAAATTTTATTTTTTAACATTTTGTTAGATTTTAATATTTTAACATCATATACTACTAAATACCACAAAAATACTTAAAAAAAAATTCTAAAACTTTTTTAAGTTATTATCTATTTAAAATATCTAAACCTAATTCCAATATACGTTATAAATTCAAGTTTGATTCGGATTGCACAGCAGTCTGTATTGACTTTGAAGAAATAATTTGAAAATAATTTTCAAACATTTTCAAATTTTACCACGTTTTACAATAACTAGTTGCATTTCAAAATATTAAAACTAAACTTAAAAAAGAATTTATATTAAATTACAAAATAAATTAATAAATATAAAAATTAAATTTTATGGATTATTCAAAAATACGCGTAAAAACGGTTAAAAATTGCAAGCGTATATTCGCTTGGCTGTTTCCATAAGATTAACCTCGTCCATAGCGTGTTTTAATTTTATAAAAGTATTTTTAGACATAAAATGCATTTAAAAATATAGATTTAGCATACACATATTTCGGAGTAGATAGAGAAAAATTAAAAAATTTTTATAGAGCGACTGAACTTGAAAATTACTAGCTTAGAAAGGACAAGATCTCTGTGTAAGACAAATAATTAAAACAATCACCGAAACACCCAGAACTCAAAAATTACAGTACTACAAAGACGCAGATTATTGTTTTTAAGTTAAATTTGGCTATAATTAATAAATTGTAGTAATAAATATTTAATTTATTTTATAAAATTTAATAGAAAAAATATTTTAAATAAATTTGTAACATGATGTCAGCAGTAGCGATGCTGCAATTGAACTGTGAGTGGCCCAATCACTAAAATAGGTGTAGCACATATTTACATCATGGATACGCACCGTCAACACAATGAGCAATTCTACGGCTCTTCTTCTTTAACTTAATTTAGAACTTCGTTCTGTTATTTATTTAATGTACCAAGTTTTACACTTGGCACTCATGGTTCTATGAGCACTTGCATAATATTCTAGTATGGTGCTAATCTTGCTAGACGCATAACTCATAGATCAAACTTGAACTTTAGATCACAACAGTGCAGTCGGCGGTATCTCGCACTGTAGTATGTCAATTTTAGCTTTATACCACACTTGTGTAACTTGTGCAACTTGTGTATTGTGTAAACAACAATGTGATGTTTGTCAATTTGAGGTTATAATCGGAGTGATGGCATCGGTGTCAAATAATTCTGCTTCCCTCTGTAAGACGAATCCGTATTGCAATTTTTAGCACTTATGCTAAAAGCTGGAAAGCCAATAGAACTATTCTTGATATAATAGTAAGTACATTAAGGGTTGGGGGGGAGGGGACCACACCAGGACACATCGAATGTAACCACCTCATGGAAATCTATGCTCCTCTTGAATATGTAACCGACTATTTAATTCTTAGTTACTACACAATTGTTTGTGTCGTGGTCCGGATTTCTTGTTAAGGTGTAGGTTTTTGTTTAACTTAGTTAATAAATAATAATTATCGATTTATTAAACAGTTTTGCGCATTTATTCCAATAGTAAAATAATTTATTTGTAAAATAAGTTTTGTTAGTATTATATAATCCTTTCACTTGAATGCTTTGAATTTTATTTTATGAGTTTTTAGCCAATTAATTATATTTAATACTTGCTTTGAACTGCAAAAATGTATAACACCTTGAATTTCCTGATGAATTTAGATCACCTGTTTATATAAATTATTATTCTATTGAAAATACTAATAAGACCTATTCAAGTTTAGGAAGCTTAAATTTTGTTAGAGCTGCAAAGCAAATTAAAGGAAAGTAACTGGTTAATTACTATGAGCACAATCCTTCAGTTTAGTTGTTATAGCCATACATACTTGCTGTATGTATTATGCTTATTGTTGTCTTTCATTTTTTAATTTTAAAGGTGATAGAATAAAGTAGCTATCGTGGTTTTATTTATTCATTAGCAGTTCATGAAAACCATAATTTTGTTTTCCCATCAGTCGACCACCCGAGTTTCCTTATTCTTTCTTTTTTTTTGAAAATGTACAACTAAATTTTATAGTAAATAATGAAGCATAAATTTCGACTATTTACTTTGTCTTTTGCACTTAGTGATTATTATAAAGAACTATTGAGGTTCAAGGTTCTTTACTTCCCTTAGTATAATTATTATGACTCCAACATTTAAATGTAATGACTCTCAGTTCCGGATGCCCCTTTCAAGGGGAGAGGGCGCGAAGAAACTCCCGGTCAGTTACTGTTGTAAAAAAAAAGAAAAGAAATTAGCAATTTGCACTGTTACTTGAAAAATTAGATACACTGAAAATTCATTCTTCTTGTTTTTGTTCTACCGAACTTTCGTTGGGAAAGTAATATGACCAGGTGCAAGAAATACCCAGTAGATGACCACTAGATTAATTACGCTGGAGAAAACCTATTCAACAATTCTTTTGACGCGATAAACAAGAAGAATTTAAATTTTGTTATAAGCAGTCCCACGATCAAGATGAGGATTAAAAAAAAAGAAGAATGACTTTATAATATTGGATTGGTTTTGCAACTTTGAAATATAAATATTATATTATGTAGCAAATAATTATCTGTAGTTGATGCTTGGGAAGACAAGTTTATAATGCTGGTGGTACTCATTTGCTTATGCATTGTGCTATTAATATAATTTTTTAAACTATTATTAATAATAAAATTGTCCAGTCCATTAACACCATAAGAATCTATGCAGTAAGCAAGTACGTTGGCATTCACTAAAAGTACCAGCTGTATCCTGTATGCAGATTATTTTCTCGGCGCTTAAACTTGTTTTTTTTATAAAATATTTCTAGTGTAGTTTACACCAACTTATGGTAAGGTGATCATCAGTTACCACAAATTGCCAATACCCGATCCATTTATTGGTTGTTGGCACAGGTGCCAATTTATTACTTATTTGCGATTACAATTATTATTTTAGATTTTGATTAATTTGGATGGTATAAATATTTATATATAAAAATAAAAAATTTACGAAAGGAAGAAATTAAAACCAAGAATGATCGCAGTTTGTTTTAACGCAAAGTGGAGATTTCTTATAATAGATAACTATGACTGCACGTTTGTACGTTAGAAGAGGGAAATTAATAATTAAAAACAATTGAAATTTAAATTCAGTGCACCTTACAGGACAGTCATGGGTCAAACGGCGTCATGTGCTTAGGGCAGATGCGGACGCGCTCCGATGCTTAATTCCCGGAGCGCGACTCCCCTTTCCGTTCATACCAACTAATATCGCATATGACTCGCACTGTGTACAAATGTTAGGAAAAATTTCGTTACTTATTTTATATTTTAATTCTTTTCTTGCATATTCATAAATCTTGCACAATGTTTTGCTATTTCAAGCTCGAGTACAGCATTTGGAGGTTAGGTTTTTTTGGGCCAAACTTTTGGGATTTATTGCAAGAAATGATAAGGTGCGGTAACGTTTCTTCACACATTTACAAGAACGGGGGGTTATAAAATAATATGAAATTTGCCAGATATAACGCATATACAAGTATACAATAGGCTATAAGTTAGCAAAGAAGAGGGTTAGTGTACTATATCAGCTGCTTATAAGACATACACTAACGTAAGAGTAAGAATATGACCTCGCAATGGTGGCCTTGCAGCTGCCTTGATTGCAGACCCTAGACTGGTTAGGGGTGACAATGCCCCACATATACAGCAAAAAATGTATCAGTCAAACTAGATAAACTTGCACCGTCTCCATATCAAACTTCTTGTAAGTTTAACGTTTGAAGTAACGGAACGGCCCAAAAGAAAATTTCGGTTATTTTATTAGCTTTAAACAGCTATATTTTGTATCGCACTTCTCGGCGTCTACTTATCAAACCGTGCATCCTTCAGGATCACAGTTGTGACTGTCGTCCTGTTGTTTCATTCATACTATCAATGCAAAAAATAGTTGCATCCAACTTTTTTCTCATACTTTGCAAAATTATTAATTAAGAATTTGCATTTATGCTGTAATTAAACTTTAATCGTCTTACAATCCTACGCAATTATACCATGGATATATAATAACATTTTATTACCTGCACTATTATTTTAGTTTTCGCAGCAGTAGACCGCGAAGGGAGGAATAGACACGTGCTAGAATATAACTAAGAGGGTCAGTTACCCCTAGAATATTGCATGAATTGGTCCCTAATCACTTTGACGCTACAAATAACGTTTTGAAACGGAAAAACAACATGTTATATTGAATTATTTTCGCGGTATTTCCATGGGCGCCAAATACATATACCACAATATCGTTTTCATTATCGCGATGGTATTAATTTAATTTTTCTCTAAATTATTTTTTACAATCATTAAAAATCTTTTAAAATTCTTGAAATTAGCAAAAATTATATTTGCAGATAATTTCAGCAGTCGGCCGAGTTTCAAATAATTTTTTTTTATATCTAGTGAAAAACAACATTTGCATTGGCGCCTATGGTAAAAAGTGGCTTGGCCTATTATTTTAAACATTTTAACTGGCATTAGAGACTCAATAAAAAATCTTTTAGAACTTTACATAAAAATTAAAAAATAAATTCTTAAAGAACTAATAATATACCTAGCATGTATAAATTTGATAATAAATGTAGAGAATATTTATTAAAACTCTATTGCTATACATAACAGCCTAATGACGGCGGCGACGTAGTATTTTGTCACCTGCGGCTAAAACATAATACATCAATTTAAAAATACCGCGTTACCGAATTGACGCCTCTGGAAAAATGCCGCCCGAAGCTACTGCTCTACTAGTTCAATGCTGTACAGTATATTTGTTTCATTACTGAATTTTAAAGCATTTAATGGCACTAAAAATATAAAATTACTAAACCTGCTATATTTGGAATCATTATTATTATACCTAGATATCTTTGCAGAAAATTGTTAAAATATTATTAAAACTAATTATTTAAAATATTTAGTCAGGGTAAATCCTAGTAACCGAAATTTTTTTCAGGTTTCTATGATCGACCCGTTTGAAGAGAATCTAAACCGGACTAGAAGTTTAGGTTATAAAAAATGTAGACATTTTAATTCTATATCCAAACAGAAGAGCAGAAAAACTACGTTAATAAAACAATATAAATTAAAAAGAAAACGTAATAATATTGTATTAATTTTTTTTAAATAAAAATAAACTAAAATAATATGCTTAATCATTATTGGTATGGGTTTGTGGGTTACTTATGCAATTTTATGAAAAAAAAACTCCTTAACTTTTATTTATGGGGGTTTCCTAAAGACTTCTGAATATTCATCAGCGAGTTGCTCAGCGATTAAAAATGCTTTAGTCTGAAGCCAAAACAAACATAACGAAATCAAACCTTGGAGAAGATATTGAACTGTAAAACTAACATTTTGCAACTATTTATTTGATTCATGGAAGTACTTAAAGATAATCATGACTCTAACTATTCTCGAATTTTTGTCATGGTTTGGATTCCACGTTAAACTACAGTTTTCATTGTAAATATTGCAAGTAAAGCTATCAAAAAATACTTTTGCTCTTAAAAACAGCCTTGAGAATTAATCAAACCACAGTCAGTATTTGAGAAAATCATATTTGCTAATTGAGTACTTAAGTTACTCGGCAGGAAAACCGACCTGTAATATTGAAAAGTGTTGAACAGTTTATGAATATTACAATTTATTATTTTTATACTTTTTTATAAAAGTAGCTATCCTCTGTAAAGTTAGCCGTCTATTACATTTAGATATAAAAAAAATGGAATCGTTAGGTCTTAAAATTTAAGCGACCATTTAATGGTGGCTTGGTTTTATCGTTAGATAGTTAGATAAAAAAGAGCAACAGTGTGGTATAAGGCTTAAATCGGCATGCTGCGGAGCCGGAAACCGCTATTTAATTTGATTAAGTTTGATTTATGGGTTATGCGTCTAGCAAGATTAGCACCTTACTAAAATATTATTTGAGTGCTCACAGAACCATGAGTGCCAAGTGTAAAACTTGATACATTAATTGTAATAACAGAACAAAATTATTCAATTTTTGAAATTTTTTTTTGACAAGTAGAAATGGAAACCGATAGGAAATCGTCTGCTGAGGATTGGTCCCGTACGTTTGTCAATAATGTCAATAATTTGTTTGTTGCTGTGGAGGGGGAGGGGGGCATTTCAGCTCACAGTTTTATACATAAAGTTTGGTCTAAAAAGTAACAAAAGTATAACATTTTGATATAAAAAAATATGGAATTGTTATACTTTTTTTATTCTTTAGATAGAACTTTGTGTACAAAAGTGTAGGTAAGCACGCACACCAACAGTGAATTTTTAACATACCAATGTTTTGTTTAGTGCAAGCGCAATAGGGATATAAAATTTTAATTAAATTATTATAAACAAATTAATGACGATCGAATGATAAGCATAGGCGACCAATCCCCAGCAGTCGATTTCCTACCAGTTTCCATTTTTATTTAATCGAAAACTTGTAAATGGAAGGCTAACCTACTAAGAAAATTTTTCAAAAATCATTTATTTTTTCTTCTTCCTCTTAATTTATAATTTTGTTCTGTTATTACCATTAATGGACCAAGTTTTACACTTGAAACCTATAGTTCTGTGAGCACTTAAAGAATATTTTAGTAGGGTGCTAACGTTGCTAGATGCATAACTCATAGATTTTTATCAACGATAAAACATAGTGACTTTTCAAGACCTAAGGATAACCTAACAATTTCATATTTCTTTTATATCAAAATATTATAGAAGGGAGGCCAACTTCACATAAGTGTAGCTAAACTGATGGTCAAGTCTGTTGACTGTTTATTTATTTAGGTTGTAAATAATAATTATTCAAAATAACAATTAACAATTGCAGCGATTGGCTAGAATCTTACATTAAAGACCTAACATTAAAAATGTACCAAATATAGACAAATTAATCAAGCAATCAGTTTTATAACTTTTATTTAATTGTGATAAGAAAGATACACTTTATTATGACACTTTACGTCACACAACGTTGCACTTGCAAAATATGACGTTGTGTCATATTTTTCATTTTACAAGTAGTGACGTAATAAAAAAATTCAAAACTTATTTTAGTAACAAACTTAAAGTAGTAACAAACTCTTCTTGCGGTTCTAGGACATTTCGCTACCAAGTAGCTTAGCTTAAGAGTAGTATAATTATGAAAATAACTTAAATATTTAAAAACTTAACGCATAATAATTTTAGTAACAATTTAGGAGTGGTAGCCAAGTGTTCGTTAGCGAAATGTTCGGAAGCGAATTGTCCGAGAGCGAAATGTCCCGTAGCGAAACGTCTAGACACCAGTGAAGAATACTCATTATAATTTTGTTTATAGTTGTTAAGCGCCATTCACATCCAAATAACGTACGTAGCGGACATACAAGACATAACGCGAGGAAAGTTGAAATGCATGGTTTCAAACGCTACCAGTGACATTCGTACAAAACATAGCCGACATGAAGTAACGTAACAAAGAGTTCGGTCAACTTCAACTTCTACGTTATATTTTTATGTTTGACCAATGAGATGCGTTCATTTTACAAAGCAACACCTCCGTTTTAAAATTTTAAATTGTAAAGTGAGGTTTACACTTTTCACATTTCAACTTTTAGGTTAAATTACAGCGTGTCGTGTGTTTCTTGTGCGTGTGTTTTTTATTGATATTTGGTTAATTATGGTTGACGGAAAATTTATAGATCTGATACATTCGTATCCGTTTCTTTACGATCGTAGAGAAACCGATACCGTAATCAACCGATCGGGCGAAAATACGCGTGCGCGTTCTTCACGTTTCTATGTTTTGACATCGAAGATCTTACCTTGCGTCATTTGATTAAATTTCTGCATTGCAATCTCCTCAAGAAAGAAATCTATATCCTATTGTAGATATGTAGTCTTTATCCTGTTTATTTTTGTCAGGATGTCTAATATCTTCGATATTATGCAAACACTTATGGTGTTCTATTTTGCTCTCGATGGTGATGGCACGTCCACCCCAACCGGCGTTGTTTGGTTGCAACGAAAATGTGAATTAAAAAATAGAGAATAAAATTTTTTATTATGCTAATCGAGAATCTTTATTGTTACAATAAGTTATTTACAAATAGGTGTATAATGTAATACCGATTTCAAGATTACTGAAAGTTTTATTACAAGAAACGAGTTTTCTTATATTTCCGTATCCGCAACTACTTCTGTAACCGATAATGGTATGTTACTGGTCGAAAAACTCGAAAAATTTGAACAGCATATTGAAAAGCGAGAGCACACACTTTTAAAGCCAATGAAGAATTTTTTGAGTAGGGGTTAATATACTATTTTATCAGAGAATAAAAAAAAATTAAAAATTATGCCAAATGATTCACAATTAATGTTTAAGTTCAATTTCTTGCAAATAAAATTTTCGAGGGTATATTATTTCTACAATAATGTAACTTAAATCTACATAAATAACTTATGCAGAGGGTGCATAACATATATCGCTAGACACAATTGTAGGTGATAACTTTTACTATTTGGTCATTAACCTGACCATGTAATGACCACTTTACAAGTCGTGTTAACCTCATGTGGTGCTTATACCACTAAATGTTCAACAATTTTGTGCCAACAGAGGGCAATTTTTGTAAGTAACAGCCCTGGGACGAGAGAAACTTCAGAATACTTTCACGAGTTACATGTAAATTTCCCTATTTTTGGGGTTGTTTCCGCCATGTTTTCCGATAAAAACTGTTTTAATAAAAAAACAAGTTAAAATCGAACCTTGTAAGAATAATCGCTCATATGGAGTCAGTGTGACCTACGGAACCGTGGTTTCCCGCTCTACAACCTGTCGATTTATACTTTACACCACACTGGTGGTCACGACTTGTTTAACTTGCGATAAATCGTCATGTCGGGGTTCAAAAATATTTTATTATTGAAGATGAAGAAATTACTGTTTCAACAACGACATGAAGCAATTCGTAAATCAGTAAATACCAATAATGTCATTGGAACAGAAAGTTTTGACTGGAGAGTTATCAAATTATTATGTAAATTGCTTACTTATTAAATTATTGTCTCTCTTTCAACGACCTTGTGTTCCATAACGTGTTTTGCTGAGATTTTCTCTAAAATCATCAAACCTAATGTTCTACTCGTCCTTTGCAAAAGTAACTTTTCTAAGAAGGTACGAAAGACAAATAGCATACTCAAGTTAAACACCTCAACTTACGTCTAAAGCGAATCATATTGAAAGAATTTTATTTTGTATCCCAGGACAAAGTTTCAAGTTAATTACAAACTTTTTATTTATATAGCACATTTTATTGCATACTTTAAATATAACTTAAACATTTTTTTATGTTTACTACATCAACGCCATAGAAGATAACCCAAGTGAGTTAACAAGTTTCATCTTCATACCCACCTAAGAATGTAGAATCTCAATATCATTAAGTTTAACCTTGAAAAGTATTATAAAGATTTGTTCTTTGGATTACTGAGGAACTACAAGGGTGGAGTTATAATATCTTACCTACCTGTACGACTTTTATTAAAAAAAAAAAATCTTGAATATTCAAATTATTGGGAAAATTCAGCTTTGAAAACTTTTGTGTGCACATTTATGAGAATATGAAATTTTAACTTTAAATTTTTTGAAGATTAAATTTATAAAAAAAAATATTTGATTGGGCTACAGTAATTTGACCTGTTTGAGAGGTACCTTGTTGGATTCAAACGATCTGCCTGTTGTTTTTAATTTAGACAAAAATAATTTCAAATTATCAAAGGAAGAACCGAATGGAAGGAATTTGGTTTAAAATAATAAATTAAATTAATGTTTTGAATTATTTTAATGGGTCTCAAATAATTAATGATTATGAAGGTACCAATTACGTTGGGCGATAGGTTGTAAACTATTTAAACCACAATTTTTCCACAACATCTTGAGATGGTATTTGAGAAAATTAAGTTTGTTGATTGAGTATTTAAGCTTCTCGGCAGGAAAACGATTTACTATTTTCTACTTTTTTTTTCTACGACATGCTACGGAGCGGGTGTCAGAGCCACCCTAACTATAGGGCTAAATGGGCTATAGCGCCGGGGCGCAAGCCTTTTGGGGGCGGTAATTTTCATTTTGATATTTATCAGTCCTAAAAAGAATAAAACTTATTTATGTTTTTCTTTGAAACAGAGCAAATTAAATTATAAGAGTATTTTATACAGGGTGTTTCCGTGACTATAAAAAACCTTCGAGGTGACGATAAAGAACACTTTTTATTTTTTTCCCAAAAAAATTGATTTGACCAAAGTTGTAGCCTTCTCTTCTCTATTTGAATTGGGCCGTCAGTTCTTTTCTAAGACGTTTTGTTTAAAAGATACAGGGTTCGCAAGAAAAGTAAACTTTTTTAACATTTTTTCTTTAATTTAATTTAAAGTCGAAATTCGTTGATTCTATGCGATAAAGGGTTATAACTTAATTTGGTGAAAGTTCTAATCCATTAAACCTAAAAAATTAATAACATTGGAGCTATGGCCGTTTAAAATCAGGAATTCAAAAAATTGCTTTGAATGAAGCTACCCCCAAAAGGTTTGGACTTGAACAAAAATCTTATTTGAAAATTTGTCTTAAAAAAGTGTCCTTTATCACCACCTCAAAGGTTCTCTATGGTCACGGAGACACCCTGTGTATAGAAAATGACTTATTTAACAACTTTTGTTTTTGGTTTACTCTAAAGGTTTAGTTCTAGTTCATATCGTCTGATGATACCATAGTATGGTGAAAACGTTTGCGATAATATACATACGGTGTATTTATATTGTGTTAACTTTAAACATTTTAGTTCTAAAAAGGAGTTTGTGCATTTTTTAGTTTTTCTAAAAAATTTAATATGATTCTAAAGTTTGTTTCTAACAAGGCTAGCACCGTACTAGAATATTATTGAAGTGCTCACAAAATCATGAGTGCCAAGTGTAAAATTGGTACATTAATGGTAATAACAGAACGAAGTTTTAAATTAAGAGAAAGAAGAAAGAAAAAATAATTCAATTTTTGAAAAATTTGATAAGTTTGCTTTCCATTTATACGCTTTCGATGAATTAAAAATGAAAACCGGTAGGAAATCGGCTGCTGAGGTTTCGTCGCGTATGTTTATCGTTAGGTCGTCAATAATTATTTGTTTATAATAAATTAATTAAAATTTGATGCTCCTATTGGGGTTGCGCTAAATAAAAATATTGGTATGTTGAAGTTGCTGTTAGGGTGAGTTCCAGCCCCAAGAAAAGTATGAAATCGTTAGGTTGTCGTTAGATCTTGAAAGGACGCGCGGTTTTATCGTTTTGTTTTTCAAAAAAAATTAATCAAATTTTGAAAAATGTTCTTGGTAAATTAGCCTTTCGTTTATACGCTTTCGATGAAATAAAAATGAATTGGTCACGTATACTTATCGTTAGGTCGTCATTAATTTGGAATTACTTAAATTTTGATATTCTTGTTGCGTTGATATTGGGGTGGGTTCTGCGTGTGGGTGTGTGTGCGAAAAACCGACGGAAGGGTGTAATAATTCTGTAAGTACCTACACAATTATTGTTTTGTGGGTAGGTAATCATATTTGGTTTTACCTTCTATTGAAAAGTTTTAAATATTTTAAATATTTTCCTGGTTTTCAAGGATGTAATAATTCTGTAAGTAAATAATAATATTTGGTTTTAGCTTCTACAATGGAAAAAAATTATGAAAGGAAGAACCGCGCGGAAGAAATTTTGTTTAAAATAATAAATAAAATTAATTTGGGTTAAATAGGGTTTTGAATTTTGATGGGTCTGAAATAATTAATGATTATGAAGGTAGCAATTACGTTAGGCGATAGGTTGTAAACTGTTTAAACCACAATTTTTCGTTAATCCCTCCAGACATGAGAATTTATATTAGATTGCCATAGTAGCGTTATGTTTTTCTTACAATACATATTCGCTCGTGCTCAATTGTTATAGACTTTGAAGACCCTTCTTGGCATAATCTTGAACGTTGAAGCAGATGTACCACAGCAACCCCCTTGTATAATTTTCTTTTCCTTATACGTTATCAAGCGCCATATTCATACTACAGGTATATGAACATAACGTTTATATTGGATCACCCGCCAAAACTTCCGATCTTCGGTAGTTCCGCATTTGACACAATTGAGAGCAAAACGAAAAACTTCCTCATGATTTCTTTTATGCAGTATAGTATAACATGTCACCTGTCATTCATTTCACTTTTATACTCTTAATTTTCTACTTCTGCTTTTGAACCGTTAACGCTTTTATTCATTTAATTACAATTGAAGAAATCTCGCTCTGGATTAAATGCCCAACTAAAAAGCGTTGATGGCAATTTGAATAAATTACCATGTGAAGGTTGAAACAAAAATTTGATGGGCATAGCTTCCTAGGTAGGCATGGTATGTATATGTACATCAAGTACATCCTTCTGAGAGTAAATACAAAAAATCAATTATTTGTTTACAAACTTGTAAATGTCTTGGACTGCCCATCGACTTCCTAGTAGAGATACAGCTGATCTGAAGAGAACTTTTCATATTTTAAGATTGGAATGTGGTTCAACAAGAGTCTCGAACCCCGCTGCACCCTCAATTCACTCATTCTCCCGCGGTCGCTGTCGCGCAAAGTTACAGCTGATTACTTTACTAGGTTGTAAACATTGCCACAATAGAACAACTTTTTGAGTTATGATGGTTTTTGAATAGAATTACAGGTGAATTGATTTTTGACCACCTCCATTTAAATTAACTTAGCCCTTAGATCCATTTAAGCTTTGTAACGAATTTTATATTTTTATCTCTAGCGGCGAAGGTTACATCCTCGTCATTATTCTTAGATCTTACATCGTACGAGGGTGTTATTTATTCGGTGGTATTCTTTATTCTTCAAATTTCTTCTTTCTCTGCAAAATTCTTCAAATTCAAATTTTCGCGCAAATAATGTAAAATAATATGAAATATTAGGGAAAATTGTTTGTTTGGGAACCACCGTGTTAGATACTATAATATGCATATAATAAATGTTTATATTCAACCTGCTAGTTGCACGAGAACTAGAATTGTTTTGGTCTTATCTTGCTCCTACACATGCAATTATGTAATTTTACGTATTCACTCTCAAGAATGTCGAGCCTTTGAGTAACGTTCTATTAATGAAAAATAAAATGCAAGAAACGCACGTTACATCATCGTATACTACTAATAGCTCGACAAATTAATTTATTGCTAACATCTATTTCATTAATTACGCGAATAACTTGCTACTTGAAGTTGTTTTCCAAAAAGTTTTTCCGAAGCTTAATCATCGTTCAGTTAATTCACCATAATAATTGGAAAAAATTAAACCTACTTTTCCTACCGAAATTAAACAAACTATAAAGACCATTACCTGGTGGTGGCAAAAATGAGACAGAAAACACCAGAATATAGCAGAACAGGATCATTTAACAGAAGAATAGCGACTGAAGTACTTAAAAACATTGAAGAAAGAAAACGATACAAAGAAAGACGGAGAGAGAAACTATTTAATAACGGAAAGAGTAAAGATACAGAAGAAGAATTAGACAACATCATAACGAGTATGCACGATGCCGCGAGTGAAACGCTGGGATATAGAACAGTGAAGAAAAACAAAGAGTGGTTCGACAGCGAGTGTATGGAATATTACAAATTGAAATCAAAAAGAAGATGTAAATGGTTGAGAACGGGAATACAGGAAGACTTAGACAGCTACAAAGAGTACGCTAAACAAGCAAGCAAAAAATATAAACAAAAGAAGAACACAGAGTTTATAAAGAAAATGGAAGAAATCGAAGAGAGCAACAACTTTAATAATACTAAAACCTTCTATCAATTGTTTAAAAGCAAGAAACTAGTAAACAAAGCAAAGCCAAGAGGTATGAAAGACGAAGAAGGCAAAGTACACCATAATACCGAGAAAGTTAAGCAGATCTGAATTAGTCACTTTTAGAAATTGCTAAATACACAACAAGAGGAAGATATAGTACCAGATGTAACTGTGAAAGACGATAAACGGGAAGTATCCATACCATCACACGAAGAAATAATGACCGTTATACGGAAAATGAAAAATGGAAGGTCACCTGGAAAGGATGAAATAGGAATAGAACTGGTCAAGAGTGGAGGTGAAGAACTGCACGATAGAATATGCGATCTGGTTCAACAAGTATGGAAAGAAGAAAGAATGCCAACAAAATGGAGAGAAGGTGTTATAATTCCTATAAAAAAGAAAGGAGACTCCGAAGAATGCGCAAATTACAAAGGCATAACACTTCTCAATTCGACATAAAAAATATTGTCAACGCTGATACTGGGAAGACCGAAAGAACATGTAAAAGATATCGTAGGGGAGTATCAATTTGGTTTCACGAAGAGCAAGTTAACAGTAGGTGCAATACACATAGTGAAGCGTACAATGGAAAAAGCAAAAGATCATGACATCGACCTACATATGCTATTTATAGACTTTCAACAAGCGTTTGACAAGGTGGACAGAAAAAAACTGTTTGAAGCGATAGAAGAAATAGAGATCCCTAAGAACCTGATAAGATTGATCGAAATGACAATGAAACAAACATCCGCAAGCATCAGAACGGCAGAGGGAGAAACGGAGAAATTTGAGATAAACAACGGGGTGAGACAGGAAGACGCACTGTCGGCTCTGTTTTTTAACATTGCAGTGGAAAGAGTAACGCAGGGAATGGATATAAAAGAATCGATCATCACTAGAGAAGGGCAGATGCTTGCCTATGCAGATGACATCTTAATTACGGCAAGAACACGGAGCAGATTGATAGGAATGTTTAACAAATTGGAGATGGCTGCAAAGAGAATGAGTCTTACCATTAGTAAAAAAAAGACAAAGTATATGTGGTGCACAAAGAATCCACCAAATAGTATGAAGGATCTGGTGATAGGAGATTATACCTTCGAGGAGGTGAGAAGTTTCAACTACCTTGGAACACTTATAGAAAGGAACGACAACAGAATGGAGGAAATCCGAAGAAGAGTCCAATCAGGTAACAGAGCTTACTACGCCAACAAAACACTACTCAAAGACAGAACATTGTCGAGAGAGACCAAACTGAAGATCTATAAGACACTGATTAGACCAGTAATCACCTATTCCGCGAAGGCAACGTGCATGTCACAAATGGAGGCGGAAAAACTACTGGTGCTCAAAAGAAAAATATTACGCACTATCTTCGGCCCAAAAAAAGACAAACCCGGCGAATACAGACAAAGGAAAAATCACGAAATCAAAGAAGAGATGAAGGGCGAAGACATTGTGAAATTCGTGAAGTCGCAGAGACTGAGATGGATGGGTCACATCATGAGAAGCGACGAAGACAACATGGAAAAGAAGATTACCCTATGGAAGCCGAATGAGAGCAGAACGCGAGGAAGATCTAGAACGAGATGGTGGGACCAGGTGACAAGCGATTTGAGAACGATGGAAGTTAATGAGTGGTGGGAGAAAGTACAAGACAGAACATTATGGAGAGAAATAGTAAGAGAAGCGTTGACCCACACGAAATTGTAGTAAAATTGTGATATGTTATACGGGGACTAATCCTCCTCATTAAATTTGATTTGTAAATCCTAGAAATAAGAGAGCAATATTCTTACGGGAATGTAAAGCTTAATAATAATAATAATAATAATAAAGAAATCACCTGGTCCCGATCAAATGCCCAACGTTATTCTCAAACATGTAACCAAAAAATTCCTTTCATTCTTGGCGTCACTCTTTAACACATGTCTTCAGAGAGGCTACTTTGCGATGGACTGGAATCACGCTGAAATTCTTCTATTACATAAACCAGGGAAGATCAAAAAAAATCTCGAAAGTTATCGTCGAATCAGCTTACTGTGTACTCTGTCCAAGATACTTGAAAAAGTAATTTTATCTCGACTCAATGATGCCTTAAGCAAAACTAATACCATTCCAAACTACTAATTTGGATTCCGAAAGAGCCATAGTGCAAACCAACAACTTGCAAGAATAATAGAACTGATCGTAAAAGGATATGAATCTAAACAATATAGCACAGTAGCATTTTTAGATATCGCTCAAGCTTTTGATCGAGTTTGGCACAAGGGATTGAAGTATAAGCTTCGTCAACTGGATATTCCCACATACATCAAAGCGATATTGTTCTCATTTTTGGATAACAGAAGTTTCCATGTCAATATAAACAACACAAGATCCTCTCACAAACCTATACAAGCAGGCATACCACAAGGTAGCTTTTTAGGTTCAATATTATTCAACATCTTTAAGAGTAATTTATCCGAAATTAACGCTGATCTCGCAATGTTTGCAGATAATACAGAAGTAATAACTGAAGATTGGTCTCTGCTCGGAGCAACTACCAAACTACAATGCGCAATAAACACCTTATGCGACTAGTTCACGCAATGTAACATCAAATTAAATGAAACCAAATGCGAAGTAAAAAATTAAATAAGCTACAAGTATTCCAAAATAAAGTTCTCCGAATATCAGTAAACGCTCTATGGTTTATTCGCAACGAACAACTACACGAAGAACTACAAATACAGACCATTCCAAATTCATCAAAAAACCAACCATACGATTTTACGATAGATTGAATACGAGCGAAGGAGCCACACATTACAAACTAGGTAACACAAACATCCATACTCGGTTGAAGAAAAGAATGCCAATTAACATTTATTAAGTCAAGTTGCTAATTTATCAGTGTTCATGGAAGTTGCTTTTTCAACAATATAATATAAGCTGTGCAATACTAACACTACTGTGAAAAGCAAATGTATTGTTGAACCAGTAAATAAAATATAAAAAAAAGAAAATATTGGAAGAAAGCCCGGAATATTCTTGCGGCGTCACTAGTTTTATAAAGGGCAAGTAAGTGTTAAAGTGGAAAGAGTTCAGGAAATAAAAAATAGCGTGAAATTTAAACTAAATTAGAATGGGTAATAGGTATATAATATGCCTAACCAAAAAGAAAAAATAACTTTGAATCGGTATTCATTGAAAACCATTCTAATAACAAAGGAACACTTAAAAAAAAACTAAAAAACTAAAACTTTTCAGGTATTTTACAAAAGCGTTGTTTTTTTTGTAGTGGTGATTCTGTATGGGTACCAAAATTAAAATGAATGATTTGTAAAACGAACGCTAATGAATCTGACCCCATTTTTATCTATTATTTAGTTGTGCTTGTTGTGAATAGAAAATTAGACGTTTTAAATAGCGTGCACAAAAAATGTAGTATCGGCGTTTTTTATGTTACCGCTTTACATTTTTTATCTTTCGAGATTTAGATCAATTTGTTTAACTGAAATTAATAATAAATTTGCTATCACTATTAGCCTGTTCTTTTTCTGCTATTTTCTCTCTTTACCTCGTCTCTCTATCGTGTTTTTGCTTTTTCTTGCAAATCTTGGTTTACAATACAATTTCTATCGTGTTCACCTATCACTCTTTGATTACGAACTTCATTTCAGTGATGTATTTGGGATTTGCCTCTTCCTCTGCCCGTTTAAAGATTATTTGCATTAAACTTGATCAAATTCCTATGAATTTAAGCGTGATAGGACAACTCGGCGCTAAGCCAACTTGGCGCCAACCGCTGTTTATCGTAACAAGTTACCTAAAATTTACCTAAACGAAGCTCTGTCCATCACGGTTCTTAATTATTATTTGTGTTCGTTCACTGTCGGCTTAACTACATGTTACTAAAACACATAACACACATTTTTTTAAATTGATTTTAACTTTGCACCAATTGGTTGATGCACACCAAAAGACTAAGTTAAGAAATTCTGGCAAGTTGAAAATTTATATAACTTAAGTGGCGATCAACCTAATAGGAATAGAAATTAAAAATATTTAAATAATTAAAAATAATTAAGAGTATTACGTTGCACTAAAATTAGAACTAAACCTAGGCAATCTCTTAGGCCACCATAGTTAATAAAAAGCAATTTGTGATAGCTGTGTTAATAAAATTTTTTTCATTTATTACTAAATGAGACATAAAATTTATTTAAACGCTACTTGCGATTATTGCATCCATTTTAGATGTAACTCTTAACGGTTTTACGTATCTATTACCAGTAATTCAATTTTAGTAATTTATACGTAATCAAAAATATACCCATTGAATTTTATTAACCATCTGTTACAATATTAATAGTTTATGGTATTATGGTAGAAGAAATATGATTCTTGGATTAATGTGATATCGTTATAGATACCAGCTATGTACATATAAACCCAATAGCTGTTACTAATAGCACAGTTTTATGGAAATATTTATAAACAATAAATATTTTAGAGTTCAATCAAATAATAAATACAATAAATGTCAATTACTATTATAATGAATAAGCAATGATGAGTTTATGCAAACAGTTTTAGGGATGATTATCCCTAGTTATGTTATGTAAAGTATATAGGGATTATTCAATTATCGGCTTACTTTTAGAATAATAATAATAATTTAATTATAATTAAAAGTAATTTAATTTAATGTAACGTAAGAAACGTAAACGTAAGAATATTGGTGGGTGGATCTTGTTTTAAACCCATTATTACAATTCTTTCGTTGCATTACATTAAATTACATTAAATTATGTTATTAATTAATTATTAAATCGCTACTGAGAGCGAAACAGATAATCACATTTTTCCGAAAGTGGGGTTTAGTCATATTGGGAACCTATAAGAGTTCCCCTTGACATTGCTACAACGAAATAATTCGTATCAATTCAATTAACGAACTATTATAAATTTACTAAAGATATACGTCATTGAAATGGTGAAATAATTTTGTGTAAAGCGAATCAAGTCAACTTAACTTCTTTATACAAATTATAACAGAAGAAGAACTTTAGTAGATAATATTTTTTCTTTTATTCCCGGTGTTTTGATTACTTTATGAATAAAAAAGTATTAAAAAAACAACCATTTCTTATTTTCTTAGACATTCTCCAAAAAAAAAAACAGGACGAATCTCAAATATTGATTATAGATTATAAGATGTAGCTACAAATTATTTACAAACGAAGAAAAACAAAATATTGGTAAAAAAACCAAATTATGATTTTTCTTCAAATGAAGACAAATGACAAAGTTTCGAACTTATTAATCAATTCTATAAAAAAAAAACAAGTAAATTAATTTATATATGTAATGTGGTTATTTGGATGTTGCGACGAATGATCCCCTAGTAAATGATTCCGGCGTCAATGATCATCAGAGACAAATGATTCTCATGTTAAAAAATTTCTATAACAAATGATCTCCATTACAAATGATTCCCAACACCAATCTAATTATCCCTGATGAAATAATCCCAATGATAAACTATCCCCAAAATATTTATATTAGTTTGTTATTTATTTTTTTTTACCTACACCTTGTTCATTATTTTCAGAATTTTCAGAAAACTATTGGTTTTCCAAAAAAATTATTTGAGCAAAGTTGTAGCCCGTTAAATTTCCTATCCGGTTTGGGCCGACAGTTTTTTCTACGGATACTGGGGTTCGCAAGAAAAGTAAAAAAATAAAACCTGATTTTTTTTACATTTTCTGCCTTAATTTAATTTATAACTCGAAATCCGTTAATTCTACTCGATAAGAGGTTATAACCTAATTTGTAAATAAGCGAATGATCTTTAAAAAAGTTCTAATTCATTAAGCCAAAAAAATCAATAATATCGGAGCTATGGCTGTTTGAAATCAGAAATTCAAAAAATTGTTGTAAATGAAGGTACCCCCTCAAGGGTTTGGACTAGAACAAAAATTTTATTTGAAAAGTTGTCTTAGAAAAATGTACTTAATTATCACCTCAAAGGTTTTCCACGGTCACGAAGACATTCTGCATATAAATAATAATTGTAGTTATTTTTGAAGAAATTTAAATTTTAATTGTAGAAATTGAACCGGTTGAGATCACTTGTAGGTGGGATCATTTGACACCAGGATTTGTTGTGGAACCAGTTACTTGGGGTGCGAAGATAGTTTGGCTTCTTGTAAAGATCGTTGAATAACACTGTTTGGGAAATAGATGTCAAAATGACATCACAAATTTACAAATTTTCTAATAAAATTATGGTAGATTATGGTGTACACATCACGAATATAAATATTAAAATTTATGGATCATTCAAAAATTCGAACAAGTAAGCACAAAAAACCTTAAAATTAAAAAGTGGTTACTATATTGGCTGTTTCCATAAGATTAGCCCCGCCCACGGTATGTTTTTATTTTATTACAGTAATTTTGGGCATAATTTGCACTCGAAAATTACCCCTAACTAGATTTTATGGTGAATCCAAGATTTGCCATGGTTGCGTTTGTCAAATAAAACCTGATAAAACCGGAGCACTCGAGCTATCCGGAAACGCTAAATTCGGCTAAAATTAACAAATAATTCATATTTTAAATAAATAAATATCTATAATATTTTCGGGTAGCATTTTGGCATTTTGGATGTATGTAGCGTTAAGACACATAAAACATTATTCTACATCCTATGATAATTTCAAATATATTGTCATTTTTTAAAAATGATTATATAAACATTTATATTTATTTAATTTTAAAAATAATTTGTAAACTTTTTGAATTTGAACCTGAATTATAAATAATATTTTGTTAAAACGTGGTTGGCAATAAAGGTAGAGAGTAGAGGCTTTTTGGCAAAATAGCCGACCCAGCGGACGTTTAGTTTTGTGAGTCCACTGAATTTTGTTTTGTGAGTTAATAATTTTTGATATTAGAAGTGATTTTTTTGATGAGTCGCTTGAATTGAAATTTGGGATTGGATTTGGATAAATCGAAATCTAATAAAATACTTGAAAAATTTTTCGAAAGTAAGATGAAGTTGTTGATAATCCAACAGCTGCGAAATTTTTCGTTACCATTAAAAATTTAATATTATAAAAATTTAAAAATTATAACAGAAAAGAATCATTTTGATAATGAGTGAGAGTTTGTAAGAAAAAAATGTAAAAAAGTTTATAATAATTGACGAAATTGAGATTTAATTATCTCGTATTTATAAAAAGCGCACAACGTGTGGCTTAGCTGATTTGGCAGCAGATTGTTAAATGGAAATTTAAGGTTCCATCAGCGATCAAGTATTGAAAACTTGATAAAAGTTTAATAATTAAAAATTTAAAACACCGCAATATCTTTACTATAGCTAGTCGAGCGATATATCGGCCGAAATGTTCCTAGTGACTAAATATCCCAATATAGTAAAGCATCCTAGTAAGGAATAGCAATTTTTTTTTTATTGAAAAAATTGGTTATACAAAAATGTATATCTGCTCTTAATGAAGAACAACCGAGGTAAGCTGCCTTGAAAATCTTTTATAAAAGCGGTCAGCCAAAACCAAGCTTAGCGCCGTTGTTACATTAATATTTGTTTTTAATAAATTTTGTTTAGGGTGGCAAGGTTTTACTTTGTCCAGTATACCGAAATACCTAAAGCGGACCACATGGTATTACGACATCTACTCTAGGTATTTATTGATTCTTGGCTTCGTGAGGACTAATAAGTTATTCTGGTAGTTAGAAATCCTCTCTATGCTCTAGCAGAGGTACTAGTACAGTATAGCTTTATATTTTTTATTTTATTCTAATGCCTATTAAAATGCACAGGTTTACCCAGACTCCACGTGGTTGAGCCTTTTAAAACTCGAATTTATTATGATTGAGAATTTTTAATAATTTTGAAATTTACATTTAGATTAGTGAGTCGAAAGAATAAGTTTGAAAAAATCTATTTGGGCTAAAGTTTGAATTTAAAAAAATATCGCAGATGAAGCGTTAAAAATAACGGATTCAAAACTAGTTTAAAAATTTGAAACTGTGGGTGTTTCTAACTTCAGTGGGATAAAATTTAAGGACTCGTTGATCTGTGTTGATGTTGAAAAAATTGAACGTAATGATTAAATACAAAAAGGATTTGAAAGTAAACATTCTTAATACAGTTTAGTTATTTTCAAGTGTTGTTATTTCCACTTAAGTCCTAAGTTGCTCTTATTTGTTACTTAAGGTGTCTAAAAATATAATTATCGAAAGGGTTGACGAAAGGCTGACAAAGCCTTGTGAGCTTATTAAATTTTATTCTCGAGCGTGAATAAATTGACAAAAAAATAAAAAATATTTAATTACTGTTGGGAATGATAATAAATTACGTAACACAATTTTGTAAAAAAAAATCATTATTTTGAATGGCGAGGTCCGTGAAATGAGTTAAACTCTAAGCAGGCCACGTTGAGGTGGGCGTTGTCAGCGGATGCAGACGTGGACCACGGGGAGATGAGATTTTGTCCGTTAAGAATAGACACACTCACGTCACGCGTATGCATGACAAAATGTTACGTCAACAAACCACATTTTGGCCTTGCATTTACTCTACATTTGAATAAACCGCCAAATCGGATTCAAAATCAATATAACCACATTTATTGTTTATTACTCCTACCTGTCAAACGGATTAATAAGTGCATATATAAGTCGCTTTTCGACCTCAGACATAGAATGTCAAGGACAAATCGTTTGCTTCATGGATGCATGATGAGTTAATAACGATTAGTTAACTGTTCCAGTTTTGATGTAAGCTCATTGCCCCGACAAATTAAATTTCATAAACAATAGCAGCGAGTGCACTTCTATTATTTAATCAACTCTTTTAGTGTGTATAAGTATGTACGAAACGGGGTTAAAAAATAGAGTAATTTAAAATAAGTCTAAACTACTATTAAAGTATGATATCATCCAAGATGCAATTGTTTCGTATGCTCTTCGCAAAATGTTTTCAAAAATTTGTGTTGGCATTGGCTAAAACGAGTTTAGCTTATTGATTTGAAAATTGAAAATTTGTGCCGCTACAGAAGGCCCCCGTCGTCGAATATTGGTAATACCTTTTGTACACCAAATTCTTGTCTTACCGGATGGCTACTACATCCTGTGTTCTTGTTGAACAGTCAGTCAAAGGGACAATAAGTGGTAATAATTGTTCATTTTGTTGTTGATCGTTCATCTTAAGGTATAACCTCTAAGTTTTTATGGGGATTATAACAGCGCGCTATATAGTGGTCCGTGACGACGAAATAACCACGTTTTAAATTTTTATCTTTTGAATCTATAATTTTAAAGCTCTCGTATTTATTGAATTATGGGGGTTAAGAAAATTATTATTTCAAGTTCACGCTGAATAACCACTAATTCAAAAGTTATTTCTAACTACCGGCGTCTACAAAGAAGCAGACTTTCGGTTATTAAATTTTTAATTACCAAAAATTTAATTTTTACAATACTTTTTACTTATTTAAGTACTAAAGTACGGCAGTCAATTAAATACGGTTTGAATTTATTTTACAATTTTGAATATATGCCATTATATTATTTAGGGTGGGTTAGCCAGTGCGTAGGCAGGTTGTAGCTGCTTTATTAATGAAAGTATCAAAACAAGTTTTGGCATGATTATAGAGTGGGTAGCTTGAAACGCATAAACCAAATTTTTTAAATACAGAGTGTTAGTATTTAACGGGGCATGTTAAATAATCCTCTTTGGGCCCAAAATTTGAACGTTCTCAAGACAATACACATTTGATCTGGAAAAAATTGAAATAAATAAATTTAGTTATAACTTTTTTCTCCTATAACAATTTATGTATATGACACTTAAAAGTTAACGTTTTACTTTACCTGAACGTTTCTAGCTTCAAAAACCATTTATCCAGAAATATTACTCATGTTTTTCTTAACTCTATCTGTATATTTAATTAAATTGTAACCAACAGAATACTTTACATTTAGGTGACATTTTAGATATCATTAACAACCTTTTCAATTATAACATTTTTTAACATGATGGATAGTTTGATTAATTGTGGAAAAGGTCATTAACCTCACTCATTGACTGAAGAATTTTTAGTCAATTGATCGCTTATCTTAATATGCCTTTTTATTTGCAGACAATTTTTGTAACTCACCACAAAAAGCTATCCACATAGTTGCTTATTTTTTGAAAATAATTTATATTGCATTGTATCGTAAACACAAGGTTTTTATTTCTCGAAATATTGCTCCCCTGGTATCCTGTTCAAAATGTGAAGCTTTTGTAAAAGTTGTATACTACTGTAAAAATCTAGTTTTAAATTTCGGTCTTATTAAAAATTATTCAAATTTTTTGTGCAAGATCTAACGTAATAACAGTAAGAACAAAATTTTTTAATAAATCCGAACAATTACCATACAAATAAGTACATGTAAATGAGGCAAAATAATAATTAAAAATTATGAAATTATGAATACGCCATAGTATAGCGTCAGATTCTACGAATTATTATCCAAGCAAAGCGACATAACCTCATTTTTTTGACATTTTCTGATTACATTTAAAGCTAGGTTATTGTGCATTATAACTACATGAACACATAATATAAGAAAATTGCTTTAATTATAACTTTAACCCGTAACTTCTACAAGGTGATTTAGGTACGCTTACACTACAATCAGGTTAAATTGACCGACTACATCTAAGTATTGCAGTGACATTACAAAAATTTGTTTTACCCTGCCCTTTAAGCCCCTGAAATCTGGAGATGAGACGATCAGCCTCTGGGTGTGGGTCACCAATGAATTCTGTCCCGCAAATACGGGATTGCAACAAAATTTCAATTTCATAAATGGGAACGAAGTTTAGATGTTAGTGTTATCCAAATCAATTGCTTATCAATAGCACCATTCGTTCCTACAAATGTAATTTTAATTTTTCCAATTTTCAATACAATCTAAATCGAAACTTAAATTCGAACTATTCTCTTTCCAAATCAATCAAACTAAATCGCCTTACTACCCGCTCGGTAGCAACTTATCAAAAATATCCAATTTAATCCAAATATCAAAATAATTATCTAAAAACAACGCAATAATGCAAACGCATAAAAATCACTTTATTAAATAACTTCAAAATACTACTCACAACTTCAAATTAAAAAAATCTCAAAATATTTCAAAGCCAAAAATTAACGAGCCAAAAGTCGCACTGCCTACTCTTGCGGCGACTCGTGACAAAAAGTCTTCAACTTGGTGTCATTTGTTCCCACCTCTCTAATTTTTTAATCTTACAACTTAAAATTATTAAAATAAAATTTTCTAACAAAATGTATAGGGTGGGTGCGAACTATTTTGAAACACCACAGTATATTGCAATGACCCCGGCTATTCAAAATGTAAAATTTTTATCGAAACCTGGAGCACATCCATCTTTTATTTAGACCTTTCTTCAGACTTTAAATGTAAATTTTTGTATCGTTTTATCGTATAAGTTTTTGTTTTAAATGTTTAATTTTTCAAATGTGGTGAATAAAATATTAATGCTACCTTGCATGTGGTATGGTAACCGCACGTGGACGTCCACAGCTGGGTGCTCCGGTCAAAGAAATTCCAAATTTTCAAAAATTCTTCAAGTTTTTCTAAATTACCATTTCCTCAATAAAAAGAACCTCTTTACTTAAAATCAAATTTACTTTTTATCTGTTATATTAAAATCAAAATTAAAATTATAACGTAGCGAAGAATAAACACTTCTATCGCCTTAGAGGCACAGAGTCATCTATTTCCTCGTTAGTCCCGCTCTTTTATCTTTTCTTATTTACGCCGTTACCAACATAATTTTTACAAATAAATAAGTCTCTGTACAGTATGTTTACAAAATTTACAAACTAAAACAAAAAAACTTTAAAATAATTTACAAATTAACTAAACTAATGATTCTGACGCGCATAAATAGATTAACGAGATTCTCCCAACAAAAGACTTGAAAACTTACAAAGAGATTTATGTACATTAAATTTTGGGTAGGCCGTGCCTACTATGCCTGTTCTTTAAAACCGCCACTGATTCGGAATGTAACGGATCAAAGTTAGTTTGACCGTTACAAGTCTTAACAAACTACGCCAATGGATCGCCAGAGATTAGAAAATGTGAGTTGTTTTTGATAGATGCAAATATGTAAAATATTTTGAAAGAAATTGGTGTATTTCATTTTAAATATTTTAATTTTATTATTTAATTATTTTTTAATTTTATTTTTAATAATTTTTTGGGACTCTTTTGACCCGAATTAAATCTAATTCAGGCAGAAATTTTATTTTTAAAATTTTAACAAGGATCCGCAAATTCTGAAAGTATTTTACAAAACGCTAATAAAATAAAATGACGAATGGTTGAGTCACTAAACTAAAATTTAATTAGCGAGGTAAGATATTATAATTGCAACGTATACACAGATCATGTGAATACTACAGCCGCATTCTAAGTTATTTTGTTTGCGATCAATTTTAAAATCAGCAACCAATTTTTTTGAAATCTACAAAAATATATTAAGCGTATGCTTTTTTTAGGATTTTGAAAATCTTTTGTTCATATATAATTTTACAATTTTTTTCTAATTTTGAATATATTTAATAAAAATTGCCTATTTTTAGCTTCTGAATTATTTTAATTATTAATAGCTGAATTAATTAATAGCTTCTAAAGTAACGAGATTTTAAGGGGTACGAATACTTTTTCGTGGTACTGCGTATAAAAATGAGTCGCGGTCAGGTCGGTTTGGTATGAAGTGCTCTTATAATTTTGTTGGTTTCACTTTATTATTTTGGTTAAAGTTATTTTACGTAAATTATTTATTAATCTAATAATTTACAATTACAATGAATAATTTTTTAAATAATTAGTATGATATTATATTCATACATTTATACAATTGTAAGATAATAAGTTTGCGTCTCATTATTACAATACAATATAGTAATACCTAAAATTTGCATATAGTACACTATGTCAAAGTAATACAGAGTTCATTGTATATTTATAACTACTTGCCATAAACTCTAATAGAAAAATTTGTAAAATTAAATATAAACTAAATAAAAACGTTAAAATAATAATTTTTAACCCTAAAGTAAAGAATACATACACAGAAAAGTATTATTTAAAATACAATAAAAAATACATTCATTTACTACATTTAATAGGTTAGAACTAAGGATATTTGAATAAAAAATTACGATATCAAAATTTGATAAAATTTAAAATACAGATTATTTTTAATCTTTGGTCAGGAAAACACGGAACAAACAAAATTAAATTTATTTTTGAGAATTGAAAAATTTGTGTTAAAAAAGTACCTTCTGTGGTATCAATTTTTTATAATTACATTTATAATTATGGGATTATAATTAAAAACAAAAAAATAAAGATAAAATTAATAGTGATAGCTGTTTGTTTGGCGGTTACTTTAAAATGCAGTCTTAACAAGAAAGAACTGTGATTGAAATATTCTTTAGACCGTAAAGTCCATATCCGTAAAGAAAACCTTGTTATTGGTTTTTTGATTAAATTCCAAAAAAAAACCTATCGAGTCTACTCATTTCAATAGAATTTTTTATTTAATTTTTAATTTCAAAATTTAATCTTGTTCAAAATAAAACAGATTCAAATTTTAAAATAAATATTAAAATTTTCTAATTTTTGCATAGGTACTCTGTAACAAATTTACAACAAACGGTTTTATAATAAGAGCTCATTTTTAAAGTTTAATCGACAAAAGCCATTTAAATTGAATTTCAATTGAGATATATTGTTAGTTTTCATTAGGTGATTTTCGGGTTTTTTCACTTTTTTGACCTTGACTTCTTATCGATGCTAATTGTCCACGACAAATTCTTTCATTGAGTGTCTTTCGTTCACCAGTGAAATTTTGAAATTCGAACCAGAAACTTTTGGAAATCGGTCTCCACACAGTTGATTAAGAACTTCTGAAAAAGTAGATTTTGACTAAAATACAAAATTGTTCCAAAAATTTAAAAATAAATTTATTGATTAATAAGTTCGATTAAAAATTGAACAGGAGATATCCGAGATCACTACGTTGATCCAACAGGTGAATGTGGGATTCGAACCAACAACCACTTGTATGATTTTCACTAAAGCTGCACTGCTAGATGCAGTATTTTGTTTATATTATAGGTATCTTATAAATTTTTTCTTGGTAGACCTGTTTTCTTTAATCCAACACTGATAAAATCTTATCTTTCATTCACTAATTCTTCAACCTTGGGAATATCCTACATGAAACCACTTGAATGTCAATGCCACTAACCTAAATTATAAAAGTTGTCTCTCATTCTAAAACAATAAAAATTTTGTCTGTACACTTAAGAAATATATTTGCAAGGATTTCTTGAAATAAAAATTAATAGAATTTGAATTAGATAGCCTCTTAGTAAATTAACCAAAAATTATAATAAAACCATTGTAAATTTTTAATTAACATGATTAACACGAAAATTTTTTTTATACATTCACTGAAAGCATCAGTAAAAGTAAAATTTATTTTTTAATATACTTTCATAAGACATGATAATACTTTTATATTTTATAAGACTTAAAATTGCATTGTACGTAAGCTAAAACAAGTTCACATAACTTTGATCAGCTGGTAGAATTTTTTTATGACATCACCTATAAAAAGGCGAATTGATCACCAGCCAATCTACAAGAACCAAATAGGATTTTGCAAAATGATAAAGTGCCAAAAAGGAAAAAACTGTGCATTTCTAAATGCATTAAATTCATTAAAATTAATTATTAAAATTATGTATTCTAAATTTATTGTAGCTATGTATTAATAAATTAATTTTCCCTAGCATCTAATGCAAACCGGAAGTAGGACGAGAAAGTGCACCACAAATTTAAAAATATTTTAATGAAATTTTGGTAGGAAATGACATAAATAAAATTGTGAGGATCATTCAAAAATACTAGTACAAAAAGCCAAAATTTACAAAAGTACATTCTATTGGCTGTTTCCATAAGATTAGCCCAACCCACGGTGAGATTTTATTGTGTTAAACTATTTTTGGGCATATGTATTTTGCACTCGATTGGATCCGCTTCTTATCAGGATCAAAAATATTGAATTAAGGTTTTCAATTTTTGTAGTAATGACTAAGACCGAAGATCTGAGATTTGCCGTGGTTGCGCTTATCAAAACGGCTCGAAGCGGCCTACATTCGGTCCCCTTTACTCCAGCCGCTCAGAGCCGTTTTGACAAACGCAATATTAATTTGGCAACAGCTGCATAGTCAAGGGTCAACTGCAGTGGTTTTCTCTCACTTAATCGAGTTGAATCGGGTACTTGTTTGGGTGCCACGGCTTTGCCATATATTCCGTGTTTGATTTGATTTTTGGAGTCGTTTTTTAATACAGGACCGTACTCTTTTGTGCCTTACGAGCCATCTTAGAAAAGACCGCAATTTTTGCCGCAAATTATTTTTAACCATCTAGGATAGGCGCCTTGAAGCTAAGGTGAGCGCTAGACTTGAGATTTGCGGCTCCGATAGTTAAATAGTTAAAAGCTCATCTGCAAAATTAAAAAATTTAAAAAAAATCACAATTATGAAATTATGTAATCTTTACTAGCTAATTTATTGAAAGTTCAAACTTTTGTTGAGAGTTTAAGACATTGATCATCTAGTGATTCTTACTAAAAACGGCGTTGCAAAAATAAATTAACTAATTGTAGCTTACAAGCATATTTCAAATTATGCATAGTAGTTTTAATTTAAACATTTTTTAAAAATTTATATGTGTTATCAAACACTAGTTATAAGAAGAAAAAACAAAACTAAAACTTGTTTTGCTTATAGGTACATATTATATCCAGACCGGAGGAAATATTTTTTATTGAGTATAACGAAATTTTTATCTCACATAGCTATAATAAGCAAGATTCCCATGTTGACCTATTTAAAACAAAGTACTCTGTAGGAATCATCTAAAGCTATACAAGATTCTTGCACTGATGAATACATAATGAATACATAAATTACCAAAAGTTATTAATAGGTAATGTTATTGACGCATATTCTAAGAAAAAATGAAGGATGCTAGGTTAACTCAAATTGTTTAATCGGAAAATAATCTCATGTTCAAATGATGAATTTTTATTTTATGCATTGATTATCTGCACAATTTAAATAATGTTTACCGATAAGAAATTATATATTCGATAATTAAAATTTTTTAACAGTCTTAAAAAGTCCCCTCTCCCTCCCTGGTTCCCTCATTTATAAATGCATTTGTTTTTAATTTACTAATCTTCATCATTCTAGATCCTTACGGGAACTTTGGCTTCACGTAGTACTCTCCAAAGAGCGGAAACGATCACAAAAAAAAGTTCTCATCAAACTAACTTATACGCGAGTGTCCGCCTCAAGGGTTGATAAAATAAAAATAAAAGTTTAATTAAAATAAAAATTCAACAGTCTACACTCAATAGGCCGGTGTACAATTATGGTCAAATGTTTAGTCAACACTCAGTATTTTTAAGTAGACTAACACTGCAAAAGCCGGTTGCCTGAGAGATTAAAGGAAAGCAATCTTTGTGCGCAGTATATATGTTTAATTAATACTATAAAAAGCCTGAAAAACAAGTTATTTAATATCCCAAAAAGCTAAATTCGGCCCTGGACGAATTCTGCTACTGAAACAAAATTATGACAGTTTTTGGTGGAGACAACACACAAGACATGTTTAAAACGAAGTTTTCTCAAGATACATTTTGTACTGGTCTAAAACTGACTACAAAGATATTACTGTAAAAACAGAATTTATTATTTATGGGCCAATCAATTTTATTTGTAATAGACTATACAAGCTCAAGAGAAAGAATCTTTGATGCCGCTAATCTAGCGCAGGTCTACCGGTTAGGAGGATAGATCTGAGATTTGCCGTGGTAGCATTTATCAAAACGGCCCGGAGCGTCCGGAGCGGAGAAGCCCAAAGGAGGGAGTGTGGAGAGTTGATTTTGACAAACGCTATACGCACTAAAAATATCTCTTTAGACCGGTTCTATTCGGAAAAGTGTGTTACTAGAAAGGGAGTGGATCCTCCTCTATATGCACTCCACGACGATTTTATATTGCGTCATTTTATATTTTTTTAAAAATTTTTTAGAATTTGGTAGACCGCATACTCGAACTGGATCTCGTAACTATTAAACAGTTGTACATGAATATTACAGCCGTAAATGCAGTGGCATAGCGTGCTTTAAACGGGCCCTGTATCAAAATTTATTGGGGGACCCAAATGAAGGGTAAAGATTTTTTACAAAAGGAACAAAAACGCTTGCATTTAATAAAATTAATATAATTATATATTGATTATAAGTTATTACTTACCAGTTGTAACGGGAAGAGTCAAGAATAGAAATCATGTTGTTATTACCTCCGGAAAACTGGATGCAAGGTTGTTAAATTTTATCAGCAATAATTCCATGAGTTCAATGGAATCAATGAATGAATTTCTGTGATCGTAGGTCAATCGTTATGTGGACGTTTGTGTTGCTAACTTTTGGGCGACTGCTTAATCCGGGAAAAAAAAGACTCCTTTCTTGACTTTAGTAATTTTTGAAGTGAAAACTTTTTTAGACACCTTAGACGCTTTTTTTTTGATTTTTTTTCTCGAGAAGTACGGTCTAAAAGTTTAAGTGAGATTGTGGATAACATTTTACGAATTTTTGCTTACGCACGTTAGGTGCCCCTGTAGTCCGGGAGTTCTGTATCATTGATACAGCTGATACGGTGGTAGCTACGTCCCTGCGTAAGTGCAATATTGCATAATTAAAAGATTTTATCTTGTATACGATCGCGAGGACGACTAATAAGTCAGAAACATAGTGCCTACCGTTTATCATTAATTATGCAAAAGGTTTTGATTTTGGTCTGTGGTTAAACCCTGAAATATCTCTCCTTCTATCATCACAATGGAGAAAAAAGTGAATTAATTCAATTTCAAACTTTTTTTAAATAAAACGTTCTATTACAAAATTTAAAATGGAAAATGAAAAAAAAATCAAGTAGACAAAGCATTTGGTCTGTAAACCTAATTTGTGGCAAACTAAATTTGTTATTAAATGAATGGTGATCAATCATCAATCCAGGGGCCCTATGACTTTATGTACCCTCCGAAGCACTGAGAGGATTATAAATTTTTGTTTGTTAATTTCGTGTTAACTGTTGATCAGCTGACATGCTAGGTTAACGATGACCGTCACTTGAATAATCTTAAACAATGTTATTTAAATCCAAACTCAACTAAGTCATTTTGAACAAAGTTGAAGTCTGGTTAAAGCTTAGGTAAGATTTATAAATAAAAGAAAACCCTCCCTATATTGTTGCAAGTGTTGGTAGGACTTGATAGAGAAATTAAATCACTTTTATATATATCAATATATCCGAAAAGCGGAGAAATAAATATTTTTAATATCAGGTGGGTGTTATAGAAAATTGCACCTTATGTGAGGTAGTCAAGTGCATAAGTTCTTTTGTGGTAAACTTGCCGAACATTTCAAAAGATTTCTTTATTCAATATAACTTGTACAAAAAATAGCTTAAATATTATAAAAAGACACGTTTGACTTTAGGTTGGGCATTAGTATGGTTTTATCCAGAATTTGTGACGGTTTTCTTCTATTATTAATCATAGGGCCAAAACGTACTTCTAATTCTGGGATATTTACACATTCCTTCACACCGCTACGCCATTTAATTTTGTATTATAAATTCGTTACAAAATACAGTTTACACTTGTTTGCAAAATAATTAAATATTATTCAAGTAAATTGCTGATAAATTATACTTGGGCATTTAATTTAAAACCACTTTAAAATTCCTTCCATAAAACCAGGCATGAATCCCGCCAAAAGTATTCAAGGATGTTATCGAACAGGCTCTTAAATATCTGCATGGCGCCATTAACTAGGTGGTTACAGAGTAATTCTATGATTAATCCAAGTAGATGATGAATAGAAAAATATTTTCGAATATTTTAATATAATAGACAGGATACTAGCTGGAAAATAAACATTAGCATTTCAATACTGCTGTATTCATGACAGGGAAAAAATTGTGCTCTTGTTCTTTGTTAATTAGATTTAGATGGACGAGACAATTTTATTGCTATTTAATCGATTCTCTTTATTCAAAAATAATTAAAACTGTGCCATCGTAAATCAAGTATAAATGTTGGAAGCTTTGTCGTTGACATGACCGCAACAAATAAAGTCAACAGTGAGTTAATGAAACTCTCGAATAATTGCGTAAACCTTTAACACTAGATTGTTTGATTAATCTAATATGAACGGGAAATATTTATTAATAAACATTTTATACAAAAATATAAACTTTTTGATTTTGTTAGCAATTGTTCAAATTTAATTTGTTTTTCATTAAGGCAGTATTCTAGTCTAGAAAGCTAAAAAAATCGAAAATTTTTGTTTTTATATTTTGATAGTTTAGATATTCAAAAATCTCGTCTTAAAAGAATTTTTTGAAATTCGAATTATTTTAAAAGTTATAGCCACTTTAGTATCGTGGCAACTCGACCGGCTTAGACGGAAGTATTCTAAGGAAAGTATTAAAAAATACTCTTTATTTCTTTTTTTTTAAGTTTTTTAAATTTTATTTATTTAAATATTCAATTTGAGGTAAAAGAAGGCCCGATGTATGGAGCCGGAATCGCTGATTGAAGAAATGTAAGTATAAAGTATCAATGATGGCTTATTTTAATCTTGTTTTTCTCGAAACTACATTTTTCGAAATTCTTGTCATGATTTCTCAAGTTCTACTGAACCGATTTACTTGAATTTTGGTGCGAGTCTTCTCTATACATTTCTCTATCGTATGAACTAAGATTATAACAAAATTTCAATTTTTACTATTTTTAAAAAATTCGCAAAGGTAAAAAAATTGTAAAAACCTTTTTTTTGAGACCTCTCTTTATCAACATGTAACTTTTTGAACTTTTAATTTTTTCACTTTTTTTTTATTATCGTGTATTCTTTAAATGTTAATAAATATCTTGTAAAATAATGGATAATAAAAATAGTGCCTGTTTTTTCTTTATTGCGCCTACAAAAAACACCTCAAATTTGTGCTTCTAGACTAGAATACCGCCTTAAGAAATATGTTACATAGATTCTTCCCTACTTTAGTCATTCCTACCTTCCCCAATTAATTTCACCATATTATTAGTAGCTGCCTAATATATGATACTGATATTTGTTTAGAAAAATGAAAAAAGTTGAATAGATTTCCAATAGAAGTGCATCGGGTCTCTTAGATTCGACGTATTCACTGACGTTACAATTTTATATTGAAGTGGTGATCGGCTTTTAATAAAATTATTTTAAATAATTGTACAACTTATGAACAATTACTTGGGTAACTCGGGCACCTAATAAAATAAAATATTATAAAACTCAGTAGTATTTATTAATATATTACTTTTTATATTATTATTATTTCTTAAGTAATTTGTTTTATTATTTTAACAATTTTGAGTTTTTATAAAATTTTTTATAAAGTTTAATAAAAAGTTAGACCTGACATATTCAAGGGTGTGATTTTTATTGACGTATGCACTTGTAGGGTTAAAAATGCAAACGATATTGTTTTGTTAAAAATTACTTCACGAATTAACTTTAAACATTAGCGTTTATTTCACATAAAATTGTCGATGTAATAAAGTTTTAGGACAAAACTTTTCTTGGTTTTTAAATTTTAAATTGTTTATAATAATATATTGCGATGCCCCCTCGGTAATAATTTTAAAAATAAAGTAAAATTTATAATCATAATTTTCATCGGTGGGTTGGAAGATACATGCAAATTTTTGAGCATGAGACTTTTCTTTTAATTTTAGTTTTTTTTTTCTGTTGCAATTTAATTTCTAAATGTGGTCATTTAACTTAGGATATGCCTGGCAGCAGTTCGCCTTATTTCAAATACTTTATAACTTTAATTTTTAAATCTTCCAATTTCTCCCGAATCATTCAAATTTTAATATAATAATTTCAGCTTACCATTCAATTTTATTCAAAATTTTACACAATTGCTTTTATATGCCAGCAACTATAAAATCACCAAAAATCTTCAAAAATGTTAAAATTTTTAATCTTTATCACTTTACTTATTTAAAACAACTTTGATTTAAAAATAAACTCACTTTCTATTTCAAAATCATCAAAATATCAAAATTATATTACAGCGAACAAAATCATTTGGCAAAGAGCCTGTTTTCATTTTTGTTACAAGACGTAACACAATTTAAAATTAAAATAAAACAAATTTTAAAATTATTTACAAAAATAACAAAACAGTTTTTCAATAGGATTTCAAAACACGACAATATATATATATAATTGTTTATATGTAATTGTAATGTTTCCCAGTTTCCTTAAACAAAACTTTATTTTACTTAAAAAAATTAAAAATTTCTGATTTGAAATAAAATTTTGTTTATTTAAAAGATTTAAAATTTTCTTTCAAAATTTTACTGCGTTGTAATTTAAAAATTAATTTTGTTTTTAATAATTATTTCAATAAAATGAAGAAGTTTTAAAATTGAAACGTTTTAAAGAAAACGCACACTTTTTGAATTTTGACTTTTTGATTGATTGAATTTGTCAAGTTATATAATGAGTTTTTAAAATTACCTCTAAGAACACTCTCTCATATGACGTGTAGTATTTTTCCCATAGGCCGTCCACAACTTCTATGTGCATAAAAACTATTAAAATGTACATAGAATGCAGAAAAGAAAATTTGTCACAACGTTCGGCATTAAAAAATAAAATTTTAATTTATGATCAAGTATAATAAATTATGATATATAAATTATTAACTTGTGAAATATTTTAAATTAAAAATTTTTAAATTAAACAAGTTAATTAAACAGGAATAACCTTTAATATTTTTATTGAGCTTTCAGCCAAGGTTATTGCTGTCTGCCCGTATAAAATATTCTAAAAATTGTAATTTATGCTTAACAATTTTTGAATAAGACTTAGTAATAGAATCAATTTAATAGTAATGAACTTAAAACATAATTTTTAAATTTATTGTGTGGTATTTAGGTATTGTATAACAGCTTAACTTTATATTTTTACTCTTTTAAAATTATTTAAAAAAAAAAGTTTAACTTGTTTTAAATATCTTGTTTTTCATTAATTTTTTCTTTTTCTTAGTTATATTCGACTAAAGATCGAAACTAATCGTAAAATAAGCTTATATCGTATCCTATCCTTTTTTTTTAAATATAATTTTTGTATTTTAGTATTTTTCTTAATATAAAGTTTATTTTATTTTCAGTTATTGTATCTTTTTCAGATATTCCCAACCTGTCAAAATTGGTAATGTTTTTTAAATAATAATTTTTTATTTTTTGAAAGTAAAAAAATTCTGTAATTTTAATGTTAAATAAATATTATAAATTAAGTCTGTTATGTATAAAGTGTCGAAATGTATTGTATATATATGTAGGTATGTAACCTAAATAATTATATTTTAATGCTTAGTGAATGTAATTATGTTAAAAATACAATATAATGAAGATAATTAATTTTCAATTGTCTTCTGAATGATTACTCTTGAATTAATTGCAAAATTTATTGTTTATTAGTTTTATTGCAATAATTTATTCTGTTATTCTTAATTTAATTATTATCTAAATTAATTTTATGGTTTGATTGTTGTTTTAATAACAGTTTTGCATTTTATAGAATAATAACCTCCAACATAGAAAGATAACAGGCCAGTTTTTAGATTGACAATGCGATAATAGACGATGTGAGCTTGCATAAAACGATAATGTTAATAAATTTATTATTATAAAATAGTTATGGCTTCCTTATTGTTAACGGTTGAGTTCATATTATATTATACGTCAAGTTAAATAACGCAAAAACTCAGTCGGTTTCTAAATCTTCCTTTTTTCGAGCTCTTAAAGTATTATATTGCAGAATTTCTTCGATTGCCAGAAGTTAGCAACATAAGGTAAGCCACATTAAATTTTGCAAATGCGAAATATGATGCCGAAAGTTAAACCAGGTGAAATATCCGTTTAGTCTCACGCATAATCTAATATATATCTTATAAAACCATAAAGGTTTATAATCTTCACATGGCATGCTGAGATGCTTTCCATTTTATTATGTTTCTTTTTTCTTTTGGTCAAGACAGGAAAGGGTGTCAAATGGACAGCATTACTATATAATTAATTGCACAAAAATGTGTATTTTTTAATTAATTTAATGATCACAATGTACATTTATTACTAATAACGCCTTTTTCAGTTTATAATAAATTATAAAATAATAACAATAACAGAAATAAGTTATAATATCAACAATAAGCTATCCAATAAGATGGAAAAATGCGCCCTTAAATGCTCATGAATTATTAAATGACAAAAAATACAGAATTTGTAATTCGAATTTTATACGCAAATATTTTATAGCTAGACGTATGAGTTTATTATAAATTTATTTAATTTATTTAACTTAATATTATGAACTATAAAACTGTAAAAACTGTTGTGCGGCCTAAAGGCCGCACTGATCTGTCACTTTTCGAAACTTCTAATTTTTTTAGATTGGCAAGAAAGTTTTATCAATTAGAAATGGCTTTTTATATAGTTTGCAGCTGTGATGTATATCTGTGTTCTCAGGGTGCATTCAAATTACAAAAATCTTTTAAATTATTTAAATTTACAATGAAATATTCACACTAAATCATCCAATATATTATTTTAATCCAAATAAAAATGTGATACCTTTTTATTGCGTCATCGTTATGTTATCTATCTACAATTACAACCTTAAAAATATTAAATTTCTATCCAAAGATCCCTAGATCCAAAGATCTATTCAAATTCTCTTCCAAATAACTAAATTTCACTTCAATACTACTTAAACTTCATTACTATTAAACTATTATTAATATTTACAAATATAATCAAACTAATTTTAAAAATAATTTTTCATTTTATTTCTATTTAGATTAAAAATTTTCATATAAGCTCACAAAATCATAGTCATCCGACATCTACCAATCATGCGCAGTTTTTAATAAATTATATTTAAATTAAAGTTTTGTACCGTTTTGAATAATAATAATTTTATAATAATTTTCGGGAAAAATTTTTAATTTTCTTAAAGTTACTTAACGATTCCAACCAAAATCTAATAATCATTTTTTTTAAATAACTTTGTTCAAATTCCATACCAATCAAGCTGTACATGAACTGAGTTGTTCACCAATGAAGTTGCAACCAACAGTATGGTATAAGGCTTAAATAAACATGCTATCGAGCACGAGACCGTGGTTCAATGCTTGATCGACCGACTGCACTGTTGTGATCTAAAGCCCAAATTTCATCTATGGGCTATAAACTCGCCAACAGTCGGCAAGCGTGGTTTAATCTCTTAAAAAAACTCTTAATGGAGGAAAAAGAAGAGGCCTGTGTTCAGTAGTGGACGAATAAAGGCTAAAGAAGAAGAAGCTGCACAGCATGCACTTATTAGGTTAGGTTATCTGCCTAAACAATTAAAATGTTGCTTCTTATAAAAAGCTTACTTATTTTCTTGGCAATCTTTTGATTGGTCGATTGGTTAACTTCTTTCACCAACTAAAAATACATAATTCACACTCTCCGTAAGATAGTGTCATAAATCAAAATTCATGGTTTCTCAGTAATAAACTTGCATTGCTTTTTTACTTCTTTAGGGTACAAACTACCAATAATAAAATACTTTGTTTTACAATTTATCCAAAGTAGTAAAATAGATTATCTGTATTAGAGCTGTTAACAAGTAGATATAGAACCGTCAATCATTGTAGAAATGCAAGACTATGTCTTTTCTTACCTTTTAAAAATTATGTTATAGTCTATTTATGATTGACTATTATGATATATTCTATTTCTACTTGGCAAGAACTCTAGTAGATTTTTTCAGTAAATTACTATGCAGAATGAACAAATTTAGTGAAACACTAGAAGTTTTGTGAGAAACTGCCTAGAACTATTAATATAAAGAATTGATTTCCTAATCATGAGTTCATTGGCGCCATCACTAATCAGAGCGTGGTTACAGAAAGATAGAGAAACAAAATTGTGATTTAAAAATAATTTAAAAACTATAAACTTAATAAAATATTATAATCAATCGAGTTCCATACCATTCGAATTGCACATCACTCGAGTTCTACACCTATCGAGCTGCACATCAATCAAGTTACAAAATATATATTTTGCAAAAATCTGGATCTCTTCAAAGCAATTTTAATGTTCTAAGTCTTTTCAAACTACTATTCTCCGCTCTTCTGAGGTCTACCTCTAATTTTTTCAATCCTACTCTCCAAAATTTATTGTATTACTTAACAAATTCATAAATCTAATAATTTTTCGTTAATAATATGAACGTTGTTGTATGAACTACAATCAATTTGCGAAAATTGCAACATTTTTTAGTGTAGTGTTAAATTATTATGTCACAGTCGTAGGTTGGATTCCCGACTAAGAGCCAGTTGTATAAAGCTCAGGTAAAAGTTAATCTAAGGTCAACTCACTGTTGATCCAAGCAGAGTAGACGCAGCCAGAGTAGAAGAAGAGAAGACTCTGAAGACTGCGTAGATTAACTCTAATCCGAGATTGATCTTCTCTTATATAACTTATTACTCTAAAACGATAATCTAAAAAATTATCCACGGAAATCTGAATTACATGAAAATTTACTCATAAAATCAGTAGTAATTAATATAATAACAAAAAAATTAAAAAGTAATTAATTTCGTAATACATAGGAGGGTATACGGTATAAATTGTTTTACCTGGACTATTTTTCGTTAGATTTTTTCTTTAGATCATTTTTCCGTGAATTCTAAATACACTTTGGCATTTTCGACCGCGTTTCTTTCATAAGGTCTGTAGTGCTTCTCTACATGAAGAGTCTTTACTTTATTACTTGCATGCTGTAATTTTTTTAAATTGATTTTTTATTAACTTTATGTGGTAATTTATAATGTTTTTCTAACTTGTTTCTTTGTCTCTTTGAGTCATGCATAAAACATATGTCCATGTTTGAATCTTTTGGTGTTTTTTTTTATTTTAGTTATTTCAATATGTTTTATGAAAGCTTGCCATGTTTTACTTTATTTATTCGGTTTACCAATCTGAAAGTGAGTTATAGAAATCAGAAATCTAAATTTTGTTCGTCATTATCACGTTTATAATTTTTAAAGATTTATTGAAAATTTTTTGATTTTTTAAAGTGTGCGGGATAGAGGGTGTTATTTTCGGTTGTGACATAGGATTTTTATTAAAAAAACTTAAATGATGTGCCTTAATTCTATTTTATGGTATGAGGGTTAAAATAGCTGTATAAAAGTTTGGTTTATTTCCAAAATTAAAAACAAAATGTGGTCTTCCCCCCCGAAATTATTTATCAAGTACTGGAAGTCCGCCGGCAATCGTAAAAAAATCAGTAAAAACAAAAACAATCTTTACAACTAATAACAAAAACATTAAACTTGAAGTATTAAAAAAAAATTTCTAATAAACTAAATCCCAAAAAAAAAATCGGAAATTCGTATTAATATCCGGCGATTGGCGACACTGGATTGAATACACCTACTACTAAATTGCAAAAATATAAAAACTGACGATGAAGAATATAAAAAAGCCCTATATATTTACAGTACTGTGTAAAAGTCTGCGACCCCTTAATTAATATTGTTAGTTATTACTCCTATTAATTAATTTTCGATTTTTTAAAAAATAATTATATTGAAATAAGTGAAATAGATATTTTATCTTAATTCTTACTATTATGGTAAAAATTTTAAATTGCTATAAATTGTTTGAACCAAAAATTTAAAAAAAAAATAAATTTTATGACTATCATCGGCAACATAGCTTAAAATAACACTTCCGCAATAAATTAGAGTGGGCATTGAAAGCCCATAAATTGTCTTATATTTTGGTGTAATTTAGTTCTTTGTTTTGACAACATTATTTACCATCCGTAAAATAAGAATTTGGTTTTTGATTTTTATTAAATTAAAAATTTTTATTTAAATACGGTTTTTTACAAAAGAGTTTAAAATTAAAATATGAATAAGTTTAAACTTATTAAAAATATCGTAGTAAACAAAACTTTTAAAATGGCACAGACAAAATTTTATCCGCGATGCCTCCCAGAAGTCAACCTGTAATCAAAATTTGTCGCTCCCTCGACAAATTATTTTCAACCATAAATAAAGTTCACAAAAATCAAAATTTTCTTTGAATATTGAACTTAAAGAAAAATCGTTCAAAAAAATAATTACTTTAATTAAATAAAAACAATCTTCTCACAAAATTTCAACTTTTTTGCGGTCACTTTCGACCAAAATACTTTTAAACAAAATTTTCTAATAATAATACTCAAAAATAAAATCTTAATTTCAAAAAATCAAATCAGCGGAGCAAAATCTAAGCCTCCATCGTTTTCGCCATCTTGGCAAACAAATTCTCTCTACTAATTTTTCTGCAAACATTACATTTCAAAAATTAATATAACAAAATTTAAATTTAAAAAAATTACCAAAATTGCATTTATTTTGCCGATTTTAGCATGACTGACGGTTTAAGTTGGAACTTAAATTTTTTTTTAGGTATTTATTTATTTATCGAGTTCCTTCTATTTTTTATTTTATATTTGTTTTTTATTGTAGTTTTTTTTATTTTTTAAATATGTTGTATTTTATACTTTTATGTTTTGTTTTGAATTTTAATTTATGTTGTATTTTAATAAATTAGCTATTTATTTTTTAATATTTTTAACCCCCCCCTCCCGAAAATGTAGTCTAAATACAGCTCTGCTAGTACCAGAGTACTGTAGAGTTCATTAGTATAAATTGCGTATAAGAATAGAGAACCAATTTTTAATTCTCCATCTCGTTAATCTATTTATGCGCATTGCTTTGTTTGGCTCTAACATGAGGTTAGCTACTTGCCCTCCTATAAACATGCTATTGACTTACAATGTTGCTTGATTTATTGTGATCAAATTATTAGAATAGATTTCAGCTAAATTATTGAAATTTGGCGACTGAAATTGACTTCATTCAAGTTTCTAATACTGCTCACAATTTATAGGAGACGTTAATAAAAATATTATCGATAAAATAGTATAAACATTATTTTTATCAGAGATAAATCCTACATGGGAGCAAACGCCCCCGTGCTCCCATACGGCACTGGTGGTGTCATTGGTATGTAACTTTATTGGTGTGCAATATTCTAGGTGTACAATTTGATTAACGTGAAACTTTTATTTATGAAGGATTATAACAAAAATAACCGGTATAGTTTTCTTTAATAAGTTATTATCTATTTTTATTGTATAAATATATTTTTAAAAATTTACGGACAAAGAAGAGGGTGGTGTACGTAATTCAATCACTAATTAAAATTGCCAAAATTTATTTCAAATTGTACTAATTCAATTCCTTTAGAATTTTTTTAACAAAACAACTAGTTTTTTTTCTACATAAATTATTTTCCTAGAATTCTTTTTTTTTAAATTATATAGCCAAATATATAAATTATTAGGTTAAAAAATCGCGCTTTATTATTAATAATTTTAAAATCTAAAAATATTTATACGGAATGCTGTTCAGAAAGTTTGAAAATTTACACTCAAAGTTCACTTGAAAAGTGCATTGTAACTATTGAACAAACCGACTTGGAATATTCATCAGTTACAAAAAAATTCTTCAGTGTATTTTGCATTAATTGACAACTGTATAGTCGGAATGTTCAAAACATAAACTGATCAAATTAAAAAATAAACTCAGTTTTTGATTTAAATTTCTGCACAAAAATTAGTTTTCGTTACGAAGAAAGAAAATTCGATTTATTACATAAACTTTAATTTCTTTTTTGCATTTAAAGTAAAAAGTTTTAATGCATGCAAAATATGTGGAATTTGGTCCGTTAAAGTCCAGTTTTGTAACTGGTTTAATCTAAGTCTGAAACAAGTTGAGGATTCCCGCCTTAACGGAAGACCTCGCTCAAAATCTCAGCTGACTGATTCTTGGCATTTAAAAATGTCGGCTATGCGGGTGGTTACTCTTGTTTACTTATTGAATTGAATAGAAAAAAATGTTTAAAGTAGTATTTTTTGATTTATGTTTTCTGCCTAAAATTATGAAACCATTTTTATTTATTTAAAATTACACCTAAATATTTATTTGATTTATTTCTGCAAATTAATTTTTTTTTGCTGTAGGTCAATTTTTTTTTATTGTGTTTCTCTAACAATTTTTCGTCATTGTTACATTTCCGTGTTCTTTTTCATGTGGCTAATAATAACTATTGCATTTATACGGTTGTTAATTCTTGAAGAATAAAATAAAAAAACCATCGCCATTATTTGATTTTATTATGGCAATTTATAGCATAATAGATGTCTTAAATTTAGTCAAGTAGAAAAATTCCATAACAAAAATCACTTCTGAATGAGAAAATTGTTCACATGGATTCATAAAAGCACACACACATACACATCATTGAGGGCGGTTATTAAGGCGGACAAAGAAAAGGCGGTTGTCCTAAGGGTTTGATTTTGCAACCTGTTCCTCGAAATCTTAACTTGACAGTTTTACATTCAGATGATATATTTAACTCGTATTGGTATAAGAAAAATGATTAAATAATAGCAATTGAAATATAATTTTGTCTTACTAAGAACTATTTTTAAAGAAAATTGTACAGTAACTTAAGGTAATAGCGCTGTATGATTATTTTATTTGTGAAAGTTCAACATCTTCACATACCAGAGCTTCCCGCGCTTTTTAGCTTTCGTACAACGACATAGAGATTTTAGAAGTGCATTCTAGAAATCCTGTAGACGTGTAAAGTCATAAATCTAAAATTGATAAAAAAATTAGGTATTAATTTATAATACTTGTCCAAATCGTGGAGTACTTAATTTGCGTAATGCATTTTATTTGTGCTCCAAATTTTTAAAGTTAATAAATAAAGGATGATTTGATTACTTTTTTAAATTACATTTCTTACACATCATGGTCATTAATTTTCAAGACTTTCAAGACAATTTATTTACGATGCAAATTATCTTTTATACTTCGTACTCAATTAATATCGCTCTTTTGTTTTCATAACCTCAATACAGGTTTTGCTAACTTCTCTGAGCCGTAATAAGAATGCAGTTAGCAAATTTTTTGAATAAAAGACAATGAAATCAATTCCTCAATGGATTCTGCAAAATGTCAAAGTCAGCTGATTTAAACACTGGGGTAGCTATTGAAGTAGGTGTTGGGGGTACTGTAATTGTTAGTAATGTAAAAGCTCTTTATGATAATTCTAACTGTATGTACTACCTGCTCCTCGAATTTTTAAAGAGACGTTTTCTAAAATGTCAAAGTCAGCTGTGAAGTCAGCTGATTCCTATTGAAATATTCTTTCGGTGATTTATTATTTTTTGTTGGATATTTTTCAAATATATATTAAGTTTAATAATACGAAATTATCCGTTAATAAATTAATATCAGGAGCATTTTAATAATTAATAGATTTTAATTATATTAAAATAGAAGATTATACTATTATTGACAAGGGCAGTAGGTAATAAAGATCAAAATCTCAGCTGATTGTCAAAAGTAAAATTTAAAAGCTTTCTCAGTGTGAGCCAAGATATATTTAAGAGAAATATGCGGACAAAACAACCGTAAACGTGAAATATAACACAATGCCAAAAAGCGCGGGATGTTCCAACCTGTTCCTAGCATATCCCACAAAAGTGTACCTGATGTTCGGTTTTAATCATGACAATTCACATTCGAGCCGACTGAAGAGAATTCTTAGAAGTTTTTGCATTTTACGTGAGAACCAAAATAAGTTTTCTTTAAGATTGCAGGATAAAATGTCATTAGAGAATGGTTACATAGGGAAACGTCTTTTTTTCTAATTCTCTATTATAGTAGATATATTGGTATATTGAGAATTGTCAATAAAAATTTGAGTTTTATTATTTATTTCCATGTGGAAGTACCAATGGTTTTTTCTGAATATACTAATAGCAATGTTTGGTATTAAACTACATATTATAAATACTATAGATTTTAATATATAACATGTATTATAATAGTATATGTACTACATATTTTCTATATCTATAGTATATATTAAAATATCAATACCAATATAATTAATTGTATTGATGACAATTTTGCTAATGGTTAACCATTTTTTAACCAAAAATATACTAGATACCATATACAACTACCATAATCTGTAATAGCACCTACATACATATAATGTACATACATATAATTTATGTGTACATACATACATGTAAATATGCTGTAAAGGACTTTTCAACAAAAATTTTGTTTTTAATAAAGATAATTTTTGATCTAGGGACAGTTTTGTCATTTGTTTTTTCACATATTTACCGTCTTTAATTTTAATGGACAATTTCATAAGAATATGAAGCAAAATTATCGCATATGGGCTTCAAAAAATCCAAGATTGTTTATTGAAAGTCCATTACATTTCATTCATGTTAGTTTTTGATTTGGAGAAGTAATTGAACCGTATTTTATTGAAAATAAAGCTGGAAACGCTGTTACTGTCAAAGGATTGTTATCCCATTTTTTGGCCTACTATTGATGATATGAATGTGAATGATATGTGGTTTCAGCAGAACGGTGCCATATGCTACACAGCCACCGAAACAATTGATTTATTGCGATCGAATTTTTTGATCAAATAATTTCGCATAATTCTGCAGTCTATTAGCCGCCTAGATAGTCTATGCAGATAATCCACAATCTATTGAAGCTTAAAAACCAACATCCGACGCGTAATTGGTGATACAAAAAAGAAATACAAAACTTTCATCCGAAATGTGTGTTTCATTTAAAATTTAAAAACAAAGCCTTTGTTGAAAAACCCTGTATATGATATAGTGCGTACTTGAAGCTTTAAATTCAATTAAGGGTTAAAGTGTATTCCGTATGTACAATATCACTCTAAGTTTATATCTCTACAATATTGAACCCACATCTTTTATTTTTTGGAATTCAAATAAATTAAGGGATTTAGGGTGTGTATAACACACTTGTAAACGCTTGGCTAGCCCACCAACGTGGTCAACAATCTTTCTTTCCTAAGAGGTCCTTAACAGGTATTTTTCGTCTAGTCTTTCGTCATGTGAACAAAATTCAAAATTTTATCAAAATTAACAAAAAAATTAAATTTCAATAGTTTTTTTGTATACCTATAAGAAATATAAATATAACATAAAGTCAGAACTTTTAACTACAGTTTTACAACATCAATAAATTTTAGTAATCTTTGGTCAAAATGCTAAAAGAGAATTTTAATAGTAAAGCAATTTCTGCTGAAATAAATTTTATGAGTTAAATAGTTAACTACCTGCTATTTCGAAAAATGTAGTGAAAGCTACAAAAGACCTGTCATAATCAGCTGTTAAAACTGGATATGAAATGTGCCGATGATTTTGGGTAAGCTTATTTACAAGCACTAAGCTTTGGATCAACTTACCTGCAATTATACACCACTAATAATAATTTTTTACCGGGAAAAAATGGAATGGAATGTACGGATCGAAAAGAAACTCAATGAATAATATAATTTTATTGGCTTTCTATTCATTAATAATTTAATTTTAGGACTTTAAAAATCAATAATTATTTGGAATAATAATATTTTACACCACGAGTTGGAAAAACAGAAGATTACTGAACGATTAGACAAATGTACGTAGTGGTGTACTGCGTTTTATTTAATTTTGCTTTTGATAAACCGTTTGAGGCAATCAAAAATAGATGCCAGCAACCTTTAAGTAATATCGATTACTTTTTCTTCTTCTTTTCAGGGTTTAGGCTTCGTTGCCTGTTTTGACTTTATAAGTTTTTCCAACGCTTTCTTGAGCGGCCAATATCTCTTTTCCTCTTCGGATTGCAGTAGTCTGCAAAATAAATTTATAATGAATTGTTTATCATAGTATTGGAGTATTGTTCCATGGAAGGTTACCCAACCAAGCACTAAACACACCGCACATTGCTCGACTGTGATGTTTTAATAAAAAGCGGCAATTAAGACTGTTATTCTAAAAAAAATTTAATCTGTTGCTAAAATCTGAATCCTCCATAGTTCATACACTCAAATAATATTATTGAAGTTTATAGTACATAGTGTATATTACTGATAGTGATCTGCTCTGTACTACATATTTATAATTATTGAAATAAACATTTTCTTAAAATAGAATTTAGCTGCTGCATAATATTTTTTGTTCAAATGATATTAAGAACATATCCATAAAACTCACACATGGTAATATATTAACAAACATATTTGATTTCAAAAACATAAGAGAGCTTTCAGTGCTTTATGAATTCAACGTAGGTTTGAAAATAAAATACATTGTACCTACAATAATGCAGTAACAACAGTTGCATTAACATAACGACAATTGAACAAACCGTAAGTTAATATTACCAGTGTAATGTGATGAATTAAATTTAGCTTATTCTTATCAAAGTTTTCCTTATCTGTACGTTCCCATGGATAAAGAAATGTGGAAGTACCATTCAAGATCAGCTGGTTTCAAGGGCGATCATTGACGCTCAAGTTTGAATTATATATTTCTTACTGAACACGTTTTCTTACCTTTTTGTTTTTTAAATGTACGTTTACGTATTACGTTAATTATTACTTACACCATTACATTAATTGAGAGGAGGGGGGGGGCTAAATGGAAAGCATCAAGTACCTAAAAGCTTTGTTACGTTTTTTTCTGAAAACAGAAAATCAATAGTTTGATCACCACACGCAAGATTTTAGTAAACAAGGCGGTGTTTCTTGATTATTTAAAAGTTCACCACTTATTTCCGAAATAACTTGAAACAAGATTTTAAGCCAAGATGGTATGCATATAACTTACCGAACGTAACCACTTATTATGCAAATCAGCAGGGCCGTCTAAACAAGTTTAAGCGCACTGGGCTAAAAGACTTTTCCTGGATTTCCCTTTACATGTAAGGCCGATCATTTTCCTGAAAAAACTGTACTAACAAAAAAAGAATTTCCCCTTCGCTTGTATACTGATTAGATGGAGGAGGACTCAATACGGTCCAATTAGCTCAATGAATAAAGAAAGCCTGCAAAGCAGAGAATTTTTGTTATACCAATATAAGGGTGAAATGTTAATTTTCACAATATCTCTCAAAACTTGACTTTTAAATTTCCTCGAAATTATTTACGGAATATTACTGTTACAGCATACTAATCCCCACTATAAGGTCAGAATTTTAGTAGGCGCTAAAGGCGCCTTATCAAGTTTGCACATGTTTCAAAATTCCCACGGGTCGGCGAATAATACCTTGATAAGAAAGAGAGAAATAGTAACAAACTTCCTTTATTCTATTATAATATTTTTTCCTATATAGGAAATTACACCTGGTGCTCTAATGTAGATTAACAAACGTAACATGGTTTAAACATTTACCTTAAACTAAATAATGCGTAATATCATTGTAAGATGAAAAATTAAATCTCTTCTTGCGGAGAAAGACAATTTTCCTCTACACGCAGCAAAAAAAAAAAAAAATAACCAGCTTCTCTTTTGTGCAGAGAGCCCTAATTGATGTTACAACTAACTGATTTTCGCGGAAGCAAGAGTTAAGATTCCCAAACAGTTCCTTGGCAAGTTCAGATCCGAAGAAAGAAAAACTCACGCATAAAAAAGCAGTATTTATTACTCTAATAATAGGGAGGAAAACGTATATAAAAATGATAACGGGGTATTATTAGTAGAGATGCTCTAGCAGAACTCGAAGATGTTGAGGGTCACTTTTTAATGTGACCTAAAAAAATAAAGCTAGAGAATCTTCAAAAGAAAAATATTGAGAAAAATACTGGGCCCAGTACGAGAGGAAGGACAACAAAATAGACCTATGACAAATAGAGAAATATTAACAGCAATGGACAATGAAGACATAGCAAAGGTCATAAAATCGAGAAGAATAAGTTGACTGGGTCATGTTGCGAGAATGAATGAGGAGGCGATGGTGAAGAAGATCGCGGGATGGAGACCATCGGAAGACCGCACGAGAGGAAGACCAAACCTAAGATGGCATGATCAAGTGACCGATGACTTGCAAAGGATGGGAGTCAATGGTTGGAGAGAGAAAGCAACAAACAGACAGCATTGGAGAAGGATAGTATCGGACGCAAAAACTGATAATAAAATATAGAATGAAATGTTAATTTAAAGAGAACTAATCCACCTCAAAAATAGATTTGTAAAGCCTCAAAGAGGCAGTCAGATTCCAACAGGAATAAAGGCTTATTATTATTATTATTTATGCTCTTTTGAAAATATGGACCTACAAATTAAAAGTAATATAAAAACTACTCACCTCGAGAGTTATCGATGAGCTTACAAATTTTTTTCTATCTTATACAGAGATAGTTTCAAAACTACGAGTCCGGCAGTATCAGTTTAAGTACACCAACAATCCTTGCGCATACCACGAACAATCGGAGATTATGAACCAACAATTCTGGAAATTCTGCTACTGCCGCAAACGCTTCCAAGGGAAACTTCCGTGTCGAGCCGTCGAGACAATTTTATTTGCTGCAAGAAGCAGTGGCGCAGCCAAGGGAGGGGGGCTAGAGGGCTATAACTCCCTCCCCCTCCCCAGACACTCTTCTTTGAGTGTCTTCAACTGAGACCCACACTCTCGGCCTGGAGAAAGACCGGGGTTAGTGCATAAAGCATTTTCCTCTCCTCCAACGCATAAAAAAAAAAGCAAACAGTCTTCCTTTTTTTAATGACCATAGCCGCTTTTTTACCGGTGCAATGAAAAAAAACAAAAAATGATTGAGTTCGGCTGTTCGATATGATCGAAGTTCCCAAGTTCCCAACATTTTCTCTGTGGAAATTTCCTGTGCTCCTATTAGACCCCTGGCAAATGCCTATAAATTAAGTATGCTAGGCATGTTAATACAGGGATTTTCCAGGTACCTGTTTACATACTCTTTGTGGAACCCTGTGAAATGCCCGTGGTAGGGATTAGCCAGGGATCTGTTCACAGATTCTTTGTAGATGCCTGTGAAATGCCGAGGTAGGGATTCAACTATGGTTTTCCATTTGTTTTTCTATCTTTTATCAAACCAAATTAAATTATTATTATTACCTACTTATGTAGGTACTAGTATAAAGTAAATTATAAAGTAAAATATATTATATAGCCTCCGTAGCGAAATCGTTAAGGTGTGAAGTTACAGAACATTCAATAAATGCCATCATAGGTTCGAATCCCCGTAAGTTAAAAAAAAAATGTGTAAACTTTCTTTAGATAATTAAATAAAATGTAATTGTTAACTTTCAGATAGTTATTATTATACAATCGTTGTTCTAGAGGCATAGTTTATAATATAATACTTATAATGTTAACAATATAATTTCTTTTTTTACATTCTGAAAATCTCCCTGGTAGATCCCTGCGGCAGGAACCCTGGTAGACCCCGTGGCAGGGACCCTGCCAGTGTACCTAGTAAAGGTGCTTAGTAGACTCCTGTCTGGGGTATCTGGTGGGGGTGCAAAATGTGCGCCATTATGCCCTGGTACAGACCCCTGGTTTAATCCAAAAAAGGGTTCTAGACAGGGACAGGTTCCTGTGAGATTTCGCTGCTAGGGGTTTATAAGAGATTTACTAGGTTGAAAATGTTACTTGGGTTAGGTATTGTTTTTAGTGTAGCACTTGTTGCTTGTTGGTAGATAATCAGCCAAGCCAGTTAATTTAGGTCTGGCATCCTCGGGCCCCTAAAAGCGGATTTACCAAATTGTCGCCTATTGGCACTACTTTAAGATGCCGCCCCTGTTTACTTAAGGGCTAACAGGAGTGATTCGGCGCAAAGAGAGGAAGGGCGCAGGTAGGGGTGTGGTCAACAGATTTTTAGTGTTTACTGAAATTTCAAATACAAAATAACTTTACTATGGATAATTAGCAATCAGTTTTAATTCTTAATCTTAATGACTGCTATTTATTAAAAATAAGGATAGGTATATATTACAATAAAAAGATTGGCAACAAAAATCAATGATAAATCTTTCGCCCTGAGTTATTTCGGAAATGCCGTGCTTTAATTCTCACTTTAATATAAGATAGGTAACAGTGGTACAGTGGTAACACATTAATTATACTCGAAAATAAGATTACCACGCTTCTTTTTCCAAAAAATTTTTGCCTGCAGCGCTCGCCTTTGGCACAGCTCGCTACGCTCGCATCTTTTAGACCCCCTATAACAAAATCCTGGCTGCGCCACTGGCAAGAAGTCACTCTGGAAAATCAAAACCACACAGATGGTGATTATGGCCAAAAATTAATGTCGTTCAAGTTGAAAATTCAAAAATATATTGGCAACTGCTAATAATTTTGGTTTTTAATACTTCAATAGATTGATGATTATCTGCATAGATTTGATTTTTTACATAGCTCAACAAGAAATAGTAGAATTAAGCAAAATTATTTGATTATGAAAATTCATGTCCATATCATCAATAATTGGTTCAAAAAAATGTATTAATATGTCCCGATAACGCAATATATTGACAGTAACACTCCTTTCAACCTCATTTTCTTCTTCATTCTTCCAGACCAAAAGCTATCTTTCATTTTCTGCAATTCTAACGGCAATTTTGCATCTAAAAAGATGATTTTTTCATAAAAACCATCACATTGTTCAATTATGTTACAATTACATTTAGACCCTAATTTTTCCCCAAAACTTACCACGTGGTGGTCGTGGATAGAACACGGTCACGACCTGATGCTTATATACGTCGACTGCTAAGCCGAGATCCTCGGTTCGAGCCCGAGCAGAGCAAAAGCTTTATTCTGACTGTCTTCCCTCGGAAAATGATGGCAAACTACCAAAGTATCTGTCAAGAAAACCCTTCTGAAGAAGTTGTCACTATGCTCTTACGTAGTTGCAAGGACTGAGAAAAAGAAGGCCGTGCATAGATCCTAATGCTAAAAACGTCGTGGAATTGATAAATTTGTATCTTCCTCAACACTTTCACTTGCAGCAAGAATACTATTAGCTGAACGACGCTGACGAACACCTATTGTTGTCGGTATGTCATGTACCAAACCACTAAACTCAAATTAAACCACCAATTTTTTTTCAATTGAAATTGAAAATTACTTGCCATAATATGTGAAAAAATAAATGACAAAACTGTCACTAGATCAAAAACTATTCCTATTAAAAAAGAAAGTTCTTGTTGAAAAACTCTTATATGGACGTTGGGGGCTACAGGATATGGGGGTTAATCTAAAAATTAATATAAAAAAAAGAAGTTTTTCAAAGTGCTTAATTTAATTTTGAAGCTTATTTTCGCTAAGCTTAACTTTTAAATTTTGACTTTTTTTTACAAAATGAAGCAGTTGCGGAAGTTAGATAAAACGCGCACGTGTATGCAAAATACATACACATAGTATGTATGTATACATACTAGATAAGATAAATCATAAACTAACGTTTTAAACTTAATAGAGAAGCCATTAGATACAAAAATTGGTTTTCGGAAAAGTTTTGCAATTTAATTAAAACCACAGATTTTATCAAACTATTTTTTTCTAATTATCTATAGGTATTTATTCCATATTTTGATTTTCTGACCTACTTATGGATATCATCGCAATTGTATACTTAATTTATTATCTGATTACAATAATAATGCTCAAGTTAATATATTTAACCCTTGACTGCATACTACAAATTTTTTTTAAATATATTGTGAAGAAAACAAAGAAATAAAAAAAGCAGTGGCGGATTATCGCATAGGCGCATGAAGCGCGCGCTTGGGACCTCCAAATTTTGGGGGGCTTTAAAATTTGTTCATTTGTATAGTAGAACTTTAAATTTAAAATTTTTTACAAAAATTGTACCAATTAAATATAAAGCATTTATACGAGTAAATTGGCATTAGTTCAATCTTTTTTATAATTGCTAATATCAGTAAGAGCGAATAAATAGTATCAGTAAATCATTACAAAATATTGATTCCAATTTATAATAAGGATCAACTCTTTTAAAGTCTCTTGTCGAATTTGTAATGAACAATTATTAACCGATAATTGGAATTATATAAAGGCTTGTATTATTTGGTCAGTATTTTAAATAGCATGGTTGGTATTTTAAATAAATGGTCAATATTTTAAACAAGCGTGTATAAATTGGGCACTGACGAACGGATTATAGGATAAAAGGATCATTAAAATTTGGCGTTAAGGAGGGGATTACGCTATTAGGAGATTATTCAGTCAGTCAGTAAATACAATTAATTACCCGGAAGCTGTCAGTCAATCCTCACTACAATTAGATGACCAGATTTTAGAATGGATCCGAGATTTGCCGTTGTTGCGTTTGTCAAAACCGACTCTCCGCACTCTTCGTTCTGGCCCGTTTTGACAAATGCTGTATTCATTAAAAATATCTCTCTAGGCAGGTCCTACTCGTCAAAGTATGCTACTAGATCTCCCTTAATGTGCACTCGACTCTGTAATATTTGTGATTTTATAATTAATTACACGCCATAATTCTTAAACGATTATTAACTTAATTTTAAATAAATTACATAATCCTAAAAGATTATTAACTTAGAGTACGTACACAGGTACTACTAGTGCCCAATTTAGAGCAGCCCACTGTATTTTTATTATTTATACTGACCAAAATATTATTATAATATACTGACTTTTTAAAAAATACTGATCATTTAACGATAAAAATACTAATCAAAAAATTACTTGCCATAACTAAGTGTTATGTAATTTTAATGCCAAAATGTAAGTAATTTTATGTTTTATGATATTGGTACTATAATTTCAAGTTAATGCATTAATATAATGACGGCATTATGATTTAAACGTTTATTTGATTTAAAAAAATTTATCACTTATTTTATTTTTAAACAATAATTATTATCTGTGATTGTAAACAAATTCTTTTAATAAAAAAAAGTTTAGGGGGGCCTCAATGGGACTTGTGCTTGTAAGAAAAGAAGACAAAAGATATGGCACAAATTAAACACATGATTCAGTAGATTTCATGTTTTGTTGTTAGGTATATTGAAACCATGGTAGATTCTTAATACTATAACATTTAAAAATAATAAAAAATTGATTTTAAGATTTTCCAAATTTTGAAATTTAAAAATAGTTTTGCTGTGCATAAATAAATTAAACGGAGCGAAATTGCTAATAAAAATGCAAAAGAAGAAGTAAATAATTAAATAATTAAAAAAAAAATTACTTTAATTTGTCTTCAACGCTAAAGTTACGGTTTTAGGGCCTACTACTCCTTACGATGCTCTCCAAAAGTTAACAAAAAATATTCTCGTAATTTTCAATCACTGTTTTTAGTAAATTAATAATAGAATTTTTTTCTATCAATTTTTTAGATTAACAGTTGACCTCTTCATTTTCAATTTGGTATTTTTTTAATTTGCAAAGTTCTGGCAAATGCTGTAAATTATTATGAACATAACGCCTACTTGTTAATTTGCAATTTTTTATTTTTTTTCTTAAATTTGAAAAGTGTTGGCAAATGTTGTCATCTATGTTGAAAGTGCTAAATCTGTTTTATTTTTATTCAGAAATTAAAATTGAAAGATTTGCAAGAGTCAACTTGACGCAGCCTCTCACTTTGGAATATTTAATTTTAAAAAATTTTTTTGAAAGTGCTTGCGAAGTTCTGACGAGTGCTATAATTTATTTTGAAAATGCTGGGTTTGTTAAATATTTATATAAATTAAAATATCAGCATTTGACAAAAACGTGAATTTTTCTCCATCTATTTTATAATTTAATGATATTTTTAAATAAAAAGAAATAAAAAAATAAAAAATAGCAAATAAATAAAATAAGGTGAGACCAACTTGATATTTTTGTCAAATGTAGACATTTCAATTATTAATAAAAAGTTACAAATAAATTATAGCACTCGTCAGTTTAAAAAAATAAAAAAACTCCGAAGTAGAGAGGCTGCGTTAAATTGACTCTTCTGCTAAAATTCGTAATTTTTTGTTAATAAAAATTTAACTAACTTAGTACTTTCATATTACTTTACAGCATTCACCAGAACTTTGCAAGCACTTCCAAATTCCAAAACGAAGAGACCAAACACTCTATAGTTGGTAGGTGACGCTGCTTATAATTTTCTCTCCGTTAAAATCTAGACAACTTTTGATGAAATCAATAAAAAACTATTATAATAATATAAATATAAATATAAATAAACTTTATTTGGTATAAAAACCATTATTTCATTACACCTTACATTGTATATAGATAAAAAAAAATATGAAACTACAATCAAATAAATTTCACGTCCACATACTCCTTAATTTTTCTTTTAAAACTTAATAATCCTTGATCTCTATAGGCAAACTATTAAATAATTTCAAACCACTATACATGAGCATATACTAAGCCTTATTATTCCTAAATAAATCTACAATTACAATTTTTTAATTTTTTTATTTCTTTAACTTTTTTTACTAATATTAATTTATAATTTGTTATTTATTTGCTACAAATTTTTTTATATGATTGAATTTGAATTAATTGAAAAATTTAAAAATAAATGCAAGTGAACGCATATTTAAACACACGTGTGAGCGTGTGGACCCCTCCTCCCCCGTTTAAAGATTCACTGTTTAAATAGATTTGCAATTTTCAAGCGCAATTTATGCTCAGAAATATAAATCTAAGAAGTATAAAAGCCCCGCCCACTATATGGACCCATTCTATAGGCGGGGCTTTTCTTGTGAAATAGCCAATCGACTAAACTCATTTAGTTTTTGGCCTTTTTTAGACGTATTTGTCAATCTTCAAAATTTAATTTATATATTTGTAATTTAAGCTATCAAAATGTTATTAAGAAATTTTTAAATTTGTGATCCCAGTTAACTCAAGCATCGAATCGTGCACAAAACACATAAAAAACTAATAACCAAATTAACAATAGCGTTAAAACTTTGTCTTTCTTTTATTTTTTGAAATTATGTACACAGTAAACACGATTTCTTCAAACTAAAAAAAAAAAGATTTTGCTTAAATAATCCTTTTTAAAGCAAATAAATTTTGTTTAATTCAAAAATGAAATATTTTGATCAAACAAAAGTGTGTTTAATTAAAAAAAACAATTAAAAAATGTTGGTAACTGTAATAAAAATGATTAATTTCTTTTAATTATATGAAATAAAAAAAATATATTTTTAAACTGTTATTTTATAAAAAATACAATTTTGAGGGGGCTAAAAATTGTTTGCGAGGTGGCCTAAACTACATAACAAGTTATGTGCGACATAATTTATTTATTAAATTTCTATTAATTAAATTATTTACATAAATTAAATAATTATAAAATTTATTTTTGTATGTAATACGATAATTGCTTGTTAATTATTAGCAAGCGGTAGAAGCGCCCTTAAATTGTTGTCGTGATTAATGGAGCTACTTTTTTTTTTTAATTAAAGGTCTAAAAATCCAATTAAATAATAATTTTTAAATTACATTCTTGTGGATCATCGTTCGGAGGTCCCTTGTTCAAGGGTAGCGAGCACCTAAGCTGTTGAGGTGTTTATATCTTTCTGCACCTACTAAAAGCACATTAAGCGTAATTAGAGTTTCTTTTTTAAATATAACTACTTAACTTTTGACATTTCTTTTATCGCAATAAAAATAATTTTTTTGTCGATAATGTATAACCGTTATTGCAATAAACATTGCATAGTAATTACTCAAACTTATGAAATCTATTTAAAAATATAAAAAGTGTTGTAATGATCGTTACTCATAAGTTGTCAGCGAGATAAATAACTTTTTATAGTAATTTAATAAAAATCAGATTTTTATACTGCTTGCTGCATTCAAAATAATTAACTTAAATCGAAGCAATGCATGCGTGATGAAGTTGTAAAACAACAAAACATTAAAGTGATTTCCTGTTATTACTCTTTCTTAATTCATTTACATTTATTCTACCTATATATACCTGCCTACACTTTGCTATTTACATCACGCTTAAACATTTCGTGTCTGCTATGTTCATACTTAAATAATATTATTAATAGATAACAGCCATTCTTTAATGTTTGAATTAATTACAATACCTATTAACAAGTCAAATATTTCAATGAACAGGTATCGACCAATAGTAACGCACCATTCGTTAAAGCTCACGTTAACCGTCCAATCATGATTCCGGAGACGAGGCTGGCGTGTGACGTGTGGCGTATGGCGTCTGACGTCTAGAAATTACATTTTTGTATTTCAGTACTTCACAGATAATATCACATAATATACATTACATACCTACTTGGAAGTTCTTTATAGAAGTTACCTATTTATACATCGATACCTTTCTACTGACCAATCTAGAACTAGTTTAACAACTAGGCCTATTAAAATAGAACTATTGTTTAGAATTTTATATAAAAAAAAATTTAAGATCCTGTTTTTAATCAACAATAATCGCAGTCGTTTAATTCTTCAAGCTTTTACCACATTCTTACACATAATTTTATTTCAGTCACGAAGAATCTCGAGTCTCCACTCAACTTAAGAAATTTGTTATTGTACCGTTTTCGTAGAAAGATTATCTTGATTTGTAGTCAAGATAATTGTACTAGACCCAGTTAATGCAACCACTACGAAGAATAAATAAATCTAATGTTGCCGGCACATGCCTTTCCATAGGCTAGGTAGATCTTTCGTTAAACCAGAGTGTAGTCAAGATTACTTCTTTAATAGCAGGATTACCACCTAAACTATTAATTTTCTTTTATTTAAACTTTAGAAAATTTTTTGTTTATAGCAGAAATGGTCTGAATTTTCTTTTCCGCTATGTAAACTAATACAAAAAAATTATATGCATCAACATTTAATTATTAGCTTTAAAATTAAAAATAATCAGTCAATTACAAGTACCAGCAGTAGTAATCCTGACGTACTCAAGGTCGTTCGCAGTGAAGTAACTAAACAACTTTCCGCACATGTGCGAAAATATTTTGTCGTCATCGAATATATTTTTTGAACTGAAAAAAAACGGTAATAATAAGAAAATAATGCATATTGTTACGAAAGAACGCGTAATTATATTTGATGACTAATGTATGACGTCATGTATGATGAGTCAAACATGATGAGTCATGTGTGATAAGTCATACATGATAACAGCATAAGTCATTCAAATATCGCTGAATTTGCAGTCTGGAAATGAATAGAAATTCCTGGAAGTTTCTGGAAGGCAGTATTTAAGTATAAATACAGATGCTTTCCTGTGACGAATGAGTTCCAGTTCGAAGTTATAAGTGTGAAGATAAATGAAGTTTAGATAAATAGTGAAGTGATAAACAGTATACAGAGTGTTTAAATAAATCCGGACTTAGTGTTAAATAAATTGTAGTGTAATTTAGTTTAGTGTTAATCTTAGTGTAGTAATCGTTTTATTGGTATTAACCGTATCTGTAAATATTTGTATTAGCCCTTTAGAATTAAATAAACGTTTTAATTTTCGTTACAATATAATATATTGTCATAATGTGCAGATAAGACCTTATTTATTTTATTTTTAAAAATTGTGAAGCTTAAAATATCGAGTAGTTTTGTTGGTAAAGTGTAAAAAAGAATTATAAATATTATTATAATTTATTACAATGATTTTTAATAATTTATCTTATGAAATATTTTAAATTAAAAAGTTTTAAATTGAACAAGTTAATTATCTAATGCAAATATTATATAATAAATAAATTCTGATGAAAGCGATAACATTCGCTAAAAACTCAATAAAAATATTAAATGTTATTAATGTTTAATTAACTTGTTCAATTTAAAACTTTTCTATTATTTTAACATGCATTATGAATTTTCCGGGAGTCGGATCACTGCAGCAGTATAGTGCACACTGCGTGAGATTATGTGCTAGATTCAAATTTGGTTTCAAATTTTTCTTTATACTTAGCTACAATAAATTGTTGTGTATGTTGCTCTATGTTGGGAAGGCTATATAATTCAATCCCGGAATTTTTCTTTAAAATTTGAAACTTACTATTCTCCAAATTCTCAGTTTTTTCTTTAAATGTATTATTTAGAAAAGATACTTATCTCACATGCTCTTAAAAAGCGTATAATTTTGAGGCAAATTTTAAGGATTATCCGAAAAATTTAGTAAAATGAGCCAAGAAATTATAAAAATTCATTATCAGTACAAAAATGATAAATCTGTAAAAACTCGGTACGTCGTTTCGGCGACCGTAGTTCGGTCAAACTAAATTTTGCATACCTGGCCCCCTCCTTGTAAGTCCGGATTTATTTAAACACTCTGTATACTTATCTAAACTTTATTTATCTTCACACTTGTAACTTCGAATTGGAACTGATTTGTCACTAGAAATCGCAGCCTTCCAGAAAATTCCATAACCCTTCAGAAATTTCTATTCACTTCTGTGCGTTTCTAGATTGTAAATTCAGCGATATTTGAATGACTAATGCTGTTATCATGTATGACTCATCATATATGACTCCTCATGTTTGACTCATCAATACACGACGTCATACATTAGTCATCAAATATAATTAAACATTCTTTCGTAACACTATTAAACCTTAAAAATCAATAATATCAAAGCTATGGTCGTTTGAAACCAAAAATATAAAAAATTAAAGCGAGGGACTTTCCACAAAAATTTTATTTAAAGATTTGTCTTAGAAAAATGTTTTTTATCACCACCTCAAAGGTTCTTCACGGTCACGGGGACACCCTGGTATGTACTATATATAATAATAAAATAATAAAATACTACTAATACTAGTAATAATAAAAATAATAATATTGATGTAAGAATAATGTTTAGCAAAATTAATTGTAATTCTAAAGTAAGAATAAGTACTTTTAAATTTAACTTGATAAAAATAATAATAATAAGAGATCATTAATAAAAATGTTAAGTTGGCGAATTAAGTTTTACGAGGATGAATCGTCCGGATACCGTTTTTGTTGCCCTTTTTTAGTATCAGGATTGTGATATTCCGATTGTATTTCGATGGTATTTTCAAAGTTACTGAATTAATTTTAAAACTGTCAAAGTATTTCTTCATCATATTTCAGCTCTTCGCCTCATTATTAAATAATTGCTATAGGTTTTGTATCCATTGCTCTCTGATGATATTCATGAGTTGCTTGTATTGGTTAATAGATTTCTTCAACTTTGTCAGCATTGACCAAATTTTCCTGTGGGTGCCGTTCAAGTCATATTCCACACCAATAGCTTTGCTTTAGCTGCGTAATATCTGAATTCACTCTGTTCCTAGTTCTAACGTAGTTTAAGATATCTTTGTGGAGTTGCATAGGCATCTCTTCTTTCATATCAAATTTTTTAGCATAAACCAAAAAATGCACAAACACTTTTTCGAAACTATAAGGTTTAAGTTATCACAATATATAAATACACCGTATGTATATTATCGTAAACGTTTTCACCATACTATGGCATCATCAGGCGATGAACTAGAAAGAGAAACGAGAAAATTCCGTATTTATCGACAAAATTGCAAGAGAAAAAGGAGAGGGTAATTTTAAAAATAGTATAATTTTGTGTGAATTTACTAGAGGGTAGGGGTATATTTAATACAAAAGAGAAATAATGTAGGTGGATGTGAGGTAAGTTAGAAGAGGGGGAAGGAGGTATTATTTCTTAAAAATGTTTAGTAGGGGTAAGTTATTTAAATCAGATTGACTATTTAGTAATGAAGACGAATATTTTAATTTATTAATTTCCATAGCTTCCAAAAATTCCAGTTTTTTACTTTTTTGTGCAACGTGCAAAATTTCGTATTCCCCTTGTTTATGGTTTGTGTCTAGTAGGTGTTTCGCGAAAGTCGATTTTCCATCTGCAAGTCTGTGGGATCGAGTATGTTCATCAAATCGTGTTTTAAAAGATCTACCGGTATGACCAATGCATTTTTGAAAGCATTCACAAGTGAGCTCATAAACCCCTGATTTAGTTAACATGTCTGATTTTGATTTCGCGTTATTAATAAATTTGTTGAGTTTATTGTCCGTTTTAAAAGCGATGTTATAATTGTTATTTTTTAAATATTTCACAATTTTGTTTGATTTGTTTCCGAGAAAAGTAATAACATTGAAGTTCGCGTTAGTTTTTTTAAAAATATTTGGATATATTGAGTTCGATAGAATTTTTTGTTTAATTTGGCGTAATAAGTTATCAATAAGAGTGACTTGGTAACCCATTAGAGATCGCGATATATTTAATTCTGTCTAATTCTTTTTTAAAATTTACGTTACTTAGAGGAATTCTAATTAAGCGATTGATTAAGCGCGAAAGGACGCAATTTTATGTGTAAAAGGATGCGCAGAGCTATTAGGAATAATTATATTACTTTCCGTAGGTTTATGGAAAATGTCAAAAGAGTGTTTATTATTGTCTTTAATTATGTTTGTGCATTTTTTGGTTTATGCTAAAAAATTTGATATGATTAATATCGACCTACACTACCTAAACCACTTATCTATTGATTATCTCTTTTTTTTTTTGCAAAATTTTAACTTCTTCCAAAAACCATGGCTTTGGGTTTCGCCTAGTATTTGTTGAAACTCTTCGTGGGCCTAAAGCCTCATATACAGCTTTGTATAATATTTGTTCCATTTACAGGAAATCCAAGAATGATTGTAGAGAAGCTTTTACATATATTTCACTCGTGGTTCTGTTTGGTGCACTTTTTCGTCCGGAAGAGTGATTGGACCGTACTTTATTATAAATGAGGTTGGAAACGCTGTTACTATAAAAGAATTGCGTTTATTGGACATGTTCAAAAAATCTTTTTTTTAGATGTGTGAGGCTTTAGCAGGACGGCGCCAATTTATTGGGAAATTATTAATTATTTTAAGTAATCGTGCAGTGTTTTATTTAAAATTTAAAAAGAAAGTCTTTATTGAAAAGTGCTAATTAGCTTTCTTCAGGATTTTACCTTAATTAATTTGGAATAATGAGAATTAATTTTGAATTGTTGGGTTACTGAAGTTTTTATAATTGAACTAGAATTGTAATTAATTTTAGTGAAGTGATGTGTGGAAATTAGAAATTGTATAACTGTGTGTTATAAAAGTGATACAATAGAAACGAAAACTCACATATCAAGAAGTGAATTCGATGCAAATGTGCTTTGATTTGGCAGTGTGTTATTGTGATATGAGTTAAAACTTGTCAAGAAATTGACAAAATTTATTTAAAAATTTCTAGATAATTCTTTCAATGGTTAAAATAAAATGAATGAAAGAAACACGCAATCCTGCAATATACATTCTTTATAATATGCTGTTGATCGCTCACAGGGCTTTTTCGCGTTCGTCAGTAAATCTATCGACTGCGCCACTTTATAATGTATTTCTCGACGTTTAACAAGTAGTGTATGTATATATAACTTACAATCTAATCTGATTTTCATTGAATGACACTGGATTGAAGCTGATGTATTACCTATCTATGTACATATATTTCACCTACTTTTTTGCTTAATAACTAAGCTATTTTCATTTTCTACGCATATACATATTATGAAGCTTACTTTGTAACCAAAGTTTTTATTTTTATATAAAACCAGGATTAGTGGCGGATTTATACTTTTGCCGCCTAGGGGCTACTGGTAACTAATTTATCATAAATATTGTTAGTTTACCTGCATAAATTTAATTAATTTTACAATAATTAAATAACGTAACGAATAGAACCGTGGACCTACTGGTTCCTAGAGCCTAGTTGGTTCTTAGCTACGTTACGAAACTTATTACTAATTATTTCACATCTTGTCTTCAAACTCCCTTTACAATATTTTAAAGTCGATTTTCTCGAAAATTTCTGGTCATCTGGCTTTACGACTTTGAGGAGTTGTTATTGGAAGGCTAAACTTCCAGCACAATAAGTGGCAAAATTTACAAAAATGCAGAGGTTTTATAATCTCCTTGTCAGATGATTGCAGTTTTTTACTTAATGTTAAATCGAGATAAAAGATCTTTCCATAAAAGTTTTATAGAACTTTCTGAGTACACTATGTAAGATCGTTTTATTTTCTGTCCATTCATTAAGCTAGTTTCAAACATAGTTTGAGTTAGATAGCGTTGTTGTCCCCCAATAGATCTTTTGGAGCGGTTAAAGTCTAATTTGGAAATGTTTTGATTTATTCCATTTTTTAGAACATGCTCTCGATAGGCCATAAAGTAGGGTCATAAACCATAGCGTTGCTATCAAGTTTATAATGTTTATCGTCATACATTTCAGAGTGTTTCATAGTAGTTGAGCTTGACTGAGGCATTGTATTAGAAAAAACTTCATTGTCGACCAGTTCAGCAAGGTTAAGCTTACGCTCAGTGTTGGAATCATTAAAATCATTCTCCTGGTGTTCATTGACTAGCATTTCAGTTTCAATGTTTTTTTACAATTTTTACCTCATTAGGAGGTGTTATAGTTGGGTGTAATTCGTTTGAAGGCAAGTTTTTTGTTTGTTCACATTTTTGGATTTCCGCGTTGGTTTTGCTATCACATGATCTATTTCCAGTGTTGGGTTTTAAAAAATAATTAAATATATTTACAGTCTTCTTTACTGCTTACTGTACCTTTTCTATCTTTTCCAATTTTGCTTTTCTATAAGCAGCATCACTTAAGCGTTTCTTTCCGTCACTCTTAGTTTTTGATATAAGTATTAATGTAGTAATCTAGTAATTGATGGAAACTAAATTTGTGTCAGTCGTGTTTTTTGATTCAATTGTAATTTATACTTTCTAAGTGGTTATTAGTTTATTCTAATCAGAATAAATCAGTATTAACTGATTACAATAACAAATAGTATGTACAAAATAATAATAAAAGTAACTTACAATTCTTACCTTTAGTTTAGAATAAAGCTCCCAGAAACTGACAATATTAAAACGACAAAAATGGTAAAATCGTATAATAAAAAAACGTTTATAAATAGTTTATTTATTTTATTTTAATCAATTAATTTATTGAAATAGTACTTATCCGTCTAATAAGCCTAATTATCCATTAGGTTTTCTCACATGTGCTTTTGGTATTTTTGCAAAAATTTGTCGCCCTGGACTACAGCCCCTATAGCCCCTCCATAAATCCGCCACTGACCAGGATATTGGTAAGGAAGCTAATAATTATCATATACTTAGCGCATGTATTAAGCAGTAAAACGTTATTGACGACTAGTAAATACCTTTTCGAAGTAACCGATAAGGAATATCTTACAATTAAAAGTTTTACTTTTAGAACATGCCAAGATTTCCTTATTAAGGAATTTATGATAGTTTTTATTGTTTTAGTAGCGCATTAAAAATTCATTCTCACACTCACAGTACAAGATGTATAGAAGCTATCGCCAGGCATTGCGATATTGAACGAAGTAGGAAATGATGGATTTTCAGTTGCAACTGCAAAACTATAATTTTTTTTACAATTGAAAATATTAGTGCTGTTAATGAAAAAATCTTGACAAAATTACATGAGCATTTACATCGGTATGTATAACAACAAACCTCTTTGTAAGTAATGTGGTGTATATTTCGACCTACGCAGTGTGTTGTGCCTTGTACCGTAGGCCAGCGGCGTTTAGCATAACACCGCTAGTAAAGCTTATGCTTAATTTAACTAAGAAATAAGCTCGTAGCGGGACAAACTTGTAGAAGTTCATCGTACGAAGTGGCGGTTAGGCTTTTCTACCACGCCTCTCCACCCGTTTCGGCAGTACTTTTACTCAATGCGTGATCTCTTAAAATTATGTTTAAACACATCAAATTCTAATAGGTTACCATACCTTTTCAACCATCATTCAAATATGCTCCAACTATCTCCAGAGTTTGCTTATCGAGCTCTTCCACCAAGAGCTCGGCCACTCTTATTAGGTCTAAGATTTCCACGAAAAGTTATACGCTTCAAGTAACAAAAATTATTTTATTTTTTTCGCAATAAAACCAATTAGCAAATATTTTTGTGTTAACGTACAATGTACACATGACGTATACTAATTTGTTATATTGCACTGCTACATTCAAGTTTGCCAATAATGTTGACCAAAGAAAACGCATTTGTTATTGTGTATGCTTTTTCAATTATTTGTTATTGTCAAAACAAATAATTACACACATTTTTATTGGCATTCGGGCAAGATTACGATTATGATAGAATTTGAAAATTTAAACAAATTCCTACCTCTTTAATAATATATCTTTGATTGGGTTTTAGGGGAGTAGCACATAAATAGTTTTCAGCCCTACAAATCACCTGGATGGGAAAAAATTTTTAAGACTAACTAGGATATATACCTACATCATAAATAAAGGTGAAAGTCTTCAGGAGACTTCCTGATCATATCACTCGATAAGCCCATCTTTCTTTCTCTTCAAATCAATAGAGCAAATTTGCCTAGCAACCAGGCAAAAAAACGGTGGATGCACTACACCACCTTGTAAAAAAAATTAAAACATTCCTCACAGGAAAAGAAATTGTAGTTGGAACATTATAGACATAGAGGGTGCCTTTGATAACACTTCAATTAAATCTATAAAACAACCGCCGCATTGTTTGTCGGGAGCATTGAGCTCCGCACGATAACCTGAATAGAATCAATGCCAAAAAGTCGAATAGTAACGGCTTATTTAGGAGAGAAAAAGATATCGATGGCAACAGCACAGGGATACCCACAAGATGGGGTACTGTCTCTTCTCCTATGGTATGTCATGGTAGATGACCTACTGAAGAAATTAACTGACGATGGATTATGTGTATTAGGATATGCGGACAATACTGTCATTACAATCAGGAACAAGCACGAAGGTATCTCAAACTTAATGCAAACTACCCTAAACGAAATAGAAGAATGGTGTAAAAAGGAAGAACTTATAGTGAATCCTTCAAAAACCATCATAGTTCAATTCACTAAGCGGAGACAGATAGAAAAAGATAAGGAATCTGTTGAAACGTTTTTCGGGGGAGGTAAAGTATTTAGAGGTAACTTTAATTCAGTGGTTCCCAAACTTTTTTGTCTCGTAGACAAAAATGTTTGCAGATTGTGGGTAGACGCTCTACTTACCTGGTATTGATTTTTTCAAATTAAAACGAACCAAATTAAAATTTATTATCTGTTACATAAAATAACTATAAGCAAAAAATTAATGCTTTTAGTGGGAAGGATGTTAACAAATTTTCGATATTTGGCATCAATTTAGTTAGGTTTAATCTCAAATCTCTTCGGTTAATGACGTCCAGTCTGTTTTTTTGTTGTTCGAAAATTGACAACCGCGCTGAAACCTCTTTCCACTAGTAACTAATACTATATACTAAATGAGATCCACTATCGTTAACCCCCATTGACATCTCATGAACCCCTAATTTTTTTTCTCGCTGACATAGACCCTTTGCAGGTTGTCGTCAACCTCTGGGGGTCGATATAGACCACTTTGGGAACCACTGCTCTAGATGCAAAACTCACCAAGAAATCTCACTTGAACAATACTCTTTCTACATCAACGGAAGCCTTATGAGTTTGTCGCAAACTATTTGGAAGGACCTGGGAACTAAGAACAAAAATGATCCATAAGTCATATACATCAATAAATAATAAGACTCATTGTCACATACGCATCGCTCGTATGGTGGACAAAAACCAACAAAATCACGACACAAAGCAAAATGCAGAAATTGTAAAGGCTAGCGTGTTTATATAATAGGGACTATTTGTACAACCCCAACTGCGGCTATAGAAGCACTTTTAGATTTAGATTAAAAGTCCCTACAAGCGGCCACAAAAATTACTCAAATTAGGAAATATAAAATGGAAGACAAAACTGATCACCTAAAGATACTGAATCTTTCACAGTCAGATCTGTTTTAAACCTTTGACTTAGAAGTCAAACAATACGAAGGAATACAAAATCGTCCAACTGGTATTCAGATGGATCAAAAACTGAACAGGGAACAGGTATAGGCATATATGGCCCAAAATATGCCATCCCACAATTACACTATGTGCTCATGAATGCCTGCAAAAGCATATAAAGGGCAAGCAAATCAATATAATGTCTGACAGCCAAGCTGCGATAATAGCACCCAAAGGCAACACCTTTGAGTCTTTGTCGACATGAGAATGCAGACAATCTCTCAGGAAACTGGCCAAAGGCAACAAAATTGCTTTTCACATTAGCTGATAAACTTGCTAGAGCAAGTTCAAGAACAGTCCCTACTGATCCTGAAGCACTCTGTAAGGTATTAAAAACACACAGGGGGTTAGAGATACAAATGTGGAAAACGGAGAGAAAAACACTCTCTGATACAATGATCAGGACAAAGACAGGTGTAGAAATTTATAGATTATTTAACTGCAAAGGCTAAACAGCTTCTTCTCCTACCAAAAAATGAAATTAGAATTATTATGGGGCTATTCACTGGACACTGTCAGGTGAGATAACACCTCAAAAAAATAGGACTAGAAGGCAATCACAGATGTAGACACTGTGAATCAGAAATTAAAACGGCCAAAAACCCATTCTCTGCAGCTGTGATGCATTAGCTCGACTTAGGCTAGATATCTGAAACAGATATAACTAACACCCAAAGAGGTGAAAAGAAAATCTTTCAAGAGAATTCTATGTTTAGCTAGCAAATAAAACGCCCAGATGCGACGAGATAACGACAAAGATTCTTAAGAGCATGGGGAACCTTGGGACTGATGTGATGCACACAATCTGTGAAGAAGTGTAAAATACAAGAAAATACAATACAAAGCAATATTTGTGCCTATACACAGGTAATGCCTCCCAACAGAGGGTAAGAATTAACAGAACTATCGCACTCATATCTCACTCAAACAAGGTCATACTCTACGTTATCAACAAATGCTTGAAGGTTTTTCTTTTGCCACAGCTAATTAATGTCTTAGAAACTGACATAGCAAGGTATAGGGCGATGGATAGTTTTGTTTACCTGGGCTCTCTTATAGAAAGAAAGCGAGAAACAATAGCTAGATCAACAATAATAAGATTAATACAAATTTGGAGAGACTCTCATATCAAAAACTTTCACTCATATCACTTTTCTCATTGCAACGCAGACATGAACATTTAGAAAGGCAGACGTCAAAAGAATCGAGCGATCAAAATATGGGTGTACAGAAGACTTTTAAGAATGTCATCGACAGCAAACAGAACAAATGTCTGCGTTATAGAAGAGCTACACATCACAAAGAAAGTGTTGATAATAATTAAACAGTCAATACTGCGATATTTCAGATACATAGCGAGAAGCAGCAACTCAATGAAAAAACTTGTTGTAGAAAGCAAGGTGGAGAGGCAATCGCTAACCCGGTAGACAAACAAGGCGAAGAAGATGACGGACTGCGGACTGGCGGAGACATTGTACAAGGATATGTATGGATATTCAAATATTTGAGTAATAAAGTCCAACACCGTAAAAAAAAATTGGCTACTGTATTGGCTGTTTCCATAAAAAGAGCCCCACTCACGGCATGTTTTATTTTATAAAAGTATTTTTGGGCATAAATTGCACTCAAAAATGGCAATTCTAGTTAGTCAATAAATCTTTGAGTCTCTCCAAACATAAAAAAAATTCTAGCATTACCCGGAACTCAAAAATTACTGATCTAAAAAAACCCAGATCATGAAGTACATAAAAAAATGTAAAAAAAATCTTTAAAGCGCGACCAAACTTGAAAATTAGAGATCTAAAAAACTTATATGTATTGCAGTAGTATTCTCCAAAAAATTATTGGAAGAAGCCTTTACTGTCTTAATTTTAGTTTACCTCGGCTAGCTTATCAATGGTCGGCAGCATTGAGCTCTACTCAAGAGTCGGTTCCTATGGCAGTTACGGCGACAATTAAAGTTTTCCTTGTTACAGAAAAATTCCTGCGCCGTTGCGCCAATCTTAGTTGTAACAATAAATTTGTTTTATCTCAAAACTAATTACTAATCCAAATCCAAATTTAAATAAATGTTTAGTAAAATTTGATTTGTTTTTAAAGGGAACGAAGCTAGCATTATCCGTTTATCGTTATCCCAATCGCCTTGTTATCACTTTCACACATTTGCTCGTACAAATATAATTTTTAATTTTCCAATTTTTAATACAAATCAAATTTATTATACGAGCTATTCTCTTTTCAAATCAATCAAATCAATTAAATTAACTTACAATCTTCGCTCGGTAGGAACTCATCAAAAAATATTCAAACTAATTCCAAATATCAAAAAAAATACTTTCAAAAAAGGCGCAATAATGCATTCGCATCAAATCAATTTATTTAAATTTAATCAAAATACTATTCACAATTTCAAATTAACAAAATCTCATATCAAAAATCAACTTCAGCGGGCATACAAAATCTCGCACCCGCTGTCGCCATAGTTGACCAAAAAGCCTCGTATCTCCTTTGTTTCGCCCCCACCTGTCCAATTTTACAATCTTACAACTTAAAATTATTAAACAAAATTTTCATAAAATGTATAGGGTGGGTGCGAATCCCTTTGAAACACCACAGTATATTAACTTGAAGTACAGCAAAAAATTAAAAAATTTTCTAGAGCCTGATCGAACGAGAAAATTACAGATCTACGAAGACGGAGATCTATTTCTTAAGTTAAATTCGGCTACAATTAACGAAACGCAATGTAAAATATATTTATTAAGTAATGTTTGCAGCTGTACAGTCAACTGAAATCGGTTCTGTCCACTAAAACACGCTGCAGCACGTAGATAGATAAGCTATCTACAGACTTTCAATCCAAAAATCAGAACTTTAAAATTAATTATTTCTTAAATTATTTAATATTTAGAGTTAGCCTATAGTTGATCCGCTTCATTTTAATATTATCTATTAAATTCTGCAGGAATTTTACTCATAACTGTAATCTCTGGGGACATTTTGGCATCTGCTGCCACGAACTTTGCCATCAAACTGTTAAAGTTGCTACTCTGCTTATTTTTTTCTTTTTTATATCTATCTAAAATGTTGTTTTCTACACTTTAGACCAAGGGCTAAACCGCAACCAAAAATTCTGTACACCTACTTTTAAAAATTCTAAATAATTCTACTTTTCTATGGCTTTCGAAAATTTTTTCGAAATAAAAATATTGACAATAAGATTTAGAGAGGAATGCGTTACCAAAATGGCCAACAATACTAGAGACTAAACTTTTTGCAAGCTTTGAAGTTTTCTGAAGATTTAGTATTCGTAATTGAAATAAAATTGTAAATTTTTTATAACAAGTATTTTTTTGATAGTTAAAAGTTAAATAAATAGAAAATAATTTAAAAAAGTTTTAGAATTTTATAAGTATTTTTGTGGTATTAAGTAGTATGTGATGTTATAATAATTAAACCTAACAAAATGTTAACAAAATAAAATTTTTAACAGTTAAGTACAGAATACATACTACAAAGAAAACATAATATTTAAAAAATGCTAAAATGACAATAATTCAAATTTAAAAGAGTTGAACTTAGAATAAACAAGCAAATAGAATTCTGAAAAAATTACGCTATCTTTTTTTTTTATTTTTATTTTATAGCGTAATTTTTTCAGAATTATATTTTCTTGTTTATTCTAAGTTCAACTCTGTTAAATGTGAATTATTGTCATTTTAGAGTTTTTTAAATATTATGTTTTCTTTGTAGTATGTATTCTGTACTTAACAGTTAAAAATTTTATTTTTTTTAACATTTTGTTAGGTTTCATTATTAAAAGTTAAATAAATTACGCGTTTAAGAAAAAGTTGTTAAAATTAAAAATCAATTTTTGTAAACAAAACCAAGGAACGAAAATTATTGCGATAGGCAAGCGTATGCCAGGAAAAAATATAGGGGAATGTTGTCAAGGTTGACCCGTCGTCTAGGTCGGCCCACTGCGATTTTTCAGTGTAGATCACTGAAACCACCTATGTGCGAGTGTGGCAAAACATCCTTCAATGACAACGAACTTTTCATGCCATTACTGATTTTGGAGTGTAATGTTGAAACGTGTTGTGCACTCATTCACTGAACTGAACTGAAAGACAAAAAAAGTTTTCCACCAGCTGCAAATAGAGCATGAAAACTTGGAGGAAAAACATTAATTCCTTAAGATAAGCATCTAAAATGTGTTATGTGGATAGTCTTTAAAAATTATTGAAGGGAAACATTCAATTTCGCTACTTGTTTGGATGTAGTGTGACGCGATGTGGTGATGGAACTTGTTGTCAAGGTTGGACCGTTGCAAAAAAACCACGTTGGTAAATGCATCATCTGCTTGGAAGCGAATGCTTCGTCGCCTGAACCGCAACAACTATATTGCATGCATTAAATGCAAGAAAAATGTGCATTTGAAATGTGCCAAAATGGCAAGGAGCTATTTTATTTGCCAAAACGGTGATTCAGAATTATGTGTCATGTAAATCAGTTCTCTGCGATATTATATTGTAAAGTTTCACTCAATCGAATAAAAATAAAATAAATTTGGTTTATTATTTCATCCAGTCAATTTTTTTGCATGAATTTGGCAATTCTCAACGGTGGGCCAACCTAGACAGCATTGGGCCAACCTTGACAACATTTTTTTTTAATTCTTGCATAAGTTCTCTATTTTTTATCCAATCAATTTGCGATTGCCTCGAAAGTAGCTTTATTCCTAGATCTTTCTGATCATGTGCTTAAATCAACAAAATTCTTTCTTACACGGAAGTTATGGGCAAAAGTTAACAGGGTGGCCAACCCTGACGACATTCCCTTATATATATAAAAAAATTGTCAAACATTACACAAAAAAAATCCTATTTTAATATAGGGTGTATTATACAATATCAGCCATAAAGCCTAAAATCTGTCAATCCCGGGAATGTCTAGATTGCCGGCACATAATGAAATCGTCAAACTTGCTTAGTGTTTGACTAACCGTTTCAACTATTCCCAGTAATTGCTAATTATAAACTAAACATGAATTAACAAAAAAAACCCAACACTAACACTAGATAAATATAATTATTATTAATTGTAATAATTATGAATTAAAAAAATCCATAACATATTTACGTACCTGTACTATTTACACAAAAATAGTAATTTTCCTATATACAAAACTACCTTAGTTTTTAAAATTCTTAAATCAATTTTATTAAATGTAAAAAATCGTATACAAAAATTCCTCTCAAATATTTTAGAGATTGTTCTTGCGCCGATGGAGTTTAGGCAACTCCATTAAATTGTAGCCTTGAAGGTTAACATCTTTGCCTCTTAAGTCCACTGGACAGCTAGCCAAACTGTCGGAGAGTAAACTAGGGGGAGCTTGTTTAAAAGAGTTAATGCGACTGTAAGAAAGCCAGTTCACTTAGCTGAAAAGATTGATGCCGATGTTAAATGTGGGCACCGTGAAGCCAATAACGCGCAGAAGAAAGCTTTATTTTGCTCCGAAATAAAAAAAGTCCTCTTATTTACAAACCCGCAGCTATACAAAAAACTAAGAAATCGAAAGAAACCCTCAGTAGGGAAGCGGCTTACGAAACAATAAGTGGGTGACTTAAATTGCTCTATATTCTCCGTTAGGTAAAAACAAGAGTAACCAGTAGAAAGCAAATGACAAAAAGACAAAATCACTTCTGAAAATTGTTATACAAGTAAATGCAACTAAATATAATGCAATTAATTATTTTTGTAAATGCAAAAATAACCTTGGTAAAAATACCAAATGCGATTGATACCACGTATAGTTATCAATAAATTTGCGTTGCATGAAAATTTATACGCAGTAAATTTGTGTATTATAAATTACCAAAATAATTCGCAAACACAGCAAAAATATCAAGTAATACGGCAAAAAAAATGCAGCAATGATTTCAGCAATCATTCACAATCAATTTCTCTTTCTTCTTTTTAAATAAAAAAGTTTACCACCAACCTAATACAACACACACTTTCGCATTTTTTGCGCAAGTCTTTCTTTTCAAACCTGCGTTCTGCTGCTCATCACCCTATACCGGGTGCGTCACAATAAAACCTACTTTTGAACATTACAAAATTCCTATACTCCTATAAATTCTTATAAATTTTGTTGATATTTTTTGTAAAAAAATGAAGAAACGTTGAAACAAATTAGGCTTTTTTAAAGACCCGCTAAATACACTCCAGAAAGTTGGAAAACTTGGTTTGAACAGATTAGTTCGTTAAATTTGCAGTGGGTGTGTAGCTAAGTTAGATTTGAGAAAAAAATATGTTACAATTTTTATGGTTTTTTGCATCCAGACTTTTACATCCAGAAAAGTTATAACACTTCTGTTATCAAACTAGACGTTGAAATGATTTCAAAAAAAGCGACAGAGATTAACAGAAAAAAAATTTAAAGGAATGAAGAAAGACAGAACATTGCTTTGATTTCAATTGTAACAAAATTTTGTCTAAGAATTTTTTTAGTCTTTAGTCATTGCTCGTTGGTAGCGCCTGTGGTAGTCTAATTTTGAAAATATCCGGGAAAAACGTTATCAATATACAAAATAAAAGTCATCTTACACATTAAGATAAAATCACATGTCATTTGCTTATCTTCTCAAATGTCAATTATGAGGATTAGCGAATTCCGGCGAATTTGGAATTGGAAGTAACAGTCCCGAGCCGAGGGAAAAATTAGAAAATACGAACTTTCACGAAGTTATTTTCTAAAATTTTCTGTCGGAATGGGGCTGTTTTAGCAATTACAACGCGAGAACTGCTTCAATCATTAATTAATTAAAAATTTGACATTTATCTCCGAGCAACATGCAGTAATTTCAATTTTTTAGACTGAATATTTTCATAGAAATTGATATTTTTACTTAATTTTGCATATTAGCTCTAGTCGAGACACTCATTTTGTGAATTTTCATCGAAATTTCTTGATTTTTGTAATTAGTAATTCATATACTTTCTTTCCGAAGATTGCCGAGAGATTAACCTAGTACTAATTTGTCCAAACTGGCCGCCGCGAGGGTTGTAATTTCCAATTTTTCCCTCGGCTCGGGGCTGTTACTGTCAAGTATTGCATTAGGGCAGGTAGAGCCAAGGAGAGTGTGGAAAAATTTATTTTTCGCTCTGAGGAAAGCAAATATTTCTATACAATAACATAAAATTCTTAAAATACGAAGGCAACTCATCAAAAAGAAAAAGAAAAGAAAATGTTTCGTAATATAAAAGTAATAAAAAAAACAGTACAAATTATAGAGAAGATATCCAGAAGTTGTTTTTATGGTGATTTCATTAGCATGAAGTAGTTCTAGGAAGTGTTTTGCATTGGTATCTGTTTTAATTAATCTTGAAAAATTATGGGGTGATAATTTCAAAACCTCTAGAATGCTGGTAAGTAGATACTACTGATAAGTAGTAAAACTGATTTTTTAGTAGTATTAATTCATTGAAAACTTGACTCAACTGACGTTACTGCCTATAGTAATCAAGCAGTGCTTTGCATACAGAGCTAAACGTAAATATAAATTCAAAATTGTCAATAGCAGAATACGAAAAGAATAATTCAGGTTGACAAAAAAAATAATTTTGTAAAATATTTAATTACAAAAATTTTCGTACGAATAAAATTAAAAAACTTCATAAGTATTGCAATATCTCGCTATATTAAATGCATAACGGCACAAGTCAGCATTCAGTTAATAGAGATGCCCCAATTTAGGTATTAGTGGTGTAGGTCTGAAAGGATGTTTACATGCTACCGGTGCAAAGCCTCATACTTTACATACTAATCCAGTATGTTTTACGTTATCGTGATTACCGGTTTATCAAATTATAATCTGTATTTTTTTTATAAATATCCAGTCGTATTCGGAAGATTACAAAACATGCATTTAAATTTACAAACATGCAATTTTGTTTTTTTGCAGTTTAGCTCGATAAATAGATTTATATGCGAAATTAATTTTTATTTTTACACTATTATTAATTTTTTTCATTTTAATAAAAAGGTAATACCTAACCGATTAATTTGATATGTAAAAAATAAAATAAACTACTTTTTTCACTATTTATACCCATAACAAAACAATAATTTCGTAATTTCGTGACATTACAAAATTTTTCACCCTTAACATTAAAAAATTTAAGTTTATTAAATTTTCAATGATTGTCTATGCCTCTTTTTTTTATTTTTACAACTTTTTCCGAATTCGGGCTTACTGCTGGCATGTGGCAAATTCGTCATTTTTCATCCTGCCAAAATCTATAGTTCACTGAAAAGGTTAAAAATTTCATCGAGAAAGGGAAAATCTAGTAAAGGAAATTCTGAGAAAATCCGAAAAAATCTTAGGTTATAATGCGATTTCCTCTTCAAATTTCAGATTGCACTATGCAATGGTCACTAGGGGAGATTATTCCTAAAGGAATATACACACGAATCCGCAAAATATTGGTCGTTCAAGTAAAAATTTAGCTAATAAATGGTGTAAATGTTTAAAGAAAATGTATTCGCAGATTACAAACTTACATTATTTTGCAAAATTGTAGTAGGTAATTTTAATTTAATTTAATTCCACTATAAAATTTAACTGGTTATATGGTAAGCATAAACACGCAATAGTAAAAATTATGTTGATGTTAAAAGAACGTAATTCCTATCTGGAAGATATTAAATACGTATCTAATTTGAAGGTAAATTAGATTATTATTATTATAATTAAAATGGAATTTATAAACTGAAAATTTAATAGAGAAATATGAAAGAGGTCAAACAAAAACAGTTTCTTCTTTACTTTATATACACTAAAAGGCGGATTATCTACAACTACCGTCGATTAATAAAAAAAAACTACGCCCGCATGATTTGTCCTAAAGGTACGCGGTCACCAAGAATTAAGCGAGGTGAGATGCGAGTGCCTTTTTTTTTGTTTCTGGTCACCACATACCTTCATTGTGATTCCATTTTGGTTCCTAGTTTGTAAGTAGACACTTGCACCCACACACCATAATCCAAAAGTTTGGTACAGGTATTTTAAAAATTATTCAGCATATTTCTGGCACACCTTTAAGCTTTTTTTTAAACTTACCATGTCGATTAGTCGGAATTTATAAATAAATAAACGAAAATCTTCACTTTTTATAAATTTTTTAATTGCTACAAATATAATAGATTAAGGTGGTGTATGTTATCATTTAATTAATAAAACGATGATGATAATAATAATAATGTAATAAAAAGAACACAAAAAGGATTCATGTTCATATGAACATGAATTTGTGAGTTATATCAATACCAATATTAGTAGATCATTGTTTGTAATAAGTCATACCATTAATCATTATATCGAAATACAATTTCAAGATACATTATAATGTTCTTCGAATTCTTCCCACAGACCACCAACCACCACTCGTCAGGCCACCAATTGAGAAGAATGGGTTTAATATGCCTTACATATCATATCTACTATTCGTTAGACAATTGCGTTACTAATATTTGATTTACAAATTTTATAAAAAATTAAAATATTAAAAACACATTTCAAAAATAAAACCACTATAATCATTGGTGTAGCTACCCTGGAGCAGTTGGAGCAAACTGCTCCGGTCACCCGAATCATGAAGACGCTAAATTAAAAAAATAAATAGAAATTCTTAGAAACTTTATTCTGCAAAATTTTTAAATTTTTTATTTGTTAGATTTTCTATAAAATATAACAAAAAAATTTATAAATAAATAAAACTAACTATAATTAATTTATTTTATACATATATTTTGAATAGAAAAATTTTAAGTATGTCTTTGGGGTAATTAGTAGTATGTATTGTTAAATTGTTTTTTTTTATTGTTTTTTCGTTTTTCTTAGTTATGTGCGACTGATAATCGAAAATAATCGTGAAATAAGGCCTTATTCCGCTTTACTAAATTTTTATTTTAAATTTTATTATATTTTTTTATAACGTAATTTTTTATTTAAAACATTCTTAGTTAATATTTAAAAATTTTATCAATTTTCAAATAGTAATTTTTATTTTTTTTTTGTTTATTTAAATATTAAATGTAAATCAATGTTTTTACTTTAGGGTTAAAATTAATAATCTAAAGGTTTTTAACCGACTTCAAAAAAGAACGAGATTATCAATTCGCTTGGGTTTTTTTATTATTTTTTATGTTTGTTACCTCGAAACTCCGTCATTTATGAACCGATTTTTAAAATTCTTTAGGCGTTGAATCAAGTATAGTTTTAAGTTGGTCCCATTATAATTTCATTCGTATTGGATCTTGAACTTCGAAGATAAACCGGAAAAACCCTAAAACTTCTTCTTAACTCTCCTCAAAATCGGCTTAATAACGCATTAAGTACTGAGTACCTGTACCTGTTTTATTACCTGTTCCTGCCCGGTGGGTCAGAATCTTTTCTTAAGTACCCTACTTTTATTAATCTTCTAAGTAGTACGTTAAGTATAAGGTAAATAGTAAATACATCTATATCAACTATGATCGGATTTTTAAAATTCTTTTTGCGTTTAGTAGGTCTACCCATACTCGCTTTTGATAAATAGTTACGGAACGCAACATGCACTAAAAAGGATAAAATAAAAAAAAAAAAAAATTAAAACCCCACTTAAAAAAAAACTACTGTGAAAAAAATGTACTGAAAAGTAATAAATAATTACGTTATTTAGTTACTTCAACTAGCTGGCTAGGCGGTCAATTATTGTAATCTTTGCAGTTGGTGCCGGCCAAGCTGTTAAGAAATTTAGTGTTAGTAATTTAGCCAGCTTGACTGGCACCGACTCCAAAGATTACAATAATTGACCGCCTATGCCAGCTAGTTGAAGTAACTAAATAACGTAATTATTTTTTACTTTTTAGTGCATTTTTTAACAGTAGTTTTTTTTGAAGTCGGTTTTATTTTTTGTTTAGTTTACTTTATTTTATATATTAATTTGATGTTTGCGTAAAAATATACCAGAATACCAAACACTTGCTTGCCGGGGGTAGCTCCAGTGTGCGGTGGTAAATCAGACTTACTTAGGGTCGAGGGTTAAAAAAAAGAAATACCGGAATTCGAATTAAAAAAAGTTGCAATTGAATTATTTTAAACTTGAAATTTTTTATGTTTTGCTCAAGGACGGACTTTAATTTATCAACTCGAAGCAATATCGGCACGGCTCTCTTCCAATATAATTTTATTCTTCTAATCTTGTAATTAAATTTATATTAACTTTAAAATTAAAACCTTCTAGAAATTACCATAGCAATGGCTTTACCTTGTTGCAGGTATCGGTCGCGCTATCAATTCCGTTGTTAACAAATTTTTCTTCCAATATTTCAATAAAAAATTTTATTAATTCCAATTAAACGATTGATCGTCAAAAAAATCATTTTAATTTTAAAAATTTTTCAGCTTACAAAGTCAATCTCAGCGACCGCGTTTGACCAAAATATTCTCAAACAAAATTCTCGTCAACAACATTCAAAAATATTACAATTTCAAAACTAATCGCTCAAAAACTCAAGATCGGCGGAGCAAAAGCTGTAGCTATACAGGAAAGATTAGAAAGATCGGCTACAGCGAAGGATATTGCTTTCATTAAAAATTTAATAATGTGTATGTGCGTGGAAACCAAATCAACATGTATTGTTATTACAATCTCTTTCTCTCTCTCTCTCTGAGTTCTTCACCCTACGTAAAAACATAGTAAAAGATTATCTTGGCAGATACCTCGGAGGTTTACCATTGCCTGTCGAGGGAAGACAGTCAAAATAAAGTTTTTTCTCCGCTCGGGATTGAACCGAAGATCTCGGTTTAGCAGTTGACGGACATAAGCATCATGCCGTGACCGTCTTCGGTGGATTAAATACAATCGGATTGGATCGTCTCCGTGCTCTGGTGAGAACGTAAAGCAAGCGGTCCTTCTGAGTTGAAGATTGACAACATCAATTATTAAAAAAAGTGTTACAGACATTCCCCAATCCAGCTTAAGCAACAGTGGGGTCTAAATGCTAAAACTTTTTTTGACAAAGAAATAGCCGATGGTCCAGGAATGACCTGAAGGGTTGATAATGAGTATAAACGGAAGTGTAGATACACGTTTTTTTCCAGAATTTCCATTATAACCTTAGAAACAGTTGCTGATATAGCACTTCCTATAGCGGCACCAAAAAATTATTGGCAAAGTTTTTCGTTGGATTTAAGTACATAGTTTTCAGTCATAGCTTAAATACATTCAAAAATTTTCTCTATAGGAGCACATCTATAATTTTTAATTATACTTACTGTTAGTAAGTCCTCGGTGTGTACTTACTCCACCTTTCATGAGTTTTATTTTTTATCGACTTTCTTTACAGAAAAATTATTTACCCGATACAATTCTTTTGTATTCGTGCTGTATAACTGTTGCTTCAAATTAACACAATTTCGACTTTTACTTATTTTATCATTTTTGCCCACAATCCCCAAGTGATTTAATTTGATTTTGAAGTGGCTCTAATACTCTTAAAAACTTGTCGCGCTTGGTCTGGAGTTCTTTTTAGATCATAACCTCCGATAGTTCGTAGTGCGAAGCAAGGATTGTTGGTATTCTTAACCCGATACTGCCAAATCTGTAGGTTAGAGGTATCACTGTATAAGGTGGATTATTTTGTAAGCTCATCGATAGCTATCGAAATGAGTACTTTTTTATTGCCTTTAATCTGTGGGGTTTGTATTTTGAAAGAGCAGTTAGCTTTATTTTTCATCATTTCAAAACGCACCTGAACTTTCGTTTTAGATATTTTTTTGATTTATTTTATGTGCTCTTGGAGAGCATCCTCAACGTTATTACTTGTGGGATCACGCTATTTTTTGTATAATTTAATATCTTTTTCTATACGTGTGTTTCTTCTAAAAAACTGGAGTTGCCGGATTTATTTTTTTAAATGTTGTACTCGCTTTCGCGATATTCAGCTAGTTGTAAGATCAATTAGGGCTCTCCATACGAAAGAAAAGCTACTAATTTTTCTAGCGTGTAGAGAAAAATTGTCTTTTCCCGCAAGAGGAGAAATAATTTTTACCTCAATATAATAAAAGGACACTAAATACAAAAAGGGCACTTGATTTAAAATTAATTGTAAGAATTAAATCAAATTGAGTGATGTTAAATTAATCGAAAAATAACTTTTTAGTACTATTTTTGCTGACAATCTATTAAATCGGCATTAAATTGAGAGAAATCTGATTGAAGAAACCTGTAACCATGTTTTTAAGAAAATGGCCTTATTCAAAATTTTTAAGTTATCAACAAGGATACAAAAAATTGTTTATGAACTCAAATTAAATGGGAAAAGTTATACGATATTTACAAAGCCGATTTTTTAGTAAGGTTTTCTAAAAAGTTTATTTTTAATAGATTTCCACCCATTTGTAAATGAAAATTTTGATGTTTACTATGCTTTGTAAATAAAAAGAAAAAACACAAGGAAAACATATTAGTAAATTAAAACTGATGCAATAGTTGACTTTGCAAACTGAAGATGTTATTCATTTTATTACACAATTGTAAGATCGTTTTAATTATTAATTAAATTGATTATCTTTTGACTTATGAGATCGTTGACGTTAATGGGTAAATTTAAAACTTCGTACGAACAATTACATGTTCATGTTTGGTAAGCAATGTAAGTATCTGCGGTGTAACTGATACAATTTTTATAGTTTTTGAACGAATAATTAGATAATTTATAACCAAATTTGAGAGACTACAGATACTTCTAATTATATTGCCGGAAATGGCAGCAACTTAAGTAGTATTTAATTTTTCATTCATTTTTAATTGATTTTCTTGCACCAAGCAAACAAGCATTGCTTCTCTACAATACAAGTAAATTGGTCTATCCGTGAATATATATTTATGTATTATTTTTCAATTTCAACAAAATTTCAATTATTTAAAAATATAAAAACTGCAATGAGTCAGGACACATTGCACAAAAATGTTATTTTTGTTTCAGCCTTGTGAATACCGCTCATTGATATTTCTTATCATATCTTATAATGAATATTTTATTTAAATTTTTTAATTGAACCGATTATAAATAATATTTTAGTTGTCTAAATTCTTTTTTAACTTCCCACATTAGGCCCCCCACATAGGATTGCAATCATAAGAACTCGTTGACTTCTTGCATTTACAATATTTTACCAAGTAGTATTCAATTCATGTTAATAACATAATAGCTATCAGGATCGCTATTTTTATTCATATTATTTTTTTTCAAAATGCAAAGTGTTTTTGGAATTCTTAACCAAGGTACTTTCGAATTTTCTTTTCTGTTAACGAAAGAGAATTTTGCAATTATCACTTAATTGCCAAGTTATGCAAGAAACATCCGTATTGGTCTTCAGCATCTGGTTCTGCGGATTAAAAGAGACCAACCACTTGCCATTATTACTTGTTCATCTCCTACCAGATGTTTTAACTTCAACGGTTTCGCATTTTTTCGCAAAATATTTGTGGTTTAATGTGAGAATATTTAATTAGTGACAACTTCAAATTCAATATATAATATTTACTTTAAATTTGTATCCTGGATAATTAATATACAAAATATTATTAATAATATTGTACAAAATATAATAACAGTCACAAATAAAGTCATATTATCAAACTTGCAGTTTCTAAATCAATTCAATTTAAGATATACAATTTCCAATATTTTATAAAAACATTTATATCTATTTATATTAAATAAACGTTGTATATAAAGATATTAATGTTATTTATTATTGATATGTAATTAATAATTAATATTTTGCATATAAAAATTTATTTAATTTAAACTTTTTTGCAAAAATCAAATAACGTTTTTAAGATTCATTTAAAAGCACCCAATCTTAAACAAGAGTTTATACATCAAAAATCATAGTTATACAGGAAAAAATTAAATCATTTATTTTTAGCCTTCCATTTTTATCAAATAATGATAATAAAGTTCAAGTTTTGTTATAAACGAAGATAATTAACCGACTGAAAATATCGTCATCATAATTTCATAAAATTCAACGTATTTAATAATTAATAGGTATGCAGATAAAAAATTGTGGTTACTGTTACGTATCCTATTAAGCCTTGGAAAGAGAACAATTTTCTGAGTATATTAACACAAAAATTTCCTTGAATTATGCAATAGTTGCCGAAATAACAGCATTTTAAAATTACGAAAAGCAGGGAGATGTAATATGATACATCCGATGTGTGACGGTCGGTCTCACGTTGAGGTACGGTCTCGTCGGTGAGGGTCTCATTTTGTTGACGGTACGTGTGCTTTAATATACTCTTAATGTTGTTGTCCTGACTTAATTCAACAGGCCGATAAAGCGTTACCGCGATAAAGACCAGCGTTATGTAATTATTTTAAATTTGAAATCCTCATCCCTTTTATTTTAATTTCTCTTTACTGCGTCTGCCACTTTTCATTTAACACCACCGATAGAATAATATGTTTAAGATACTGAAATTGGAGTTCCCTGACACGAAAAACTTCAGCAGCGACGTACAAAACTCGATTGACAATCGTGTTTCAAATCGCGAAACTGTTTTTTCCCGTTTTAAGGACATCTTTTCTCACCCCCTTTTTCCTGGTCACTACTGCACGACCAGCGAGACATCCGAGACGGTACACCACGACATAGATGCGTACGCTTTTTAAGGTTCAAATAGCTGCTTGCCCACAAAATGTCATTTTGTTAGTTTTCAACGCACTTTGGCAAATTTTGGTTAAACTTCTTCAAAGTTCAAAATTCAAAATTGTTAATTCCTCTTGTCTAAGTTAATTCACCACTCGGATCGACGCGGCCAAACCCGCGTCAGCGTATATTTTGATCCAAGATCTCCAACGCCCGTTACCCACTCACCAGATGAAGAAGATTAAAGCGCTTACGGCGCTAAACGCTTTGCATTGTCATTCCGCTACGCTAGTCGCGGTCGACACCCGGACAAGTTCTATGGCTTCGAGTTCCACCCTTGGCGAGTTCTGTCATTCTTCAGGGATATTTTTAAATTGTTTTACCTTACACAACAACGGCTAATCATACAGCCGTGTTAAAAGGTGTATCTAAAATACATGTAAATTTAAATTTTTCAAATTCGATTTTTTCGAGAACTAATTTATAATTCAACTAAATTTTTGTTCTAGTATGCTTAGAATAAGTGTCCTTTTACCAATAATCAATAGGAAAAAGTTCAATTCTTATGATAGGATACGTGACAGTTCCCAAAATTGTTTTTATTGTATATAAAAAAGCAATGAAAAGGTACGAGTTTTTGATGAACACTTTTGTGAGGTTTTTGAGCCGTTTCTTGCCGAGATTCTTCCAGAAGAGGAGAATTTAATCTATCAAGCTATAAATTCCTCCTATCAGATGGGCCTCCCGATAAAAGTATTAAAGATGGCGGAATCTTTATACAAAGGAAGTACCTGCAAATAAGCTTCTTTCCTTCGCAGTGAAAAACAGCACAAAGAATTTTCATTCCGAAACTTGGAAAAGATCTAGCGGAAGCTGTCTTGTATCGTCCAAACAGCCTTTTGCCTGTTCTCTCTAAGGTGTTTGAGAAACTTTTTTTCATTTTAACTAAAGCCTCTTCTAGAAGTAAAAAATCTAATACCAAACCATCAATTTGGACTTCGTCAGCGGCATTCGATTATTGAGCAAGTCTACAGAATTGTCAGGAAGATTAAGGACGACTTGGAGAGCAAGCGGTGGCTTTTTTAGACATATCCTAGGTCTTTAATAAAGTATGGCACAAGGGATTAACTTATAAAATTAAAACCAGCTTACCTCATCCTTACAGGATTTTCCCTCCTTTAAAATTCGATTAACTTATGGTGAAAAAACACGTGGCACTCGGGTTGTCTGTAAAGTCGGTTTACGGGCAATAATTTTACGTGATAACGTTATAAGAAAACATTGATCAAAAATTGCATACTTTTATGAATTGAATTGAATTATGTTTTCTTATGACGTAAAATCACGTAAAATTATCGACCGTAAACCGAGTGTTCATTTAAAAATTGAATTGAATTATGTTTATGTAACAGATAATACGAATTAAAACTATGTTATTACATTAACCCTCAGTAGGTTAGTGCGTTATGTGCATGAAACATAATTGCATCATTTGGTTATAGCGAGATCGAACCTCATGCCGGACAAGTTTTTTTTAATGGTATTTTATAATTCAAATGATGTCTATGTATGATTCAAAGCCGATCATGCCTCTCTCTTTCTCGCGCTTTCGCTTGCGGAACGTAACAATTTTTCGTGCGTGCAGCCGGTATATCAATTTATAAGACGTGATCACGTCAAAAAAGTAAGAAAGGATTTTTTGACGATGAAATTGCAAAAAGAATACTTAACGGAATTTATTTCATTATTTGATAAAACGAAACAAAACTAAATTGTATAAATGAAAAAATAAAAAAAAGTGAACAAGTTCTTGAAGCTGTATAATGAATGACCTAAAGAAGATGTTTTTCTTCTTAATGGGATTATCAACTAGATCCATAGTGTAACCATTATTAAACGCGTTATTTACGTCAATTGGACATTTTCTTTAAACAACTGCATTTTAACGACCATCACTTAAGTTATAAAAAGCAAACAATTTTAATATACTACTTAATGTATTTATTTTAATATACCATAAATACAGTTCGAACAAAATGACAAAAACGTATAAAAAATATTATGCAATATTCAAATCAATTCTCCATAGAATCTTTTTATAGATGACCAATGAATGGATAACTAGGTTAAAGTTTGGGTCACATTCAAATTGCACCGATAGGTATGTAGGCTTCATTAATGGTAAGCAGTTAATCTCTTTTTGAGGGGTTTACATTGATATACTACACCAAAATATTTTCGAAGTATTTATAATATAATATATTAATTCGAAATCGGCTGCAAGCGCAATTTGCATAACCAAGTCGATTACCGCAAGGTCACACCGAGGAAAGCTGTGGCGGGTTCCGTGCGTTCCCTTGAATTCCAAATTTTACAATGCAGTGTTCTCAAAAACTAATGGATAATCCAAGGTTTTTAGTAATAGTGCATAGGAAAAAGTGCAAATCGTGGTGAGGATTCACTGACAGTTTCCATTTAGTTTTCACATTTTCGTAATTTAGTTTAGTTTAGTTTTGGTGCACGTTTATGCAAAATTTCATGATAAATATTTGATCACGTGATTCATCATATGCAACTGATCCTGCGATTTTTAACACAAATTAATATATACAGACGCGACGGTCATTAGCTTAGTGCTTCGGAGGCCAGGGAAAGCCCCCGGTCTCTCTGAGTTGAAGTTATTAAAAACAGGGTTACAGGCATTGTCCAATCCGGCTTAAGCAGTTGTGGGGTTTAAATGCTGAAACCTTTCTCGACAGCGAAAGAGGCTGATAGTCCAAAAATGTACTGAAAAGCTGATGAAGATGAATTAAAAGAGTCTGTGAAGAAGAAGAATAAGAACATATCCACAGATATTAATTATTATTATTATTATTTATTTATTTAATAGCGTTACGTTTGTTTTTTTTGCCAAACTACGTTATCTCTTTCAAAACTTACAAGATTCTTGTTAGAAGGAGGATAAGTTCTTATCAATTTACAATTTAAATATTGCTCTTCATACTGTCTCACATAACCTAAGGTGTGTGTTCGTTTCCTTCACGATTAATTTCCATCTTTAGCGGTCGCTGTAAGGCTGTCTCTAATCTGCCACTCCGATCGCTCTTAAATCCTCGATCACGCAGTCTCACCATGGTAGTCTCGGTTCTCCTCTGTGTGCGGTTCCCAAAACATCACCTTTTTTGTTCTCTAAATGTCACTACTCCTCATGACGTGACCCATCCATTTCGATCGTTGAGCTTTAATGAACCTCCGTACTTAATCATTTCTGCCATCATCTCGTCGCTGCCTGGTGCCTTTCCATTTTTAAGTCTTTTTATTGATTGTTACTATCTTTTCCTTATCTGATCGTTTATTTTTTCTTTGTCCACGGTCGAGTCTAACTCAATTTGTTCTTGTTTATTTTCTCTGTTTGTGTATAGTAGCTTCTGAAAATGTTCCGTTCAAATTTTCTTTACCTTTTCTGTTTCTTAATAAAACAGAATAGTTACTAAATTCAGAATAGTTTCTTCTTAATGAAACAGAATAGTTTCCTTATTGAGTTTCTTATTCCTTTTGGTTTGACTGCAATTAATTTTTTTTTGTTCCGGATATTCTGGTAAAACCCTTTCATATCTTTTCTGTTGTTTTTCTTCTATTTCTTTCTTCTTTTCTTCTACGCTTTTCTTTTTCTGGTTTACTGTCAGATAACTATCATCACGAATTTCAAAATTTCATCTACACTATAGGAAAGAAGGCAATTTACTGAACATAAAAAGAAATTCTTGGACCGTCCATTAGTTTTCGAAAAAACGGAATTTTAAAATTTCAAGTAGCAGGGAGATGTAATACGATATACCCCTATACAACAAGTCGCTCGACGGTAACTTGCACGTTAATCTCCCCGCTCATATTTCTGTTGACGGTACGTATGCTTTGATATACTCTTAATGTTCGCTGTCAGTTGCGGTCAGCGAGTTGGCGAGTTCTGTTATTCTACAGGGATATTTTTAAAGTTGTTATGTGTTAGACAAAAATACAGGCCCGCTACTAACTCAACCACGGCCTATCGTAGATCCATGTTAAAACGTATATATCTAAAATACATGTAAATTTTTGAATTTTAAATTCGAATTTTTTGAAAACTAATGGATGATTCAGGGATTTTTTTGTTCTAAACTGCTTAGAAAATTGTCCTATAGTGTAGTAGAAATTTTGAAATTCGTGATTGTTAGTTATCTGACAACCCTCCTTTTTCTTATATTTATACAGCTTATTTGCTTCTTTTCTCTTTTTACTGTACTTGTAATAGTCATCTTCAGTGCTTTTAGTGTATAGTCAGTCCATTAAGTCTTTCTAGTCTTTTTTCATTCATCTTCACACATTCACTGTCAAACTATTTTTTCCATTTTTGTTTTTCATTCTTTCTTAGTTCCGATTCGTTACATTATTTACTGTATTATCGTTTCCATTGATGGCTTCTGCTTGATATCTGCGACTACAAAGTAATGGTCCGTATTAGTATTGGCTCCCTTGTAGGTTCTCACATTTCTTATAGACGAGGCGCTTTCTGTTATCAATACATGATCTATATTTAGTTCCCTTCCGTCCTGTTTCCTTCTGGCCAGATCTAAATAATTTTATGTTTTTTCTTGTGTTTATACTTTATGCCATAAGATTATCATATTCAAATGTATACTTCCATTCTTATTTGTGCTTGAGTAGACTGTCTTCTTACCGACTACGTCATCTATATGATCTTCCTTCCCAATTTTTGCGTCGAAATTTCCAAGTATCACAGTTATGTCGTGCTTTGAGATTGTTTCGTAAATTGCTTGCAGCTCATTGTAAAACTGCTCTTTTTTAATTTCACTGCCTTTCTTAATAGTTTGGGCATCAAAAAAAAATTGACTCATGAACTACTTGGCTTATCATTTTCGTAATTTTCAACGGATTTACATAATTGTCATCTGACCTCTAAGTTTAGTCTTGGTGCACGGATGCCAAATTTCATAATATTTGGATATGTAGTTTATCCTGTGCGACACAAATTAACATTATACACATAGACGAATATCCAACTAAAATTGATCAAAATGTTATCATGGCATCATAACAAATATTGTAATACCTAGATTTTGATTTTTGAGTGGATTACAAAACGTAAATTAAAAAACGGCAGAAGGGGGGAAACAATTTGAGATTAGCAAAAACAATAAAAGAGAAATTTTTTTGAAAAATGAAAATCAAATAGAAATTTAAGTGTGCAATTTGGGCCAAGACTTTTTGATGTGCCGGTTTCATAAAGACTGCTGTAATCATTCATTGCTCAGCGGTTTGTTAACTTTAACAAACCATTAAATTTTGTTCGATTTCATAAAACATATTACTTGTTAAATTAGATAACGAAATCTCACTAGATCTTTCGTTACAAGATTTATATAATTTATTTTGTGTAATATATCTGGTTTAGTTAACTTTTATTAATTATAGAAGAAAAGGTAATTTTAGGTTAGAAATCTCTAGTTAAATTTGACCTGTTAAAATTTAACGGCTGATTAGTGTTAAAAAGTCTTTGTGAAACCCAAATTTTCACTTAACGGCTAGTTACTGGCTTTATTGTTTTCTTAAAAATTTTATGAAACTCGGCATTAGTTAATTGGAAAAGTAACGCGGGTGGTGAATAATTAAAAAAATTAATACGGGGTGTATAAGTTTTTACTGGTATTATTTACATAAAAATAACGGTCATTAAAATTACACAAGCAATTCATCTGCATAGGAGATTTTATTTTTGTCGAGTGTGTTTATCAATATGAAAGATAAATGTAACATAAATATAGGATATAGGTCAGTTCAACAAAAAAGCATTATAAAATTTTTCATGCGGTAGGATCGAGTAATTAGTTAAACACTATTACAAATCATAACGACTTTGCCGCCAAACTTTATCTGCACGTTATCTGTTGCGACAGCATATCAATAACGGTTATGCGGTTTTTATACACATATTTACATCCATATATTTAAAGCTGTAACACATTTTATACTCAGAAATATAGGATAATCTCTTTATGGTGTCTATTTTGGGAAAGATGAGTTAATATTCCTCAAATATTTAAACTTCAAATTTAATTAATATCAAGTATCTTAAATTTACAACAATTGCAAAAAAAATTATTTATTTTTTTTTTTGAGAAGAAAAGAGAAAAATTTTAAATCTCGTAACATTTTAATTAATGTGTATCACTTTTTACATAAGTTCGTTGACAGAAATCTATTTATATCGGCCTTCTTTTATGTACCACTTTAATCTAAATTAATTATTTAACAAACAACTATTTCCTTGTTAATCAAAATTAATGAAAACGAATGGTGGTTAAGGGCCGTAATCCCACCACAGCCATCGTCAACCACCAACCAAAAATTAGACTAATAGAAGTGGTTTATTTATTATTTAAACCAATGAAATTAGTTGAATTGGACATTTAGAAATAAAACAAACTACTGTGTATTGTCTACGTTTCGCTCAATTGTATAGTGAGCTTCTTCAGGACTGGAAATTGATTTATAACAAATTACACTGTAAACCGTGCGATATTTTTATAATAAATAAATGGTAATTATAATGAATAATAAATAGTTATAATTTAAAATAATAAAATAGTAAAACTACAATAAATGCTTGTTTTTATTGTTTTAGGTATAACTTTCAATATAGAGATGTCTAAATGAAATATTTACGTAGATATTATAATAATAGGAATTCGATGATTTGCAATTAAACCTGTAATTGGATTAATGGAATTTGTAGATAACCTAAAAGTTAAATAAGTAATTCGCACGGAAAACAGCTGATTCTAAAAATGTTAACATGTTATAATATGATCAGCTTCTTAGTATAAATATTTAAATACCTACCTATTTTAAAATGAGAAATTTTCCCATAGGTAATAATTACAAAAATATATATATAGGTATAGTAGGTAATACCTATACTGAGACCACAAAAGAAACTGGATATTCTTGAAAATGTAAACCACTTTTTCAGATAGTATGATTCCCAGTTTTCAGAGAAATTTTTTTGTATTATTTGTACTTGTAATTATTCATATATTTATCAAAAGTAAATGCGAATCTTTTAGTCGGTTAGGTATACCAGTACAAAGAGGCAATATATTCTAGCAATACTTAAAATCAGATCGATTTCCGAGAACCAAACTAAGAAAATATTTGGAACCAAGGACAACCAGTTAAAGTTAACCTGATGTACGAAAGTGAGAAAGGATACCCATAAACTAGACTTATGACATATAGGTAAGACGTAAGGTACCTTAATTCTTCGTTACGTAATAAACTTGCTATACAAGGTAACAAATAAATAAATCAATATCTACGGAAATTGCCTATATATTAAAGCTGAAAATCACACCCTGGAGTGATACACCAAACTTGTACCAAAATAAAATCAAATTTGTCAAGAGTACGTAGTTCCAGTATTTACAAGTTTGTATCATAAATTGGTCAGAATTCAGAACGCGAAATTAACTTAACCTAACTAAATCTAAATTTGTAATAATAGATTTTTAAAAAAAATGTTGATTTTAGATTTTCGTTCAAAAAACGTAATTTTCAATTTTTGAAGTAGTAAAAACAGTAAAAAATTTGTTATAAATTTAACAGCAGTTGTTGGATTATATGGCCACTACTCATCTAGTAGTTAATGACTAATTTAGTAACTTGTAATTGAAATTTAGTCAATATATAAAAGCAATGTATACTTAAGATCAAATTTCAATAAATATTACTGTTTAACCGATAAAAGATTTCGTCGTTTTAACTACTAAATATTAGTAGCCTGTATAATCCAACAACTACTGTAAAATTGACAATACATTTTTTAGATTTATTAATTTAATTTATAAAATGGTTAAGGTTATTAAGATGTCATAATATTTTTTTAATAAAATTAATTTTTACATGTTACATGAAATTGAAAAACAATTTAATTCATAACTTACATCAAATTGTTCAAAAACTATTTAAATGAATGATATAGCTTGCGACACCCTGTTATATATAACCGTATGTTTCGATTTTCGGAATCTCATCAGGCAAACCTGGAAAAATTATTGAAATGATTGAAAAGTTATGCTATTAAATTCAAAATTCAAACTTGATTAGAAGTCAAATTTATTTGGCTTTTGTAAAAACAAAAATTATACCTACTTAAAGCCAAAATGAATAAATAAACTTATTTTGAAAAATTCTATACCGGAAAACTAAACAAACCCAAATAGAAAACCTAAAATGAAACGTTCGTTGTAATTAAAAATTACAAAAGTTGTAGATTGTCCCAATTTCAAGATTTCATGTGTATGAACTTAGTGAAATATACAGGACAAATCTACGTATTAATTAATTATATTAACCGAAACATACGGTTATATAACAGGGTGTCACAAGCTATATCATTATCATTCATTTAAATAGTTTTTGAACAATTTTATGTAAGTTATGAATTAAATTATTTTTTAATTTCATCTAACATTTAAAATTTATTAAATTTAACAAAATTTAACAAAAAATAACAAAATTTATTAAATTTTTTAAAGTGTAGTGGACTAAAAGTAAGCAAAACTAGATTTAATTATATATGAATCTCCTCATAGAACAATTTAACCTCTAAGAAGTTTGAAATTGAACTTTAAAAGTTGACGAAGTTGACACTATTTTGAAAAAAAATTTTTGCAATATTACATTTTTTTGTTTTGTTTTATAAAACATAAGATGATTTAGAACAAATATTGTTGAAAAAATGAGAATTACATTGCGTAAAATTCAATCCTCCACAATTTCACCTTCACTTATAAATCACTTTTAATTAAAATATTTTAGCGAAACAATATTTACCAAATATTAAATAAAAAAAAATAGTACACAAATCCGAAAATTCAGCAACAAGAAAAGCTCACGTTTTCACATCAATAAGCCGAAATAACGTTTAACTGAGCGTGCATGAAATTTATTTGGTTTTTAATCTAGACTTGAATTTTATAATCAAGTATTAATGCTACGAATATAAATAACCAGCAGTGTAGTATAAAACTTAGAGCACCGGGCTACAAAGTTGAAAACTGTAGTTCAATGCCTGTACTGCACTGCTGTGATCTAAAGACCAAATCTGATGCACCTAGCAAGGTTAGCACCTCACTAGAATGTTATCTAAAGTGTTTATAGAACTACGAATCCTTCTCCTTGGCCCTTTTGCCCTGATGATGCCTTGGTGACCACTTCTTATTTAGAAGGGTTCTATTGGCAGATACCTCGGTGGTTTGCCATAGCCTGCCGACGGAAGATCATCAGAATAAAGTTTTAACTTCGCTCGGGATCGAACCGAAGAATAATAGAAATAAAACAACAACATTGGAAAGAGTTTACGAAGGATATGGAAGACAACCTGTATGGCACTCAAAAGAAAATTTGGAAACTGCTACATAAAAGTAATATAGAAAAAGAAGTTTGCATTTCAAAAATTAACTTAGTACTTACAACAGGATTCTCCGAAAGAGATAAGATTTTAATTTAAAAAAAAAGCAATAGTCAATTAATCAAAGGATAGAATTAATCACAACACTCGGAAGGGCTTACAATTAATACCCACTTCTAAAACACTTTTACAAAAATAAGCAAAGGTAAGAAAATGTTTGTTTACATTCAAAATTCTCGGTAAACCAAAAGATTCGACTGCTATAAATTGATTGCACCGAGAATTAATCAAAGGTGATTAAAAATATGCCTGCGATTAATCAAAGTTTATAGTTTAAACAAAGGTGAAAAACCATAAAAATATAATTTTTTAATCTTATCTTCACCAGACTACACATCCGAATCATATTTGTTCCATCATTTGATTCCCAAATCTGAACCATTACAACGTTCATTCTTGAATAATCACCAATTGACTGAATGAAAAACTTTCCATAAACTTCCGGTATAACTTGTGGTTTCGGGAGTAGAACGTTAAAGTGGACCACAAATTTGAAAATTTCAGAATAGCCATTGCATAGGAAAAGGGGTCTGTTTCAATTATGTAATTGAAATTTTAAGAATCATTCATAAAAAAACATACAAAAAACCATAATGTACAACAGTACATTTCATTGGCTGTTACCATAAGATTAGCCCCGCCCATGATGACTTTGAATATTTTTAAAACTATTTTTGGACAAAATTTGCACTCCATTCGTATCCCGGTCTTAATCGGAGCCAAAAATGAATTGAAATACGGTTTTCTATTATTTTATTTAAGATGATTAAATTTTAGGGTGGATCCGAGATTTGCCGCGATTGCGCTAGTTATAAATTATAACAAATCTTTGTTTTCATCCAGGCTTTTGCATTATAAATCTGTACAAAAGTGAAATGTTTAAAGTTTTGCTTTATAGGTTTTTAATTAACTGACTTTCGAATTTTTCTAGAATTCAGACTAGACAGGTAACTCTACAAATCTGGCTATCGTCTTGTTCGACTATCTCACTTTAGCAAAAAACCCACTAAGTGCTAAATTTTATTATTTTTACTTTAAATTAACTCTTACCTGATTAAAAAAAACAATACATTATGTACTTATATAAAATGTTTTATGAAAATCTTCCTAACGGAAAGCTCTAGCGAAGTGATAACTGAAGGTTTTTCTGAAAACAAATCCTTAATCTAGTAACACGCAGTAACTACAAAGAGGGGCAAAAATTACTTTATTATTCATTTCCAGTCGCTTGAAAACCCGTTTCGAAGAGCTAGGTTGACACGATCAGAGTTTTTGATTGGTTAATTTTTTTGCTAACCTACAAAGAAAATTGCAGCCAACTATTATTTGTCTAATTATTTAATCAGAACTTCTTAGTTATTTTATAATGTAGTAAACTTCTTGATAAGTAAAGTTGACTATTGTTACAAAATTTTGAATTTTGTTAGATTCTTTTGGCTACACCTCGTATTTGTATTTTTAATAATACAAGAATATTGCGAGCCAAGACGTTTTAGGCGCATGACCGGAGATAGGAGGAAAAGGTGCGGGGTGATTAAGAAAGAGAACCAGATTTTGTGGGCGAAAAAGTTGGTTTTTACCTTTGATTTAGGGGAGTGATCGGTGATTTTTTGGTGTAGTTTGCTAGCTCTTTGCCAAGAGCTAGCTTTTCCCGTCTTGGGTATCCTCACGAAATAAAAGGTTGAAAATTTCGATTTTCAACCGTGTGGGAAGGAAGAAATTGCTGGGCCATCTCTAAAGAGTCCCAGCCATTCATTTTTTTTTCATACCATCTCTGTTAATATAAAAGTACATTTGCTAATTTACAAAGAATTGCAGTAGTAATCTCTTAACTTCTTTAATCCACTAGGTATCCCATCTAATCACTCTAAACTGTAAATAAGAACGTTTTTCCTTTACTACCACATGTAAATATTTCAGTACACTTTTGAATTTGAGAAAAAAATTACTTACAAGATTTTTTTATTTATGAGGTTTTTTGTATGCACAGGGAAAGTTATTTTTTTAAATTTTCCGTCGGATTGGGGCTGTTTTCTTGATTACAACGCAAGAATCTGTAATTACGCGTTTTCGAAGATTGCCGAAAAGCGTCGAAGAGCAGAAAAACCCAATATGGCCGACACGAGAGTTGTTTCTATGCAATTTTTGGCCCCAAATCTGCTATATTTAGATTGAATATGCTCTAAATAAAAAAATTATTTTGTTAAAATTTTTTTAAAATTTGCTTAAGTCTATTAATAACAACCGCTTGTAATTTTTTATCCTTAACTTTGGTTGTAGGAGGGGGGGGCACATGCAGCTAAACGCACAAAGATCGATGATACTTCAATATTAAACAGCTGCTACTAACTCGAAAAAGTTACTAAATTGGAATAAAATTTTATATGTGTTTATATAAAAGATGGCACTTTTCAATACAATGATTGTTTTACAATTTCTAACGCCATTTATGTGCCAGGCCGAGAACTTTTCAGACTGCTTTGCTTCTAATCAAAATTGTTGATAATTTGTCTCACAAAAATCCTATGGAATCCTGAATATTAACATGTGCCCCTACTAGTAGTCATTAAGAGGTAAGTGAATTTGACTAGGTTGTAAAGTTTACTTGATTAACCAAAATTATGGGTAAAAGTAATTTGATCATTCATAAATAAAGGATATTCTTGGTTTTCATCTTTAGAAACCCGATTTTTTGACAAAAATTTATAATATTATGCCTAATGATGATATAAAAATAAACTAAAAACAAACTATATTAAAAAATGTTATTTACATCTAAAAATAACATTAAGGTAACAACTGAAGACCTTGCAAAATTCTTGGTATTTATTTTAAAATAGTCAGGTAGAAATAGGAAGAATGTGCAAAGTGGAGTCTATAATTTATCCAAAATTATTTTTAAATGATCTCAATATGATTAATGTTGACAAAGTGAAAACAAATCTGTATTCGAAAAGTTTGGCAATATTGCATATGTTTATACGTTACAAAAATTTAAATATCTTCATTTACAATTCAAGGATGTTAAACAAATCTCGAAATAAATTGATCAAATTATGTCTAGATTTTCGAAAGCATAAATCAAAAATAAATACATGACTGATTCAAAGATTGTGGTAGACTATTGCAGTTGGGTAAGTAAGTAAACATAAAATAAAAAAGTGTGCATAAATTTATGTAAGTACAAGAGAAATTACATATTATACATATTGTAAATTGTTTATATAACAAATAAAGTTATTTATCTGCAATTTGCTGTAGTAAGCAAATTAAATACAAGTGAACAATTGTGACTATAGGAAATGGCGAATACTTAAATATTAAAAGCCAAATAGAGATAACAAAAATTGGATAACAAAATAAATATACGTGAGAACTAAAAAAATTTCGTATATTTAAGGCAAAGAACTTATTAGGATGTTGCGATGAAAATTCGATTAGCGTTGTGGAAATATCTAAAGAGATCCACCGATAGTTTTCCCGACTGCTAATTCGTTAACGTCTTAATACTTTAAAAAATTAAAATATGTGCCACACTGAAAAACATTACATTTATCATTTTATTCTTGAATAACCAGTTTTAATGCAGATGCTGTAAAATTAATAAAATATTTTCACTTATTAGCTTGCTAACGTGGCCGATACCTAAAAAGCAACTATAAATATACAAGATAAGCAATCGTTAATTAATAAAATCAAATTTAAGTTTTTTACACATTTACAATAGTACTTGCTTGATATAGTACGACAACTTCAAAATTGATGGATCAATTACCCCGGAAAATTTATTAATTGTAAGACTATTTAATTCACCTCGGACAATTTTATTAATACGTTTTATGGCTAAGAAAACGAAAAACATAATATACAAGATATAAAACAACACTAAAGAGAGGAGATATAATAAAATATAACATGTATTTATCATACGGAAATTATTATATCGGTACAATGTATCATTACATTTCAATGTAAAGTTCTACAAAAAAAAAGTAGAACATTAATATTATTGATTTCTATTTCAGGATACTAATTACCTAGTCTTAAATTGTTATAAAATTTATACCGGATTTCTAAAGCTATAGTACATTTACAATTTTCTTTTTTTACAATGAGGTTGTTAAGCTGAAAACGAGAAAAGCAGGATAATAAAACAAAAGAGTACCAAAAAGATCATCCCCATAAGATCCTTGGAAGTCAGCCATAAAATTTAAAATAGCCTTTAAATTATAATTCAAAAATTTATTAGGTCGGGGAGGTCTGCCGGTCTTCTTGGTCGCCTAACGAATTAATGAAGTGTAGCTCGATTTTTTTAGGTTGGTAAAAATGAGTTGACTAATCAGAACGTGGTTACAGGGAGATAGAGGGACTGAGTGTTGCACCACGTATTTTAATCGAAATATTTAATTTATTATTTTTATTTACTGTTTTTTTAAGTTAGCAAACAAATAAGCCAATCACAGATGTGGATCTATAGATAAATTAAAACTATTATAATCTATTAATAATTATTTGACTAAACAATTTTTACGTTAATTAATGATGATTATCCCAATTAAGTTAATTAATTAATATATGACCAATAAATCCAACTTGTTCGTAAGAAAAAAAAATAAAACCGACTTCAAAAAAAACTACTGTGAAAAAAATGCACTGAAAAGTAAAAAATAATTATGTTATTTAGTTACTTCAACTAGCTGGCATAGGCGGTCAATTATTGTAATCTTTGCAGTCAGTGCCAGCCAAGCTGGCTAAATTACTAAAACTAAATTTTTTAAAAGCTTGGCCGGCACCGACTGCAAAGATACAATAATTGACCGCCTATACCAGCTAGTTGAAGTAACTGAATAACGTAATTATTTTTTTCTTTTTAGTGCATTTTTTTCACAGGAGTTTTTTTTGAAGTCGGTTTTATTTTTTTTTAAATTTTTTATTTCATTCTTTTTCGTGCATGTTGGGTTTTGTAACTATTTATCGAGAGCGAGTATAGGTAGACCTACTAAACGCAAAAAGAATTTTGAAAATCCGATCATAGTTGATATAAATGTATTTACTATTTACCTTATACTTAACGTACTACTTAGAAGATTAATAAAAGTAGGGTACTTAAGAAAAGATTCTGACCCACCGGGCAGGAACAGGTAATAAAACAGGTACAGGTACTCAGCACTTAATGCGTTATTAAGCCGATTTTGAGGAAAGTTGAGGAGAAGTTTGAGTGTTTTTCCGGTTTATCTTTAAAGTTCAAGGTCTAATACGAATGAAATTTTAATGGGACCAACTTGAAACTATACTTGATTCAACGCCTAAAGAATTTTGAAAATCTGTTCATAAATGACGGACTTCGGAGGTAACAAACATAAAAAAAAATAAAAAAAAATACAACCGAATTGATAACCTCCTCCTTTTTTGAAGTCGGCTAAAAATTATTCGCGATCGTCGTGTCCGACACGATCATAATATAGTGAGCTACATCAAATTGTTCTAGACTGAAACTACTACCCACATATTTTTTTTACATACTTAGATATTCAATCTATATTAAGAATTTTTTTATTGACTCTATGTTTATATTATAATCTGTCCGAGGACAATAAGCACTATTGTTTGATAATAATAATAAGTAATTGATATAGTTGAGAGCATACCCAATGGCAGTGTCTAATGATCCGAATCCATCGAATCACACCGCTTAAGTCTTCTCACCTGATGATGGTCTTTACATGGATGGTCTTCGAGTCGCACCTCATAATTTTTTATCACAGAAATAATTTCTTCCTCTGTACTATTGATTTATTAGGAAGGTACCCCCGCTATCAGCTGAACTCACTTACTGGCCTACTGACCAAAATAAAATCACAGACGTACTCGATTTTTGCGTCACTTCTCTTCTAATCACCTTCAATTCTTGTGTCTTCTAAGCTAATAAACCATCTATATTATTCAACAAATATACAAATTTAGAAAAATTCAAAAATAGTCTCTCTTGTAATATAAACCTCATCATCTCACTAAACAAGCCTCATGGAACACTACCCCACCTACGTCGACTATTGATTAACCTAGATATCGCCCTTTAGGCATAAAAAATAAAATGTACCACAACAAAAAATATACAAAAGACTGATCAACCAATTAGGAAAAACAACGGAGACTAGGCTCGGAATGACGAAGAAAAGGCTAAAACTTTCGCAGAACACTTACATTAGTCAAAGTATTTCAACCTCCACCAAAGAAAATTCTTCTTAAAGAAAGATACTTCATATAACAGGCAACCGCAGCTCGATATCAAATGGACCCACAGCGAACGTGTAATTTTGTGAATCCGCTAAATTTAATTAAAAAATTATAAAAGTTAAACTAAATTAAAGAATGAGTTTTGATTGATTTTGGGGGTGAATGAGAAAATCCATTTTGGAAGTAATTGAATAGTTAACTATTTTAGTTAAGAATAGTTAAAATTTGTCGAAGGAACGACAAAATTATCAACCCTGGGTGCAGGTATCAAATTTAATTCAATTTTTCCATTTGCCGATTTCAACTAAGTCAATTTTAAATAATCACAATAAAAAAAATACCTATCGCGCTTGTTTTATTGGGCGGGGCTACCCACAGTTGGATTGCAGCATTACTATAGTTTTAAATCAGGTTATGAATTTAATTAAAATAGAAATTCATTAATTTTAGCCGAATTTAACTTAAAAACAAAGATCTGCGTTTTTGCCGAGTAGGATCGGTTTAGGAGGATATTTTTAGTGGGTATAGTATGAACAATCCGCACCCTACGCTCCGGTTTCTATGCTACGGACGCTACGAATGCAAATTATGCTCAAAAATAGGTTAACAATATAAAAGCACATCATGGGCGGAGTTAATCTTATGGAAACAGTCAATGAAATGTACTATTGCACATTTTGGCCCTTCTTAAGCCTATTTTTGAATGATTCTCAAAATTTCATTTATACAATTAAAATATATAGTATATACTCTATTTAATAGAAAATTAACCTAAAACATGAAATTTTTTAAGTCTATAGTGTGGTATATAGTACTAGTATGTAATGTTAAAATAAACAAACTAAAATATATTATTAAAATAATGAATTTTAACTATTTAGTAAAGAATACATACTTACATAGAAAAATAATATTTAAAAAACAATAAAAACGACAATAATTCACATTTAACAGGCCAGGACTTAGAATATTTAAATATTATTTTTCTATGTAAGTATGTATTCTTTACTAAATAGTTAAAAATTCATTATTTTAATAATATGTTTTAGTTTGTTTATTTTATTTACACTATTTCTTACCATAATTTTATTAAAATATTTTTAAATTCGTGAGGCACTTTAACGTGCTACTCACGAAAAGTCACTGGCACTTCAATATTAAATAGCCGCCATTACTTCTTCTTCCTCTTTAATTAGGTCTGCTATCTATTTTTACTTAACAGCAACCTCAGTAATGTTCCGAAGTTACTATTAGTGGTATGAGCATATATATTGTTTTACACCCAAGGAGGGGTGTGGCTAGGATGGCTAGGATGTGCTAGTAACTCTGGTTTTTGTAGTTGATGAAGGCAAGTCATAAACACAGAGAGATCGCCGGCTTTACGTGCCCTCCGAAGCACGGAGACGATCATAAGAAATTTTAGATTCTTCCCAGATTCGAACCAAGTACCTGTCAGCAGTCATTCAGCTAACAAACTAGGCTAATGACCGTCTCTGCCATTACTTGAAGGAGCGAAATAAAATTTTACATGTGTATATGTTACGGATAAAGTAAGCAGCTGGAAAATGTATACATTTACCGGTAAATGTGTACATAAGTATTCCACGGAAGTTGGCGTTGAGTAATTTAAAAGACATAGTTATTCTTACAATTACCGGTAAATGTACACATGTGAACAAAGTACCTTGGTAAAAGTGAATCGATGAATACAGACTAATGTGAATATAAATAAATTAACTAACGTACTTTTCAATGTTATAATATTTTTAAATAAATAACTTGATAAATTTGAAATGCCACAACAATCCGGGATGCAATAAAGATTAATTATTATGCTGGTTTTAGTTTAATAAACTAATAAATAAATAAATATTTATTTTAAAATATAATTTTTAAACCATGGGCTTGCAAGGCCTGTAGAGCTCTACTACTATTATTATTAATATTTATTTTTTCAATTTTTAATTTATTTAAAAAAAAATATCTAAGTGGGTATTGCGAAATTATAATTGAATTATAGCGCACTAAGTTTATAAATTACGTAATGAGTAAAAGGGGAGGGAGGAGTTAAACTTGCATGACGATAGAAAGAGAGGGGATTTTAAAATTTCAATGTTACCATGTTGATTATTCAAATTTTATTAATATTTATAATTTAAAATTTTTTCAAAATTAAATTTTTGAAATTTGAATTATGAATGAATTTCTGAAGTCAACGTTTTAAATATATTATTTTGTAGTTGGTATTTTGTTGTTTTATTTTTTGTTTTGTTTGAGTTTCACTTAATAGTAAATAATAATAAATGATAAAAGATAAAAAATGTACTTTTTCCAACATCGCTTGGTATATGTGCAGATATTCCTATTTCTATTGGTAAAAGTACATAGTACATTTGTATGTACATTGTATTATTGTATGTACATTTACCATAGGCGCCGGCATAAGTGCACATTTACCGGAAAATGTGTACTTTTACCGGTATACGTACTTTTCCCGTAACATATACTATAAAGAATGGAACTTTTCAATACAGTTATGGTTTCATGATTTTTAACGTCATCTATATGAAGGAGGTTACACGATCAATCTGGCGTCAATCTGAGATTGATGCCAGATTGATGAAAGATTGATGGATTGATGGATGAATTAAATGATGTTACACCATCAATCCAGACTGATGGAGATTGATGGTAAAAAAACGATTTTATGGTTATTCAAGTTTTAAAACAGTCTCGTCGACAAAGCTGTTGAAAGCTGACGCGTTTTCCACCAAAACAAAAACGATGGAAGACTATAAAGAATATGCTGCTATTGCAATAATAATAGCTTTGGCTATTAAAAAACGTGTTAAAAGGAAACGATGGACTAAAGAATGGCTATTGAAAAGAAATAATTACACGCATTTAAATTTATTGAAGGACATAAGAGACATGAAAGAAGAGGAGGATTATGAAAATTATTACCGTATGAAAAATGTTTGTTTTAATCACTTGTTGGAAATGGTTAAGCCATACTTAACAAAACAAGATACTTGCATGAGAAAGTCAATAAGTGCTGAAGAAAAACTGGCTGTAACTTTACGATATCTTGCTACTGGAAGGAGCATTGCAGATTTAAAATTCTCGGTTATAATGTCACCAGCTACCATCAGTCAAGCCATAGTAGATACTTGTGAAGCACTACTTTATGTTCTGCAGTCTTATATCAAGGTAGGTAGAATAAAAGATTAATTTATTTTTATAATATTGTTTATTTTATGCATACATTTACGTCAAAATCTGAATTTTAAAAATTTTTGTTATAAAAAAAGTTAAGAGGTGACTGTGGAGATGTAACAGAAGTACTTAACAGAAGTAAGAAGAGTAGGAAGAAGGTGGCTGCGGAGTAGTTAATGTATGTTCTAAGTAGTTGGGAGATGACTGAGGAGATGTTACTAAAGTATTTGAAGAGTAAGAAGGAGGTGGCTGCAGGGTAGTGACTGTATGTTGTAAGGGAGATGATTGCGGAGATGAGATTAAAAGATGTGAGGAATAGGAAAGAGGTGGCTGTGAGGTAGTAAGTGTACGTTGGAAGTAGTTAGGAGGTGGCTGCGGAGTTGTGAATGAATTATTTGAAAAGGAAGGAGATGGAACAGATGGAAGTGGAACTTGATTTATTTGGACAGAATATCTATTCAAATTTCCTAATTCCGCTTTAAATAAAATGTCGTTAATGGCCTTTTTAGCATATAACCTTTGAGTAGGGTCGAGTCTGTTTAAAGTATCTGACCACTCAAAGGCTATTGAATTACCAAAGTTTTTTTTGGGTTCTGCTAAATAAACACATGCTTTATCTAATAACTCATTTTGCTTTGCAAGCACTCCTCTCTTAATTTTCTTCGAAGGTGGTGATGGCGGCATGCGTTCATTTATCGAAGAAATTGACCCACTAATTCTCGAAGAACAACTTACTTGGGAAGAGCTTTCTTGAGTTTCGGTTCCCTGTTCTTAAGATCGGTCCAAATTATTTTCTTCTGAATTATCAGAATTTTCATCGTCAATATCTAAAGGCTGTAAAATATTTCAAAATTAATAATTAGTTTTATATTTAAGATGCCGTCAACAGAGGAAGAATGGAAAAAGATCTCTTCAGAGTTTGGAGAAAAATATCAGTTCTGGAACTGCATAGGAGCTTTAGACGGCAAGCATGTTGCAGTCCAAAAACTTAAACACTCCGGATCATTATACTATAACTATAAAGGTCACTATAGCATCGTCCTTATGGCTTTAGTAAATTCGAATAAAGAATTTATAATGATAGATGTTGGTGCTAATGATCGTGTGTCTGATGGCGGTGTGCTATTTTACACAAAATTTTGGGAACTAATTCATAAGGGCGAGTTAAACATACCAAATCCATCCTCATTGCCAGATACAATTGAAGAATTTCCTTATGTTTTCATATCAGATGAAGCTTTTGCACTATAGGAAACAATTTAATGAAGCCGTATCTTCAATCTGCGTGCACTACTGAGCGAAGAACATTCAATTACAGACTATCGAGAGCTAGATCAGTTGTTGAAGGTGCTTTTGGGTTACTAAGATCAAAATTTGGAATTTTCCAAAAAGCTATATGCTTTGAACCCAAAAAAGCGGCAACTATAGTAGCGACATGTTGTTATTTACATAATTATTTAATTAAAACACAACCACAGCATTATTTGGTATCAAATTGGAGAATCACAAAGCAAACTGAAGATGAATTACTGAATTTGGAGCCCGCTCGCACTCGAAAATCACAAAATGACCCAAAAATAATAAGAGAAAAATTTTGTCATTATTTCAATAACGAGGGTAAATTGGATATTCGTAAAATTGAATGATAAATTAATATGCGGCTAAAGCAATAATTTTGTTATAATTAATATTGTTAATTTAGGTTTTGTGGTTTAATAAATAAATGTTTAGTAAGATTTTAATAAATTAACACAATAACTGACGTGTGCCAATAAAGCAGCTGCATAAATTTCAAACAAGTAATAAATTTCAGAAAGTCCAAAATTTAAAAAAAAGGTAACAACAAAAATTAAGTTAAGTTAAGTTAAGTTAAAATAGATTATAATGCAGAATTTTAATGTTTAAAATCTGTGCAGCTACTTAATCGGCTCACTTATTTATTATCTTACCTGGGGTTGTTCAAATTTATCTAAAAATCTTAGATATTGAAAAGTCCAAGTCTTGGGAACATAAATTTCATCTACTCCAGTCCCTGATCTTCGAGAAGTAACTATTTTTTTAAATTTTCTTCTATAGTTACTTCTCAAACTATTTATTTTTTTTTTTTACATTTTCAATATTACCTGTGGGCTTAATTTTTTTAAAAATTTCTAGAAGCTGTTCTAATGCTTCATTTCTTTTGTATTTGTTGGTGTATTGTGCGTGAGTTTTATCCCACAAAACTGGTAAAGTTTCCAGAGATAGAATAAACTCCTTTTCCGGGTCGAAACAATTTTCAGCAGGCCCTGACATAATAATTAGTTAAAGAGTCTACGTTTAGCTGCATTACCATACAAACTGATTGCATTAACAGCTTGAAAGAAAAGGTGACACATTTGTTATCAAACGCAGTCAGCAGTTTCTTATCAAACCTACATACATCAACCTACGCAGATTGAGAAAAATTATTAAAATATTTTATAATATTTCATCAATTCACGGTGAATGCATTCACTGCTTGAAAAATAAAGGTAACAAGATCTGTTTGTTAAGAATTCAACATAAACCTACGCAGATTGATGGAAATTATTAAAATATTCCATCAGTCTGTAATTCTGGCGTCAATCAACGCATTACACGATCAATCTAGCATCAGTTCAATCCGAGATCTTGGTAAGATTGACGCCAGATTAATAAGTAATAAGTATAATAATAATAAGTAACCCAAACCAGGTAATAGAGATTATTTCTTGGCCAAATATTTCAGGCCAATAAGTCTTACGTCTGTCTTTTTGAAAACGTTAGAAAGATTGTGCGACAGAGAAATTTACGATGTGGCACTTATTCGTAAGGCGCTACATCCAAAACAACACGCATACGTCCCAGGAAGATCCACTGAGTCCGCACTTCATGAAGTGGTGGAACGCATTGAAAGATCATTGCTATACAAAAAATGCACTCTTGGAGCGTTTATCGACATAGAAGGGGCCTTTGATAAGATCACCTTTGAAAGTATTAACTTCTCACTACAGACTCACGACGTCCCCTGTACGATGATACGATGGATCAACTCAATGTTGAAAGGGAGGGTTGTTGAGTTAAATGTAGGAAGCGTGATAACAAAATGCATTGTCACTAAGAGCTGCCCCTAGTGGGGAGTTCTTTCTCCGCTCCTATGGGACTTGGTAGTGGACAGCCTCTTACAACGCCTAAATGAAAGTGGGTATTACACAATTGGATACGCAGATGACATAGTCATACTGCTAAATGGGAAGTTCGAGGGCACTCTCTGTGAGATCATGCGGAGTGCACTCGGAATCCTAGAAAAATACTAGAAACTGCAAGGCATGAAGATGCCAAGACTAATGGGAACCCCTCTCAAGCTCACTCCAGTTGGAGAAAACATATCAGTCATAAAACTGAGAAAGCGAGCATTGCTTATTGGCAGTGTCGAAGGGCCATGGGAAAGTCTTGGGGCTTTTCCCCGAAGATTGCTCTTGCAATTATTTTATTATAATTGCCATAGAAACTCTGCTTTGTCTTCCTTCGCTGGACATTCACGTGGAGGAGTGTGCGGTGCGGGCTGCCCTTAGGATGCGGACCTGGGGTCTGTGGATCTACAGACAGGATGCTGTAGGACACTCAAGGATTCTTGAAAACTGTACCAAAAAACTGCCTTTGTTGGACCTCGGTAGACGGCATCTCTTCTAAATATCTATTCAAAAAAAAATTTTAAATCTTATTAAACACGACACAGATTCCCGAGACAGATATATCTCTGCATATAGATGGCTCCAAGCGCTGGCTCAGGCTCGGGCATTTTTTCTCCTGAACTAGAGCTAAGCGTGAGTCTACCGCTGGGAATGTATGCCTTGGTGTTCCAAGCAGAACTCATAGGTGTACTGCACTGCGCGGAATTAATCCGGAAAAAGAAACTCCGGCAGAAAACGATACGAATATTGACTGACAGCAAAGCAGTCCTTATGGCACTCAAATGTCATAGGATCACTTCAAATCTGGTGCTTCTATGCATACAGATGCTGAACGAAATATCGACAAATGGAAATGACCTAACTCTGCGATGGATCAAAGGGCATCAAGAAAACAAGAGGAATGCAGAGGCCAACACGCTGGCGAAAATAGGGTCGCGCAAGCTACCTTGTGGACCTGAATCATTCATTATGCCGACCATCAAGACCTTCAACGCTCTCCTGACTGAACTAACTCATAAGATGCACACTAGCAGATGGATCAACACAAAGGAATGCCGGCAAGCAAGGGCGCCCTCAAGCAGACATTCCAAATACTTCTTGCAACTATCAAAAGATAAGCTGCGCATAATAGCGGGAGTCCTGACGGGACACTGCAAATGTGCTGCAAATTAAACAAACACCTGCACACAATGGGGCTGGTAGAAAGTCCTACTTGTCGACGGTGTGAATCATCAGACGAAACTGTGGAGCATTTGCTCTGCAGATGCCCGGCATTAGCGTCCAAAAGAAGATCCATGTTGGGGGACTTCTGGCCCACCATGGCCAGTGTCCATAGCACTCTGTCTTCCAAGGTTCTCGAGTTCATCCTCGATGTGGGATGGCTTGGGGAGTGAGGGAGGCGGTGGGCTGCTGATGAAACCCGGAAGCAGCATAATGGGCCCGATGTGCGGCCTGAGTGCGTGCGAAGCAATTTGCCCTCCACAAGAAATCCAGAATCCAGAAGTAAGAACAATTTCAAAATATTAATTTTCTTCTGTGGTTATATGGATTAACTGAAATATAAAATTATAAGTTTTATTTTTAAGTCGAGTTTAACCTTATTAAAAATTGAAATTGAAATTTATTCTAAAAAGTTAATTTTCAGATTAGTGGAGTCAATAACGCGGTGTGCGATATAAGTTAAGCGATATCAGTTAAGTTAAACGTTATTACATTTTACTGTAAAAGCACGTTTTCTAAATTTTTAAGTGAAAGAGAATGCGATACGTGACATTGTTTCTCACCGGATGTATAATAACACGTTGAAACTCATGTTTCAATTACCTATCCTTTAGGTATAGGCAGATCTTGTAGGATTTCAATTGTGAGATCACCTTTATGAATGAACTTGATAAGTTGATGTATATATTTTGATGAATGGATAATTTCAAAATTGAATATTTTCCAATGTGGTTTGGAAAAAAGTGTCCAAATAGATAATTACGATCTATTTGTCGATGATACAATTAAATTGTATGCAAGGTAAAGCTTAAAGCGCTTAGATCCAAGGTTTAATTATTAAATGATGAATAGAAACATTTTGTCGAAAAGTATTTAAATGTTTAATAGAAAAATTAACCGGCCGGTTTATTGTTAAGTAGGATAAATCAGTTTATTTCGAAGCAAGTTTGTTAATGAAAAGGAAATCACAAATCAGAATCTGTAATTCCCTTCTCACGACTTTAAGTACTATGAATATATTACAAGTCCTATATGTATAAATAAATGTGTTATCTAATTGTATTTGTAATTTAATTAAGATTTGTTCAATTAATTATATAAAATTGATTCTCTTTATAATGAATAAAATAATGTGTACCTATTTACTTTATCAGATTTATTATAATTAATGTTTATAATAAGCATTCCCATTCCACCTGAGTAAGTTAAGCAAGTTACTAAAATTATCAATGAATGCCGATATGTTTGATGTTTGATCACTTTTTATACGTTTGATGCCCCTTCAACCAGTTCCTATAACCGACAAACGCGGGAATCTAACTTCATTTAGGTCGTTACCCTGTCCATAAACCTGCTTCACCGGTCCAGAATACATACGCAGTGGCGTACAAGAAATTTTGATTTGTTTTTCGGCCAATGACTACAATCGTTTTTAATATTTATTATTGTTTTACAAACAATATTTCGATATACATACACCCGACACTAATGTCATCGAACTTTTTATTTGCCAGACTTGAGATGTTTCAACAAGGAAATGAGATAACATTTGCCAAAATTTATCTAATTAGACTGGAATTCTATTTAACAAATCGAGTTTTATTGTAGTTACTTATGCAAGTGCAAATATATTATCTACTTTAAATTTAGACTGCCATTGTCGAAATTAATATAGTCTAATTAATTTTTAATAGAAAAATGTTTCTCCACCGCTTTCTAGGTTAAAGCTCAATCAAATCATGTATTATGTTTTCTAGGGCAATCTAGAACACAGCTTATAAATATTTTAAACTGCAATCGTCTTTTTCGCAAATATTTTAATTTAATTTGTACAAAATTTAATTTTGCTGAATTACACCACCGATGTGATATTACTAATTTAAATTTTTGACCGGTTTTATTGCTTTCTATCCGCAAATCTACAAATTTGCGAAAAAAAATATAGAAAATTTAATTACCTGCAAATTAGCTGAGATTTCATTTAGTTACCAGCAAATATTTCCGAGATATAACCGCCTTTGGTGAAATTAACCATAGCCCATAAACCCGACGTGTGAATCTTTGTTATAATATGCAAATTTTTAAAATTAGATTAATACAAAAAATAATATATTTTGATAACAAAAGCAGTTATTAGGATGATTGACTTTTATAATTATTACTTTTACGCCGAATTTGAGTTACAATAAACGACGCCAATTTATCGTCTGATAAGGGTTAATAATTATAAAACCTAATAATCGAAAAAGAATAATTTGTTTTTAGGTTATTAATATTTTAATTAGTGAAAAAGTATATTATTCGGGCTGGCCGCAGTTAAATAACTTCTAATACCTGAATCGACTAAAATATGCCTCCGACACTGATTCTCAAAGTCGCGATTTACCTGTAGGAATGCCGTATGTTTTGGCGGGAAATTACGGTCAATGTCACCTGCATAGTTGGTTCGTGAGTTAGGGTTTGATGTTAATAAAAAGTGGTTGACATATTGCAATTTTAATGCTTTTTACAACGCATCTTAATGGTCTGAAACCGAACACATATTTAATCTTTTATTTTGTAATTCAGCAGCTAATTAATGCGGAAGAAACCACAAGATCAATGATTGCAGTACACTCTCAAGAGCCAACACTGGTGTTAAACAAATTGGCACAGTAGGATTGAAATGTTGTGACTTCGGGTTACGGTGCGAAACAAGATTCACCAATGAAAGTGAAACCGTAACGTCTTGCTAATCAAACTACTTATTAGACCACATTTCACGCTATCATTTTTATTTTAAACAATCATGCTATCTCATCTCGTGCTCTATTTTTATTTGATGGCTAGTTAATTTTTTTAGCTCAGTATCGTTGGTTTTTTTTCCTTTAATAAAGTACTCTCTTCAGAAATTACATATCGCTTATACTCTTCCGGCTAAATAACAGACCTCTTTTTATCAACACGGATCACCATTGTATACTTTCAAATTTTTTAGCTGTACAGCTAATTAGCTAATTATTGTTAATCTTATAGTAATTAATTGTTTTTAGAATGCATGACCGATCAAATTCTCCCTAACTACGCAAAGCTGTGTTAAAATCTTGTTAATCTATTATGCGCATCATTAAATATTCCAACTTTTCCTCAAGCCATCAAATACGAAAAATAATAGTTAATGTATACCTCCGTGAAGTTGGCCTCCCATCTACATATATCATTTTGATATAAAAAAATATAGAATTGTTAGGTCGTCGTGAAAGGTCGCTCGGTTTGAACGTTAGGTCGCTTCTATTTTTGTCTATTAAAAAAAAAGTTCTTGGTAAGTTATCCTCCCATTTACACTTTTTCGATGTAAAAAAAATGAAAATCGACCGCTGCGGTTGGTCGTATATTTTTATCATTAGATCGTTATCATTTTATTCTTAAGAAATGAATTAAAATTATACGTATTTTTGCGCATGCGCATATCAAAAGTTAGCGAATTTCTAGCTAGCTTTACTAGTGTAAAATCAGCTGTTGATTCAAATTATAGATAAGCAAGAGCAATCTAAACAATAAGGTTCTTATTAGCATGGAAATTTTTTATTTAAAGATATTTTACGATAGACCGGTATATTTAAAGAATTTTTCGTTTAAAATCAGATAGCTACCCACTACAATGTTTCAGTGACCTCACGCATGTACTCTTCACAATTTTCTATTTATTTATTTTTAGTTTCAGATTTGTATGTGATATAAAAAAATAAATAAATTACATGTATGTATACAAGTGCATATTGTGCTTTATTGTAAGTAAGTTTGGTTTGAATTCTAGATTTGTGCTAAGTTATTTCACTATTAAAAACTAAATGGTTCTTCAACAACTTGACAATAACAATATCTAAAGCAGGTACCACAATATAATTAGCTATTCTGCAGGACCGGTCTTGGAGGTTTGGTCGCTTTTGTGGCAGCGTCTGAAATACCGGATTTTAAAGGGTCTGCCCACCTTAAAACTTTTAAAAAGTTTTTTATTGTCAAATAAACCTTGAAACGTTACAAACAATTTAAGCTATAGATGATGTTGAAAATCGTAAAATTGTCGAAGTTACAGGTATTTTACCTGTAAACCGCGCGACCAAATACGTTCGAGCACAAAAAAGCACGCCAAGCACGTGGATCTTCTCCAAAATAGGTCCAGGATGGTCAATTTGTTACCGAAGGGATCATGTATAGATCAGAAATCGTTGATTGAAGGTAGAACACTGTCAGGCAAATAATCGCACATTTACTTTTTTTTGCGATTATCTGGAAACTACATTTTTCGAACTGGTGTGAAGTAAATCTCGTCAACTATCGGTTCGATTACTATAAAAATTGTGCACAATACTTTTAGATACATTATCTAAAAAGTAACGTAGAATTTTTGCGATTACTTGATTGGTTTTTTTATTGCCGTTTCTTCTCGTGAAATTGTCGTAAAAAATACAAATCTTTTTCTTCTTCGGCTCACTAAAATTTTTCTAATGGTCGAAAAAAATAATGTTACCATACGTCGTAACGACGCTATCCACAAATAACCAACATTTTTTTTCGGATGCTACATGAAGGTGATACACCTGTAGCAACATACGCGCGTGTCGCACGAAAATTTCTGCAGCACCGCCATTTTTTAATATTTTTAACTAAAATTTATTTGAGACATTCTTGAAGTTGTTTCTTACCTGATCTTAATAAATAAAAAATATGTTGTTTTACACTTTCGAGTTTATGTATTTTTTAAAAATTTACCCATTTTCCGAGCGTTCAGGCTACTCTTGTGAAAAATAACAGTTTTTACATATTATAGTAAAATGCATTACATAACCGGTATTTGCTGGGCTACAGGTTAATCAAACAATTGGAGTAAGGTCCTTATTGATTTTATTAAAATATCCACAATTAATTCTTTGATAAAAAAAATAGCGAACTTTTTTAAGCAATTCTATAATTATCATCCTTTTATACAAGAGAAGACGTTCACGGCCTGATGCTTATATGCGTTGACTGCTAACCCGAGATCTTCTGTTTGATCCCGAGCAGAGTAAAAACTTTATTCTGACCGTCTTCTCTCGGAAAGAAATGGCAAATTGCCGAGGTATCTGCCAAGATAACTCTTTTGAAGAAGAAGTGGTTACTACGCTCTTATGTAGGGCCAAGAACTGAGAAGAGACACAATCAATATCATTATCTTGTTGAAATATTCATCCACGTAGCATTTTACCATTAACTATAACACTATCAATTTTGTGCAAAGGTCTAACACCATCACGGGAAAAGCAGCCCAACACCACGATGTTTCCACCACCATGCTTTACCTTATAATAAGAAGTTGATATTTAATATCATAATTTTTATTATTTCTATCTATCTATCATGTAACGCTACAACCCTGGATGAGTCTTGGACTCACCATTGAAGTCTCTTACCATTTGTACATCGACATACTTCCTACTATCCGAAGAAAACAAATTAAATTTAATTTCGTCGCTCTAAAGAATTTTAGGCTATTTTTTATTCTTCAGTGTTTATGATCCTTTGCAAAGTTTAAACGGGCTATCCGATTCTTTTTTGATATTACTTGTTTTTTCGAAAGACGTCTACCAAACCGTCCACCTGACTATAGTCGACGTTTCGGCGTCGAAACTTTTATTTTATCTCCTTGGTTTTAATCACGTACAATTTCAATATCCGTTAGATGAGGAGTTTTGATTGCTTCACAAAATATCACTTTATAGTCTCTCTTGGTCGTTTTTCTTGGTCGTCCTGTTTTTCGTCCGCTAACCATAAAAAACTTATTGTTTAATGTGGCATCTCAAATTTCTTTTGAGCTGATGCCATTGTGTTTCCATCTTGGATTCTTGGATTGGATGTGGAGGGCAAACCAAAGTTAGCATGCACCCAAGTCACATATCGGACCCCTTATGTTAGCTCCGACTGTTATTGTAGCTGCTCATCATCTTTTCTATTTCTGAAGCTATTGCAAATTTAAGACAAACTAGAGTATTTTTACAAAGCGGTGTGTCACTAATACGTTCCAAGTAGAACAGAAGACTACAGCGTGACGTGGAATCCAAACCACGACGGAGGTCCACTAAATTTTCTGCTTTGGCAGGCAATCAATCTTGGAAAGGTCTCATGAGAGTCTCTTATCTAGAGTAGTCATCTAGCTTCCTCTCTGTGTTGCCATCATTCGATTACTTTAAATACACATTTCACATAATATTTTTTCTACTATTATTTTAATAAGAAACCAAAAAATGTATTGATTAGAAAATTGTTTTTTTTTTCACTACTGTCTGAAAAATCCAACTTTTCGATATTTGTTTGAGTAACATGAAATGAGTTTTTTCGCACTAGTACGGAAAAGTATTTTTTCACCCTTTTCGAACCCTAGAAATGATTATAAATATTCTCAGCGCCTACCTGGGACATATAGAATGACTACATGTGCCAGTATATAACCGCTTATTGTAAACAAAAATAATTGACAATAAATTTGATTAAAATGTTTTTTCTTTAGGTTTTGTTGGAGTGACATGAATTAAACTGTTGTCTTTTAGGGGAGTAGCTTTCTTCTGAAACGATAGCTCTTAGTTTAGTTAGGAGAACTATACATAATGTTTTCCGCAACCTCAAATTTATGGTATAGTATGGTATACTATGGTATAGTTAAAGGTCAGCGCAACTTTGGCTGGGTTGTTAACGTTACACCGAAGCCAGGGGGACATTTTGAAACGTCGAGTAAGGCGGATGCATTTTGAGTGCTGTTTGGAAGTCGGTCGAGATTGTGATATCTTGATAATTGCGAATAGCGCAAGGGTGCAGTATTGGGTTATCTAACCTATCTATCTAAGTGTAGTAGTAAATAGCCGACAACGTTAACGTCGACATATAGGCGTAAATCTGACGAGCGAGTGTTCAACTATTGAAGGGGACGATAAGGTCGTGCTAGCTTGTCATGTTTTCTTTGATTCAACATCTACGACCTACCGTGTTCGTGATAGTGCTTCGAGATTGGTAAACGAAGTGATTCTTGTTCAGCTCTTCGATTTCATTATTCTTCAACCGTGCAGTTTAGCAAGCTATTAGTTCTTCAAAGCAGCGTGAAGAAACGAAACGTCGGCATTATTGTCTTCAGATTGGAAGCACGGAGGGTTTTGGTGGTGTAACCGCTGTCGTAATAGATCTTGTAAACGTACCTCGTACCTGACAGCTTGGGTAAGTCCATCTTAACATTGCTAATTCCTTCCTGTGTTTGGTTGCATTGGGAATGCTGTTGGTTCCAAATTGTTGTTCTACGTGGCCGTAGTAGTGGCCAGAATATAGCTGCCGAATCATATTGTGTGTATCGGAAATTGTTGCGATAACGTTTTACAATAGTAGATTGTGCTTAACTTATATTCTCATTATACGTTTCTTAATTACCTGTGTTTTTTTATTTTGAGAAAGTGGAAGCAAATTCTTTCTTTTCAGGATCTACGCTCTGTGTCTCCGAAATTAATAGAGCTGGTTTTCAATCTGAGTCCCATCACACTTATTACTGGAAAAGATCTATTCCAGGTGTGGTGAGGAATTTATTAGCGATAAAAAATATTCATATTACAATTTGTTGGAAAAAAACAATAAACTATAAAGCACTAGAAGTAACCAAGGAAAATTTTGGTTCCCTTATAAATAACAAGTGCATTCCAAAAGCTAACGGTTTCGAATCTAATAAAACGGCTATTTCAGAGCCTTAGCCCAGCTGTAGCTTTTCGACATCTACGAGTTTCAAAGGGTAAAAAATGGTTTTGTGTTATTTGTTATGAAGAAACAGTAGCAAACATGAGACAGTACAAATAGCATCAATATTGAATGCATGACGACTGCTTAGGTATTACTAAAGACGATGTGGAAAATTTTAGATGTCTAAACTGCAGTGAATGGAGTCATGTGCTCTTTTCTTTGCGTACTTTACTTAGGCCTTATTAGCTGGTTATGGTGGGTAATGAAACCTATTTTCAAATTTTTGTTTACGTTTAATTTTTTCATAGTTAAACATAATATTAAAATAATGAATTTTAACTGTTAAGTAAAGAGAAAAATAATATAAATAAAATATTTTTTTTTTACTTTTCTGTATTAAAATATCTACTAGAATGTTTAAGCTTTTAAATAAATGTTTTTAATATTCACTTTTAATTTAAATTATAAGTTTATTTCACAATTTTCCTTGGGAAAATGGGAACCTTATTAAAAAAAAATTAAAGTCAATTCCTAATTTACTTTTTTATACTCTCTTTTTAAGGTTTACTCAAATTTCCTTTGCAGTTGTTAATGTTATAAACAGTATTGCGTTGTAATTTTTGTTCTTATAATTATCTTGGTCAAATGTGATTAAGTATTAGATAAAATAATGTCTACACAAAACAATTTCCGAAGGAAGCTGGTCAGTGTATTTCCTTGGGTGTGTAGATATGCATTTGTTCAAGGGAATAGTACAATAGTTATTTTATGTTTGCATTTTTTACGATAAAGGTGGTTGAACATGAAAACAGAATAAAAGTTAATTATTGCACTGCAATGTAATTGTGCCGACAAGGCGCAAATTTTAAAAATCAAACACGTCTGGGGAATATTATTGTGTACCTACATAATTATACAGGATGTCCCCGGATACACTTTACATAACTTAGGTGGAGATAAAGGACACTTTTCTAAAAATAATATTAACAAAATTTTTTTCTGAATTCAAACCGTCAAGAGTTAGATTCCACATCCACATGGCCATAGCCCCGAATATTGTTTTTTCTGTAAAAATGATTTAGCACTTTTTTAAAGATCATCAAATAATCTACGAACTGGATTTAAACCTTTTATTGTCTAAAATTAACGGTTTTCAAGTTATGAATTAAAGTAAGTAAAAAAAATGATGAAAAATTCGAACTTTTTTTATTCAAAACCTTGTATCTTTTAAACTAAACGTTTTACGAAAAATCGTTTTACGAAATAAACAAAGTAGTCACAAAAAATATTAAATTCACAAAATTTTTATTTTTATTGAAAAATTATTTTATTACGGACTATTACATTATTTAAGTAAATGTTTAAAATGATCACCCTCATTTTCAATGCACAGTGGTGATCGTATTAAAAGATTTATTAATGCATAAATAATTTTTCAATAAAAATAAAAATTTTATGAATTTAAATATTTCTTTTGTAGCTGTCTTGTTTATAATTTTCTGATTTTCTGTGAAATGGATTGGTTTTTCAAAAATTTTTACTAAACAAAAGTTGTAGTTCGTTAAATTTCCTATCCGAAATTTTTTGTTTTTTGTAAAATTTTGTACTTAAAAAATACAGGGGTTTAAAATAAAACAAAGAAAAAGCTCGAATTTTTTAACATTTTTTTACTTTAATTCATAACTCGAAAACCGTTGATTTTAGGCAATAAAAGGTTTCAATCTAGTCTGTAGATTATTTTACGCTCTTTAAAAAACCACTAAACAATTTTAACTGAAAAATTAATATTTTCGGGGTTATGACCATATGAAGATGAAAATTAAAAAAAATTCTTTAAAAAGGTTGAACTCCCGAGGGTTTGAATTTTGAAAAAATAATTTGTTAAATATTTTTCTTAGATAAGTGTGATCTATTCGCCTAATGTAAGTTATGTAAAGTGTATCCGGAAACACCCTGTATATTTAATTTTAAATAACTCATTTTGTCTTGACAATAATTACGTTTACTATAATTTAATGATGTTATATAGGAAATTCTTTGAATGAATTCCCTTTTTGTTGCAACTTCCGTACGTAAAAGAAGACAGTTAAACTTCATAGACCAGTGCACAACGGTTCTTGTAGTTTTCTAACTTCTAGGCTTCATAAACCTATTGTTAAATACCTTAATTGTGTTACTGTTACAACTACCTTAATAAAGTAACTTCATATGTAATTTCTTCACACTTATTTAATCAGAGCCGTAATAGAAATACTTGATTGAAACATTTAAATTGTATCACTTATTATTTAAAATCTTTTCATAATTACATCTCGATTGATTTAAACATTTTTTATGTAACATCTCTTACACGAGAATAAACGCCCCAAAATCTCTTTTCAGTCAGCAGATATATTTGACGCTAAAAATTAGAAATTATTTAAATATTAAACCGACATTTAGTAAAATTCTAAAAACTGTGATGACACAAAATTTATTTTATTAATAAATATTTAATATATTTATATTCTTATAGTGTGCGTTATAGTCGAAATTATTGTACCTTCAGGTCACGTTTACTTAGTTACATAGGGGTAGTGTATTGTACATACATTATTCGATTAAAAATTAGTTAAAACTTTTAAATAATAAAATTTCTATAAAATAAATAAAAAATATTTAATCACAATATTGGCTGCTTCATTTAAACATTTTAGTCGATTCATTTTCTCTACAAATTATTTAAGCTTAGCCAAATTTTAATTATTGCAACACTTAATTTCATTACATCATTTTAGTATTTTGCTATAGTAAAAAAAATGTACAATAAGTTTTAGATTTGAAAATAACGCAAATTAACAAAAAAAATTAATGGTGAACACCAGGTTTAAAATGGCAGTCTGGAACGCTAATGGCTTGGTCAGTCATAAAAACAACATAAAGCACAACGAGATATTAAAAACCTGCCATCGAAACGTGCTACACTTTTCTTACCCTGTTGTACGGGATGGAATTGTGGACCCTGAGAGAGGCTTCCTGCAAGAGTTTGAAATGTGGCTATGCCTCTGCCTCTGCCTCTGCTTTTGCTTGTGTCTCCAACTTCTTACAAACGCATTTGAATAAAATTGAAACTTGGCCTAAAACATGACGAATAAAAGCTAATAGCACCAAATCAACAAATATTAACATTCACCCTTAGAAAAGAAACGTGCCCATCGGTGTCACTGCACGATATCCGTCTACCACAAAAGAATAAAATTAAATACCTAGACCTTCATCTGGACCATCGTCTAAATTAGGTTAAACAGAAGATGTACTGGTTTATGAGCCGTAATTCTCAACTAAACATAAAAAATAAAAAAAATCTTGCGGGAAACTTGTAATGCATCATGATAGGTACATCAACATGAAAATTTGAAAATAAATTTTAGTTTTGTGGCTATTTAATATTTCAATCTTTTCATCTTTAACTACGCCTATGGTTCTTTTCATTCAATAAAAAAATAATTATAAGTAATTACTAGAGCCCGGATTCTAAGCATTTTGCTTATTGCTCTAAATTATAAGCAGAAGATATTCCTTTTGGATCTTGACGTTTCTTAAAAATTGCAGGGATTTGACCTAATGTTGATAGTGCTTTTTTTGCTTTTTTCTCAAGATTTTGCTTAAAACGCATGTTAGTGCTTATTAGCGCTTTTTTAATGACCGACGAAGTACATGATTAAAGTTGGAACAGAACTCAAAGTATTTTATGAAAATTTAATTTATTTTTTTATAAAATTAATTTTTACATGTTATATGAAATTGAAGAATAATTTAATTCATAACTTATATAAAATTGTTCAAAAACTATTTAAATGAATGATATAGTTTGCGACACTCTCTTATATAACCGTATGTTTCGATTTTCGGAATCTCGTCAGGCAAACCTGGAAAAATTATTGAAATGATTGAAAAGTTATGCTATTAAATTCAAAATTCAAACTTGATTAAAAGTCAAGTTTATTTGACTTTTATAAAAAAAAAAATTATACCTAGTTGAAGCCAAAATGAATAAATAAAATTATTTTGAAAAATTCTAAACCGGAAAACTAAACCAACCCAAATAAAAAACCTAAAATGAAACGTTAGTTGTAATTAAAAATTACAAAAGTTGTAGATTGCCCCAATTTCAAGATTTCATGTGTATGAACTTAGTGAAATATACAGGACAGATCTGTCTGGCACATGGGTTATCTCGTGTTGCCGAAACAATTTGTCTTAAATTTTCTTTGGTTAATAATTTATTTAATTTCAAATGCAAAAATAATATTTGTAAAGGTGCCTTTGAGAGTGCAAGCTTTTAAAGAAAATTTTTCCGATTACACCTTTACTTCCCAAACTAGTGCTTACAAGGTAAAGAACGTGGCTCAATGCTGTCATATATTATGAGACAAATTTTGAAAATTTTCTATTATTGTCAGAATTATCGTCGGCAGCAATAAATGAATGTCAAGAAATTTTAATGTCATTAATTCGAAAACAATTAAGTTATACTATTAAAGCTAACTTTTCATGCGTTCCATCATTCATCGAAAATTTGGAAAAAAAGTATTTGCCTTTAGTGGAATCGGTAAAAATTATAAATAATCTCAGAAAGAAAACTTTAGAGGTGCAAGTGAGTGTGGGACATCAAATCTATGTCGAGTTTTACGCGTCTCCTGAATTGCAAATTTTAAAATGCCGATTCGTCGAAAACTAATGCCTAATCTTACAAAATTTTTGTTGCGATATGCTTAGAAAAGTGTTCTCTTTCCAATAGTGCATAGGAAAAAGTTCAAATCGTGAGGTGAATTAACTGACAGTAACCAATGGGTTCCTATTACGTCGGTTGATGTTGAACAAAGTTTTTCGATTTATATGCAGGTGTTAAACAACAGACGACAATTTTTCATTATGAAAAATTTGGAAAATTATATGACAATTTTTTTTTTATAATTATTAAGCGAATTTCTAATTAATATTTAATAAAAATTAAATTTTGATGTTTAATTTTCAGTGCTTTTTTTCTATTTTATAGGACTTTTTTCTTTGTTTTTTGAAATTTTTTGAAAAACTTTTTAAAACGCTTATTTTGAAATTATAATCGCTTATAAATCTGGGCTCTGGTAATTACTTTCTATCCGATCTTTGAATATAGGTTAAAACAAAGTTTAAATTAATTAATACCATTACGGTTATGGTAAAGTTAGTAATCACGAGATTTCTCATTTTAAAAAGTTGCAAAATAAAAGCTCTTTTTATGGCAAGTTAACTGTGATGAGTGCAATCAGGTACACTTTTAATTTTTTCTACTCTAATAAGTAGTGTGCTTATATGAAAACATCCTGTGGGATTCCTGTTTAAGCTCAATTACAAATTAAATTTATTTATAATTATTATTTCATTGTAAGTTATAGTTTTTAATGCCAAGCTGGTATAAAAGTTTCAGAAATACATAACTTTTTTTTTTATAAAAGGCATACGCCAAAGGTAAAAAATCAGCCGTTCAATAGTGCACATCATTCATGAAAAAATGTACTTGTGTGGTAGCATCCATCAAACAATGTTTACAATAATACACCACTTCTAAGAATCACCATTCAATGGATATTATTTGTTGAATTCCAATTTTAAGTCGTTCTTCTTCCGGCGCCACTTTTTGTATTCAGAAACTTTACCTACATATTTACGGCAATACAGAAGAAATATAATCTTTACGTTAGCGCGGGAACTTCTATTCATTGGAAGAAAAATTCCATAGATAGCTCAAATTGGGCCTAACTCTAGTTAAGAGTAATCGTGACCAATAAATAAACAAATTAGATGGAAACAAGGTTTGAAATTGTAATATATGAGTAAAATAACAGTAACTTTCTTTGATTAAGGGGTTAACCTAGTGTTAGCAAGCGTAGTGCAATGTGAACTTTGAAAATTAATTCCAGAAAAATTATAACTTTGATTTTCTTAATTTTTGGATATTCATTAGTACCATTCTTATTAAGTGTACATGTATAATTTTATTAAAAAATAATTATATTTGTAAGAGTTACGGAGTTTGACGTACAACATTATTCCTCTTGTGTGGCCGAATGGTAGCAATTCGGTTGACCTAAAAGAATTAAAAAAATTGTTTTCATTAATTTATTAATATATGAGATATGGTATGACGAACTATTTTACCAATGTTCATTTTAATTGTTGAAAAAGAAATTGAATTTATTATCGTAAGGAAGTGCATATTTTCTACGCTATTTCTAAAATAAAAAATTAACGGTAAAGAATTTCAACAAAATCCTACGTCACACCGAAACCACTATTTCTTTGAATATTTATTCAAAATTTCAAATCAATTCATCTAGTACAGACTGAAAAATCGAGTATACCATTTTAAAATTGTAGTTTCGAGTAAATCGTTTTTAAACTTTTATTTTATTTACAATTCTTGCTTCGTACAATTGACCTTCCTCACTTTAGAAACCTTCGCGGTGACATGAGTGAGTCGCTCAATTCGCTTTTGTTGAAATTCTTCAAGTATACGAATCTTTTTGAAGTAAAACTTCTTTAGGCGCTACTAGGGCAAAATACGAGAATGCAACGGATATGCGTTACGGAAATGAGTTACGGTAACATGGCGGTATTTTAAATTAATTTTTTATATGTTACATGAAATTAAAATTAAAATTTAATTCATAACACATATTAGTACAAAAACTATTTAATTGAATAATATAGTATTTTACATATTGTTAACATTATGTTTTTAATTTTTGATTCTCGTCAGTCAAACCTGGAAAAATTATGTAATAGATTGAAAAGTCATGAGGTTAAATTCAATGCTTGTTTAAAAGTCAAATGTCAATTTTAACTTTGTAAGAACAAAATTATACCTACTTGATAATTATATATTTATATATTATATAAATATATATTTAGCGAATTGTTTACAATTTATTTACTTGATTCCCAACTGAAATAAATAATTTTATTTATTTAGTTTGGCATCAAGTAAGTATAATATAAAAAATTAATTTTATGAAAAAACAAAAAAACCAATCTTATGAGAAATAATATTCATTAACCTACTAGCCTACTAAAAATCCCTTCCCTGATGTCCGCGGGATTCGCCGTAAGGCATTTCTTCCGCTCCCACCAGCATATCTTCGTTGCTTCTGTTTTTAGATTTCTACCCTTTCGGGAAACCTACCGTCGTATATTATATTCTAGAGATGCGAACCCAATACAGAGCCCTGTGAAACCTCGCTGGTGATAGATTTTTCTTTCCTCGGCATCTCTTCTTCTATGATTATGGCGCGTTCGTTCAGGTAGCTCTTTAGGACGTTAAGCAGGTTGGCGTTTCCTTGTTTATTAGCTCTTCAATGATGCAAGACTATTTCGTCCAGTTAAACACATTCTTAGTGATTAGTATACAGAGCTTTTTGATGCGGTGTGTTCCGCTTTTAGCTTTGCTGGTTGTTTGCTTTAATGCTTTCAAGGCGTCTGTGGTCGACCGCTTCTTTCGAAAACCGAACTGTCTGTTGGACAGTCCGCCGTGTTCTTCGAGATGATTTTGCAATATATCTGACAGCATCTTTTCGTAAAGCTGGCTTATGCTGTCTATGAGACAAATCGGCCTGTATGAGCTAGGATTTTTCAATGGGTTTTCTCCTTTTCTCAGTAGAACCAATCTTGCTCTCTTCCATATCTTTGGAAACGTGCCGCTTGTCAAACATTTATTCAGGACGTCGAGAACCGGCTACAAATTCTTGATTACGACCATCTTAATGACTTCTGTTGGATTTAGGTCTGGCTCTAACGCCTTATCGATTGCTAGCTCTTTGCCCGCTTTGACCAGCTCTTCCATAGTGAAGATGGGGATGCTGACCCGGATGACCGGATAGAATAGTGGTTCTTGCGATCTTTTTTGTAACGATTTTATATCCGAGTTCTCATACATCTGCATCCACCTTTCCAAGGAGATGTAGCCAGTTCTGCTTTTGACTTTGGAGAATGACCGCTCGCAGAGCTTTTCGAGCATCAACGTAAACCGCATTCTCTTCGAAGATTTTTCTTCTGTGCTGCCTCTGAGCTTTTCTTCGGGCGGATATACATTTCCGGCGCAGGTCCACTATTTCTGGATTCCATCAATATACCGTTTCCCTCGTCTGCTCTTTTTAGGCATGCTATTGTTACATATTTCGTGAAGTGCCCTTTTGATACTTTCTGAAGTTATTGATGCGTAAAGCCATTTCTGGTCTTGACTCGGGCAGCTTGGAGCTGTTTAACTGCTCTTTCCCTTGCTGGTTTAGAGGTCACAATATTTTTTCCGAGTTCAAATTCAATATACCGGTTGTTGCTGTGGCTTTCCTCCGCCAACACCTGCCATCGCATCAGATGTCGTGTAAGGTTCTGTGTGGCAAATGTGACATCTAGTATGGATTGCGTCCCTCTCCTATTCTCCGTGGATCTTTTAGAGAAAGTTGAAGTATTTCCGGTATTCCATATGTCTAGCCCCGCTGCTGCCACCTCTTCAGCCAGCTCTCTGCCTCTATCGTTTATATCATCTGCCCTCCACTCGGGGGCTTTGGCGTTAAAGTCACCTGCGACGACTGCTGTTTTGTGCTGTTTGACATCTTGGAACAGTTGACCCACTAGCATTACGTAATTGTTAACATCTTGATTGGAAGAGAAATATACGCTGTAATAGGCCATCCCGCTCACATTGATTCAGGCGTAGCCAGCCTTTCCCAATCTTATCGACTAGTCTGTTTTCTACGCTTATAGCCGCCTTACCCGTGTGGTGTGGATGCCAGTTTGTAGTACTAACCCGGTGAGGCTCGATATCAATTTTTCTCTGTAGCAGCGTCTACCAGAATTTTTTTAGACAATTAATTTCTGAGCATATTAAAAAGGAAAACTGCCTGGACCGTCCATTACATTTCGAGAAAACGGCATTTTAAAATTACGAAAAGCAGGGAGATGTAATATGATATACCCTGATGCGTGACGGTCGGTCCCACGTTGAGGTTCCTGAAAACTTATGAATGGTCCAGGAAATTTTTTGTTTTAAACTGCTTAGAAAATTGTCATCTTTCTTATAGTGTAGTTGAAATTTTGAAATTCGTGATGGGATTAGTCTGGCAGTTCCCAAAAATTATTTTATTAATTAATACATCTTTTAAAACAACGATTGTGTATTGAAAATGAAGGTAGTCATTTTGAAGATTTACTTAAATAATGTAATTTATTAATAAAATTTAATTAATTAATTAATAAAATAATTTTTTAATAAAAATAAAAATTTTGTGAATTTAATTTTTAGTTTTGTAGCTGCCTTGTTTATTATTTTCTGATTTTCTGTGAAATGAATTGGTTTTTCAAAAATTTTTACTAGACAAAAGTTGTAGTCCATTAAAGTTCCTACCCGGAATGGGGCATCATAATTTTTGTAAAATATTTCGTTTAAAAGATACAGGGTTTTGAAAAAAACCAAAATAAAAAAACTCCAATTTTTCAAAATATTTTTACCTACTTTTATTCATAACTCAAAAACCGTTGATTTTAGACAAAAAATGATTGAATCTAGTTTGTAGATTACTTCAGGCTTTTTAAAAAATCACTAATCTATTTTTAATAAAAAATTTATATTTTCCGGGCAATGGCCACGTGAAAGTGGAAATTAAAAAATTAAAAAAATTAAAAATTAAAAAATGCTTTAAAGAGGTCTAGCTCTTGAAAGCTTGAATTTAAAAAAAAAATTATTAAAAATGTTTCTTAGAAAAGTGTCGGGGAGATCCTGTATATATTTTTAATTTTTGTATGAATTTTGTTTATTTAGGGTAATAGTAATAAATTGACTTTTTCTATTTTGTATTTGTGTTTTCTTTAGAAGAGGGGTGCATTAATTGTAGTAGCCAAGAAACGTCGTATATGTTGGAACGGCCCTGGGTTTACTAAGCTAGCTTCCTCCGTATTGATAAAGCTTTAGAATTACAGAAATTTAAGAGGTCGCAGGTCGAGGTCATTATGATGCCCCCTAGCGCAATTAAATTTTTGAGTAGAAGTCCTTTCGGTATTTGCGAACAAATTGTAAAAAAAATTAATATTATTGTGGTAACAATTAATAATATTTTTAGGGTTTGGTTAACCTATTTAACGCTAAAGCATAATTGGTGAAAGTACTACGTACGTACAGACATATGTGCGTACTATGTACACCGTCGATGGATTATTTAAATGGTAAATGCAAAACCGAAGCTAATTTTACGATGATATACTTACATACAACTATCATATGTGTGGGTAATTCATTCCGTTATCTTTTTAGCATTGCACTAAAATTTAAGGATATATAAAAATTACATTTAATTAATTTTAATTGGGAAAATAATGCAAAGTACTTTTGTCTCTCAATTTATACCTGCTAATTTTTCATATAAACTATTGTAATTTGTACATAAATTCTGTCACGCTACAATTTTCATTGATAAAGAATTAACCATGAAATAAGATGGTAGAATGAGAAAAAGAAGAAAATTGGCGGTTTGAATAAACGTAAACAAAATAAAACATGATTTTAATGATGGGGTTTGTCCTATACGCTTTCATATATTTTTATTCTTGTTAATTTTTATGTATATTTTTATAAAGGACGTACGTACATACGTACGCTTTTTTTTTTGTTTTTTTTTATATGTATTTTTTAAACTTTTTTTATTTTTTTTAACTGTAAAAGTTAACACACTTCCCTTATAATGTTATTATCATAATTATTAAATTGTATTATTACTTATTAGGGGAGCTTAGAGCAATATGACGTCGCAGCAACTTTCCGTTAGAAACTGTCAAAACTTAATATACTGCATATCTCCTGCACGCTGGTTTCAAATTACATATCACACATGTGGAAGTAAATCTGCGGTGGTAGTGTCCTATAGTCTCATAAAAGTACATAAGAGCGTGTCTAATATTTCGCATTTTATATCCTGTGAATACACAAAAACATGTTTCAACAATTTAAATTAGGACCATCCTCAAACGTACAAGGATTCCCCTTGTGAAGTTATATTTTTTTTTAAATCGTCGAGATTGATTTTTTTTTAATTTGAACGGAAATAGTTTTATTAATTTTAACGAACGTTAAACTAAAAATAGCCGAAGACCCTAGCGATTGTCGAAAACATACATATAAAATTTTATTGTATTTCGTATTTATATGGTTTTACACACATGTGTGGGTGTAAAAACAAATACAACTCTTTTTTGATTTTGAGTCTATAAATCACTTACAGTGCTTTCATTTTAAACTAGTTTCAGTTTAAACTGATTTAAACAAAAAACACATTGGCATTGGTATTGAAGGAAAAGTTCAAGATTTAATTTATTAATTAAATTTAAAGTTTCATTTGTGGGAGTACTACGCTCTGTGGTTCACAAATTTAAAAATTTTCTAATGCAATTATGCTAGCTGAGGGTTTAATTTACAAATATAAAAATTAAATTTTATGGATTATTCAAAAAATACTCGTAAAAACTGCAAGCGTAAATTTGATTGGCTGTTTCTATAAGTTTAACACCAGCCATGACGTGTTTTTATTTTGTTAAACTATTTTTGATCATAAATTACACTCAAAAGGTACAGAACTCGGAGTGTAGCAAAAAATTAAAGAAAGAAATCTCTGAGCGCGACCGAACTCAGAAATCTTATTTTAAATATATTTATAAAACGTTGTTAGTAGTATACGGCTGGAAGTGAGCTCCGCCCACAAAAACAAGTGGTGCAAGTATTTACGTTGAATACACGCACCGTTCACAGAATAAACTTTTATGGCAAAATCCAAACTTTAAAATCGATTATTTCCTAAATTATTTGATATAAACCTGGCGCAAAGACTACACTTCCCGCCCAAAACAAACATCTTCATGTTTGAAGAGCCAATTCCATGGACACCAACGTTCAAGTATCTAGGAATCACATTGAACTACGGACTTCAATAGAATTAACACATCGACAACAAAGCCGGTTTCAACAAGCTTTACCCGATAATCAACTCCAAAAGCACCGTGTCACACTTTTTTTTTTGTTTAGCTTTCTGCAGGGAGGAGGAAATCTCGTACGAGACACCATCGTCTATGGTGGTAGTGTCAGACTTGCACTGACTAAAACCTCCCCCCAGCCCCACTCGCCCGAGAAACCGCCGTTAGGCATTACTTTCAGTCGAGTGAGTGCTCTTCCACTGTGATGTTTCATCTGTCGCCGTTTGTGTGATGTTATTCCATTCCGTTGTTACGCCTGTTCTCCGTCACTTCGCGCATTTGTTTGCTGCTTGTTGCTGTCGTTCCGCCTCTTCTTTTTCGGACAGGACCGTGTGTATCAGATGTTCTATGCAACGCCAGTCCTCTGGAATCTTCAGCATTACGTCCACTACGTTGTCGGGCGTCAGTTGCGAACCTGTGCTCAACTCTGCGGTGACTCTTGCTGGTTCCCATCTCGGGCATTCAAAGAAGGTGTGCTCGGCGGTGTCTTCCTCAGCGCAGTAGTTGCACGTAGGGGCCGCTCTTCTGGCAAAACGATGAAGGTATGCGTTGAAGCATCCGTGCCCGGTGAGGGCTTGCGTGAGGGGATAGTTTACCTCACCATGACTTCTGGCGACCCATTTTTGGATGTCAGGTATGAGTTGCCATGTCCACCGTCCGACCTCAGTCCAGTTCCATCTGGCTTGCCAGAAGTCTAGCGTCGTACCGCGTGTGTTCACTTGTCCTGAGTGGGTTTTCGCCCTTTCTCCGGCCTGCAGTTCTGCCGGGGGAATTGAGGCCGACACCAGCGCGGCTTCGCCTGACACGGTCCTATATGCACTAATTACGCGGAAGGCGGCTCGACGTTGCACTCTTCCTAATCTGTTTCTGTTCCTTCATATTTGGAGAGCGTCGTGCCAAACGGGTGCCGCTTACAGCATGATGGAATGCACCACCGTTGCCAGGACTCTCCGCTTGGACGACTTCGGCTCTCCCACGTTGGGCATCAAGCGCCCGATGGTAGATGCCGACATCTCTGCTTTAGCCGCCGTCTCCCTAATGTGCTGGGCAAAGTTGAGGTGTTTGTCTAATCGCACTCTCAACACTAGAGCAAAGTCTCCGATCTTAATGGAGGAGCCGTTCATGTGAATGCTTATGTTGGGCATCCTCCTTTTTCCGATGGCCATGGCCGCCTCGGATTTTTCAGGGACCAGTTGGAGCGCTTTGCTGTTCACCCACTGTAGGATGTCCGAAATAGTCTGGTTATGACCTCCACCGTTTGTGCGTCCCGATCGCTAGTTACTAGCGTCAGGTCGTCGACGAATCCTATCAGCGTTGCTCCAACCGGTAGGCAGAGTCTGAGCACGGCGTCATACATCAAGTTCCACAGAGATGGACCGAAAACTGATCCCTGCGGCACGCCGTTTGTCGCCTTCATGACGTCGTCGTCTCCACTTCTTCCCAGGATTATCGTTCTCCGGCTCAGGTAGCTGACCATGACGTTGTAGATGTGCGGGTTTACTTCCATGTCGCGGAGAGCCTGCAAGATGTGGCTCTATCCGGCGCTGTTGAAGGCGTTCAGCACATCCAAGGTCAACACCAGGCAGTACTTTCGGGTTCTGTGGGTACCTGCCCGTGCCGTCCTCACGGTGTCTACTATCTTGGCCAGTGCGTCGATGGTGGATCTGGCCTTCCTGAAGCCATACTGGTTATCAGAGAGACCTCCCTTGTTCTCGATGTCCCGCATCAGTCTGCAGGATTATCTTTTTGAATAGCTTCCTAGCATGGTCCAGGAGGCATATTGGCCGGTATGAGGACGGCTCTTCTAGCGGATTCTGGCCCTTTCTTAATATTATCAGTTCCGCCTTTTTCCAATCGAGAGAATAAGTGCCTTCCTCGATTGCTTTGTCAAAGGCAGAAGGAAAGGTGTCCGGTCTCTCAGTGGCTATAGTTTTTATGGCCACTGCTGGTATTTTGTTCGGGCCAGGCGCTTTGTTTGTCGGGAGGGTCAATATCTCTGCCTTCAGTTCTTCTGCTGTGAAAGGATCCCATAGGGTAGGGGTTGGAAGCTTTCGGTGTTTTTCCCTGGGATGTGCCGGAACGAGTGCTTTGGCAATTGTCCGGACGCTCGCAGGCGTGAGTCCCGGGATCTTTATTCTTCCCCTGAGCTTGCCCGTCACGATCTTGTAGGCCTTTCCCCATGGATTTTGGTCCAGCAAGGTCAGCAACTTCTCTTAACACGCCCGCTTGGCCTTCTTGATTGTAATGACCAGCTCCTTCTTAGAAGCGCGATAATCCCTGTAGATCTCCTTCTTTTCTCCGGCGGTCCCGGCTTTGCGGCAGGCCCTGTGACGTCGGTTTGTGGTCGCTCTGAGTTCGGCTATCTCGGGGCGCCACTAGTGGACCGATGGTTGTCCGTTTTTCCCTCTTCGCGGCATCGCGGCATTGCAAGCTGTTGTGGCCGCTGCCATAAGTTCGGACGCTCCTCCCGACCACCCTTCGACCGTGTCACATCTGGCAACAATCATCCTGACATCCGCAGTCTGGGGTACGGCAGCCCTCATCCACATCAAAAAAATTCAGGTTATAGAAAACAGCTTGTTTTACTTCACTAACCGACATTTTTACGCCAATCTAAAGATCGAAACCATGGACAACAAGCTAAAAAACTCTACAAATCGGCGCAATTCGCAGAAAACCCGCTTATCACTCAATTCGGGCAATACAAACCCGGCTTTAACACAGGACACAGCCGGTTCAAGAACATTCTCATTCCGTCCGACTCAAAGCTACGCCTCCTGCCTACTAAAGACCAATCATAGTCGGTGTTTTTGGCACCAAGTTTATCAAATGCTTAGGCACTCATGGATCCAAGTACTTACGCTGCCCTTGCTGGGGAACGAGAAAAACATTTGTGGAACTACTATGAGGTTTGTTTGATAAAGGCAAGCAGCGAATAACGCAAATTGAATATTGTACGATCATATAATTAAATTTTTAAGCGATTGAAAGTCTTATACTACAAAAGTTACGTATCATCTCGCAAAATTGGAGTTTATAAAGTGGGATAGGATTTAAAAATTTATATTTATGCAAGGAGTACATAGCAATATATAAGCATAATTAAATTATTAGGAGTGAAAAGGAAAGGAATCAGAATCAATAAATCGAATAGAAAAGTGCAAAATTTTTGCACTATTTATGGAGTTAAAAAAAAACTGTATTCAATTTATAATACAAATTAAAACCATTTTATTAGATTAACCTTCTATAACGAAGTGCATTATGTGCTTCAAACATAATTACATCATTTGGTTATCGCGAGTTTGAACCTCGCCGGAGAAAGTTTTTTTAATGGCATTTTATAATACAAATGATGTGACATGCAGAAGTTACAGAAGCGACCAATATTTTTCGGAAAGCATCGCTTTGTCTATATGTATTCCGATAAAATAATTTTCTCGCTTATTAGTTAAATTAAATATCGCGCTTTTCTGGCTTCTTGTTACACACTTCCGTCCCATTTTACGAAATCACTCCCACAAACGAGCGGAAAGATGTTACACATCAAAAAAAAAATTAATCGTTTAAATAGAAAGTTTAAAAATGAATTAAAAAAATTAAATTAAAAATGTTGCAGTAAAAGTTAAGATTGGCAGTATCCTACAGTTATGCAATTTATATTTTATTATTAAATTTAATTAATGGTATTATTATTTTATATAGCAATTGAAAGAAAACGCGTTTAAAAATAAAAATAATAATATTTAGCACTTGGTGGGTAAAATTTAAGATGTCGAGATATCATAAATAAAAAATAACTTAATAAAGTTTTAAGTATTTTTGTGGTATTTAGTAGTATGTGATGTTAGAATAATCAAAACGGGGTAAAAAAATTGATTTTGTTTTTCATAGTGGTTTGTTTAAATTTGAAAGTAAGTGAAAGATAAAAATTTTGAAGAGAGTGTGATGTTTTTGATTGCTAAAAATTTTGAGAATTAGAAATAATTAAAAAAATAATATATTACATAACAATACAGAAAACGTTGATAAAAATAAAGATTTGTTGTTGAATATAATAAAGCACAGTTTTGAACCTTCCGAATCAATTACGACAGTCAATAAGCAGACATTGCTGATTATTGTTTAAAAAAGTCAAGATAGCAACTATTAACTATTTTTAAAGATCTCAAAGAAAATTAATAAAATGAAGTGTTATTAAAAGACACCGATAAAAATCAAATGAATCAAGTAAAAATTGTATGTATGTAGTATTTCGAAGCCAAGAAATTGTTTGAAATCCTTTATGGAGTAAGAAGTAGTACTATGAAAGTAGTCTGTATGTGTGACTTACGAAGTGAATAGAAAAGCAACGCTCGCTCTCTTTGATCCGGAGAAGAAAGATTGTTTTCCAATTAGTGCCAAGACGAAAATTTGTAGTTACTATTCAAATAGTTTCAAGTTATGAGATAATTTAAATATTTAAACAATATAGGATTTCCATTTTATTAAATGAATAAAATAAACACTCTCCTGCAGAAAAAGATTTTTAAAGCCTGGTACTTTCGTACACTATCCTGAATTTTAGGTTTAATTTTTTCTTTTAATTTTCTTATTTTTTAGTTGATTATAAGTAAAGTTTTAATTTTAAAAATGCTAGGATTTTCATATTGATCTAAACTCATGTCTTGACGATATGCACAGAATAGCGCATTTTTTTCATTTATCATTAAACCAGCATTTGTAGAATAACAATTATTTTCTATTTGTTTGAATAATTTCTCAAGGATTGAATTTGTTAAACCATTGACCAGGTGTATTTTAAGACAGGACAAGTGAATTTGAAACTAATCACATACTCAATAGTCCCTACTGTCAATAGTCAATAGCCTTTTTACTAACTACTTAGATTTATCATTTGAAAAATTCTTATTGTCATGTCAGTTCACAATATCTCAATTGTGGTTTTTCATAGAACTGCTGTAATATTGGCGGCAAAAATATTACTCGACAAATTAAAAATTAATAATTGATGTTTAGATTGATGTTCAATAATAAATCACTTTATTTAAAGAATTATGCTAATAACCTTGTTAATAGTGGTTACATACATGTTGTATGCTTTGCATCCTCTCCAACAGGATACTATACATTATGCAAATATTTAAAATTATATATGTAATAAATTAAACAATTAAGTCAGTTTAATAGAAATGAACTAAAACTTTAGAAATAAATTTTAACGTTTTCTACGTATACGTAGCTTCACTTAACGGATAAAGTTTATTTTAACGTTCTGTTAAGTTTTGTCAAATATTAAATTATATCACTTATTAGAAATGCAATCGATACTTAAATATTTGAAGATCTTGTGCTATCACATTCCGTACTACATTTTTTTAATGTAACTATGAGATCACATGCAAAGGATTGCCCAGTGGCTCACTCATGAAATTATAATGGCGCATTATATAATGTCATTAAGTTCAGTGGAACACGTCGCGTAAGTCTTCTGATTTGGGGTAGGTTTAAATATCTCTTTACCATATGGGTTGGGATGAGCCTGTAATCGGCATTGATATCTCTCGCTGAGCTTTCGTATTTTCTCTGGTACTGTGGGAACTTTGAATTGGTCATGGATTACTTTGTTGGAATCTCTATTCCAACCTCTGGTGGGTACATTAGTAATTAGTTTCAATACCTTGTTCTGGTAGATCTGCATTTTGTTAATATTTGTAGTACTAGCAGCTCCCCACAGTTGCGATCCATAGCTACATACTGGTTTCAAGACTATCTTGTATATCAAGAGCGATAGTTCTGAGTTTCTACCTATTAACCAATAGATCTTGGATAATTTAAGTTTAAATTTTTGCCTTTAAAAATTCATATGAGAATTTTCTCATACCGGCGAGAAATCTTATACGTGTCAATTTGTGAAAAAGCGAAAAAAATTTTTTATTAAATTCTTATTTATACAGAAAGATCTAAAAGATCAAAACATAACATAACAGGTAGATAAATGTCGACCAAGACTTCGCATACAGACGTCAATCTTTCTGTCAAAATTTTTTATTACATTTTTTACATAATTGCGTATCTATATCACCAAACACACGTAGGATGTTGGTTTTCAAGACTTTAATAGATTGTGGAATATCTATATAGACTTAGCATGTGGTGCCGTCCTGCTAAAACCATATATTATTACTTACATCCATACCACCAATAGTAGACCAAAAAAATTGGCAGCATATCCCGATAACGCAATCCATCAATAGTAATAACATAATAGAAAATTAACTTAAAACATGAATTTTTAAGTCAATAGTGTGGTAGTTAAAAGTATGTATAATGTTAAAATAAACAAACTATACAAAATATTAAAATAATGAATTTTAACTGTTAAGTAAAGAATACATACTTACATAGAAAAATAATATTAAAAAAAAACGAACAATAATTACTATTTAACAGGTTTAGACTAAGTTTGATCTTTTTTTTTTAATATTATTTTTCTATGTAAGTATATATTCTTTACTTAACAGTTAAAATTTATTATTTTAATATTTTCTTTAGTTTGTTTATTTTAATAGTAACAACGATTACAGCCTTATTTTCAATAAAATACGGTCCAATCATCCCTTCAGACCAAATAAGCGCTTTCAGCCCAAACAATCATTTACATGATAATGAGCATTTTCTGAAGAGCTGATTTTTTCAGAAAACCATCAACTTACTCAATGATATAATTAGTAAATTGTCAACAAACGGCATGGTTAGTTGGCTTTAATTCTTGCGCTATCTGAACCTTAGAAGATTTTAAATCAATATCTTTATGCAAAATTTGCATGTGGTGGTAGTCAATAGGTCCAATTGCTGAGAACGTTGTGGAATTGATAAATTTAGATTATCTTCAACACAACCCGTATTGTTGTTGATATGTTATTTACCGAACCATTAGACTCAAATTTAATCACAAAATTTTTAATAGCTGTTTTAGAAGGACGATTATAACGACCGAAAATCTCCAAAAGTTTGCAATATTTATGTCGAGTTTGCAGATCCACCCTTTTCGAATTGAAGACATTATAATAACCGTCTAAAAAAAATACATGACGATACTGTCACTAGATTAAAAATTATCCCTATTAAAAAACAAAGTCCTGGGTAAAAAGCCTTTTACAGCGTTGACAGAAATTATATAGCTCTAATGTTTATATAATAAAAAAATCGGAAGCAGAACTTTTGAGCGCCAAAACTTTTACTTTTTCGTAACATATACATATTATTTTAGTTGATTTAAATACAATACAAATACGAATTTAGAAAAAATTAATTTGATTTAGGGGAAAGAAGGCAACGACATGCACCTTTTTGTATTGGTATTATAAATTTATTAGTAATATTTTTTTAAATGTAATTAATAATATATGAGAGAGTATATTAAACCACCCAAAACAAACAAAGTTGATAAGCGAGGGATTTGATAACGTGTTTAATAAAACGAGCGAGGATAAACCAAAAAAAATTTGAAGATGAAGTCGAAAAGTGGATAAGTTGTCTAAACATTAGACAACGAATACATGTGCTCAAAGAGTAATCATAATTACTAACCTGATGCGGCAGAAACAGAAGTTGCCAAAATTAAGATTTCCATTAAAAAACACGCCGAAGAAACTATAGAAACTCCAGCTCAAATCAGGAACACGGTTTTAGAAAACACTGGACCAGCTGTCTAAAAACGAATGCCCAATAAGAGTGCTATCAGAAAATCTTGTCACCGGGTTCAAAACATTGCATCTGGTGCTCCGCCAGCTCCAATAAATTTGGAAACTTTGATAATTCCAGTAAATTATAAGCTCTATGGAATTTGGATGGAAATATATAGGAATTTTTTCCTGAACAAACAGAAAACTTTTTGCCAACGGATATTGCGTTAAAACAGCCCGACCCACAAAGAATACTAATTTTTGAAAGAGAAAACAATTTACAATGAAACAAACAAATCAAAAACATTTTTTCAACGCCCTTCAACGACCTTCAACGCTCTCCTGACTGAACTAACCCATAAGATGCACACTAGCAGATGGATTAATACAAAAGAAGGCCGGCAAGCAAAGGCAGCAATACAAGCGCCTTCAAGCAGACGTTCCAAATACTTCTTGCAACTATCAAGAGATAAGCTGCGCATAATAGCGGGAGTCCTGACGGGACACTGCAAATTATACAAACACCTGCACACAATGGAGCTGGTAGAAAGTCCTACTTGTCGAGGGTATGAATCATCAGACGAAACTGTAGAGCATCTGCTCTGTAGATGCCCGGCATTAGCGTCCAAAAGAGGATCCATGTTGGGGGACTTCTGGCCCACCATGGCCAGTGTCCGTAGCACTCTGCCTTCCAAGGTTCTCGAGTTCATCCTCGATGTGGGATGGCTTGGAGAGTAAAAGAAGCGGTGGGTTACTGATGAAATTCGGAGACAGCATAATGGGCCCGATGTGCAGCCTGAGTGCGTGCGAAGCAATTTGCCCTCCACAAGAAATCCAGAATCCAGAACATTTTTATTGATAAAACATTTTTTCGGTAAGTTCCTCCACTATTTATCAAATTCTCGTAATTTTGGCTAACAGAGGTAGATTTGTTCTACCAATATTATATGCTCCAGTGGCGTAGCCAAGAGGGAGGGGCTTATTTCACTTGGTTAAAAATTTTAAAACGCAAATTCGTGAAAATGGACTGTTATATTAGACGACTCTAAATTTCCAAGGTCGTATGGTAATCACTAACGCATTCGTTCCTATTGAAGCAGTGGCGTAACAAGGCAGCTACGAGTCTGTGTTTCCAACTGTCGGGACCTAAAATCGGGCCCCTAAATGGATATTAAATTAACGTGGAATTTTTTTAAAATAATCTTAAAATCTGTTTACATTATAAAATTTTGCTTAAAATTATTATAAGACAAAAATTTCACTGTTTACGCCTTAAAATTTTCGTTTAAATAACTTTTAAGAGAAATTTTAACGAATTTTAAGGAATAGATCAGCACCTATTTTCTTAAAATTTTACCAGTTAAAAAACAGTTAACAGAAAATCATCAATTTTATTCAAAACATACCTGACGGTTTTAATAAATTATACTCCAAAATAAACGATTGAACTTAAACTTCACTATTTAAAACTTAAAATAATTTATAAAAACAAAACAACTGGTTCTTATTATAAATACTGTAACAAACTGCAATGTGATGTAAATCAAAATCAAAATTTGCCATTACTATTAAAGGATTTTTTCGAAATCTGCTAAAAGCTAAGTATTAGAGTTTATTTCTTTATTACCTATTGTATTGCTACCAGATGCAAAATTTTACTTTTACGGTCCGTTTTGTCTTTATCGATGCCGACTTCAAGTTCAATTTAACGAAAGCCGAAACAGACAGCAAATATGAGAAATGTGGCAGACACCTTATTTTAAAAATGTGCCGCATATTTTCTGATTTTAGAGATGTTTTTACTGTTTAGTGCTAAAAATCACAAACATTTAAATTCTGATCATAGCAGAACCGGGCTCTTTTAATGCCGGGCCCTTGTTCGATCGAACACATCGAACACTGGTAGTTATGTCACTGTATTGAAGATATTCATAATAATGCACTTGAAGAACTATCTCAGCAGCTTGCAAATAAATTAATAATAATAATATTCATTTATTATGCTATAAATATACTATAAAATTCAAATAAAATATCAATTTTACACTAGTCAAAAGACAATTATGTTGGATAGCCAAATTGAAATCAAACAAGGCAAAGGCTACTATTTTCTCCACGTATATGGAATGTTTACGATCGCACTAACTAAGTCGCTCATTGTAGTTTTTGCAATACCAATTAGATTTATGTATGGATCACCCATCCATATGGAAATTTAGTGGTAGCCTGCGAAGCGTCCAGAAAGGAAAAGATGGATTATACGAGCAGGGTCGCGCCCTATGTCCCTTTATCTATGGTCGCGCCTATCACCGGCAGCGCCTGTGTGGAAAACCTATGAAGCGCCTTTTTTTGTCGTCGTATTTTGACATGAACATGAAAAAAAAAATTTTAATTATTGAATGATTTAAATTGTATCTCGCTGCTTATGCCTCCTGATGCGGCCACATTCTTGCATCATAGCACCGCACGGCCCTGTGTGCACCTTGCACCCGCACTCTCGATAAAATGTTTATTCAATTGTTTTGGTTCTCTCGGTGACGTTGCTTACATAAACTCACCCACGGCTTTTGTAATAGTCGGATTTTGATTTTGATTTTGATTTTAACACAGAGCTCATAATTAACGTAAACTAAACCCCGAAACGTAAACATTGGGTCAATTCGAATAGTGTAAAAATAATTTCAATGATTGGCTCTGGCATTTCATTCGGCGCCCTTATTGCCTTGGCGCCTGTGTGCGCCGCACACTTCGCATATATGGGCGGTGCGGCCCTGTATACGAGCAATTAAAATATTAAGCAGTGGATACCAAGATAACGAATCGTCGAATTATATAAAGACAAAACAGTATTAGAATATCTTAAAGGAATTGCACATAATGTGATAATGAATTAATAAAAAGTTTTAAAAAGACACCTAAAGATGTAACAAAATTTTGTCATTTTGTTATTTTTAAGTTCAGCCCTGTCTCCAATGCGTACGCACGCAGAGTTTTGTTTAAGGTCAAGATTGATGCGACATTTCAAAAAATGGTTTATAACCTGAACGTAGTGCAAGTTAAATTAATTTTCAATTTCGTTAGGTAGGATCGAACACAATCACCATTTGTTGGTTTTGATTTGGAAGTGGCTCGTGGGGCCTTTGGTGAGATTGTTTCGAATGCTCAACACGAAAGTTCTTTGGAGAAGTGTGTGGCAGCTGGAACAGTACTGTCTGAGTTTTTGTTTGGACTTTTGTGCAAAGTGAAGATTGTTAGCTGTGGTTAACTCTATACAGCCGGACTCGTGGGCTAGAAGTATTTTTTGTATAAGTTAGAGATTTGTAAGCTCATCAATAGCTATCAGGATGAGTAGTTTTTTTTTTACTTTTAATCTGGAGGTCTGTATATTCTTTACGAAAGAGAAATAGATTAGTTTCTTGGTCACCTTGAAAAGTGACCTTCAACATCATCTATAGCATGCATGTTTTAAGATCAATTAAGGTACTCTACACCAAAGAGAAGCTGGTTATTTTTCATAACCAGAGTGTAGAGGAGGAATTGTCATTCCCCGCAAAAGGGAGTACATCCCGAATGTAAAGCTAGATGCTAGAGGTTTGTACTTGGCTAAAATGAGAACTAATCGGGTAAATTTGTAAAACAGCTTTGCTGAATATTTACCTTTTAATAACTATGCTGTTTATTCTGTTTTTTTCTTCATCATTGTAAATTATACTTGCTTAATAAAAATTATTATTATAAATAATCCTAGATCAGTCAGGAGTACTAAGTTTAATTTCATAATCGAGCCTGTATAGTAATTCAAAATAAAAGTACTACTTTAAACAAATAATATTTAAAGTGTGGAAAATTTGTTAAAAATTTAGAAACACAGCTATGATGTCATTTAGCACGAAAAATCAAGAAACCTTTTCTGTTGAGCGTTATAATCGCGTCCATTACCACACGCAATGAAACTACTAGTTATTCAACGTGGTATTTAAAAATGCAACCAGATGTATAAGCAAAAAAGCGGTTAAAATTCTATATTCTCTAAATAGATTCTGTTGTGTCAAACTTTCTGTCCAATTTATGGTTATTTTAAGTGTTATACCATGCGACCATGATAAATATAATCATGCTTAACAATCTAACATGGTTATCTTGTACCAATTTCTTGCATGATATATTGAAACTCTTGTTCTAAACGACTCTGAAAGTCTACAACCCTTCCAAATCAGAAATGAAGTAATTGATTGATTTCGAAAATTATTTTTGTACAAAAATAGTACATAACTAAAATATTGAAGAGAATAAAACACGAATTTGATGTTCAAAAAATATGTAAAATTTTTTTAATAGCACAGATTATTTTATTGTACTTGCATAAAACATTGAATGAGATTTTGCACATGTGCAGGTGGTGTCATGGTTTTTAGTGTCTAACAGGATGTCGATATTTCTACTACTTTACACATGGCCCAGGAAACCTCCACCACCTCAATATACACCGAGCAGACGTATTAAATTTCTTCTCAGACACTAAATTTTGTTTATTTTAGAAGGTGAGTACACGAAAATATTTTTATTACTCCAATAAAATGCGGCTTTATTCCACTGCATATGTGATGCTATCTGTACACCATTAATTGATAATTGGACTAATGGAGTAAAACTTGATAAAATATCAATTCAAAATAAAATATCAAATTATCGCTAAAATTTAGAAAATTTTAAAGAGCATCGGGGAAGTACCTATGTTCCACCACCGTTGTAAATATACCACATGTGTACGAAACGACCGGATACTTAGAATAGACAAACACAATATAAAGCAAAGTAAGAAAATAAAATTATCTTACAATAGAACTAACTCACTTTGCATTTTGTATTTAGATTTTAATGCATGGTGGACTTGCACGCGCTGTTGAAAGCAACGGAAGGAAGAACCAGAATATATGAAGGGTTGTAATTATGCACGTGTTTTTTGAATCATTCAAGGCATGACGGGCGGACTTCCTCGAGAAGCTCGTTTGCTCAAGTTGACGCACTTTTTTAAAGATTTACTAACCTACTATTAAGAACTTGTCTTTTTCTGCGCGTGTAGGAAATCAACACCCCTCACTTTTCCTTTCATCCCTTTAATGTTATTTAATATAATGCACCAAACGGTAATTATTCCACAGATATACATAGTCATGTGCATTAAAATAGCAATGGATAAATAAATTACAATTATAATAAAATTATTATAAATTTTTGCCAAATCAACAACGGGGTTCACGGGAAGAACGGTCGGTCATTGGTAGTTTGAGAAAAACGAATTTTAAAGTTTCTGTTAATGTAATAGGGTTGGGAAATTGTAATAAAATAATAAAATAACATAATTTTAATTATTAAAAAGCAAAAAACAAAAAAATGTTTAAAAAGTCCTTGAACAATCTTTACCGGCATCACAAGGCGGTTCGTCAATGTAGTCGTTCTCGGGCTCATCGGGAATGGTTTAAGATTTTAATAGAATTCTCTCACTTCCGGATTTTTCAGGAACAGCATTATAATTATGAAGAAGATCCTTGTACTTTGCCGCTTTTATCGGGGTGCCAGTTGGTACAGCAACCAATGGTACAACCTGCGCTTTCTTAATCTTATTTTTTGAAGACTTTCCGAATCGGAACGGAAATATTTATCGTTGGCCTCTTCTTACATGCAATTTTTCTTCTTTAGTTCAACTTATTTAACATCAGAGATAATTTGACTTTTTATTATTCCCTTGTGCTTAGTGGTCGATTGGCTACTAGAGCCTTACAGAACTGCGACCAGTATTGGTCTTTTGTTTGTGACCTTACTAATTAGGTTTTCAGGAATTCAATTTTGCTAGCAAAAGATAGAATGTTCCTGAGAGATTTTCTTTTCACCGCTTTGGGTGTCTGTTGTATCTGTCACAGATGTTTTAGCCTAAGTCGAGCTAATGCATCGCAGCTGTAGAGAATGTGTTCGGCCGTTTCAATTTCCGATTCACAGAGTCTACATCTGTCATTGCCTTCTAGTTCTATTTTTTTGAGCTGATATCTCACCTGACAGTGTTCAGTGAGTAGCCCCGTATGAGTCTAATTTCATTCTTTGGTAGGAAAAGATTTTCAGCCTCTGAAGTCGAATAATCTATAAATTTCTTTGCCTGTCTTTGCCCTGATGTCATTGTACCAGAAATTTTTTTTTGCTTTCCGTTTCCCACTTTTGTACTTCCAACCTCCTGTGTGTTTGGGATAGCCCACAAAGTGGTTCAAGCCCAATAGGGATTGCTTTTAAGCCTGATCTAGCAAGTTTATCAGCTATTTCGTTACCAATTCCCTCATGACCTGGCACCTAGTGAAAGGCAATTTTGTTACCTTTGGCCAGTTTTTTGAGAGATTGTCTGTTTTCCCATGTCGACAAAAAATCAAAGATGTTCGCTTTGAGTGCTATTATCGCAGGTTGGCTATCAGACATTATTTTGATTTGCTTACTCTTTATATTGCTTTATTGCAGGTATTCATGGGCACATAGTGTAATTGCAAGTATTTCAGCATACATAATTGGAATAGATTCCTAAGGCTCCTTGTAGGTCATATATGCCTCTTCCCTGTTTGGTTTTTGATCAATCTGTGTACCAGTTGGAAGATTTAGTATCAATTTGTATTGTTTGCTTTCTAACCGTATTGCGGTCCCGAATAACAACTTTAAACGGTGTTTCACAGTCAAAACTTTTCGGAATGATGTCTAAAGATTTTTCAAACAAATCTAGCTGTAAAAGATTCAGTATTTTTAGTTGACCAGTTTTGTCTCCCGTTTTAAATTTCCTAATTTGGGTAATTTAGGATAAGGTGGTAGGTAAGAGTGCTTCCATAGCTGCAGTTGGGGTTGTACCCATAGCCCCTATTGTACATAGACACGCTAGCCGTTGCAATTTCTGCATCTTACTTTGTGTCGTAATTTTGTTGGTTTTTGTCCACCATACGGGCGATGCGTATGTGACAATGGGTCTTATTATTGATGTATATGATCAATAGATCATTTTTTGTCTTAGTCCCCAGGTTCTTCCAAAAAGTTTGCGACAAGCCCAGAAGGCTCCCGTAGAGGTGAGTTTTGCATCTAGAGCACCCTTAAATACTTTATCTCTTCCGAAAAAGGTATCGACAGATTTTTTTATCTTTTTTTATCTTTCTACGCTTAGTGAATGGAACTATGGTGATTTTTGAAAGATTCACGGTAAGTTTTTTCTTTTCAAATCATTCTTTTAGTTTGTTTAAGGCAGTTTGTATCAAGTTTGAGATTATGCCTTCGTGTTTGTCCATGATTGTAATGACAATATCGTCCGCATATCCTAATACGTAGAATCCATCTTCAGTCAATTTTTTCAGTAGGTCACCTACCACGATAGAGCACAGGAGAGGCGACAGCACGCCCACCTTGTAGGCATCCTCTTGTTGTGGCCATCGATACTTCTTCCACTTCTAAAGAAACTGTTACTATTCGGCGTTTTAGCATTTATGTTATCCAGGTTATCGTTAACCAGGCGGCTGTTTTTATAGATTTAGTTGAGGTGTTATCAAAGGCATCCTCTATGTTTATAAATTTTCTGACTACAATTTTTTTTGCTGTAAGGGATTTTTCAATTTCTATTACAAGGAGGTGACGTGCATCCACCGTCCCTTTTTCCTGGTTGGTAGGAAAAATTTTTTATGTGAAGCGGCATTTCGTTAAAAGATTTGCGGTTACTGTCACGTATCCTATCACAAGAATTGAACTTTTTCCTATTGAGCATTGGAAAGAGGACAATTTTCTGAGTATATTAACACAAAAATTTTGTTGGATTATGCAATAGTTGTCGAAATAACGGCATTTTAAAATTACGAAAAGCAGGGAGATGTAATATAATACACCCGATGTGTGACGGTCGGTCTCACGTTAAGGTACGGTCTCGTCGGTGACGGTCTCATTTTGTTGACGGTACGTGTGCTTTAATATACTCTTAATGTTGCTATCAGTCGCGGTCGACACCCGGACGAGTTCTACGGCTTCTGTCATTCTTCAGGGATATTTTTAAATGGTTTTGCCTTACACAACAACGGATAATCATACAGCCGTGTTAAAAGGTGTATCTAAAATACATGTAAATTTAAATTCGGAAAAATTTTTGTTCTAGTATGCTTAGAAAAGTGTCCTTTTACCAATAATCAATAGGAAAAAGTTAAAATCGTGTGATAACATACGTGACAGTTCCCAGATTTGCTTTATTATTTAATTACTGGGGTCCAAAGAGTCGCATGTGCTGCAATTGTCTTTTCTCAGATATCTGAATTTAATATTAAAAACTTTAGAAAAAATTGTTCTGTAGCAGTCATAATGAAGTGGTTGGTTTCATTTTCGTTCATGTATATTTTGGGTAACTTTTACACATTTAGATCTTCTGGAAGGTAAACATTTTTTGAATTTTTGAAAGAGTAATGGGAGTTCTTCACTTTTTTTTTGAAATATTTCTGACTGCTTCTTTGTTTTCATCTGAAATCTTGTGTCGTCTGGATGAGTGCTTTCCCCTCTTGCCAACAGCGACAGGAAGAGAATCAGTAAATGTCAAAACTTTTCTTACACTCTGCACTCTCCGAGGAGTGATACCCTGGCCACATTATTTTCTAACACTCAGACTAGAAAGAATTCTTGGGAATCTCAAATGAAGGTTTCTTATAGCGCCACTGAATTACGGGAAAGACGTTAATAAGTCCTGCCAAATAAACATTTTCAGCATCAAAATTAGGAATAATTTTAAGAGCTTTTAAATTTTTTTTTCTGAAGTTCAAAAACAACATTAAAACAACGGTGGCGTTTGTATTTACAATCATCTCACTTTTTTACGCTTCTTAGAGAGTTGTGTGAGTTGTCTCACTAAAACTGTTTGACAAATTGTCATCGCTTTCCATGTTTACAACAATTACAACTCAACCAACAACAAAATAACACTATTTTATTTAAACACGATTATGGAAACTAATGGAATATTAAAAATCAAATACATGTGATTAATAATTTGAGATAAAGTTAAACCAACAGATTTTTGACAGGCGCAAGTCGCAGTTTTTCTCTTCTCCATTAAAGTCTGACTCTGAACGTTTTTCTCCAAGCGCCTTCAACTATGGTCGGTCACTCTTTCGCGATAGTTTCTTTAGTAAAACTTTAATTTTCATAAGACCATAAACATTTTGAAACTTGAGTCTTTGTGAGTTGAAAGTTGCTTTAATATCTAGCAAGATGGCACTATAATCTTTTATTCTGCTTGTTTTAGGTCTGTGACCTGTTTAATTCTGGTTTTTCCTGGGATGCTAATGACCAACTGTCCCTCCATCTCTTAGAATATCTTTCCGGTTGCCTAGTTCCATAGGGGGTTCCATCTCTGGCAATTTTTAGAAGTCAATCTTGGTTCATATAAGATATGTGTTCATTCCAAGCTCTTCTTGTTCTGGGCATGTTACATTCTTTTCTTATGCGGTCTTTCCTAATTCTCGAGTAGAAATGGTTAGTAAGTCCTTAAGTAAGGAAAAGCTAAGGACGCTATTCCTACCTCTGGAAATATTTCGATCTTTTCTCACCCCTCTCACTATAATCTCAATTTGTCAAAAAAAATGACGTTTATTGTCGTTCTTCCGCGGGACCCTTCATTTGCTTTACACGGCATTTTTAATTATTACAAAATAAAAGAAATAATCTGTAGATCTGTTTAAATTATTTGATATTACTATTTGATAAATTTGTTTTTATATCCAATATATATTTTTTGGCATTTTTGCCAACTTATCTAGCTAATACCATCATACCAATGTACTTTAGTTATAAATTACGAACAAATTTTCGTATTGAGGCTAGCAGGCAAGGCTAGGCGCGGGAGGAATATTTTTAGAACTCCCAGTTATACATATGTAAAATTAAAATTTTATATGAACAGAACTCGATGAACAGAAGCACCGGATGGAGCCATATCCTACAAGCTCTCCGAGACATGAAGGTTGAACCGCACATCTACAACATCATGGTCAGTTACCTGAGCAGGAGGACGATAATCCTTGGAAGGAGAGGAGACAACGACAGATTCTCGGTCTATCCCTGTGGAATTTGATGTACGACGCCCTGCTTAAACTCCGCATACCAGCGGGAGCGACACTGATAGGATTCGCCGACGACCTGACGCTAGTAGTTAGCGATCAGGAGGCCCATGCGATAGAAACTAAGGCAAACCAGGCCATTTCCACCATCTTGAAGTGGACCAACGAAAAAGGGCTCCAGCTGGTTCCCGAAAAATCCGAAACCGTCATGACCATCGGAAGGAGAAGGATGCCCAACATCTGCATCCATATGAACGGATCGCCCATCCAAATCAGAGATTCCGTTCTGGCGCTGGGAGTAAGACTGGACAAACATCTCAACTTTTCCCAGCACATCAGAGAAATGGCGGAAAAAACAGAGGCGTCGGCATCCACCATTACGCGCCTGATGCCCAACGTGGGAGGGCCAAAGACAGTCAAGTGGATAGTGTTTGCAGCGGTGGTGCACGACACCCTTCACATAAGAAGAAACAAAGACCGAGTACTGTGAGTAGAACGCAGAGCAGCTCATACAGGACCATGTCGGGCGAGGTCGCGCTGGTGTTAGCCTTAATACCGCCGGCAGACCTACAGGCCGGAGAAAGGGCGAGAACCTACTCCGAACAAGTGAACACCAGCGACACGATGATGGACTTCTGGCAAACCAGATGGGACGAAGCCGAGGTTGGACGGTAGACAAGGCAACTCATACCCGACATCAAAAGCTGGGTCGCCAGAAGACACGGTGAGATAAACTACCACATCACGCAAGCCCTTACCGGCCATGGATGCTTTAACGCATACCTCCACCGTTTCGCCATAAAAACAGCCCCCAAGTGCAACTACTGCGATGCAAGAGCTGGCAAGAGTCACCGCAGAGTTGGGCACAGACTCGCAACTGATGCCCGACAACGTAGTGGCCACCATGCTGAGAAGCCTGGAGGACTGGAGTGTCGTTGAAAATATGATCCACACGGACCTGTCCGCAAAAGAAAAAGCGGAGCGAGAGCAACAAGCGAATCAAACAGAAGCGTAAGAACATCACACACACGGCGACAGAAGCAAAAGCAGCTGGAAGATTGACAACCCCCGTCCGATCGAAAGTAATGCCTAACGGCAGTTTCTTGGTCGAGGTGGGGGGTAGGGGGAGGTTTTAGTCAGTGCAAGTCTGACACTACTGTCATAGATGATGATGGTGTCTCGTACAAGATTTCCTCTTCTCTGCGCAAGCTAAAAAAAAACTCGATTATATGCCTACCTACGGATATATAAGAAAAATGCATTTTTTTTTCTACTACTTGTGGAGATGATTCTGGTAAATATAATGAACGTATTGAAGTTATATCGGTGTAAAATTTCCGGAATATCAAAACACTTGCTTGCACTCGGGGTGGCTCTGGAGTGCGGGAGCAGTTCAAGCTTACTCAGAGTCAAGAGTTCCAAAATTTATTTCTTCAATAATTTTAATTATTTTAATTAAAATTTTCTCCGCAAATTATTACCAACTATATTCGTTCCAATTCAATTTAAAAATGGTAACGTTAAATTTTATGATACCGGTCCGCAGCTGTCCGGCTTATCAAACTGCGTTGTCGTTCCTTTAATTAATTTTCATCCAATATTTAAAACATTTAATATAACTCCAAATTAATGACTTCCAATAAATAATAATCGTTCATCCAATAAAAAAATAGCTCATCCAATACAAATTTCCTTTAATAATCAAGAAAAATCTAAAAATATTTTCGTAACAAAATACAAATTAACAATATTCATTAAATAACATTTTTCCTCAATTTCAAATTCAAATTTAAAATTATCAAAATAAATTTACAATTAACAGCAGGGGCGAAATATATTATTTTGCCTCTAAAAAAAATTTTTTTTCGTCAAATTTAATCAAAAAAATCTAAAATTTCTCTGAGAAGTATTCTTTGTAAATTAATGTAAAGTAATAGAAAAAATAAACAATTATTTCCATCTATGTATGCTTTTATATTTTATGTAATTTTTGGAAGTCTAATTTAGCAAAAAAAGTTCTAAGTACCAGCACCTAGTTTATTCTAGTAAAGCTGGTGTAAAGCCTGCACCCCCTCATAATAAAACAATATTCAGTCTAGAGCATTGCCCTGAGCACAGAAGTCCCCTACATTGTTTACCACCATATGTGAAAGTAGCATACGAAAGTGAATGCGCCCGCCTGCTTAAACCCAGCATGTGTGTTAAAGTGCACATAAGGGTTCTTCTGTGAATAAGCATGTGTATGTAATACATATTGGGGGTTTACTGTTAGTTTTTCGGTCATGCACGTACTTTCAGCTGCTTTCGTTTTTATTTCAAATTTGCAATCATTACTTGAATTATACATTTATTTCATAATCTAATTAAACATTTTTGCAGCATTTACATAAAAAATTAAATAAAAATCATAATCGTAATTACTTACACCATTTTGTACCAAATGAATAAGTACACAATTATTCGATAATTCTTAAAATAATGCTTAACCGTAATTTGGAGTTATATTCCCTAAAATATTTTATTCTGAACAAACTTGACAAATATTATAAGAAAATTATAAAAAACAGAATTTCATTATATTCGAAAAACAATACAAATATTAAGCTTTATATGTACACACAGCAGACGTTCAAGTTATGGGTAAACAACAAATAAGTTGCTAATAATACAATTGAAAAAACACAGTAAACAATAAAAAATTTAATCAAATTAAAATAAAATAATCAAATTATACAAATAAAACTAAAATCAATTGATGAGTTTTCAAAGTCTTATAAGACTTGAATTTTTAAAAATAAAATATTTTTACATTAACTAATTACAGCAACTAAGTTGCTGTAATTAAATACAATTAAATAATGATATGAAAATATTTATAAGAATTTTGTAATAAACGACTAAATAATTCGTAAGTTCGTTGTACAAAAAGCAATGCACCTGGTATGGCTCGTGCGAAGTAGCGTAAACGAAGTGATATCAACGGCCGATAAGGGAGTGCACCCTACCGTATACAACTTCCACCCTCTTTTAAACACCCCACATGTTTCATTAAAATAGACGATCATATTGTTGAATAACCTTGAATCTGTTCGTTATCGTCTATTTTATAGATATCACCATTTTCCGCAAAAAGTCTTCCAATCCTTTTTTTAAATTTTTGTTATGGAAATGTAAATCATTTTATTGTATACAGCAGCAGTGGCTTAGTGTCATCGCTGGTTTATTTACAGCATGAAAATTCCGGATCCAAATCATAAACCATGAAATTTGAAAATGGGAAAACATTGACGCCCTGGAAAAGAAACAGTTGCGGCAATGTGCTATAAAATCTTCTCTTTTTTTTACTTAATTTTAGAACTTCGTTCTGTGAGCACTTGCATAATATTTTAGTAGGGTGCTAACCTTGCTAGATGCATAGCTCATAGATCAAACTTGGACTTTAGATCGCAACAGTGCAATCGGCGCGACCAGCATTGAATCGCGATCTCCCGCTAACTATTTTAATTTGCAATTATTTATTGTACAGACGGCATTTTTAGTTTGCTGAGCTAGACTGATGAATTACTGAAAATGGCTATCATATGCTGTGTTGATCTTTTTCTACAAAAGCAAAATAACGGCCAAAAGTTTAAATAATTATTTATTTTAGAATTTAAGGATTTAATTTATTAATTTTAAAATGCTAATTCTTACCAGGAATTAATATTACAGGTCTATGAATACTTACTACAGTAAGGTTCGTAATATATTAGCAAAACAGTTTTTTAAATTCCAACTTTTTTCTTCCATTTGAAATTTTGGAATTTTAAATCTTAACTGCATTTCTCCAATTAATTATATATGTTTTTAAAAATAACATTTACACAAAAAGTTAAATATTATTTTATATCGTGTATATTTAAAACAAAAAATAAGAAAGTTTATTAAATAATCACGAATAAAAGCTCTGCATGGTGATTGCATCGAGTCAATCCGCTGCAATAGTATGCTCTAATGGTATTTTGAGTCTCCGGTATTTTTGCCCATTTCCTCTCTAAAGCTCCACAACTGATTTGTATTTTGGTATGATCCCCTACTACGTCATTTAAGCTTTTCCCACAAATGTTTTATCGGATTCAGATCCAGAGACTAACTAAGCTATTGAAACAGGTAAATTTTGGTTTTATTTATATTTTTTTTATATGTTTTGGATCATTATCTTGCTGAAATATCTATTTGTGTGACATTTTACTTATTATTGATAATACTATCAATGCAAAAGTCCAAAGCAGCCCATGACCATGTACATTCTCCAGTGTACATGGTCCTTCGCAAATTTTAAACAGGCTATCTGATTTCTACAAAAAACCCGACAGGATCAAATCATAGAATTGCTATAAATAAAAGTTGTGCATTTTTAACCAATTCATGAGTATAGCGGGATTTCTTTATAACAAATATACAGTACAACTCAACAAAATAAACATATAGGTTCAAATGTTAACAAGAGTTTATTGAAAGTTAATAGTATAACGCATACTTAATAAAAAAACAAACTTCCACTTTATGTTGAAAGCATTTTATTACTCTTTTCCTTTAAATTCACATGTTTTTAGCAGGATATAGGAAGTAGTGTAGTTGCAGGTTCTTCTTACAGGTGCGACGCCTACCTGGCTATTCATGAAGCAACAATTCAAAAGGTGTATGCACCCACCACTACCCATTCAGTGGTACCACGTGTCCCATTGTGAATTGTGAGATTTAAAATTTCAATGCATTTTGCACAGATTTATTTTAAATGACTAACTTTTGCTAAACCTCAAGCTCACTGTTTACTTACTGTTTGTTTTTATTATCTAAATAAAAGTAGTCGTTAACTTTCAGTTAATATTTATTTTTAATATTTCTTCATATGTTGCAATTTCCGTAGTTGACACAAACAAATATTAAAATTTAAAAAAATTTATTTTACAATAAATTGTGTAATGTAAACTGTAATCGATCCATAATCATTATCAGTAATGCGATGGAAAATGCCCCCGGAAAATTCCAAAAGCAGCTGTAAAAATGAACTAAGCAAACCAAAGGCTTTCACAAAATCGATTACCCATCAATTAACGCATATAAGTATAAGAATTAAAAAATCGAAGATTGAAGGTAATAATGCAGATTGGCACCATATTTAACCAGCAGCTGTGACGTATAATAAACCCTTAGCAGCTGTGATTTGGCGATTTGCCGTTTTATTCCCTAAGACACCCCGATGCAGATTTCTCAAGAAGTTAGGGGTGCAACAGCATATGTGCAATATGCGTTCTAGTTGTTAATCACATTCTTTGTTGTCGACCCAGTGCAACTGCTTTTAGCACGCGTACTTCATAATTCATTCAAATTGTTGACATAAATATGTAAAATTTTAAAAGGAAACACCGTTAATTTTTGACAATCAAACTGAATTGTGCTTTAAGGAAACTCGGATATTTTCTATCCTAAAAATTAAAGATACCAAATTACTTTTGCTAAATCTTTGGCAACCAAAAAATTGAAGAAATTTTACAAATATTAAAATTTAAAAGTTCAAGTTTCCGTTGTTATATTTCAAGTTTGATATAAATAAAATAATATTTTGAAAATGCTTTATTTGCTTTTATTAAATTTAATGGGTCCCATTGTACAACCGTCAGTTTAACAACCCTCTCAATACCGTCATTCCTAGAGGATGATACCTTTAGGATGAAATGTAGGATTTTGGCGGGCAAATTGCAGTTCATTCTTAACCACATTTGATCAAAAGCTTTTATTTATTTTTATTAATTAATTTGAGTTTACCTTTTGCAATATTTTTATAATTTCCCAAAATTATACCACGATACTAGAAAACTAATAAAAATCTATAAAAAATGAGTAAAGTTTCGTAATTTTTAATCCGATAACAATGTTAGCTCATAACTCATTAATATGCTTTGTCTTAGGATAAATTGGTCATGTTCTACAGACCATAGAGATCTCGTTAATCCATTTAGAAACGGTAGATATTCGTTCCGAAGTTCTTCTCCGTGAGATAATCAAAATTTTTAAAATAGTTATAATACTTTTGAAAAAGTGAATGCAAATGCATTATGCGATGCAAATATACAACCTCTCACATAATAACGCCAACCTCACCTTCACGAGTTGTAGTCTAAGTGCTACACGGTACATCCTGTTCCTGTTAACGAGGAAATGGCAACCGAATGATTGCCGGAATAAGCAATCCCCTTGTATGACCACCAGCCTAGGGTGGATGAGCCTACAAGTAGAGGGTACTCTCTTGCCCTTGGATTAAGAAATCAATCCTAAAGACAGATGAACCAAAGAGTATCGTTTGTTGCAGAAACAGCTATACATCTGTTGAAACATATATTAGTGATGATATTTCCTCGGATCATAGCCCGTTAATAGGCTCTTTTGAGTTAAAACTTAAAAAGATAAAAGAAGACTAATACGAAGGGATGAAAAATACTCGTAAGTCCCCTGAAAGAAAATCAATAAAAGTGAAAACATCAATAAATGAGAAGATAAGAAACAGTAAGAAAACTGAGCAAATAAAAGAACGACATCAGGTCATAAATAGAATTGGTAAAGTAACACCAAGTAACTAACACCAATTTGGCTAAAACCAACCGTAGATGACCGAGTTAATTCTCGGACCAATGCAGAACAGAAGACAATGTAAAAGCGTAAAATTAACAGAATATGACAATATCCAAAAGGAAATTAGAAGATAAATTTAAGAAACAAAGCAAAAATGGTTAGAGAGAAAAACTCCTGGCCCGACAATTTCTACTCGTCTTGGGTTAGCAGACGATAATCTTCAATGAAATTTACGAATCTGGACAAACACTACGACTGTGGTTAAGAAATCTAGTGTCCAAAAATGTTATGATTACCGAAGGTGTTTTTAAAGATTATTTATCAGCGAATACGCAGGGTTTGTGAAGAGCATTTGGGAAGAATTGGGTTTGGTTTCAGTAATGCACTAGGTACAAGATTCTACTTCAGAAATGGTGAGACATGAACTGTATTACTTTATAGATTACCAAAGAGCATTCGATAGAATCCAACATGAAAAACTCGAGAAAATTTTCAGAAGGGTAATAATCTATATACAGGGTGTCCCCGTGACCATGGAGAATCTTATAGGAGGTGATAAAGATAATTTTTCTAAGACAAATTTTCAAATAAAATTTTTGTCCAAGTCCAAATCCTTGGGGGGTACCTTCCTTTAAAGCAAATTTTTTAATTTCTTTTAATTTTTAATTTACCTACACCTTGTTCATTATTTTCAGAATGTCTGTGAAAACAATTAGTTTCCCAAAAAAATGTATTTAACCAAAGTTGTAGCCCGTTAAATTCCCTATCCGGTTTGAGCCGTCAGTATTTTCTAAAACGTTTCGGTTAAGAAATACAAGGTTCAAAAGAAAAGTAAAAACAAAACCTAAATTTTTTAACATTTTTTCCTTTAATTTAATTTATAACTAAAAATCCGTTCATTCTAGACGATAAAGGGTTATAACCTAATTTGTAGATAATCGAATGATCTTTAAAAAAGTTCTAATTCATTAAGCCTAAAAAATTAATAATATTGAAGTTATGGCTGTTTGAAATCAGAAATTTAAAAAATTGTTTTAAAGAGAGGTACTCCCCAAGGGTTTGGACTTAGAAAAAGACAAAAATTTGTCGTAGAAAAAATTTTTTTATCACCACCTTAAAGGTTTTCCATGGTCATGGGGCCTTGTATATAAAATTCTCGTGTCACAGTGTTTGTAACCAAACTCCTCCGAAACGGCTTGACCGATTTTTATGAAATTTTTGGTGTATATTTGGTAGGTCTGAATATTACCCCTAAATAATAAGGGTGACCCAAATATTCGCTAGAAATAATTTATATGCCAAAAGAACATTTTCCGAGTCAGCTAGTAAACGACAAAGATTTAATAATTATTATCATAAACCTGTACTGGAATCACACTGCAAATGTTAAAGTTAATAGAGACATCAGAGGCTGTATCCTCTCACCCTTATCATTTAATTTGTATTTTGAAAAAATATTCCGATTTGGAGAACTGAATAACAAACAGTTAACGGGGAGTGCATAAACAACAACAGATAACACGATGGTAATTGTAGACAGTTTAGAAGATCTACAAGAACTGATGACCCGACGACCCGAGTAACAGAAGTAAGCGAACGTTAGCAGTATAGAAGAGTCAAAAAATATATCTCGGGACAACGAAGGATGCACAATGCGATCATTCACTAGAGGTTATGTGTCGTATAGCCAGAGCTGCCAGAGCACAAAGGACAAAGGAATCAACAACTCTTGAAGATACTATATCTTCAAGAGTCACGATCTAAGCTTGGCAACAAGGGTGAGAATGGCTTATAGCTATGTATTCCCGGTGCTCTTGTACGAGCGGAGACCTGGACCCTGACAGAGGCATCCGCTAAAAGTCTGGAGTAATTCGAGATGTGACGCTATAAGCGTATGCTGAAGATCTCCAGAGTAAACAATGTGATGGAAAGAATGAATAAAAAAAAGAGATTCTCAAGACAGTTAAAATTCTAACACTAGAGTACTTAGGTCACATAAATCACTGCAATTTGAAAATTTTAGATTTTCCACATGGTCACTCTTCGCACTGTTTCATGTCTGCTACTCACTCTTCATAACAAATAACACAAAATTATTTTTCTTCCTTGGAACTTGTAGTTAGCGAAAAACGGCAACCAAAAATTTGCTTGGTCACTTCCAGTGATTTATAGTTCATTGTTTTCTTCTTAACAATTTTATTTCCTGAAGATTTCATTAGAGTTACAAGAATATTTGAGAAACTGTTGTCTTTTGGGGGAGTAGCACATTCACACAATATTTTTTTATCGATTTAAGATTGGCGTCTAACATAGTTCGCTCTGTTCACAAAGTTTATAACCATTTAGTCCCGCGGAATAAAACCGTTAAACCAAAGTAAGAACTCAGGGTAATTGCAAAATAGTTAAAAAATTAAATCTTTAAAGATGGTGGGGTTTGAGAGGTAAACTGAAAATAAATTTGTTTTTTGTTATTAATATAAATTAATATATTTATTTAAAAATTATTAAAATAAGATTAAAAATTTTGAAATGCTTCCGTCTAAAAAAGCTCTTGAAAAAATAATTTCACTAACAGTTTTCCATATTATAAACCTCAATTCCGGTATCATTTAATACAATACAAATATACTTGTCGGGAGTTGCAATAAAAACCATGTAGGTATTTGGCTTATTTGGCTTACGGTAGCAGCTCTCAGGCTTCACGGCTAGTAGTATTTCTTGTATTGTATAAAATGAAAACGGAATGAAGATTCAGAATATGGAAAACTAGTTAAAAAAATTATTTTCTTCCTTTTTAAAGGGCGTTTTTTAGTACTATTTAAATTTTTAGGTCGGGAATTTTTTCAAAGGTAGAATAGTCGTTAAGGAGCGAAAATTTACACCTACCTACTATAATAAAGCTTGCCATTAATAATACAACAGCATGAAAGGGTAAGCCAGAAAAATTTTCAGTCTTAGACGTGAATTAACGTGATCTACGATTCTACGTTAATAAATAGGGGTGCGCTATACCTTTATTACAAGTTTGGCACGTGCTATTGTTGCAGCTGCAAATATAAAAGCAGTTCGATTAAGTTAAGTAAATAAATGTTTAACCATAATATTCTAAACAAATCTAAGTTGACTTATTTCCTGGAAAAAAAATTAAAAACAGGTTGATCAAAAAAAAAAATTTTTAATTATTAATTTATAATAAATATATAGGGTATAAATGCATTTTAAAATATCGGAGCAAAATCGAAGAGGGTTTTTCTTAGGGTTTATTCATAAGAAATAAGGAAGCTCATTGGTAACTTCCCGCCACAACCGTTAAATATGTTATATACAAACGGCACAATTCCGCAAAACAATTAAACTATAGTTTTACCATACACGGTAATAAAACTTCGGGCAATTATTTTTTATTTTTTTAATTCAATTTTAATTAATTAAAAAATATATATATTTAAAATAATTTTCCATGTTAGTTTTAATTATATTATTATTTATTTAATTTAAAATAATTTTTTGATTCCACAAATTTTAGGGGTAAAATTATCCAGTGGTGTAATTTTCAACAAGTTTTTTCAGTAAATTATGGTTTTGATTCTATGAAATTCAACGTTGTTGTAAATTACTTGATAAAATTACATTTTGTTGAGGAAAATGTACTTTTTCTAATTATGTTTTAAAAAGTGTCACTTTTTGACACTCAAAAGTGTGCGAAAAAGTACTACTTTTCCGCCCTAGTGCGGAAAAGTAATACTTATTTTTTTTCTAATCTACTAGAAAAAGTTCTAATCTACTTTATTTATAATATGCATTAACGGTTACATGTAGTTTGTTTTGCATATCCGAACACTCCGACATATCTGACATATTTGCTAGTATTCTAAAAACACAAATTGTATAACCATAAAAAAAAACGTGGTCACTTACCCGTTCACGCTGTAATGGCTACTATCTATGACCTACCTACTGTCTATAATGGGCTACCAACCGCAAAATACAAAAATTTTATAGTATAAACGCCTATTATCTTTTTTCTTGAGAAAAGAGAAATGTTATTGATTCTTTTTGAAACATAATTAGAAAAAATATTGTTCGATACTCGTGGAAAACTACCTTTTCCATTCTCGGCTTCGGTTCACGATCTCCGCCTTGAATGGAAAAATGTTAGTTTTCCTAACTTGTATCGAAAGTATCTATTTATCAAGAAATTTTACATGTTGAATTTTACAGAATTATAGATGGTAATTGTACAACCTTGTAGAAAATTACACAACTGAGTAAATTTACCCTAATTGTAAGACCTACTTAATACTGTTGTTTTCTGAGTAACTTTACATTTTTTTAGGTAAAACAAGCCTGCGATCCCTGCGGAACGCCGCAAGGGTCGACGTTGGAGCCTATCCTTTGGAACGTTATGTACAACGGAATTCTTCATTTGGATATACCTGGGGTCAAACTAGTCGGCTTTGCCGATGATCTGACCCTCGTGATTTCGGCAAGGACGGAAGAAAATCTTAAACGGTTGACTGATGAGGCAATCCAGACTATCATCTGATAGATTGACAACAAGGGTCTACTAGTGATCCCAGAGAAGATGACGGTTATGTAGGCCATAGAAAAGCGGAAATATGACATCCACCTTAACATTATAGGCAACAACATTCAGATCAGCAAAACAGTCAAAGTACTATGAGTATATCTAGATAAAACATATGTTTTGGCTCCCACGTTAAAACTACGACGGCAAAGGCTCTACAACTTGCCACAGCCTTGATAAATCTGATGCCAAATATGGAAGAGCTAAAATTCACCAAGAAAAGAGTGCTGATATCTGTGGTGCACTTCATCATGATTTACTGTGCACCGGTCTGACACGAAGCAATGGAGATGGGCAGCTGAGCAAGTTCAAACGGGTACAGAGAACTATTGCGCTACGGGCGTGCTCGTCTTATAAAACGTCATCATCAACTATCACTCCGAGAAGACTAGAGAAGAAAGGAGATCTAACAGAAATACCGCAGGGCATACGTTCTTAAACTGCTCCCGGTGGGACGATATTAAACGTAGCGCTAAAATAGAGCTATTGACGCCCAACATCCTTATTATGCTGATATAATGCTGATATAATGCTGATATCAAAAGATAATTGGAACAGAATCTCATGATCAACAAGATCATGGCATGGGAACTAAGAAAGAAGACAAACGAAAGGAGAAGAAACAAGTCCGACTAACCGTATATAGGTTTAATAACACGCGTCCCTACAGATTTTTCACAATCTAAAAAAAGCAAAGTTCCGAAAGGGCAAAAGATTCACAGACGTGATACCCACAGAAGAAAAACCCAAAACTGAAACCTGCGTGTACCAACGGAAAGGGTTTTCTAATGAGCTAAACCCCACACGACCAGCAGCACGGGCTGACTGTGTATTTACTAAGATTTTTCCTCTATAGCTTTTAATAGAAACTACATAGTTTGTAGTGCGTTTTTTTCAAAATGAACTTCTGATGACTATGATCGTTATAAGAATTTACCGCTAGAGTGCCAAAACATCGTGTGGCAATTAGTTCTACACATTAAAAACCCGGTTCCGTTTCCTTGGCCCTTGACCGATAATTCTCGTGATCTTTTATTTATTTAATATTTTAAAAATATTGATTTTTTTATCGAGGTATGGCGAGTTTTCAAAATAATACGTTATCGAAAATCGGCCCCCTAAGAGTTGTACTATAAACTTAATTAACAATTGAATCAATTTTATCAATATATAGTATCGATAAATGCCTTTAAAAATACTGTCTTTTAACCTATTTTTTCAAAAACTTGTTTTTTCAAAAGTTTAACCTAATTTTTTTTAATTTAAAAATTTAAGGAATAAATTCGTAGAAAACAATTTGTAAAAGACCTTTCGATCGTTACTCGACGACGATCCCTCCAGTAAGAGAAGCCGATTTTCGAGAACCTCTTTTTTTTCGAAAAATCGCCGATCTCAAAAAAATCTCGATTTTTATAAGTTTTCTCGAAATCTAATCGCCCGATTTGAGTGATTATAGTCGCATTTGTTAAGTATTTGTAAAACCTACAATCTACAATCTTCTTCCATTGATCCGAAGTGGATCCAATTCTAAAGCCCGAATTAATAAATTTAATTTGATTCCAGAATTTTTGTTTTTTTTATATATTTGAAAAGCGGCAATTTTAAAAATTCCTAGCTCTAATGATCGCCAACCTTTTGAAACTTGTAAAGAAAAACTAATTAAAGCAAATAAAATAGTTTTATCTAATTTAAAAAAAAATAAATTTCGAAAGTATGAAGATCTTGTCGATTTAATAAACAATTTTAATTTTTTTTTTGTAATTTAATAAAAATAAATTAGCTTTTTGAATATTTACTGAACGAGGTTTGACTGACATAGCAGGTAAATGCAAAACCGTCTTGATGAAACACCGTATAGATGAATAAGTATAGGTATATTGTTAACTAACGGTTTTGCATAACAAGGGTTGATCATTATCATACTCTTAAGAAAATTAAAACAAAAAATAGAGATCTTCGCAGATGCAGGCAGAGATAGGTCTATAAGTAAATGCAGTACATACATTACCGATTTGTGCATACATAATATAGGTAAGTAGCATTGAATTCGGTTACTCAAAACCGTTAAGAATTATTATCACTACTATAACCAACAAAAATTATATAGAAAATTATGTCATGCTTTACGATATTTTTATTTGCGCCATTTTTTTTTTTAATTATTGAATCCAATAATTCAAACTGATAATCGTAGTTTTAAATTTTTATTATTAGATCTAAAAATGCAAAAAATATTCTTATTGAATGAGATCAAATTTATAAAAACAAAAAAAAATAAAATAAAATAAATAAGCACTAAAATGTGCTCTAAAACCCGCAATAATTCATCAAAATGCTGAATGGCAATTGATGCAATTCAAACAATAAATGAATTACTTTTGTTGGTTAAATTTTAATTGGTGTTTTGTTTGGAGGTGGTTACAATGAGACAGCATCATTGAAAATAGAATAATAAAGTAGAAATAAAAGATATTATTTTATTTTTTATTCTTGTCAATCGACGCTTGTCTGTTAAAATTTGCTTGTACATCGAAAACAAACTTTAGCTATCGCAAGATGTTACTAAAATTCACAGGGCCGTCCTAAGATGCTAAAATTAATGCGCTCCTGTTAAAAAAAACACACAAATATAAAATAGAAAAAGTCAATTTATTACTATTACCCTAAACGAAAACCTAAAATTCGTACAGAAATAAAAAATATATACAGGGTCTCCCGGATATACTTTACATAACTTAGGTGTCCTCATACAGGATACTTTTCTAAGAAACGTTTTTAACAAAACTTTTTTTTTCTAAATTCAAGCTTTCGAGAGTTAGGCTATTTTTATTAAAAAATTATTTTATAGTACCCTTATTTTCAATACACAGTCGTGATTGTTTTAAAAGATGTATTAATTAACAAAATAATTTTTCTATAAAATTAGTTAATTTAATATTTTGTTTTGTATCTGCCTTATTTACTATTTTCTAATTTTCTGTGAAAAGAATTGGTTTTTCAAAAAATTTTACTACACAGAAGTTGTAGTCCGTTAAATTTCCTATCAGGAATGGGGCGTCAGAATTTTTGTAATATAAAATGTTTCGTTTAAAAAATACAATTTTTGAAAAAATATCTCAAGTTTTTTAACATTTTTTTATTTATTTTAATTTCTAATCCAAAAGCGGTTAATTTTAGACAATAAAAGGTTTAAATTTAGTTTGTAGATTATTTCACGCTCTTTAATAAAGTACTAATCCATTTTTACCCAAAAATCAATATTTTCTGGGCTATGACCACATGAAAGTGGAAATTTAAAAAAATACTGTAAAGAAGGCTAACTCTCAAAGTCTTGAAATTAGAAACAAATTTTTGTTGAAAATGTTTCTTAGGAAAGTGTCCTTATCACCACTTAAGTTATGTAAAGTGTATCCGGGGACACCCTGTATAAACAGAATGAAACTTTAGTGTAAACAAAAAACAAAAGTAATATATTTCATATCATTTAATTTGCTCTGTAAATAATTTTTTATCCTTTGCAGGGTTAAGAAAGATCAAAATAAAAATTATCGCCCTCAAAAGGCTTTGCCCGGGCTATAGCTCATTTAGCCCTGCGGTTAGAGTGGCTCTGGCTACAATGAGAGCATCCTTGGAAATAGAATAATAAAGTAGAAATTATTTATTTTTTAATCTTTAAAATGCCGATCAGTACTGAAAAGTGAAAACAATAATTTTTTTCAAACTTGCGGGTGTCTGCTAAATTTTGTTTGTACACCGAATACAAACTTTTGTTATCGCAAGATGTTACTAAAATTCAAGTGTCACGTGCTTCTGATGGAATTCGTATTAAATGATGGTTAACTCGGATTGGCTAACCCGACAGCATTTGACTGCTTTTGATGAAAATAAAATTCACAAGATACACATAAGCGCAAACGGCTGATAATTTTTGCTTTACACAGTAATTAAAATATTAGCTTTTTCCTGTAAGTTAGTAACGGTTTGAAGGTGTCAGACGCATGCGCATGCTAATTTATTTCTACGATTTTTAAACCATTTCAAACTGTTGCAAAAACAAAAATTATGTTTCGCGATTTGCTAAATATACAAAATATAATCAAATATAAACCAACAATGTGATATAATTCTTAACTGGCGTTTTAACTGCCGGAACATCTTTAAAAAAAACCTTAATTGAGGGGAAAAAGGAGGCTTGTTCAGGAGTGCACGAGTAACGGCTTAAGAAGAAGAAAGCAAATAAGCAAGTTTAAACAGCAAACTAACAATATGCATTTAAACTCAAACTATGCATTATAACCAAAATAAAACCGCCACACAACTCAAAAAGGTGTAAAACATGTTCACGTTTTAAAATTTTTATTTTTATTTAAAACATTTTTTTATACTCATTTTGTTAACAAACAAAACATATAAGACAAAAAACAATAAGAATAAGATTAAAACGGATAAGAATGAAATAGGTAGCATGTTAGATTATTTTTCCGCGTCTAAAGATACCTTGATTAAGCCCTTAATAACAAAATAAAAAAATAGAACTAGCACAAATATTAGTCGCCTTGTTTGACTTTCGTTGCTGTTGTTTACGTTCAAGTTGTGTTTACATTCATTGTTAACCAAATTTATTTTAATCTGTCGAAGTAACTTATTGGTAATTGGTTTTCAAACAAAAACAATGGCAATGAAATTCAAACAATGTGACTAATTTATTTTTAAAGCTTTATTTTTTTATTTTATCATTGGTTATACATATCTTTAGACGCGGAAAAAATATCTCTTTGCCTTGTTACCTTTTTCATCCTTATCCGTAGTAATGGGAAGCAGGAATTTAAAAACTATCATTTTCCCATTTCCCTATGATCGGGTGTAAGGTCGGTCACCCGATACATATGTATAAATAATTGTATAATATGAATTTATGTCGTTATATGTTCTAATTCTTAGAATTGTGCTTTCAATGAAGGTTTTCTTCTCTATTTTATTTCTATTCGCAATTGCCAAGTATCATTTAATATAATAAAAATAATTTTTAATATTATTTTTAAAAGATATCACAATAATTCGTAAATTTTCTGTAGTGTATGAATAATTTTGTGACCTACATTTATATTATTAAAAATTATTAATTGTAAGTTTTAAAGATATGCAGGTTAAATGAACAATGAAACTTTTTTTTTCACGTAAGCTTTCAGCAATGGTATTTTGTTATCTTCAGATAATCCAATTAACCTGTATCTTAATAATCTTTTAAAACTGATAATTAATATTATTACGCGGGTTTATAATAATTTATGTATTTTATTTATAATTTAAAATAATTCCAAATAAAATAATTTAATTGAAATTTAGATGTATGCAGCGCCACCTTTGTATTAACATATTCATATGAAAAACGAAATCTACTTTAAAACTAACTATCTTTTATTTAATTATGCTTTATTTATTAATTTAGTTACAAAAAAGATTTTTTTTAGAAAAAAGTAACTCGAGTTACTAATTATAAATTTAAGGAAGAAATTTCCCATCGCCCATCGATATTATCCAATGGGAGCTCTTTGTCACTATAATTGAATCAATGGCGTAACAAGATAGGTCGTGGTCATAAATAATTAAAAAAGAACGCTTGTCAAATCTATAATATTAGAACCAGTGGCGTAGCCAAGGAAGGCATCTGCCCCCCCTCCACCCCGAAATTATTAATTCGTAATTTTACAATGACTTCAAACCATGTATAGATTTCTATATAAATGATTTTCAAAACACTAATGATATTATATTTGATGGCAAATGGCTGATTTCGCATCAAAAATGAAAAAACCATGAAAGAGAGCTTCCAAAATATACAATGGAAGCTCTTAATCAGTTCAATATTGATGTTTCCGAATATATTGTCGTGTTTCGAAATGCTATAGAACCATTAATTTCATTTATTTTGTAAATAATTTTTAAAATTCAATTTTATTATTTATTTATTTATCATTGTATAGAAAATGTTAGTTAAAGGTTTTAGCTGTAAATAAAAGTGAGGAGAAAATAGAACTAAAAAGAAAGTGGGGCTTGAAGGTTGTAGAAGACTTGGGTTGACGCATTTGTGTTGTGCGGACCAAAAATCATTCCCGCAATAATAATTTAATTTTGATAAGTTAATAAAACGAAAGTAATAAATGAAATTAAGTTGATTTGATGTTTTTATTTAATCGTGATAAAGTGAAGTGCCAATAAATTGGAAAACTTGAAAAAAGTGAAAATTTGATCGTTCAGCGCATGGAATGCACTAACAAATTTATTAGACCGACGAGTTGAAACCACATGCGGTACGTACATGTGCGCTTACAAGGCCATATGAAAGGTAAAATTTGAGCATTTTAATTAACAATTTTTAAACACTGAAGAGCTCATAGCTACAAATAATGGATACCCAGCTAGAGTAATTTTGGGATTAAGCAAATTACATAAATCTGAATAGTAAGGGTCATCTAATCGTGGGGATCGAAAATTTCGAAGTTCGTAGCAATATATATTATTTTAGGAATATTAACGGTTACTACAGTCTCTGTAGAAAGAACATTTTCCATCTTAAAACAAATAAAGCCAAATTTGAGAAATAGTACGGGTGAGAATAGGTTAAGCGGTTTAGCTTTACTAGCAGTTCACAAGAATGTACCTATATTAATGTAGAAGAGGTTATAAATACTTTTGAAATAAAAAAAAACGTAATGATTTTACAATTATAATTATATTATAATAATAATAATTTCTATGACTTAATTTTTAGTGTTTACTATTTATTAGTTGGAAACCCTTTTTTCGGAGAAATTATTTTTTATTGTAATTATTGAACTTTCTATTGAGCGCATGAACTTGAAAATTTGAAAAAAAATTTCCTGCGGAGCTATTAAAAACGGCTCGCTGCGCTTGCAGCCCCCCCCCCCCCCCGAATTAAATTCCTAGCTACGCCACTAGTTAGAACAAACACTAAAAACTGGGCTAGAAAGGTGAACAAAGAGAAAATGCTTTCGCTGAGCATCTTCAAGAAGTTTTCCAACCATTTTCAACTGAAGTGTCCAATTTGGAAAAGTGAAATTTGAAAGGCACTTTTCTAAAGTGTTTAATAAACCACTTATTCCACATCCGTTTATCGGGATCCTGGAGGAGGAACAGAAAGACATTTCCATCTTTGGTGCCCATTGTGTCTGGAGTTCCACAAGGTAGTGTACTTGAACTTTGCTGTACCTGCTGTGTACAACAGCAGATCTACTAACAAGTTCCAACACAGAGACTGCTACCTATGCGGACGATACTTTTATAATGGCCTCACATTAAGATCTCCATACGGTCTCTAGCTTTCTGTAAGTATGCCTTAAAAAGATCGAAGATTGGTTGAAGGTTTAGAGAATTAAAGCTGACAGTACGAAATCCATACATATTACTTTCACCTTTCAAAGAGCTGTCACTATATCCAACATTCCATTCCTTGTAACAATCAATTGTTACATTTTTTGTTTTTTTGAATTAATTTTGGTTTGGTGATTATTTAGATTTCTGTAAATATTGTTTTATTTTAATTTAAAAGATGGCGTTGCTAACTTTTCAATTTTACGAAGGCTACGGTTTTGTGTGGTTGGGGGGAGAAGATCATCGAGGGACGATCCAAGATGGTCGTTTAAGAGCGTCAGACAATAAAACCACAAAAACAGTAATTGGCGATTTGAAAACATAATATTTAGTTTTGAAGTGAAATTTAGTGAATTAGGTGAGTTACATTTTTATTGATCCTACTATTGATTTACTTTTTGAATTCTCAAATGAGAAATATTTGATTTTGATTAATATTAAAATTTACAAATGTCGATTGTTAATTCACATCTGGCAAACAATTTTTGTAGGATATAAATTAAGTTCACAAGTTACGTTGAACGAATAATTGTGGTGTTTTCTGATAACAGAAAATTTGATTTCTTTTAAAACCATTTTTGCAAGTGACCAGAGTTGCTTGGATTTGACTTGATTACCTTTCTATGTTTATCCTTAGGAAATACTAAGGTAATTTAAGTCATCCGCTTGCTTCGTATGCAGATCGGGACTGAGGAGGAATTTTTCTTTAGTGAACCGGCCTGTAGCGGTATCACGACAATTCTTTTCTTGCTGATAAATCTTTTTTTTTGAATAATAATTATTTTACATTTTGGAAATCTAGTTTTGTGCGAATTCTATTTTATTTACCATTTATTATTTTTTTGTTGAGATAATGGAGCGACAAGAATTTTGTAAAGTCGTTTCATTCCTCAGCTGGCGCACAAAACCATTCTCCTTTTATTTTACGTAGCCACCATCTTTTTAAAAGACTCACGAAGCTGTAAAGCTGCTCAGCTTCTTCGACAGTGGGTAAAAACCCAAGAGCTAGCCTATCTACTATCGTCATCAGTAGAGACAAAAAGGGTTTCTGTGACCAATAGGAGAATAACGTTACAGAGAAGATTGGCGATTCGTGAGACTCGAAATATTTAATTGGTTATAATTTTTAACAAATTCTTCTTCTTTTGTTTCTTCTTTTTTCTTGTTGTATCCAACGGTGATGTGCTCGACCAGGCGAAGGACTTGTTGTACCGTGCTGTGGCCCGGTCAAAAATCAAATTGAAAGATGCCGTTATGGAAGATGACATGATCGTAAAACGATTTACGATGATGCGTTCTGCAATTTTCCCCGAGGACGGGAGGAGACTGATGAGGCGATAGTTTTCAGGCTTCCATTCTTAAGCAAAGTGCCGGAGACGGAATAAGAAGTTGATGATGCCTGTAAGTGACGCGTCTGTCTTGTGTGGCATTTCTTTGATGGAGCGTTTCATGATGTTCTCTAGATGCAGATTCCATCGTATCCTAGCCAGCGATCGGATGACCAAATTTTATTTTATCTTTGCTTTAGAAAAGGAACCCTAATACTTTTGGATGCATAAAACCATAGGACTGACCTCTGTTTAAAGTAAATTTTGGACAATAAACCCTGTTTTCTTAAAAATAATTTCTTATAATTTATTTAAAATAGAGAAGAATGAGGGACTATTTTTTCTTGTCCCGTCCCGCAGTGCCGATTTGTCCTGTAGGTTCCGTCCCGTCTCGTGAGTCTATCACGTCCCGTGGGTCTCGCACGCAACGCTTTAGAGTTTGTGATTCAGAGGCGGATTTATACTTTGGCCGCTCATAGGCACTGAGGTTTTATTTAAAGGAAAAAAAGTTGCTGGATATAAAGTATCAAGTAAACAACTTTTGCAAAAATATTTATTGTGAATATTTTTCTATAATTGTTTTATATAGTAATTCATAAAAGTATTCGAACGCTTCTATGTTAGTAATGTAAATTGTGCTTTTTGAAAACTCTTTTTGGCATATAAAAATCGCTTTTACAAAATTACTTTTCAGACATTTTTTGATGTAGAGAATAGATTCTAGATAATTTCTTTCTCTTTATTTTTGTTTGCCTACCGTAAATTGGGGCGACTTTGCTATTTCGGGGCGGCTTTGATAATTTCGCCTACTGCCAACTGCGACCGCGCTAGCGGCTCACTGTACACACTACAGATCTTAAAATCATTGTAAAAATAGTTTTTTTATAAAGTAACGTGCAATAAATTGATTAAAAACGCCGGTCATCGGCCGAAGAAGATTTTTTTAGTTGTTATAACTTCAAATGTGCAAAGGTTGGTCATATTTTATAGTATTTCTTAATATATTGTTAATCGGGCATGTCTTGAGGACATATAACCTCAAATAAGATTTACAAGAAAAACTATCATGTGTTTAAAAATCTTGTTAAACCGTCGTTAAACTTTGATCACAACTAAGAGGCGACTTTGATTAAATGATCGAACTGACCCCTCGTCTTATATTCAATAGTTTTTCGTTATTTTGAGCTATTTTTGGCAATTTTTGGCTTCAGATGGTCCGAGTCTATAAGAGGAAACCCGGAACTAGGAATTATAAGCATTACTCACAAGGTCAACTGGATGAAGCCATTCAGAGAATTTTATTTAAGTTTCTAATAAGTACTGCAAAATTATTGTTCGCGCCAATTTTGAATTGGGACCATGTCCAAGAGGTTGTGGGCAAGCGCGAACGGGGAGAGACGACGAACGAACCAACGTGTGTAAGAAGTGTGTGTGTGTACCTTTTCCGGTTTCTTCAAGTCGTTTTTTCCTTTTCTGATCTACCACACCACCAGCTGAATAATTGACGAAACCTAGCGCCATCGTATTAGTGATTACCAGTAGTGATCCTATTCCTTCACTTCCCTTCCTCTTATGCTGATCCCCATCCGAAGAGGAAAGAGGATTAGGAAGATAAGCCTGGTAAGTCACTATACCTATTAAAACATCATAAATACAATCGGAACCTATAATTTACAGTCCACTTGAAATCGTCTTATCCCAGTACTATTAGGGGTGAGAATTTGCCAAAACAATTATATTTAGGTATAAACGTACAAGCAGTTATTTTTTTTTTTTTGTTTTTTATACAAGAATATGTATTTTTTTATAGAAATAAACATCTTATACAATAAGATGACTTCGATCAAAGTCGCCCCTAAAACAATATCTGTTATAACTCAAAAACTATAACACCGATTTTAACGCGAGTCGAAAGTAATCACTCTAGGCAGGTTCTCTGACATGTCTCATGCATGCCATCACTAATCGTTTGGTATTTTTTAACTTTAAAGTTATAAACAATTAAATCTAATATATGCGAAATACAAATTAAATTGATCAAACTCACCCCATTTTACGGTACACATTTTTATTGGTCGCTTCGTTTTCGACCGAGAGTGACTTAAAGCAGTCTCGTTAAAAATCTTATGAAAATCCCTTGAGAAAACCATAAGAATCTCATAGTGCATTTTTAATTTTATTAAAAAATTTTACCGAATCTGCTTTAAGTCATTCTCGGTCTTAGCTCTCGGTCGAACACGGAGCAACAAAATTTTGCCATTCTCTTTTTAAGATTGTTCCACCCCTACAAACTGGATTGGGTTAGAATTTTTAAGATTTTCTGTCTTAATAACATACGGGAGCATTTTAAAGGTGCTTTAGTAAATAAAGATGAGATTTTTACTGAATGTTTATAACCATAAAAACTTTCACTTATGACTATACTTTAAAATTTTCAAAATTGTTATGCCAACTGCATTACATATATGTATTAAAAACATGATGTATTTAAACCATTTTTGTTATTTATAAATTTATTGTGCCAAAGTTTTATTTGCCATTTTAGTAATTTTTTATAAGTGTCCATACTTCCGTGAGCGGTAGTGTACTTACTACATGTTCTACAATTTCTGTTCCATAATTTAAAAAAAAATCCGCTTCAAATTTTTGCCGCCCCCTAAATTCTGTGCCTTATGGGAAATCCACCACTGTCGTGATTGGTTCTTTTTATTTAACAAATAGCCAATGAAATAACAGTACGCTTTCTGGATAAGAAATTACAAACCTCGGTCGGTTTGAGAAAATAATGTTGGTTGATAAAAAATGTATACATCTTCCCAAAAATTCGGATAAAAAACCCCGAAATCGTAAAAAATTGAAAGCGGGTACGGCATTGGCCGTTTCCATAAGGTTCCATATGGTATGTTTTTGGGTCTTTTTGAAAAATACTGATTTTTAATAATCAAATAAAAAAATATATACATAAAATTTTACTTAAATTTACAGTCGTAAACATATTGTTTGCGGCTGTTCACATATTTGCCCACCGCAAATAGATTTAAATCCCAATCTGGTCCTTGCGGCAAAAAGTTTGAACACCTCTACTCTAGAGGAAACCAGATCTCGGAGTACAACAAAAAAAATTTAAAAATCCTTACGATAAAATAAATTTATTAAAATTGTCAGCAGCTGCATAGCCAACAGTGAACTGAGGCCGGCTCCGCTCATTAAATTTTTTACTGATCTGGTCTGTGAGATCTGGTGGATCTCACGGCTTAACTGTACACCGCTTGTCTTGATTGATAAACTTTTTGGATTGCGTTTTTTATACGGGATCGTACCCTAAATGTGCCTTAATGGCAAGTCCAGAAAGACTAACAATCAATGATACCTCGTTGTATCATTGATTGTGTTCAGAATGCCTGCCATCGCAGCGCCGACATGCATACCACCTACCGGGTATGGATCACATGCTGAAAAAGGAACGGAACCTACAGTTTTACGTAGAATCCAAACCACGACAAAGGTTTTCGTGCAATTCTCGTGAGCGCTATCTGGCCCCACAGTGGCGTACACTCGAATCACACAGGCTGGCATGCACGCCGACACCACTTAGAATGTGTCAGAAAGATGGCGTGCCAGCCAACCAAATTTTCGTGTTTCTTCTAGAGAAGATAGAAGAAACTGGGAAATTATGAATGCATTCATTAATAGGATAAACGAGTAAGTCATATAAATGATTTTGTTCATCATCCTTTTGACACAATTTTTCAAACAGTTTTGATGAACTCGTTCATCACATTGATGAATACATTTATTTTAATTTTCGTTGAAAATTTTCATTAATATAATGTTACTGTTTTTTCAGTGTAGTGCTCCATTATTTATTAATATTGTAAGCATCCAAACTTAATAGCGTTTCTCACGTTGCTTCACAAGGTGCTGACATTCACCATTCTTTAATCATTGAAGCCTATGAAACTGAAAATTCTTAGATATCGAGTAACAATTCTTGTTATATCTAACCCAGAAATATATCTAAATTATTGGCTGGTGACCTTCAAGCAAAGTTACCACTCAACCCCAGTAGTCCGTAACATAATGACGAGATTTGTAAAACAAACAAATTTTTTTTTCAATATTAATTTATTATATACAAAATAAATAAAAATAAATAGAGAGGAAATGAACACAAATAAAGAATTGAGAAAAAATCACAAAGATTAAGAGATTTTCTGAAATAGTACACCCATTCCAGATAGGTTTATCGACAACTATAGAGAAAATAAATTAAGATTGTAGCACCAATGTGGTAAGAATCGTAACTAAAACCTCCGATATACTTTTACTTGCTTATTGTACTTCATATGGAAGAATTGTGAAAATTCGCTCTTTATAATCGTTTATAGCCATTTTAATGTTGAACATTTTTGTATAAAAAAATAAGTTTAGCTGAAATGTGTAATTAACATATTGGTACTGCATTCAGTGTTAATATATTACACAATTTCTGTAGGTTATAATTAGATTGAAAATAAACAACTTAAATAGTACCACAAAATTTAAGATATAGTTGTAATCGTCATTTTTAATTAGAATTAAATACCAACTTTTAGTTTCAACATAAACTTTATTTTTTCCAGCCTCAGAAAACGAAAAAAGTTTCTGTCGAGGTTTCTTTTCGCCCATGAAGAACATTGAGAAGCTGAGCAATAGGCACACTCATGTTCTAATTTTTAAAAATTAACAAAAACAAACGTTTAAGCGACATCTATCACAAATAAAGTCGACGAATTAACACTAATACCCGCTCTGACAACAAGTACAATACCGAAGGTTTTAGTTCAGTTGGTAAGCATTGGTAGCATATGTCTTATTTTTAAATCCCTATAGTAACAAAAAAGTTAAAGTAATCACAAATGGTAAAAAGGAATTCAAAAGAAATTGTGTCATTTTGTACATTTAATCATAAAATTAAAGTATTTCAAACTCTTCAGTTTCAATATATTCCCTATCTTGTCCTTCAACACAATATTCTACATCAGGTGGTAACATTCTTGTAATTGGTAATTGAGTATCTCGTTTATAACCATCAACAAAAACAAACATTGGATACTCGTTAGAACTTCCCGATCTACTAGGTGGTATAACTAACTAAAATAAAAAAAAAATTATTAGTTACTCAATTGTAAACATGGAAACTATTTTGAACTTGAAATTTTTAAAAAATCTTTTAGCCCCAAAACCTAACTGTTCCCAATTTCAGACCATACCTGAATTTAGTAACTAAACACACCGAAATTAAAACTAATTGTAAGAAAAACGCTATCAAAATTTCTCAGTGTGAAAATTGAACATTTTGTTTGGTTTTAATTGCATACAAAACTTTTTAAAATTTATGGAAATACGCCAAGTTTTGAATGAAATTAAATCAAAATATTCCAAGAAACTTTGTGTACATGTATTTAGAATTCCATGGAAACAGTTGGAATTCCGAATCCTATAAAAACACAATGTTAAAGTTGAAAATATTCATATTTTATCATTCAGTTTTTTTTCAAACAAATTTTTGGCTGAGAATCCTGCTTCTGCAGTAACCGTAATGCTACGAATTCACGAAGTTTCACAAGACTACAAAACAAGACTAGCTAAAGCGTCAAGTTCATCTACGGTTAAGCAAATGCCAAGATTTAGAAACTTTTTGGTAGGAACCGCTTGCATTTTTCATGATTACTGGTCCTAATTAACACCTAGCAAAGAGTTTGAAAAATTTATTATCTGAGCAAAGTCGCAGTGGTATAGCTTCTTCAATTATTTAAACCGAGATTGTCGATTCATGTTAGTAATTAATGATTACCAGTTTTCTGCGTTTGGTAATTCGATCATTTTGCTGTTTTGGGATTCAAGTGAATTGTTCATTCTTTTTAGAATCAAAATCATTCACTAACAATTTGACAACTTGTGTATGCACATCTGTTGCTAATTGTTTATTTTATAAGCGCATGTTATCTAGCATTACCGCAGGGTAATAGTTTAAATTGTTACATGTGCGAACAAATAAAAAGCAAATTTCGAAGCAAGACCAAAAAACGAAGTTTTGAAAACCTCAATGCAAAAATACTTATTATATAAGTATAATAATACAGTAGCGCTACAGCCCACAGTGGATTTTGGCTAACCACTTAATTTTTAAGAAGGGCTTTTCAAGGCAGATTACCTCGGTAGTTTGCCATTGCCCACTCGGGCTCGAACCAAGGATCTCCACTTAATAGTTGAAGCATTTAAGCACCAAACCATAACCGTCCTCAAGTATAATAATACTTACAATAATAATACGAATTATACCGGAAAAAAACTTACAGATCTTGTCGGTTTCAGAAAGCTGGAGCTACCGCAAAAATTCCCATCAGTGCTGATTTCAGTACCAGAGTACACACTATTCAGGAAAGACAGACCAAACAGGGATGGGGTGTTTGTTGCTACGTCCTAAGCAGCATTAAAAGCAAAATTATTAATATGAATGGATTAATTAATGGATCGATAACAACTATGAATTTTAATGGTCATCGAAGGAAACAGTCGGAATAATCAGCTATTTATGTAGTTAAATAGCTTTAACTATTCATTTTATATAAACTCCGACAAATTCAGTGCATAAACTGGAAGCAGTGCTATCTACACTTTATATCGAATATGATGACATAATTGTAAGCTAATGGATACTTTTAAATATATTCTTGTATCTTTTAGCATGTTACAAATAATAAATAAACCAACTAGTGTAACCGACCAATCGCTTTCTCCTAACGATGTGATATGTTTAAGTGACAACATATATCTTAGCTGGAAACTAGCACTTATGACATGTATATCATCTCTAACTACAAATTGGTATATTATTACCTGAATCTGGCACCCAAGAAATCTCAAGCCAAATCCCTAACCTACAGGAACCTCAACAACATAGACTTGGATTCATTTTCCAACAATAGTTTTAGACCGCAGTTTATGGTGTTACAAACTGTAGTCACTCTTCTCGACTTTAATAACACATTTGACAGTATTAACCGAGAGTTGTTAATTGCCAAACTAGTTTACTACGGTAAACTTCATTTATTGACTTCATTCGATCCTAACATACGCCTGTCCTACGTGGGCGGGTGTGTCTAAGACTCGCCTCGGAACACTGCAGGTATTCCAGAATCGCTGCCTCCGACTCGTTACAGAAGCAGACAGATATACGAATGATAACCATTCGTGACAATGCCCAAATGGAATTCCTAAGAAATCACATCACAAAATTATCCGAACATTTGTACACCTCATAGATGCCTAATAGTGCGCTAATGGCCACTACTATCAAAAACGCCAATTCATCAAACCAGGATATTGACTTAGATTATTAGCTGCTACGCCAAGGCAAAGAGTATCCCCGAACCTCGAGTGGAACGCGAGTGAAAACCGTTGACTTCCATAAATTTACTTTACGAAACCAACCCTAATTCAATTAATTTACATTACATTCTATCTCATCTCCTCATCTACAATTAATAGCCCTAAATATTTATCATCCAAACCCCCAAAAGTTGTTTTTTTCCAGTTTTTCTGAACAAAAAATAACGAAAAAAGAAACTAAGTCAACTACGCCAGCATGGCTTTTATTACAAGAAGAATACAAAATGCATTATTGTTATGCCCAGCCGGCAACAAAAAGGAATTGAGAAATAAGTTTCAGGCGAGGGGATCCTAAATTTGTATGAAAATTAAAAAGTAAGACCAAAGAACACTCTTGTAAGAGTTCCTCGGTTCAACACGGTTTGTAACGCTCGAAAATTGTAACCCTCTCAGCAAAGAAGTTTCTCTTCAAAACTTACAAAAATAAAAAAAAATTTTTAAACAATCGAGTGAAATTGCATTTCAATTATCATAATTTTATTATTATTTCTATGAGTAAGATAAAAGCAGAAATTGATTACTTAATGTTCAGTGAATCATAAGTATTATAAACATTCCAGATAGTCACAAACATAGTGCTAGTTTAATGGTACAAACATAACATGTTTGAAGCAATATTTAAGTATATTCATCGTTTGATAATTAGTCAATGTTGTATTAATAATTATTGCAAATGATTTTTTTGTAAATATCTTTATTGCAATAAGCATATAAATCGTTTTCTTTTTTATAATAAATTACTGAATTTTTAAAATTATCCAGCCTTATGCATAGTCGAGCTAAAAGGTCTTAGTTGGCTACTAAAATTTTTAGTAACAATCGTAGGCATGTTTAAAATCATTTTAAGCTTACTTTAACTAAAAGTAGACAATTTTTAATATATCTAATTTATTGTTTTTAATATCGGTAAATTCTGTAACATGGGCCACTAGTAATACAATAGGTAATTAATAAACTTCCTTGTTCTCTTCTACCGGTGAACTCAGTTTGGTGATATTTCTCAACCATAGATTGGACAAGGTTCAACCTATAGACTAAAGCTCAATTGCTGCCTGTATTTTTACAATATATTATAAAAGAGTTGCATAATGACAAATCCAGCAAATAGAAAAAAAAAATTTATAATGGTTCTTGCCCCGCTTTTGTAGAAGGGAGTAATCTGCTAAATGCTGGTCAACAGGATCTACTCCTCCCATGGTGTTATTATGAACCACAACCTTAGGTTTGATCTTGTTTGTACCTCTACACTAAAATTTGAATGAATGGTTGAGATCAGCGAGATATATTTTTTGTCTTTCCATTTCAGTATGGATTTCAGTCAACCATAAGGCAGGCAAAAAACATAGCATATTGTCGTGTTATAAAACGATTTGGACCCACCCTGTACTCTTTTAGGAAAATTTTAGTTGTAATTTTATTTTGGTAAATGGAAAGAGTGCAAGCCCCCCCCCCCCCGGTCAAGGATAGAAAATAAGGGCTTTTTGCCTAAATGGCCGCACAAGCTAGTTGTGCGAGTTTTGGCTCTGTGAATTTTGTTTAAAATTTTTGTGAAATTTGATGCGAGTATTTATTTGAGTACTATTGATTTTGTGAATTGATGGAAGTATTTTGGTCGGAAGTGATCGCTGAAATTGAATAATTTTGTGAATTGGATTTTGTTGTTTTTTTTTATTAAAGATTTTTTTTTTTGAGTACGAGTTTAATTTTAGAAGTTAATTATAATTTAGTTTAGAAAGTAAAATTATATTTGAAAGAGCAACATGTGGCGTATTTGATAACACGTCAATTGGATAAATTCAAATCGCAAGTTCGATAGATCGAACTTGCGATTTGAGTTCATAGATGAAGAACTATACAAATTTTACATTTAAAAGTTAAAATTTATTTTCGATTTGAAATTTTGTTAAAGACGATTTTTTTGGAGATTTGGTATTGATTTTTTTTAACCCACACCCTGAGGCTGACTGTCGAATCTCCCGCATTGAAGGGCAGGGCGAGGTACTTAAAGTGCAGGTGAATACACATTTTTTTGAACATATCACTACAATATACATGTAAACCAAAATAAGTTGACTATATTTAAAAACCAGCGCCAAAATTTCTTCTCTTCTCTCGTTAAGGTAATGGCAAACCACCGAGGTATCTGCCAAGAGAATCCTTAATTGGATACCGATTCCTCAGTCATGAGGATACGATTAGAGAGAGGTTGTCTCACATAGTATGGTGCATCGATGTAATTCGCATGAAAATTTAATGTCCAACTGTTGAACATGCCTTACTTTACGGGTAACATTTTAGTAGGTACTATAATGCCACTAACTAGTAACTATTGGTAGTATTTTAAAGCCATTTTAAGGTTACGGCTATGCATAAGGTTAATAACTTTTAAATTATTTTTATTATGTAATTTTTAACACAAGAATTAATTTAAATTTAAATTAATTATCTTAATACAAAAAGGAAACCTCATACCTCAACCTCGGATATTTTGCTCCTCTTCTTATCTACAGTATGTTTCTACTTATCTTATCTACTTATAGACAACCCAGGGGTTAATCCGAAGGTGTGTGTCATAGTTAACTCATAGTTGACACACACCTTCAGATTTCATGAAAACCGCCAGCTGCAATTACTGCCTTGTTTATCTATATAGTATTGAACATATGAACCGCAACACTACCTAAACAACAAAATTTTATTGTATTTTGAAAATAGGTTTATTTTTGCTTAATGTTTTCTTACGGCCTAAATATTTATGACAAAATCAAAATTATAAAAGGTATCTTTATTTGTTTAATTTTATTGAAAATTTCAAAATTTCAGTAACTAGCAGTCTGTTAATTTACTCTAAATGTAAGATTTATTTTTAATTAGATTTATTTATGTACAATTTTCTTAAAAATTAATACTTCGTGGAACCTCCCTTAGCATCGATTATTGTCTGAATTCGACTTGGCATGGATTTAACCAAATTCTTCAGTTAATCGCTTTATAAATCTTCTTACCATACGTTTTCAATGGTTCTCAACGATTTAGAATTTGAATGTAATCATATGCCTTCACAGTGTTATTTATGACGCGTAAAAAACCCAAACCCTTGTTTTAAAAGCATCCCCAAATCATCACAATTGTGGGAAACTTCAGTATTTTTAAGACTTTCCTCCTTTAAATGCTCACCTTTTCTTCGAAAAACGTAATTAATTCCATCAGAACCGTGCACATTAAGTTTGGACTCATCTGAAAATATAATTTTCTCTCAATCTTTGAGAGTCCAGTTCTTATATTATAGTGCCCATCTAAGTCAGTTTTTGGTTTCTTCTTCTTCAGGTGCCTATCCGTTCCGGATGTTGGCTATCAACAATCCTGACTTTGTTCACAGCTGCTCGGAAGAGCTCTGTGGTCGTCATGGAGTATCACGTTCTTAGATTTTTTAACCACAATATTCTTCTTCTGCCAACACTTCCCTTTCCAACTATTTTTCCCTGCAGTATGCATTGTAGAAGTTGGTATCTATTTCCATTTCGCATTATGTGGCCGAGATACTGCAGTTTTCTACTCTTTATTATTGAGATTATTTCGAGATCTTTTCCCATTCTTCTGAGTATCTCTTGGTTTGTTATATGTTCCACCCATGAAACCTTCAAGGTTCTTCGGTATAACCACATCTTGAATGCTTGGAGTTTCTTTGTCGTCGCCTCCGTCAGCGTTCAGGCCTCTACTCCATAAAGCAGTACCGGAAATACGTAGCATCTCATCATTCTGTTCTTTGTTTCTATTGTCACTTCTTGCTTTCTCGGTGCGACACTTAATCTCTTGGGAATGGTCCCACTGTTCATTGATGATGGTGCCCAGTTATGTGTATCTGCTGATTTTTTCTATTGTTTGGTTGTTGATATTTAATTGATAATTTCTGATGTTATTCTTGCTAACGATCATAAACTTAATCTTATTCAAGTTAATATTCAACCCATATTGACTGCTGGTTTAAATCACATTGTTCATTAGCTGCAGTCAGTTTTTTGGTTTAATAACGGTAATAACGAGCAAAACGTTGCACTTTTAAACCCATAGATTTTAATCTATGCTGCACAGTTTTGGTAGAAGCCAAAACACCAGTTACTTCATTCCACTCGAAACGTAGTTCTGTTGATGTCAAGACCCTATTTGCAAAACACAGTGGTTGTAAAATTCAATCGTCCCTAGCTGCGCTCTTCTTCGGCTAACCACGTTTTTTATTTTCTATCAAACCGATTTCTGTATATCCTTTTAAAAATCGACTCACCGTTGAAAGACTACACTTAATTTAATGATGTATTCTCATGTTCCGAAAATTTTTTTTTATAAGTAAATAACATCCAATTATTTTAAAATTTTTATGTTATTATTGACATAATAAAGTATACAAAATAATTCTATTTTTAGTTTATTTAATAATAATTTTATTACTACTTTTTGCTGTCAAAGTGGAGGTTAAAAAAAACAGGTGGCTGGCCCAAGTGATTCCAGCACTTGTAGTGGTTTGAAATAAAAAATTCAAATTGATTATTGTTCAATAGGCTTATCGTTCTAGCAGAGAGTAAATTTAAACATTTTTATTGAAAAATAACAAAATGGGGAACTTTCAAAAATAAATTTTCAAAAATCGTGTTTTTTTTGTGTAGAAAATCGGGTAAATTAATGAGAAATTCTGAGTAAAAATATACAATTCTATTACCCACAAGAGCCACTGATATATAGAGTGACATATCTAAATTTCAGCCCAATCGGTTCAGTAGAATTTTGTAAACCCCCCGAGCGGATCGAAAAAACGTTGCTTCGAGAAAAACGCGTTGCAATATTTAAAAAGTTTTAAAAAAACAGACTGTCCTGGGCTTCTACCATGCCGCTTTTTTCCTTTGCGATCCATGTTTACAAATGTTTACTCGATGTACACACTTTGAGTTTCAAAAGTATACTACTTCTAGTACTATTTTAGTTCTCGAAACGTACAGATATTATAATAAATAAAATGCAGGTATAAAGGGAACAGAACAATAGTGTATATTACGACAGCTGTACAGCTAGCAGACCGCAAGTACAAGGCTCTCTCGTATTTCTGCTATAACTTTGTTGATATTTTCAATTTTGATCTGAAATTTTTACAATAGAATCTCAATATATTTTACTTCGGAAATATGTAAAAAAAAAAAAATTAATTTTTTCAAACCCGAACATGAGAATACATCCTTAACGACTAATTACCCATACACTCAAGTTTTCATTATTTAAAGCAGCTTTTTCTTGGCTTGCTCTGTAAATTGTTCTTAGAACGTCTTCAACGCTATCCGATGCCAACATTATTTCTAAGCTTTTTTAGTAAATATATATTTTTAATGAGTGACAACCCCCAACTTGAAGGACCTTTGCCTTCAGATCAATAGACGACATCTTTAGACGACGAAGATTTGAACCGTGGTTTCCCACTTCCCAATTGGTCGGTGTAGGATTTACGCTATACTGCTGGTATATTTCTTGGCTTGTTAATAACTTATAATTTGCCATTATTTCGCGATGTTTATTAATCCTCAGTATAAACCAGACCAAAGTCATAAATAAACATTAAACAAAAAGTAATCTGTTTTCAAAATACAATAGAACTTTATGACTCAAGTAATGTTGCGGTTCATATGTCCAATAGTGTAATTTAAAATTATAGAACCATGCAAATCAAAGAATCAATTACAAGTTAAACAATATAAACCGCTACATGTATCATAGCTGTTATTCATAAAATATGCAAGAAAATAATAACCATTTGGAGAATAGCTGACAACGAAATTGTCAGTTTTAATGATTCATAAGAAAATTTTTGTTATTAAAAATTATACTTACAGTTTGTACTGTTTCAATAAGCATTAAAAAATCTTCTTTAGTGGCACAATAAAATCCAATACAACACGATGGATCCATTTTACTGAGATGTAATTTTCTCGGAGATCGACAATGAAAACTAGTTAATGGAAAATCAGCTGCCCAAACATCAACAGTTTCCTGGCAGTAATGTGGATCTAATTGTATTAGTTTATCATCTACAATACTTAAAAAATTATCAAAAAATATAACCATAAGGTTCTATTTACCTTGATAACCAACAAAATATAAGGAATGCTTTGGACGTCCCCCTATTATACCGATACACTGTTCAATACTTAGTACCGACGTGAGACACGAAGCATACAACTGATTAAACTTTTCTGCTCCTAAACGAACAGGAATGAGTAAAATTAAAGACTTCCATTTACCACTGTTAGTTATTGTACACTCTTCAAGAACGTCCCTAATATAAACTTTAAAAAAATTAGTTTTTTCAATTTAAAAAATGTCACCCTTACCTGCACAATCCTGTGCAACGTACACATTCAACATATCAAATTCATAATTATCTTTCGATGCTAACTGTACAGCTTTTCTTAGTAAATGTGCAACAAATCCGGGTCCATACCAATCCCCGGCTTTTTTTCCTAAACTTTCCCCTAATTGTACTAAAGAATGTATCGATAAAGGACTATTTGTAGACGGTTTATCGCCAAACCATTTAATAATTTTTCTATGATTTACATTTTCGATGAAAGCTTGTTTAGTAATTGGTGGTTGATCCGGGTACCATCTCCAATCTATTTATTTAATTCCTCGTTTTATTTTCTTGATTTATAATAAATTGAAAATTAAATTAACTCACCTCTTCCTAGAAAGTGGCAAATTAGACCCTGAGCTAAAAGCATCTGTCCGCTACGTAACATACAACCCCATCCACAATCACTACTGAAAGTAGATCCATTTAATGTAGGAAATTCTCTCCTATAAGTTAACCACAATCGACTAATAAAATCAGCTTTAAAACCTTCAAATCCTTCTTCGTCATTGGTTCCTATATCGTTCTGAAAAGCTGCCACGTCTTTTCCTAGTTCCGTTTTATCCGAACAAGGACTATCGAGCTTTTTATGATAACATCTACCTAATAACCATAAGGGAGATTCCTTAGAGAAGTTAGTTTTCAACTTCATCCCTACAAAGCGGTAATTTTTAGACTAGAAAGCAACATAAATTATGTAACTCACCAAATTTCATATTGTTCCACATAGAAAGTAAACGGTTTTTAACTTTTCCTTCGTCAAACACATTTCCATAATCATCTTGTCTGATATTTGAAGAAGTTTGAGAAGAACTGTAACTTGTTGAATCTTGAGAAAAAACTTGCATATCCATTTTTTGTCTTCAATTTTATCTAAAAGAATACAAAAAACGTGACATGGTTTTTTTGTAATGTTCCTCAATTATTCACGAAATTGAATAAAAAATTTCGTACTTTTTCTAACTTGGGTTTTCATACATGATTTTTATCTAAATTCTTCGAAAATTTTAATTCGTCATTATTTTTTTATAATTTAATCAACACTGATGTTCCACATTACGCAAATACAGATATCTGTATTGTATAGCAACGCAGTGGCGTATCAAAGGTTTTTTAAATTTACAATCTCAAAATTTAAAAATTTATGAAATTGTAAATTTAAACAAATAAATACGTTTTCCTCCAGCTATATTTTAAACTGTATTTTTCAAGCAATCAAAGCTTTGACAACAAAACGGGTATTGGGGAAGTACTTTGTGGTTAAAAATTTACCTAACTTGAGATAACAATTTTACAACTAATTAATGGATAAGGATAAGTGGTTAAGGTAGTGCAAACTCGATATTAATCATATGAAAAATTTTTAGTTCTAAAAAGTGTTTTAGTTCTAAAAAAGTTCGAAATGCCCACCACAATTTAAAATTTAACGCTTCAAGTAATGAAGATTTTAACATAGGTCAAAATTACCATGGTTTTCATGATAAGTCATACAATCCATAATTTTTTTTACGTTTTCTTGGCTAACTTACTTTTTCAATTGTTTTAAATATAAATTCTTGTTTCTTATTTTTGTTTTTTTCTCTACTTATATGCGACTGAAGATCGAAATGAATCCTGAAATTTACCTTGTATCAAATTTTTATTTTATCTATTTTCATAATGTATTATTAGTTTTTATTCTTATTTAAATATTCCTAGTCCTAACCTGTTCAATATAGTAAATTAAGGGGCACCCCCTAGTATGACATACACCCAAAAAGAGTGATTTTTGGGAGATTATTGAAAGAAAAGTGTTGCATCAAATATTTTGAAATTCCGAGGGTATATTTGTGTATAAATTATGTATATACAGTAATTTTTTGGTATCAAAATATTCAATTTTCAGCGACTTATGCGCCATCTACAAAAAAAAAAGTTCTCCCCACTGCTGCAGTGATTACAGCCTTCAGAGTGCCTGAAATCTAAAAATAAAAAAGTCCTTTAAACAAAAAGGTATTGCCTGTACCATGACGCGGGATTGTGAAAATAAATTAAAATCCAACAAAATAGCGGAATCTGATGTTTTTTGCATTGAAAATTGACATTTTTTATTTAACTGAAAAACTGAAGAGTCATTGTATGAAGAAACAAATACTAAATACGCTAAAATAAGATTCAAGTTGATCGGATGATTTGTATTCGAGCTATTTATTTATTCGGAAAATTTAAAAAATGCTGAAAATTGGATATTTTCATACCAAAAAATTATTTTATATACATAACTTAAACGCAAATATATTCTCCAAATTTCAAAACATTCAATGCAATTCTTTTCTTTCAATAAATTCCCGAAAATCACCTTTTTTGTACAGTCGCACTAGTGGTGCCCCTTAATGTATTTTTATTGTTTATTTTCATAGTATTTTTTTAAGTTTATTTATAAATATTATTTTTTAAATTACCTATTAATCCAGTCATTTCGTAGTAAAAACAGATCTGCGTGAAGATAACTCGGAACTGAATATTTCTGCTTAAGGAGTAACCCTACTGTGCATATTATTAAATTATTAAAAAAATAAAAAAATTGTTTTACTTTAATAAATGGTTAAACATTTTAAAAATAATGTCTGAAAATTCCATATCAAAATTGTAATGTGTAAATGTGTTCCCAATGTTTAACAAAATGTGGTGTTATTGTTTATTAAATAAATAATAATAAAAATTGTCATTTACAATGTGGCAAACAAATTTACAGTACCTTTCGTTGTCTTCTTCACTGGTACCAAGCTTCCATTGTCCTTAGTTCAACCAATCTGTGGATCTCCCCAATTAAAAATACTGCCCTGCCCCGGCCGAAATCAAAACTCTTCCTGATTCCCTGTGGAATCGACTTATGAAAGTAACTCTTATCCAAACGCAAAAAAATCACTAATTTTCACCGTTCAGGTGAATCACTCAAAACATTTTTAGTCAGCTTGGACTCTCCATTCCTATCCCCACTCAAATATTTATGTTCCGCACCTCAAATTTGCCAATAGTATTTTAGTATGTTGAAAGTTACAATTTCCACTTAGTAAGCCTCTATTGTGCCAATTAAATTAACTTAACCACTGCAAATTCCCCAGCGTTTTAAATCTCAAATTTCCAAAAAAAGCGCTCTACGTCCCTACAAGAACTCAACCGAATACCTGAGAACGTCAAAATGTTGTTCCAGCAAATAATAAAATACAAAAAAAATTGAAACAGAAACATGGCTATGAGTTTGCAGAACAGTATTTTAGTTTTAAAAATATTAAAATAAAGCAAAACAACTTTTATTTGTAAATAGAAATTACAATATTGTAACATGCTCATAAATACATTTACAAGAATTTAAAAAATACATTTTAAATGTGCTATATGACATTAAAATAAACGTTAGAAATAAACTGTAATTTATTACGTATAAAATAAAAAAAGAGCTTGCAAAATGGCAACTACTAATACCACTACAAATAATTCTCCATAGTGATAAATTTTATGTAGATTTCGATCTTGTTCTAAAACACTCGTTAAATTCCGTTGTAATTGATTTATTTTTTCACCGTGTTCTTGCAAGCTTTGCTCAAGATCATGAATGGCCATCATAATACTAAAAGTAGCAATCGTACAATCACTAAGTAATTAACTGAAAGTAAATTTATTTACCTGGAGTTTGTGGCTGCAAGTTGTGTAGCTTTTTTAACTGAGTGTGCTGAATCTGAATGAAATTCTTCTGAGGTGGTTGCACTATCATTCACATCGGCATCTGAGGATATTTGTTTGATAGGCAGTTTCCTCTTAATGCTTTTTAAAGTGATAGGACGGTTTTCGTTCTAAAATAATTTACAAATTACAAAATAACTTTTTTAAATCATTATATAATTAATTACTTGTAATTCAACTCCAATTATACTGGATGTTCGAATTATAGGAGCTGGGTGTCGAGTTTTAGTTTGGATAATGTAATTGTGTTCATATTGATAAAGATCGTTACGTGGATCCCAAGGTCTTAGATCTGAATGTTTGTACATCCATTGGCCAGTTTTAAAATCTTGATGGAAATACCTGGGCATCCATTCTTCACATTTTGCTTTTCTTTCTTTTGATCTAGCTGCAATTTAAAGTAAACGTTAATCAAGAATTGTTTGGTCCAATTTGTGTGAACGGTAGAAATAATTTATTGTGAATAGAATACTTTTCAATCTACTAAAAATATCAGGCTGCATATACAGGGTGTCCCCGTGACCGTGGAGAACCTTTGAGTTGGTGATAAAGAACACTTTTTTAAGACAAATTTTCAAATAAAATTTTTGTCCAAGTCTAAACCCTTGGAAGTTACCTCCTTTTAAAGATATTTTTTGAATTTCTAATTTCAAACGGCCACAGCTTCGATATTATTGATTTTTTAAGCTTAATAGATTAGAACTTTTCTAAAGATCATTCGCTTATCTACAAATTAGGTTATAACCCCTTATCGTCTAGAGTCAAAGAATTTTGAGTTATAAATTACATTAAGGGAAAACATGTTAAAAAAATTCAGGTTTTATTTTTTTTTACTTTTCTTGCGAACCCCGTATCTCTTAAACAAAACTTAAGCTTAACGTGCGAGTTACCGTCGCGCGACTCGTGGCATCAAAGTGTATCGTATTACATCTCCCTCCTTTTCGCATTTTTAAAACCCCTCCCCACCTATGTAAGATTTTTAATTTTGCTGTCCCCCCACTCACCCATCTCACGCAAAAATTTTCACCTCTCTCCACGGGAAGTACTTTACAGTGTCATAATCAAACTTCACATTAAAGTGGAGAGATTAAATTACATTTCTTTCAGTATTATCTTGACTTGTTTTCAGTAGCATAAAGAGGTGCTCCATTACTATTGCCCCACTCTACTTTCCTTTCTTTCACTGAGTTTTATTGCCCAACTTGACTTGGAAAGGAGAATCAAAAAGCTTCTATTTTGCAAAATCCTCCACAAATAATTCATAATTATGAGCTTCACTGAGTATGAACGGTTTGCAAAATTTTTCTTAGATAATCTCTTACGTAATTAATAAACACTTTTTAATAAAACCATGACATTTAAAAGTGCACGGTTTTTCACTTTTTTTACATAAAAATTGATGTGTTTACTGTATGACACTTCGTCTTACAAGAAAATTTTGCAAATATCCTGTCCAATTCCTGTAGACTCCTGTTCCTAAATCTCCAGATTTGGTGGGAACCCTGCCTAATGCATTTATTTATTTTTTATATTTTGTGCAAATTGACTTATCTTATCTTATGTTAACTGATAACTTAAAAATATTTCAATTCTAAAAAGTAAGAGTGTATTTTTTTCACACCGTACTTAAACCACGTATCAGTCAATTAACTTATCGTTAAACCATAAATGTATTACATTTATGCATTAGCTTGCAACACAAAATTAATTTTATTTTTTATTAATTTTCAAAAATGTACCTTTTCACAAGAATTGCAAAAAAATTATTGTAGACTTAATTACAGCCAATACAAAGCTGAACAAACAAAAAATTCGTAATATTATTCAGCAAAGCCTCCCTAGAATTACAGTTAAAATGTTAGGTAAAGAATTGACTTTAGTGCAAAATTTTTCAAGATGGCAATCAAACACAATTTTTACTAGACTATAAAAAAAAAGAATGGTTTGTGATTATTATTGCAGAGGACTTTTAGTATGTTAAAAAGTGTAGTAAGTGTAAACAAGTGTATCAACATACCAAAAGTCGACTAACAATTATTTTCACTTTATCTTCCAAATGGACTTGAATTAAATTGAGTACCTCTTTGAGCTTCTTCTAAAGTTGTTTTTTCTTTGGTGGCTGTATTCATATCGTCCCTTATAATTGCTGCTGACACATGTTGCCATAATTTTTCCGATTCAAACTCATCTTGATGCTCTATTGCTACTGTATAACGCTTTAACCTTGTTTTTTTCACAGCCGCTGTGGGATTCCACAAACTTTTTACTTCCTAAATTAAAAAAATACTTATATCATAAAAGTTCAGGCATTTCGAATTAATTATGCAAAAGTGTTGATAAAAAATACTATTCTGTTAAAAATTATTTCCATACCCCCGTTCTTTTATCCTTTATATTAATAGCACCATCCCAATATCCATCTAAAGTAGCTAATGTTTCTTTTCCTAACTTAAGGCAACCTGAAATACAATTAATTTGATCTGAACCACCTAGAAATGGCTGAAAATATTAATAATTAATTTTAGGTTTGGTTGTAACTTTGAAATTCTCACTTTTAATTTAAATTCGAGCTCAGTTCGGTAACCAGTTTTTTCACAATCAATATAAACACTTCCTCCTAATTCCATACTTAAAGTTCCCATCAATATACCTTTACAGTGAGCATATGGTATAGTAAGCGTATAATCTTCTCCACGTGGTAACAAAGTTAAAATAGCAACTCCATCCAACACAGCTGATGTAGAATTTCCATAAAATTTTGATTTTGCTAATATGGATGCACTTATTGCAAAACCACCTTGTCTATTTGTAACATAAAATGCAGACACCTAAAACGATGTAGTGAAGATAAGTACTAATAAATCTTTAAAGTATTGGGGTGAAATTGAGATATTGAGAGTGGAAGTTCCTGTGACTACTTATAGCTTTTGAAGTTAAACACAAAAATATTGCAACCAGTTTTCTCCCTTGTTTTTCATTCCAATCGATTTAATTTTTAAATTAAATTTAGAATAATCAATATTTTTATAGTACAAAAATCAGATACAAGGCAGATTGTTGCAATTCAGATTGGAAACGCTATGAATACCATAAGAAATATGACAAAATGATATACAGAGTGTCCCCATAACCGCAGAGAACCTTTGAGGTGGTGATAAAAAACGCTTTTCTAAGACAAATTTTCAAATAAAATTTTTGTCCAAGTCCAAACTCTTGAGGAGTACCTCCCTTTAAAGCAATTTTCTAAATTTCTGATTTGAAACGGCTGTAGCTCCGATATTATTGATTTTTTCAACTTAACGGATTAGTCCTTTCTTAAAGATAATTCGTTTATCTACAAATTAGGTTATAACCCCTTCTCGTCTAGAATCAACGGATTTCGAGTTATAAATTAAACGAAGGGAAAAAATGTTAAAAAAATTCAGGTTTTATTGTTTTTACTTTTCTTGTGAACCCCCTATCTCTTAAACGAAACGTCTTAGAAAAAAACTAACGACCCAAACCGGATAGAACATTTAACGAGCTACAACTTTGGTCAAATAACTTTGGGAAACCTACCGTTTTCATAGAAATTCTGGAAATAACAAACAAGGTGTAGGTAAAAAAAATAAATTCACAAAATTGCTAAAAATCTCGATTTGATTTATAATTTATTTTAATTTCAAAACATATTGTAACGTTTGACGTTTAAGTGGCATTGTTATAAATCACCTTAAATTATCGTTAATTACTTTATTAATTTATATTGTTTATTTATTATTGTTAATATTGTTAATTAGTTTGTTATTTATTTTTTTTACCTACACCTTGTTCATTATTTTCAAAATTTTTGTGAAAAATTTCTAAGACGTTTCGTTTAAGAGATACGGAGTTCGCCAAAAAAAGTAAAAAAAATAAAACTTGAAATTTTTTAACATTTTTTCCCTTAACACGTTCGCAGACAAGGCGGCATATGCCGCTCTATGTCCTGGGACAAAGCGGCATTTCCTACTCATATTTACTAGTAAACTATAACTAAAGTTAAAAGAGTGCGTTTCTGAATGCACCTCGGCTTTATTAGGTGTCCGCGAACGTGTTAATTTAATTTATAATTCAAAATTCGTTAATTCTAGACAATAAAGGGTTATAACCTAATTCGTAGATAAGCGACTGATCTTTAAAAAAGTTCTAATCTATTAAGCCTAAAAAATTAATAATATCGGAGCTATTGCCGTTTGAAATCAGAAATTCAAAAAATTGCTTTCAAGGAAGGTATGATTTAGACTTGGAAAAAAAATTTTATTTGAAAATTTGTCTTAGAAATGTGTCTTTTATCACCACCTCAAGGTTCTCCACAGTCACGGGGACACCCTGTATGTAGGCCATTTTTTACAACCTCAATTTTAAAAATTGAGTTTTTCAATTCATTTTCAAAAGCTGTAGTGTTGATGATTTAAAAGTTACAGATAATACTTATTGTATTTGAATAGTATGTAGTGTTGGTAATGTTTAGTAGCTTACAAGAGTCCACTACAAGAAGAAAATGTGTTAGTGAATTACTAATTCATTTTCCACAGTCCGGATCATCTTTTTACGGGTAAAAAGATTATTGATTTTAAATATAATATACATAAACTTTTTATTTGCTTACGAATGAAAAAGTGGTGTAACAAGATAAACATAACTTCATCCTTGCCACAAGCCCGCTTGTATTTGCGCTTCAATAACATGAGGGTGTAATGCCTTTATTATTAATCTAGTACCATTGGACAGTTTGGGCTGATCCAAATTTCGTAAAAGCATTATCGGAGCTTATCTTAGGTATTTATTTAAGTTCTGAGCAAATAATTCCGAATTACGATCACCAGAAGTTCTTGCTCGCATATTTGCAGCAAATTTGAAGAATACTACGTTGGATTTAACCGAGAAGATTTCATTGTTAAGATGAAGCACGTTCAAATTCACGTTCAAATAAAACCATCAATTGCTAGGTCTTCAAAAGATTGAAACCTATTAACTTTGTGAAGTAACATTCTTAAAAAGAAGCACTCATGCTGACTGGGATAAACAATGTAAATTTTACACCGCCCAAAGTTAGGGCGTGGGGGAGCAACGCCCCCCCCCCCCCCCCACAATTAGTTCTCAGTCGACATATCCGGCCAATTTAGGTGGCAAAAGACATAGTCCTATCATGAAAAAGTGGTTGGAAGAATCAATATTTAGATCTTTTCGTGTTACTTATCTAAGCGCAATGCACAGAATAAATTTATTGATTTATTGGGGACTAAAACTCGTGAAATTATTTTAGATGAAATTAATAAAGCTAGTATGTTTTCTATTATTGCCGATACGACGCCGGATCTATCACACCAAGATCGTTTCGATATCAACATACGGTATGTTACCCATAGAAATGGAGAACCTGTAGCTGTCGAACATCTCTTGAAAATGGACGTAGTGGTAACAAAAAGAAACAGGAGCAGAATTAGCAAGAAAAACATTCACATATCTCAATTCGACCGGATTGTCGCTTGATAAAATAGCGTTCCAATCGTATGATTTTGGCAGCATATGTCTGAGCAGTACAACGGCACGCAGCAAAAGTTATCAGAAATGCGTGATAAGATTATCCCATACATTCCATGTCAAGCCTATCAACTCAATATCTTCGTGGAAACAGCATGCAATGTGAGTACACTAATTCGAGAGTTTTTCAACGGCATAGAAAATCTTTGTGCGTGTTCTTTTCTGGAAGCACCAAACGTTATCAAAGTTTGCAAGAAGAATTGAAGACCATCAAAAATTCATTGCAGCTGAAGAATTTATCAAAGACGCGATGGACAGTCAGAGCTGAATCTGTTAAAGCGATTTTGATTGCGTATGAAGACATTGTGCATGTTTTAGAAGTTTTTAAAAATTTGAAGGATTTTGATAATAACACCAGGTGTTTTGCATATGGCCTTCACAAAAAGATTTTTGACTTTGATTATATATGCTGTTTACTTTTTTGCAAAAATGTTATGTTTAAAATAAAAAATTTAACTGAACTCTTGGAAGAGGAAAATTTGAATGAAGGTGATGCTATGCAGCTATTTCAAAGCACATTAACATCATTGCAAGATATAAACAATGACGAAAAGATCTCCGCATTAATTGAAAGTTCAACTTTATTTGCGAGGAAACTGAAACATCCAGAAAATGATCTTTCTAAGCACAATAAAATCCGCCGTGCCTCTAAAAGATACGATGAAAACCCAGAAAGCACAGCAAAGCTAGATTTGATGACATTCTACCAAAAAGAAGTTAGAATAGTTTTAGATGTTTTAACAAAACTTTTTTAAACTTTTTTTAACTTGTTTTAAAAAAACTTAGAAAAAATTATCTTATTACTCAAACCGTTTCAAGAAATATTCAAGATTTCAGCCCATTGAAACAACTGCACAACAAAATTAGTGGAAAGGATTGTACATTCAAACACTTCAATTATCAAGCAAGAACCAGAATGCTTGAATGCGTAATTACAAATACTTCTAGACGCGTGTCAGCATGTATGTACTAATTTAAAGGATGTGTCAAAAGTAGCATTTAAGTTGAAAAATGTGATACCAATGGCATATCAAATTGTGCACTTAATTTTAACTTCGCCGGTGTCCTCAGCTTCTAGCGAACGATCATTTAGTAAACTAAAAATAGTTTATAATCATCTGCGGACCACGATGTATGATGATTGTTTGGATTGCCTAATGCTATTATTTTCGACAAAGGCCATAGTGGACAAAATTGACCCTAATGAAATTGTAAATAGGTGGTCACGACTAAAACACCGCAAGGTTAAGAGATTTTAAATTTTTGTATTAACTATAAGAATACCATGTTAATTATTGAAATATAATTAAATATTTTCTGTTTTACTTTTCTTTTAAGTTTGCTTCATGAAATCTACTTTTTGGAGAAAATGATTTCGTATCGCGATTTCCTAACTTTTCATTAGAGCGCTTGACCTTGACAATTTCAAAATTTCAAAAATGATGAAAGGAAGTTGCTCCCCTCAGGTGACGGCGCAGGTACGAGAGTTTTTTACACAGTCGGCATTTTCTAATTTATTCGCCCCCCCCCCAATTCACAAGCCTTGGGAACGCCCCTGATTGCCCATGTGTATTGTTCCACTTGCAAACAGAAAGGAATTGGTGATATAATAAAGCTCATGCAAATATATGATCTTGACACAATTTAAAAAAGCAGTAAGCATTGTATCTCTAGGAGCAAGAGCTTGTTGAACAGCTGTTTTGTAAGTAAAATAAGTCGTTTGTCCATTTTCTAAATAAACTACCAGTTGTTGTATTGAAAGACATCGTTCATGTATTGGAAAGCCGAAAATTCCCCAAAAGGCTTCATTGCTGCTTATGTAGCGACGACCTTGTTGAAAATTACTAACTTCATCTTGCACATTTTGTTGTTTTAAATCAAATATTTCCGCATCGGAATCATTGTTGTCGATAGTTAAAACTCGATATCGTCGAGTCACATCTAAATTCCACAAACTACAAGGGATATTGTAAAAAATCATACAATTTATGGGTTTCATATATGAATTGCAGAGTATTCAATCTACTTGGAAGTACAATATACAAATAACAAAAAAATATTCTCTAACTCTCCAACTATTACCAATAAATTTATTATGGTTTAAAGATTTCTGACATGTTGAGCTTAAGTTTTTCAAAATTATTTGCCAAAAAACATATAGTAATTTTGTGTCTGTAATAGAAAACATACAAATTAAAACGAAAATTTAAAAATATTAATAATATTATTTAGTTATTTAGAAAACGAACAAAGGGGTTATTTACTAACAAAACAGCCGCTCAACAATACACAAACAAGCTCCATTATATTAAATTCTACCTGTAAAATTTCGCTGGGAGATGATCCGGACTATCCGCTAAGTACTAACACAGTTTCTTCCTATTAGGCACGAGAAATTATTTTAAGTAAAACCCCAGGCGAAGCAGGGTATCCAGCCAGTAATTTATATATTTTAAAAGAATTAGTTTACGTTTAATTTACTTAAATTTGTTTTCTTACTTACTGGTGGATGATGAGACACTTGTTCTGCAAGATAAAAGGTTTTAGAGCCATCTGGATGTAGCCAATAACACCGAAAAGCTTCGCCCAAAATAGGATTATATGGTTTCTTCAAACCTTTAGGCTTTTTATATAAACCAGACAAATACCATATCACCACACTTTTCATTCTTGTAAAAGCATCATCTTCCAAAACAGCACTGAAAAGTATCATTAAATTTATTGTTGTCATGATTTTTAAAATGCAAACCTTGATAAAATATCCACATGAAAATAAGAATCGGTAAGTTTGTCTAAAAAGGAACGAGGCTCCAAAATAAAAGTAGGCAATACCACTTTACTGAGATCCATCCCGGGACGAACTTGTTTAACTAGATACCATATTAAAGACTTATGTTCGTCAGCTAATTCTTGCACTTGTTCACCAGCCTAAAAATATTTAAAAATAGTAAGTGTAACAATTAAAAAAAGAAACCTTACATCTCCAAATTCCTCTTCGTCAATTTCTATGTACGGCGTTTCGAGCGGGTCTTCATCAAAGTAGTCTTCCTTAACAGATATTTCGGATTCTGTGTCACTCATTTCACCATCACCTGTGCTCAATTGTGCTCCATTATCAGGTTGACTTATGTCATCTAAATCTAGAATAAAAGAGTAGTTATTACGATTTAACTGTATTTGATATTTTTAATCACGTGATTAACGCTTACCATGAACGAAATGTCTTTCGTAATCAGATTCAGACCATTGTGTTTCATGACTAGTGCTACTACAAGTGTATTTTGTACTAATAGATCGAATGAGTGCTGAGTTATTTCGTAATGAAATTTCTAATGCGTCCAGCCAGCACATACCAGAAGCTTGTGATGAAGCACGAAATATAGAATATGAATTAGGTAGTGGTTGTACTACTGCACCTAAAATTTTATTTATAAAACTAAAGCATTTGTAAAGTAGATGAAATTAATAACACATTTTTCTGCTTCGTTTAGTTATGTAACAACCAGTCTCTTATCTTTAAATTAAATTTAAAAAATTTTATTTGTATAATACATAGTTTTATTTTGAGTTTAAGCTTTTTTAAATGTTTCATTAACTTTTTAAAAATATAAATACAATAATTAAAAAGCCTAGTGAAAAAAATCAGTGTTCTTTTCGTTAATTTTTGGTCGAGCACATAGTGAAATTCATTTCTGCCTTCCGAAATTACTGTTTATCAAATCTTTTTACTTTAATATTGCATTCTTTAAGTTCATCTTTGCATGCCATGCATTTAATTCCAAGAATTCCGAATTAGAATGTATTAACTAAAGCATTTCCACAATTTCAAAATCAATTTCTGAAGAATTTTAAAATATGAGCTAATAACCTTTTCCCCTAGGCCCTTCAATTATTATAAATTAAATTAGCAGTTCAGTTCATTCCATATATAACTGAAAGATTACAAACCATACATATTATTATTGTGTGATTAATGAAATATTAATGAAAACCACATGCTTTTAGATCCAAACATTTGAATTCACTCGATATAAAAATCATCGAGTTTGTATGTCCGTCTCACCAAAATTTACAAAATAGAAAGCTATCGCGTCATCTCTTGAGCGGTATAGAAAAATCGAAACGTTAAGTAAATTTTATCGCTAAAATTTTTATTAGTGCTTATTTTGTTAAAACTTTAAAAATTATACAAAATGTGATTTTGTTAAAAAAACGAACAGATTATAAAACACAAAGTTTGTTTTTCTAATCTATTTTCAAAAACATCCTCTTCATTCCATGCAAAAAATAGTTTTCACATCTTCCTATTACTAGAATATTAATTTAAACTTTATTCAAAATACTTATATTTAATTAAAAACAAGAATTTAACTAATTAATGATCCCACGCAAAAGGGGGTTTCCACATCATTCATGCACTATTATAAAACTCATCATCAAACTCAGCTCTTACGAAATTAGGTACATAATATATAAAACTCTGTTTCTTTCTTTTCTTCCGTAACTACTTTCTAAAATTACGTGGCAACCGATCGAGATCTATAGCAGTCGAGTTGCATATCAATTGAGTTCCACTGTATTCCCTTGTGGCTAACAAACCGCCTGACCTGCTAATAATATAATAAAAATCCTCCTCCTCGGTTCTTTTGCCATGATGAGAGCTTGGTGACCACTTCTTATTTAGAAGGGTTCTCTTCCTCTATTTAGAGGGAAGGCGGTCAGAATAAAGTTTTAACTTAACCGAGGATCTCGGCTTAGCAGTTGACGCATATAAGCATCAGGCCATGACAGTATAATAAAATATAATATACGTGAAAAACTGAAAACTAGCATCTATTTTCTAAGATAGCAAAGTTAACTTGACAGGAATACCTGATTACTTTTTGGTACTTCAATGTTATGACAAAATATACATGTATATCAAATTTCAGAACTTTGGTTCCGATGTCTGCTATTCGTCAAATATTAGCTTAATTTAACTGGGCTAATATACGTTCCATTCCAGTACACAAAATACAGTGTAGAACTTTTCCAATCTGTGTATCCTTGCTCATTTGAACATGTAAATTGCGTTTCAGCACACAAAACGCAGCATCGATAACGCTGCGCTGTCACATCAAAATCGTTTGTCGATACGAACTCTGATCGTTTGAACAATAAGAGTGCGCTATATGTTTTTTTCTGCTATGATTTTTCATCATCATTTCAAAAATGACTCAATAAATTGATTTCAAATTTTAAAATAATGTTGATAACATAATAATTATAATTTAATCGTATATTTATTTTATTTCACAGTAAAAATTTTCCAAATTAATTTAGAATGAATACTAAATTTGATTAGAAAGTTATTTTTTAGAAATAATGATTTTCAACTTCTGGGATTAAATTCACCAAACTCAACTTTTTTAACTGGCAACTGGCAAATAGTTTTCTCTCAATTTATCTCTCCAATTTGAAATATGTAGTTTTGAGAAAATCACATTTAAGCATTAAAATGTGAAAAATGATAACTTATCATAATCTGTAATTCTAGGCCTATAGAGTAAGCCTTGTACTTCTTCATGAAATTCATTTTGTTCAGTTTGTTCAAGCCTGTGAGTTGTACGCAGGCTTCTTTCGTGCTGCTTTGATGACACCGCTCCTGCCTCCAACTTGCTCTGCTTATTTGTCAAATCCATTATTCGTAAAATAGCAGAATATCCCTTGTTAAAGATACCTGAACCTGTCAAAGCCAATTTCCATAATTTTATAGCCGGAATTTAAGAAGCACCAGATCGTAAAATTAAAACTATTGTTTAAATTTTAAATCAAATCACATAATACATCTGCTGAGTATAAAAATAAACATAATATATCTCAATCAATCTCATTACTATTTCGCATATCTGCAAGATAGCTATCCACGTTCTTGAGGCTATAACTACAAAATACTTCAAATTTAATTCTATAACTTTACGAGCATATTCTTCAAAATTTAAAATTTTTAAAATTTTATTAAAAAAATAAAATCAAAATTTTTAATGTTGAGAATGCAGTTCCACCTTAAAACATCTGACTTAAACAAACTGGCAGCAACATCAAATTCAAACTTAGAGGTAATATTTTGAAGTTATTAAGAAGTGCATGAGCTATTTTTTTTAAATTACAAGGTATAATATTAATTAGAAAAAATTTTAATATACACAGGAAGCCCTATCCTTAAACGAACACAATATAATATAATTTACAAAAACTTAATTCTTCTTTTGAAAATTTAGGAAAATTAGACAGGAAATTCTGTCTACGCTAATTTGCTAGAAAAAGATTTGTCTAATTAGCAAACAATAAGACAAACAACTAAACACTTAAATGCAGTACAAACGCAAACTAATAACACATTTGTTTTTCTATCAACTTTTCTAGAAATTTAACTTACCGATAGTTTCATTTTCAGGGCCTCTTGGTGTCCAAATTGATTGGTCTAGTGGATTGTAAAGTTTAAAACAAAATCCATCCTTCTTACTTGGTCTTTCTATAACCTTACAGGAATTTAATAAAATGGTTCCAACCCAATGATTGCTCTAAAAATTGTTCAATTAAGTTAAAGTTTGGTATTGGCTATTTATTTAACCAGTAAGATAATTCAGTATTTTGTTGAAAGTTGTGAATTTGCTGGGATGAAGAACCGTAGTGACCGAGTTCTTGTAAACACACAAATTGAAGAAAAAATAATATAATTTTTAATAACTATACAATTTTGCTTATGAAAAACTGAACAATTTTGAAATCTAATAAGTGACAATTTTTTTAAATTTTATTTTAAATAATTTTATTACATGTTGCACTTGATTCTTGTACACTTGAAGACAATTTTAATCTCACATTTTATTAATTTATTAAGCTGATCTATAGTTTCAACTTTTGATTTATTTAGGTGAGATTTTAAATAGCCCCACAAAACATAATTACATGGTGATTATGTTGTCCACTTATCAGAATAAATAAAAAATGCCATTCTCTTCTTGATAAATTTAAATTCAATGTGCTTCATCGTTGTCTAACATAAAGTCATAATAAACCTTGTTACTATAATTAGATAAGTTATATAAATACCTTGCATTTCGGACTTTTATAAAGTAATAGCAATCCTGGTTTAAGTACACACCACAGCTTAGTCCACGATTTAAGAGTGCCTCGAATTTTTAACCAATCTGCCAAAACAACAACAGAAGGATCCTTCAAGGAATTAAGTAGTTCATTTGTAACGCGTTTCTTTTCTCTCCTGTAATTTTTTCTTTGTGCTTTGTAAGATTCCTTGCGTGTTAATTTTGGATCTGACGGCTGAATTTTTAAAAAACTTTAATAATACGGAAATAATAAAATTTGAAAACTAATAAATAAACATTTTACTTTCACTTAGTCTAAAAATTATATAGAAAAATTTTTGCTTTTTTAATTTTGGTTATAGAAGAAAAATTGCAAGTTATTTAAAAAATTATATTTACCTTATCTGATGGAGTACATTCAATTCTATCAGCAAAAGCTCCTCCACCCCCTAAAAATTAAGTATCCCCTTAATATACTAAAAGAAAATGAGCTATACGACGTCTTCTAGTTATGTTTTACCATCACTATCTCATTAATATCAATGTTCAAGATCATAAATCAATGTATTTCAATTTTCATTAATAAACAGACATTATATTTTTGATCTTTTCATGAATTTTTAAATTAATATTTTATTATAGTAAAAAATATATATCAAAATTACCCCGCACAAACCTAAAAAACATTTGATACTTAGTAGTTCCGCTGTGGATCAAAATACCTTAATGTATGACATTTGGGGGCTGCCGTTTGTCAAAACCTTTGGGCACCAGAACAATTTTCATTATACAAGTTTCAGTATAAATAATAACAGTGGTTTTCAAACTGTAGGTCGCAGCCCCTCGGTGGTTCACGAAAAAATTTCAAGGAAATGAAAATATATGAAAAGCAACTAATGCCACCACCGTAGCTAGGGGAAAGGCACTAATCGAACCTAATCACCTACGATACTCAAAGGCATATCACCCAGTGCTACTTAATAGAAATTATAAAAAAAACATTCAATTATGCTTATCAATCAACAGGTAACTTATTTATCAAATTAAAATACTTAAAAACCAAATTCTAAAAGATTAGATGTAATTTAGATAGTCAGAGACAAGTCAGAGACAAGAAAGTTGAAACAAATGGAAAATAAATTAAATAAAACCGCAACATAATGAAAGAAATGTTTAGAGAAGGCAAAATATATACCTTAGCAGAAGCTTGCAAATGAAGACAATTGAGCAAACCATGCAAGGTTGAGAAACGTCATGAACATTTGCATAGTGAATCAACTCCTCGTGGAGAACTTCGATTACAAAGCGAATATTTTATCCTTTTGTATTTATTTATTAAGAATTGTGTATTATATTATTGAATGTAATCAATCTCGGTCTCTCCATTTCTGCTAGAGTGTCGTATGCACAATTTCTTTCCAGTTAATTTGGAACAATGTAATTCCTCAATTTTAAGTTCATTTATAAATGTAACCCTGTCCAACTACAAAGAGCTTTGATCCGAAATATATAATAGCATGACCAACAATGCTTCTGATGTATCGTTGAAGCCCAAGGCGAAACCATTATCAGCATTCTATTCTTCGTTCAGCAATTACATAACTGAACTTGGCAAACTTTTTCAATTTCTAAAGCAAATAAGAATAATAACAATCGGGCATTCCCTAAATGCTGAAACCTTTCTTGACAGAAAACGAGGGTGATGGTCCCGGAGTGGACTGAAGAGCTGATGGTGACTCCATGGGACTCAATTTAATAGATATCTAAAATACTATTAGTTATTTTTATTGTATCCATGTTTCATGTTTTTTGAACAGTATTTTGAAAACTTTCAAAGCAGAAAAAAATATAAAATAAAATAACTTAAATAAGATGAACGTTAACTAAACAGTTTTTTTTAAATGATTTTGAATCATTTAATTATCATTAGGAAATTTATTACAACTTGTTATTATAATCATAATCATTATAATTATAATCATGAATAATTTTTAATTATGTAAAATTTCTTGTAAATCTATTATTGTTATTAGTAGATAACTATTCGAGTTATATTGATATATTCCGATTTTATTTATAATAAAAAACATGTTTACATAATCTAATCTAATCTAGATGCTTTGATTTGAAGTACCATGATTTACGTTTACCTCCTATCTTGACTGAGAACGTCGGGGGAGAGAGAGTTGAACGGGATCGTACCCTATTGTGCCTTTTTGACTAGGCTTGTTAGTCAGTTTTTCTTGCCTTTCACGAACGAATCAACAATGCCCGATATCAATATGCTTTGTTCTACATCGATATCCTACCTTTTTGCCGAGATCGACTGCTCCTTTGTTATCACAAAATACATTGATTGCTTCAACGTCTTCCTGTAATTCGTGCATAAGACCTCGAAAAGATATTGCTTCTTGTGTTCTAAAACTTACAGCCATGTATTCGGTTTCAGTAGTTGAAAGAGCTACAGTAGGTTGTTTTTCTGATACCTCCACTCATTAAAAACATGTAGCCTACAATAGATTTATAATCTTTTATAATCTCTTCTGAATGTGAATTTTAGATTTTTGATATTTTTAAGATATCTAAAAATTCCAACTATCGAACTAGGGAGTACTATACAGTACTCCCAAATTATGTTGCAAATTTTCTTGTAGAAACAAATTTTGTATGTTGTTGTCTGTTGTTATAGTTACTGTTTGATCTTCAAAAAATATCACATCTCTTGATATTTTTAGTTTTTTTGTTACAGGATGTACAAATCGGTATCCCTTTGTCTCGCTGTATTCAACAAATATGTATTTTTCAGCTTTGCTATCCAACTTTTTTCAGTATAGTTTTGAATACCAAACATAGGGAATTAACATGAGATATTGATTTTTTCTAAATTCTTGCTTCCCATTATAACGGATAAGAATGAAAAAGGTATCAAATTAAAGAGATTTTTATTCTGCATCTAAAGATACCAAACATTTGATATTTTATTCTCTAATTATTGTTAAAAACTCAATAGTAAAATTAAGAAATACAGCTTTTAAAAAATTATTAGCAGGCTTGGTCGGGCTGCATTACGTTTTAGTAGCCTTAGACTTACATTGTTGTAAGTTTTTAACTTACGTTGTGAAAGTTAAAAACGTTACGTTTTTAACTTTAAATTGTGAGTTTTTAACAATAATTAAAGAATAAAATATCAAGTGTTTGGTATCTTTAGATGCAGAATAAAAATCTCTTTAATTTGATACTTTTTTTCATTCTTATCCGTTATAATGGGAAGCAAGAATTTAGAACAAATCATTATCCCATGTTAATTCCCTATGTTCGATTCCTTTGGCCGATCACCCGGTATGTATAAATTCTTTATCTATACATCCAAATATTTTAAGATGTAATAAGCTAGGTTTTTACCGCTTCAGAATTCTTCAGATATTTGTTTGTTTAAACTTTTTGTAGGATTCGATTTAGTCGTTTGGAGAAGCCGTTTTGTTGCAGTGTATACAGAACTGTTGTTTCATGCTTAATATATCATATTTTATTAAACAGGATAAGAATTCTTTGTTCACATACTCTTTTCATAAACGTAATTTTGGATATCCATGCAGCTTTCGAGATTTATTTTAAACATCTCTTGGTACAAACTAATCAAGTGCAATGTTCCTGATAGTTCGTATACGTATTTTAACTTATTCCAAACGCATTTCTAATTTCTGTTGCATCCAGTATTGATAAATTTATTTTTGCCAATACATGTTGATTGAATTCAACAGTAGGTTCAATGTATGCATCGATTAGAAAATTCTTCATTGAATGTTTCTATTCGCTGAAATTTTCTTTTCCACGCAGATGTTTTGCTGTGCTTAATCCACTCATCGTAGGTTGTAATCTTAATCCACAATCGTAGGTTGCGACCGCTGATTATTCTGTATTTTCAATTGTTCAATTTGTTGCTTCAGAGCTGCTAATTCAAACTCCATCGTTATTCATTTATAAAACGTATATTTTGCTAAAGAAAACAACAAAATTGAATAAAATAATAGTTGCAAATTGTTAGCATTAGGAGGGTTTCATAACCTATTAGAGTTATATTAATATATTCCAATTTTATATATAATCGAAAATAAATGTTCATATAACATATCTGCCATATCTTAAGTAACAAAATGTTACTTAAAAGTAAATTGGGAAAATATCACTCGTAAAAATAATTTATATTATGAGTTTGAATTCTCGCACTGTCACCCTTTGCGACGTGAACAGTTGTAGTCCAAATTACTTTCTAAATATCTAAGAGGCAAAAAATGAATTAATGGAGCTCTCGGTAAGTTTTGCTGCTCGCATTATAGTATAATATTGTACAATGGATACTAGAATTATTTGCCAGTATTACTTGAAAATATTCATGTTTTTGCTACCTCAAACTAATTTGGTAAACTAGGTCTTAGAACCTAAGAAGCATTTTTCCGATGATTTTTATACACAATTTTGAATTACACTGTATAAAAATTTATAAAATCGAAGCATACAATCATACCATTGTAATCAATCAAATATTGATTGTGAAAACGTAACTAAAATAATGCTCTATGTATCTTAAAAATTATTGAAATAGCAAATGGAAGCCAACCTTTGATAAAAAGAAATTAAGCCCTAAACGTTGTAGCAAAATTTAATTTCCTTTTCTGCAATCGAGGCAAAATATAAAATAAATTAAGCAAGTTAAAAACGATAAGCCAAAAGTAAAATGCTCGTAATTTATCGATACAAAGTACTGTAAGTGACGAGTTCCTAAAATAATATCATACCCGTCAAAAATGAAATTGATTCACATTAATTAACATTTTCGTGGACAATAAATATCCTTTGAATACTTTTAGTGTTCACAAAAACATCAAATAAAAGTTGTTATAGTATTAAAAGTCGTGATAGTTTACCTGGTGAAGCCGATCCTGGACTATTATTTAGAGAGTCACTGGATGGCAATTTTGGTAGTATTTGCAGAACTGTGCGAGGTTTCTTATCTTCGGCTTTCATATTTCAGATCTCTAAATAAGCAACTAAAATAGAAAATTAATTAAAAGTGAATTCTTCGATATCTGTATAAAAGAACTTACATAAATGAAGTTTACAAATTTTTAATCCTATGTACTAACTACTTGTGCTCGATGAACATTTAGCGATGAAATAACATTATTTATATTATATTTTGTAAAAATACTAATATTATCCAATCGTATTGGCGAAATATCACGTTTAATTCCATAATTCTCTAGAAATACATATAAATTAACCAACGATGTTACATTTACTTCTAGGAAGGTCCAACTTGCATTTTACCGCATAAATTGAAATGATTGCTTTATATTTACGTTTAATTTAAAGTAACAAACATCTAAAGTTTATTAACAATTAAAAATAAAGTTTAATTATATTTGTTTATCATACAAAAAGAAAATATCACAAAAACTGTCAAAATCGTAAAAACACAGGTTAAGTTGAAGGTGGTTCGGGTGTATAATGCGGGATTATGTCAGAAGCAATGAGAACCGTCAAAAGTCAATAAAACCAAAGCGTTATGATAAAATTGAATAATTTATTACGTTAACGTATTCAAATTGGTCTCAATTAAGTTTTTAATTAATAATTTATTTGAAGTAATAAATTTCTTTTAATTTGTGCTTTTTAAAAAAAAATTTAATTAACATATTCACATCTGTACTTACAGAATATAATTAATCATTTATATATTATGTTGGTGTTACTTGTTACATTTTTATACTAATTGACTACTTGATGTAAATTTAAATTTTGTGTACTACTAAAATTTATAAAATATTTAGGTCATAGGCGTCCACTTGGGTAATTTTCCATATACGTATCAGCGATACTGAGATATTTTCTATCTACTTAAGAATCTGTTTCTTTGATTTACATACTTGAAAAATTGAGATTTTTAGCAATTTTGTGAATTTATTCTTTTTTTACCTACATCTTATTCATTATTTTTAGAATTTCTGTGAAAACGGTTGGTTTCTCAAAAAAATTTATTTGACCAAAGTTGTAACCCGTTAAATTCCCTATCCGGATTGGGCCATCAGTTTTTATCTAAGACGTTTCGTTTAAGAGATACGGGATTCGCAAGAAAAGTAAAAAAAAATAATACCTAAATTTTTTTAACATTTTTTTTTTCTTAATTTAATTTATAACTCGCAATCCGTTGATTCTAGACGATAAGGGGTTATAATCTAATTAGTAGATAAGCGAATGATCTTTAAAAAAGTTCTAATCCATTAAGCCTAAAAAATCAATAATATCGGAGGTATGGCCGTTTGAAATCAGAAATTTAAAAAATTGCTTTAAAGGGAGGTATCTCCCAAAGGTTGAGACTGGGACTGATTAGAGAAAAATTTTATTTGAAAATTTGTCTTAGAAAAGTGTTCTTTATCACCACCTCAAAAGTTCTCCACGGGGACACCTTGTATATACATACATGCTGCTGAGTTGGCAGTCGCCAAGTCGACCGCCGTCAAGTTGACGTCGCCGAGTTGTCGCGTACCGGAAGTAATCTGACATAACTTAGGTGATGATAGAGAACACTTTTCTAAGAAAAATATTTAACAAATTTTTTTTCTAAATTCAAACCGTTGAGTTAGACCTCTTTAATGCAGTTTTTTAAATTTTCACCTTCACATGACCACAGCCCCGAAAATATTGATTTTTCAGTAAAAATTGTTTAGTACTTTTTTAAAGAGTATAAAATTTACATACTAGATTTAAATTTTTTATTGTCTAAAATTCACCGCTCTCGAGTTATGAATTAAAATAAAAACATGTTGAAAAATTCGAAGTTTTTTATGGTGTTTTTCATAATTTTTCAATAAAAATAAAAAAATTTGTAAATTTAATTTTTTGTTTTGTTTTTGATTGGTTTTTAAAAAATTTTTACTAGACAAAAGTTGTAGTCCGTTAAATTTCCTATCCGAAATGGGACGTTAAATTTTTTGTAAAAGATTTTGTTTAAAATATACAAGATATCTTTGGTAACCAAAAGAAAGCTCGAATTTTTCGACATTGTTTTACTTACTTTAATTCATAGCTCAAAAGCTGTTGATTTTAGACAATAAAAAATTTATCTAGTTTGTAAATTATTTGAAGCTCTTTAAAAAAGTAAAAATTTAAAAAAAATTCTTTAAAAATGATTAACTCTCGAAGATTTGAATTTAGAAAAAAAAATTTATTAAATATTTTTCTTCGAAAAGTATTCTCTATCAACACCTAAGTTATGTAAAATAATGATAATTAATTTTAGTTTTTTATTTGTATGTAATTTATTTAAAAACAAAAATAAATAAGTAATATATATTTTTGTTAGATATATTTTTTATTTTATGTTTATAATACACATTTTCAATGTATTTAATTTTTTATATTTTAAATGCACATTTTTTTCATGTATTTTGCCCATCTCTGGAGTACAGCCATGTCATATTTTTTATCGTGATTTGAATAGCTCGAAAGTCCACACATGCGTTTAGCGTTGCTCTTAATAAATTTAAATTTTGTAAAATTTTTGTTTTTAAGTTAATTTAATTTAAAATTTAGATAGAATATTTTGGAATTATTATGAAATGAAAGGAGTATGTTTTCTTCTTAGTTTCTCAAATTACAAGGTCTTTAAAATCTAGTCTTAAGGGTGCTTGAAACAAAAAAGTTTGAGAATTACTGCTCTATTCATATGAACTGTCAGTTTTTTAAGAACGATGTACACGTAGTATTGTGACGTGACTTATTTATTTAAAATTAAAATTTACAGGTAAATTAATTGTAATATGTATAATATACTATATATTGAAATATAGTAATGAACCATTCAAACGTTCCGAACTAAAAATTACATTTGTAATGATAGTAATAACTTCGTTTTCTTGCAATTAGCCCTGCATAACCTAAAATTCACTATATTTGTTTCTTTAGATTCGTTTTCAAATTGACGAAATATGTTGACAAAATTTGAAACCAAATCTGCTCGCGTGAAGGGCTTATCCTTTCATCCCAAAAGGCCTTGGATATTAACAAGGTATGTTTTGTAATATCGATTGACTCGTCACAAATATTCACTATTTGCAATAATGTTTTAGTTTACACAACGGTGTGATACAGTTATGGGATTATCGTATGTGTACGTTGTTGGAGAAGTTTGATGAACACGACGGACCAGTTCGAGGCATATGTTTCCACAATCAACAGCCTCTTTTTGTGTCGGGTGGAGACGACTACAAAATTAAAGTAACTTTTTAGAGAGAGTCGAAAATTTTAACTAATCACATTTTCATAGGTATGGAATTATAAACAAAAGCGCTGTATTTTTACGTTGTTGGGCCATTTGGATTACATTAGAACCACAGTGTTTCACCACGAATATCCTTGGATTGTTTCAGCTTCTGATGATCAAACTATAAGAATTTGGAACTGGCAAAGTCGTGCTTGCATTTGTGTTCTTACCGGTCACAATCATTATGTGATGTGTGCTATTTTTCATCCATCCGAAGACTTATTAGTTTCTGCTTCTCTTGATCAGACTGTACGTGTGTGGGATATATCAGGTTTACGTAAGAAAAATGTAGCACCTGGTCCCGGAGGTTTAGATGATCACTTGAAGAACCCTGGATCTACCGATTTATTTGGACAGGCCGATGCCGTTGTAAAGCATGTTCTCGAAGGACACGATCGTGGTGTTAACTGGGCTTGTTTTCATCCAACATTACCACTAATAGTATCTGGTGCAGACGATAGACAAATCAAGTTATGGAGGATGAATGATTCAAAAGCATGGGAAGTGGATACTTGTCGTGGTCATTACAACAACGTTTCATGTGTTTTGTTTCATCCACGACAAGAATTGTTACTTTCTAATAGTGAAGATAAGAGCATCAGGGTATGGGATATGACGAAGCGTACTTGTCTTCATACTTTCCGTAGAGAGCACGAACGGTTTTGGGTGTTGACATCTCATCCGACATTAAACTTATTTGCAGCTGGTCACGATTCTGGAATGATTATTTTTAAGGTGTGGTTTTAATTAACTTTTGATTTACATAACAGTTTCAAAAATTGTAGCTTGAACGTGAAAGACCAGCTTATACCATTCACGGCAATTTCCTTTATTACGTGAACGAAAAGTATCTACGTAAGCTGGATTTTACAACTTCTAAAGATGTTCCCGTTATTCAAATTAGAGGTGGTGGAAAAGTATCGGTGCATGGTATATCGTTTAATCCTGCCGAAAATGCGATTTTGTTGTGTACTAGATCGAGTAATCTTGATAACAGTATTTATGATTTATGTATGATTCCTAAAGAACAGGATCGTGATGTACAAACTACCGAATCGGATAGTAAGAGGTCTGCAGGAATAACTGCCATATGGGTTGCTAGGAATCGATTTGCTGTATTGGATAGATCTTATCAAGTAAGTTACATTAGCTTGTAATATCGTAGAACTGTTTGATCATATTTGAAATTGCAGCTTGTAATAAAAAATTTAAAAAATGACGTGACTAAGAAAGTGCAAACCCCACCATGCGATGAAATATTCTATGCCGGTACTGGAATGTTACTTTTGAGAGATGCCGATCACGTTACCTTGTTTGATGTTCAGCAGAAGCGAACACTTGCACAAGGTAATAAATAGTTCCTTATGTTTATTTCGATGAGTAAAAAATTTGTTGTAGTGAAAATTGCTAAGTGCCGTTATGTTGTATGGTCTGCCGATATGATGTACTTGGCATTACTTGCTAAACATACAGTTACCATTTGTAACAGGAAACTAGATATTTTATGCAGTCTTCATGAAAGTACTCGTGTAAAATCAGGAGCGTGGGATGATGGTGGTTTGTTTATCTACACAACAAGCAATCACATCAAGTACACTATTATTAATGGGTAAGACATTGCTTTTTCTTATGACAAATATTTGATTTATTTTATTTAGGGACCATGGTATTATTCGCACATTGGAATTACCAATTTATATAACAAAGGTGAAAGGGAATCACGTATTTTGTTTGGATCGTGAATGCAGGCCTAGAATGCTTACGATTGATTCAACCGAGTTTAAATTTAAATTAGCGTTGATTCAGCATAAATATGAAGAAGTACTTCATATGGTTAAAAATTCACGCTTGGTTGGCCAAGCCGTTATTTTTTACTTGCAACAAAAGGGATACCCAGAAGTTGCTCTACATTTTGTTAAAGACGACAAAACTCGTTTTACACTTGCTTTAGAGTGTGGTAATATAGAGGTTGCTTTAGATGCAGCTAAGTCATTAAACGAGCGTTCCTGCTGGTTCCAGTTAGCAGATGCCGCTTTGATGCACGGCAATCATCAAGTCGTAGAAATGTGTTATCAACGCACAAAGAGTTTTGATAAGCTGTCTTTCTTGTATTTAATAACAGGAAATTTGGATAAGTTGCATAAAATGATGAAGATTGCTGAAATTCGCAAACAGAAATCATCTCAATTCCAAGGGGCACTTTTGCTAGGTAATAATTTTTTAAATACTTCTGATTAATAAAAATGTTCAAAAAAGGGTGGAATTTATTTAATAACTCGGAAAAGGTGAAAATGTTCAAATTGAAGATATGTTTTTATTTTTAAGGTGAACACTTTCAGCCATTTCAACATTTTTGAGTTATTAAAGAAACTGAGTTGATTCACACTGGATTTCTTACAATTATGAATATTATTTCTATTGAATTATGAATTCTATTTAACAGGAGAAATGGAAGAGATTATACAAATACAAAAAGATTCAAAATTAAATAATTTAGCTTATCTAACCGCTGCCACTCATGGGTACGACCAAATTGCAAGTGATATAAAAGCCAGTGAAGAAAATATTAGTATGCCTGATCCCGATCCTCAAGCTAGATTTTTACGTCCTCCTCCTCCAATAAAGCAAGCTGAAAGTAATTGGCCACTATTGACTGTTAGCCGGGTAAGGTTTTTATGACTATTCCAACTGAAAGAGAAACTAAACATTATTTGCAGGGCTTTTTTGAAAATATTGCACTAAGCAAGAAAAATGCAGTTACGATGAGTGCCTTTGCACCCGATATAAGCTTGGATACTTCTGTAGAAGTCGAAGGTGGTTGGGTCGATGATGAAGATGACGAAGTTGAAGGTGAACTTGGTGCTGCTAACAAAACCGACAATGTAAGTTTTATTTTTATTGTTTTATTTAAAATAACTGCAGTAAAATCTGTTTTATCGGGAATTATAATAGATAAAGTCTTGGTAAAGCAGCAGGTTTAAAATGATTACATTCGAAAAAATAATAACTATTGCAATAAAAAATGTTAAACATTATTAAATTTCGAGTTGCCAACATGCAACTTTATTACGTCGCATCGTATGCTTTATTACTGCAAGTTTATGGATACTTTTGGGATTTGTAAGTCATCGCAAAGTTCTCGAAATCTTTGCTTATGGCTTCAGAAATACAAAATCTTTTGACGTGATAACGTCTTATAAATTGATATACCGGCTGCACGCACGAAAAATTGTCACATTCCGCAAGCGAGAGAGAAGCACGATCGGCTTTGCATCATACATAGACATCATTTGAATTATAAAATACCATTAAAAAAAACTTGTCTGGCATGAGGTTCGATCTCGTAATCACCAAATGATACAATTATGTTTCATGCACATAACGCACTAACCTATTGAGGGTTAATGATTTGGTTAATGTAATAACATAGTTTTAATTCGTATTATCTGTTACATAAACATAATTCAATTCAATTTTTAAATGAACACTCGGTTTACGGACGATAATTTTACGTCTTAAGAAAACATAATTCAATTCAATTCATAAAAATATGCAATTTTTCATCAATGTTTTCTTATGACGTTATTACGTAAAATTATCGTTCGTAAACCGACTTTACAGACAACCCGAGTGCCACGTGTTTTTTTAAGTAAGATTTCACTGAATTAAAAGACTCTTCCGATGCTTAAACTTTTGCAAGATATGATTTTCATATGCTGTTTTGATTGAAATCTGGCTGATTTCTGGCTTATTCTTTGTGTATCGAAATCGTACTGTTTTGTGAAAAGGGACATATTTTTACCTTGAACAGCCACAAAATTGTACTCGTTTGGGATAAAATCAAGAAAATCGTCTTGCACCAAAGAAAAAACATTAAAAAAAACACAAAAATACATTTGCCAGAGTATGCATACAAGAAATAAAATCTATAACTTTGAAGCTGATTCTCTAGTTTTACACTTTCACTAGTTTGGCATTATGAGGACAATAAAAAATAAAATTTTTGCCTACATTAGATGCTTTCTAATTTATTTCATTAATATAAATTATTAGATCTAACATATTTGTAAAACTGCATTTCATGGATATCCAAGTTTTACTGTACTTCTTTTTGTTTTGGTAGCTGGGCGACGGAGAGGCTGGTTGGGACGTCGAAGATGCTGATTTGGAAATTCCAGAACTGGATCCAGGTCAAAGTGAACCTGCAGATGGACAAGAATTTATTCATTTACCTACACAAGGACCATCCATAGGAACCCTTTGGACTAAAAATTCTCAATTGGCTATCGATCACATCATGGCAGGATCGTTTGAATCGGCATGTCGTTTACTCTACGATCAAGTAATCCATTATTTATTTTAATTTACATATTACTGACTTCTAAATTTTAGGTTGGCATTGTAAATTTCAAGGTGTATCAGAGTATTTTCTTAAATTTATATGCGAGTTCGCGCACAATTTCAACTTGGCAACAGAATTTACCATCATCTTACAGTTACCCTCAACGCAATGTGAAAGATTCCAATGCTAAAGGATCTTTACCAATTAAAGGCGTAAAACTAGCTGATTTGGTGCAACGTTTACAGGTAAAAACAAAATAAAATTTACTTGTATAATAAATTAGAGGTCACTATTCTTAACTTATATAATTTTAGATTTGTTACCAATCGACAACAAAAGGGAAATTTGGCGAAGCTGTAGAAAATTTACAAAATTTATTATTGCAAGTTACCCTTCTTAACGTGGATTCAAAACAGGAAGTTTCAGAAGCTCAGCAATTATTAAAAATATGTCGTGAATATATTCTAGGACTGAAAATGGAAACATTCCGGAAAACTTTACCTAAAGTAACTGTTGATGAACAGAAACGGCAGTGTGAAATGGCTGCATATTTTACACACTGCAATCTACAACCAATACATCAGATCTTAACTTTGAGGACGGCTTTAAATATGTTCTTTAAAATTAAAAACTATAAAATGGCGATTTCCTTTGCTAAAAGATTGTTGGATTTAGGTCCAAAGCAAGATGTAACTGTACATGCTCGAAAAATATTACAGGCATGTGATGCAAATCCAGTTGACGAAGTTCAGTTATTATATGATGAACACAATCCATTCAATTTGTGTGGATATACCTACAAACCCATTTATAGAGGAAAGCCTGAAGAAAAGTGTCCATTATGTAGCGCCAGCTATTTACCGCAATTCAAAGGTTGCCTTTGCAATGTTTGTGATGTTGCCGAAATTGGTAAAGATTGTTCTGGATTACGATTATCTCATCAATTTAAATAAATGTTTATATTCATGTTCACTATGCTATTCCTTTTAATAATTACTTTATAATTAATATAAATAGTTATATTTTGCAGTTTGAAAAGGTATTGACAAACTGCTCTTCGTTAGTTTTTCATATTTTCTGTATTTTTTAATGTTCATAATAAACATTCTATTCATTTATTTGTTTCGAATATTTACTGCAATTTTAAAATTAATTTTGTCATTTGTTAAGCTAATTAAGGCGGGATTTTGGCAGTCGAAAACTTGTTAAAATCTATGTAGTTATTCTATTTCTAAAATTACTCCTTTAATTTTTTTACAAGACATTGAAAAAGGGGTATTGTAGGGCTGTACGAAATAATTTTTGTACTTTAATTTTTAGAAAAGGGTTAAAAAAATTCGCAAAGTTCGTTAAAATATGACATTTTTAAATCATCATTGTACAAGTATAAATAAGAAATCGACAAATTCCTTCTCGTATAGCTCTAAATACAACATTTAACTTTCCAAAACCCTAAAAATTATTGTTATTAATAACTTAATAATTGTATTATTCTTCTAAGAAGCTGCCTTGTTTTGAAAATTACTTGCATTATTAATATAGACAATAGAGGGAATATACCACTACTATTTCTGCATCTTATTGCATTCGCTTTGGGGTGGGATAGTATTTTGGTGAACAAGAGATATAATTCTTATACTCTCTTACTTAGGCATTTATTAGATGGATACAATTTTTACATAGTTTCTACGGTTTGATTACAATTTTTGTTGTTGGTGAAAAATGGGTAATTTCAAATATCATCGCCAGCTTTCTGACAAACGAAAAAGTATGAAAAAAATTATAAAAGAAAAGAGAAGTATATTAAAAAGGATAAAGAAGGAAATTATTTTTCACTTTACTATACTTTTTATATTTCAGTGCCAAAGTGAATAAGATCGTCCAGAAATCCATAGGAAAACCGGTGGCAAGCACTTCGTCCGGTATTGTATATTTGTGTGTAATTATGATTTATCTTATAAAATAAAAACTTATAAGTCTTAATTGTAGTGAAGATGTTGAAAAATCTGATTATAAATTTTAGTAGTAATAAATAAATAATAGTAATAATTATGATTCAGATCAGAGGTAAACACATGATAAAAAAATTTATTTTTTCAGCCTTCTTACCTTACAATGTTTTAGTGATATTATAGACGATAACAACGAAAGTGATTATTTTGAAATTGCAGAGGAAGACGGACCAACATCGCCAAAAAATCGTCTTGAAGGCAGACGTATTTTTTATGTAAAATTTCTTGTAGATCAGTTAAAAAACTTTGGAGATCTTGCAGATTTTGGATGTTCGGCAAAAAAAAGATATTTCATCACGAAGTTCGAAAAGGATTCCATTCGACTTTGTATTTCAAGTGTTCTATGTGTAACACCGTCGAATGCATTAAATCGGAAAGGAATGAGTCTGAAGAAATGATGCTGTGGTAATTTTTTAATAGTATATTTAAAATTTATTTAGTGCTTATAGGGCTTTATATTGCTTTGTATGAGTACCTAATAAAATTGCTTTATTAAAATCAATTGGCGTTAAATCAACAATATACTGTAGAGCCTCGATAATCCGAATCAATTGCGACCAGAGCCTATCTGGATTATCAAAAGTACTAACTGTAACTACACAGATTACTACCAGTACTAAAACATGTACGATTATCAGATAATACCGTTTTTTTTCGCTGGAATTGAATCCGTATTATGGAGAGTTCAGGTTATCGAGACTGTTGTATTCACAATATCATATCTACAATGATAGTTATGTTGGAAATGTTTTATCAATAAATATTTTTTCTCTCAAATGGAAGAAAGATGCAGTATATGAATATGCCTAGTATGTCATCTTTAACATATTTCTCCATTCAAACAAGCATTTATGATAAAATAAGAAAAGTTGCACCGAAAGAAATGGAGACCGCTGTAGAATTAGAAAAGCAATTGGCTATTGAAAGAGGTAGTGTAGATAAAGAAAATATACCATTATTAACTGTGGTTGTTGATGGCTCTTGGGCGAAAAGGTCATTTAAATGCAACTACAATTTTTTATTCGGCGTTGTAAGATACATATAAACATCAATCAGTATAATTATTTTAATGTTTTCAATATAACATTTTAGGCGTGCATAAGAAACATTTTTTGTTTCATTTATTCAAAATATGAAAGTGCAGCCAAAGAAGTACCACAGCATATCTGTCATAAGAACTGGTCAGGAACAGCAAATGCAAAGGAAGCAGATATAATTGCTGAAGGCTTCAAGCAAAGCTTTCCTATGTATGGCATAAAATATTTATACATGATTGGTAAGTTTGTTTAATTAGTAACAATCAGAATAGTATAATGTTAAATTTTTGTAGGTGATGGAGATGTAGTGTTTGTACTAATCATATTTGTCGTAACTTTTATAATAGAAACAAAAAAGCAAATGATTCTAGATTTAAATAATTAGCCCAATTTGTCATTTGGTAACATAGAAGAAGAACTGTGGATACGGCACTTTAAAACGCTGTATACAGAAAATGCAAACAACGATGCTTTGAATTTTGAAAACAACACAAATAATGATGCAGTAGAAATAACTTCCAAACAGATACAGTCAGAAATTAATAAATTAAAGAATAGAAAATCGCCTGGTCCTGATGGAATATATAACGAGTTGTTGAAATGAGGAGCATTCATGCAAAAACCGACAATTACACTTTTTAAATTATGTGGCAAATTGACAAAAACGCATAGCAAGCGATCGCCTCAATATTTTAAAATGGTTTTTTTTTTAACAGGTTAAGCGCCATGGCGGACACTGGTGTCCGCTTTGCGTCTTTCCGCCCGGGCCATGGCGGTCACCGGTGTTCGCCTGATTGCTGTAACTTTGTTGATCCTACACGTTTAAAACGGACACGTTTTTATAAATTTGAATGTGGTATTGTGTCCACTGTGGCCCTGCACAATCAATAACTGGTATCAAGTCTTTGGTAGTAAAAATTTAGGTCCGCTAAAAGTTTCACAGGGCCATAGCCGACACCGGTGTCCGCTGTAATTTTTTTGGGTTTTGAAATGCCCTATTGGTCAAAATAATATAAAATAGATGTATGTTACACAGAACTACGCAAAATTTGAAATAAAAATCTTTGGCCCAGGTGGAAAGATTATTCAAATTCTCTTGGCGCTGAACCTGTTAAATAATTTAAACAACCTAATTCTAAAATTTTGATAATATTGAAGCTGTCAGACAATAGAAAAAGTAAAAATAAGTTTGGATTTATCGGGTTTTGCACAAATCTTGTGCAATACCGAAATAAATTAATTTATTTGTCCAATAAAATCACTATTATGAAGTATATTTTTATTAAGTACATAGTATTATATTATTATAAAATAAACACAAGTGAAAAAAAACTTGAATTTTAAATTAAAAAAAACTAAATTAGGATGGCAGCTTCCTCTTCAAGGCAATGACAAAGTAGACGTTGCTTGTCATTTTCATCATCATTATTTACTCCACTTAATAAGTTCTTGTACCATCTGATTTCTGGTGATTCCTCTTCGTCCCAAGAAGAAAAAAATTGTGGCTCTAATAAAATTAGTTAGTTTTAATTAGTAGCTCCTCTCCTAGAGATGGCAATAAAAATTGCAAAGAATTTTTGCTAGAATACTGGATTTATCGGGTTTTGCATAAATGCTTAAGTTTGTACGTGATTTTAAATGGTAAAAATTGATTTTAGCTTAACTCTGACTTCTTAAATGGGTAAAGGAGCATTGAATTAGTCCGAAATAATATATAACTCATTTTCAGAAAAAATGCATTTATCGGCTTTTGTACGAGTGCTCCTCAAATATGAATTAATTAAGTCAACACACAGTCTATTTGAAAGAATAATATTGGAAAGAAAAATACCAACGGAATGGAAAGATAGCATAACAGTACCTGTGTTCAAACGAATACCAGATAACTATCACGGAATAACACTTCTGAACTCAACACTAAAGCTAATACAAATTAAAATAAAGCACACATCGGGGAAAAACGGTGATAAATATGTTATATGCTAATATATCAACATTTTCAACGAAATGGGGCAAAGATCACGAATTGCTTGCACTAGACAAAGTAAAAAATCGATATTCGGATGATATTATTACTGAATACGGTTTTTTCATTCATAAATTAGATCCATACTTGGGGTCATCTCCAAATAAATGAAGATGGCATCATAGAAATTAAGTGTCCAAGTAGTGCAAAAGATTATAAGACAATCGAAGAAGCTATAAAAGCTGAAAAAGTTGCTGGGTGCATTATTATTAACAATAATATAAAACTAAATAGAACTTCAAATTACTTTTATGAAGTGCAGTGCAGTTAGAAGTTACAGATAGAAGATGTTTATTTGTTGTTTGGATTCCAAATGATTTTCATGTAATAAAAGTTGAAAGAGATCAGGACTTCTGGAACAATAACATGAAAGCAAAATTTAAAAAATTTTATTTTGACCATTTGTTTCCAGAAATTATTGATAGTAGACATAACAGAAATATGGAACTACGATGACACATTGTAATTTTGTTGGTTTTGATATCGAATGTTTATATTTTAATACTTATTGAATTGTTTATAAGAAATAATTATTGTATTATAATACTAGTATCTGCTTACAATTGTTTTTCTTTCGCACGTAAAAGTTCTTACTTTCCACATGACCAATTGCAATCGCTCACGCCCATAGTCTACAAAAGAGGTGACAACAGTAAGTACCCCTAATATCATTTCTTTGTAAAGAGGGAAGTTTAATCTGGCTCAACCATTTTTCCTCCATAAGTTAACATTGAACTTGAGATTACAATAAGCATGAATTTGTGGATCAATTTCTCTGAGCTGAAAGTAAATGGGTCAATGTAAAAAATAAAGCTTAATACAAAAATTAATTCACTCGTTACTTGATTTTCTTTCTGTTGCAAAATGAGTTTTTTCTCTGATATCTTGTTAGTGCTAATTAGATTGACTATTTATATTATATCAGTAAGCAAATAATATATCTTATCTCGTGATGCAAAAAGAAGAAACAATTTGAGCAAAGCGATGGTATCGAGAGTACTCTGATTAGAGGAAACAGACCGAGACTAGTGGACGGGATACCAATATGATCTACGAGAGATTAAATAGTTGCTTCGACTATTGATTAACTAAAGGATCGGTCAGAAAAGAATATAAGCTAAATGCATATTTTGATAAAAGCTGTGGTAACCTGGCCCTTCAAAAATTTTCTGTTCACTTCGGTATCCGTTCGGATTTTTTCTTTTGGAAAGTATGGATAAGATCATGTCTTCCTGTGCGAAAACATTTTTTTTATGCGAAGAACGGAACATTTATTCAATCAAGAGTTGTTTGAACATAATTATCCCATGCATGTGAGTGTGCACAGGGTACATTGATTATGAGTCTACCTCTGATAACGAGGCAAAAGTTTAGAGTTAACTGATGGTTCTGGAGCCATCCATCTTATTATTGTTATTATACAGGGAGGTTCAACGGTGGGATCCATTATCAGCTTCATGCACAACTGGTAGCAACAATTCATAAAGGTCGCCGTATTTTTCGATTTAGTGATTATTAAATTTAAGAACTAATAAATTGCCTAAATATGATTTTTGTGTATTTTTACGTCTTGGAAGGACTTCAAATGTAAAGTTTTGATGTACGTTTTTTATGCAACTTTCTTTATTATTTTTTAAGCAATTGATTTTTTAAATTCTAATTAATCTCACTGCAATATGTACCAATCATCCTGCAAAATTTAGATATAATTCAATACAAAATAAAATTTTCCGATGAATCTAACACAAAACCGGCGATTAAATTTAATTTTATTCAAAAAGTACAATTAACTTTCTCATTTTTTTTTAAATTGTTAATTAAAATAATATATGCTAAAATTACGTAGTGGTTTTCTTTTTTTTTAATTTTAAAAGTTCAAAAAGTGAAAAAATCGATTAAAAATCATAAACTTATTTTTATTTTAAATTCAAATTTATTTAAAGTGCGCGAAACAATCAACGGAGTAACTAGAAACAAACGCTTACTTGATTATTATTTTAAAATTTTACCAGTTATTGACGACATTTTGTCCATTTCTTATTCCTTTTTCTAAATTTACGTGTTATACAACCAACATGAGATTTCTTCCACCTATTCCTGGATCTGGAGACGCCGGAGAATTGGTAAAAATAATATTTTTATTTATAATTGATTATTATTTATATTTTGCAAATTACAGGACCATCCAGATGAAAACATTCTAGCTGAGTACAATAACAATCATGTGACAGATAATATTCGAAATAATGTAGTTGATAACGAAATAAGGAACATTATGGAGTATTTGAATCATTTGACAAATCGAATGCTTCTTTTCAAAGCACTAATGGAATTCCAACAGACAACCGATGCCAATAGACGAAGTAACAAACAATTGAAACCAACAACCATACCTAATGAAACTAAAACTAACGATGATGAAGAACCCAATACTTCAAACCACGATTCCGAACATAATCCTGACAAAAATATTAATAACTGATACTTCCGGAATAAATTAAAATCATGTCATAACTCACCGTGGAAAACTTGTAAAATGTCAATTTCATTAAAGTAATTTATTATCCGTTTGTTGTTTTTCTCAAAATACAGTGATTTAATTTTAACTTAACGTGGGGGCTTGAAGAAGCTCAAGATATAACGGTTTTGCCTTTTCATCATTTCAGCAGTTATGATTTCATCGAAGGTCGAGAAAATTTAGAAAACAAAGTGAAATCATTTGGTTTATCGTTATGTACAGGAAAATCAAGTACCAGCACCAGCACTTTGCTGGTGCTGTGTAGGGATTCAATTTCACTTATATTGTTAGCATCTATTTTATTTTTCTTGTTGCTAATCGTACACCCACCTGCGATTGGATATGGTCGTCAACATTTTTAGTGTCTACCTCCTTGATAAGTCAAAAATTTTACTGTTGGATGCAATAGTGTTTGAAGTTAAGCCGAGGCCCTCAAAAGGGTAAGCAGTGCGAGGCAAGTAGGTTCACCTCGCAAATAGTATGTAGTTCTAAACCAGGACCACATCGACATGGTACCCAACTTGATCGAAGAAAACCTTCACCCACATCGACCCAACCATCACAACTGAAGTCACCCGAGTCATCCAATTCCTTAAATACAGGAAAACTCCAGGCTCCAACAACATTTCAAATCGAACAACCAAAGAAATGCCACACAAAGCAGTAGCCACTCTCACCGATATCCTAAACCCCATCTTCTACCCATCAGCTTACTCCCGTCCCTAGGGAAAGTCGCAAAAAAGATCATCGCCATCCTCTTTAAGAAAGCCCTTTTGGACAACAAAGTCTTCCGAAGATGAAGATCTTCTCCAAATGAAGAAGATGAACAATTCGGATTCTGACAAGGCCACAGCGCAGTTTAACAAATCCTCCGCCTGGTCGAACACATCGCCCAAGGTTTCAACAAACATGAGTATACAGAATTAGTACTGCTAAATGTATTGAAGTATGGCACCAAGGTCTTCTCTTTAAGATGTTCCAGGCCAACATTCAAGCAGCACTCATCCAACTGAAAGACCGACGTTTCTAGGTTAAATTCGAAGGCACTCGCTCATCAGTATGTTTCATCACTGTAGGAGTCCCACCTCGCCCCCACCCTCTTTAACATCTTCATGAGTGACAGTAACATTCCGACCCCACTTCACCCGAGAACGAAGATTTCGCGTTATGCTGACGACACCGCCAGTCTTCCATGAATCCGGACACTGCCACTATCTGACTCCAGGAAGCCGTCAACAACTTAGAAAAATGGTTCAAAACTTAGGGCATCGGGGTAAACTTGATGAAATTTGAAACCAAGATAACGAGGTCCCCACAAATCAAATGTCTTCATATTCGAAGAGCAGATTCTCTTGAAACCAACTTTAAAGTACCTAGGAGTCACTCGATTACCACCCCACATGAAACCACTACAACGACACCGTCACCAATCGGAGATAAGCCATCTTCAGCAAGTTCTACTCGATGATCAATTCCAAAAGTACCATGTCACCCTACAACAAACTCCGGATTTTCAAGATAATCATCAGGCCAACCATGACCTACGCAATCCCAGTCTGGGGGATGGCGTCCCCCCGATCTCATCAAGAAGATTAAAATCGTTCAAAATAGATGTCTCCGACACACTTTCTCCTACTCATATTACGTCAAAAACGAACGCCTTCACACATCGATAGCAGGTATAAAAACTACCACTCTACTTTGTTTGCAGAAAACCCCCTCGCCGTCCAACTTTCAGTACTAGGCCATAGCCGCCTCAAGGTCATAACTACCACCCTCTCCGCCAAAAGAATCTTTTTTTTCAGGTATCGAGTTCATCTAACTTTTTAGTTTCAACCACCCTGCACCCGAACAAGGACCTTAGGATTGATGCACCTTTTCCTCACCTGCGAAAACCGCGAATCAAAATAATAATTGAATTAATCCGCAAATCTAAATGCGATTAATCAAATTTGAACTTAGAATTTTAAAAGTGAGTTAGTTTGTTTATAGCCTCACTACTAAAAGAACTCCGATATCATCATTGTTTACATTAAATCGGGAAAAATTTGTATGTAAAAGTTGTATTTTATTTTATATTCCAAATCAAACCAAAACGGGTAAAAGTCTTGGAGAAGACTTTAAAATTAGATGTTTTAGATCAGTTTAATTAAACTTGAATTTTAATAAATGTTCAATTATAATTATTTAAAATTTAAATAAATTATGCCATCTAGGTTGAAATTTGATTACTATTTTTTCAATATCTTTTGACAGACGTCAAAAGTGAAAAACAAGATGATTCGAAAGATTAAAAATTTGTAAATTTGGTATTTAATATTTTGGAAAATAGTTAAAATGATGGCGAAACCAAAACAGAATCGCCAAGATGCAATTGAAAATGTACGTGTTGTTATAAGAGTTCGGCCTCTTAGCAAAAGCGAACAAGCAGAAGGTTATAGAAATATAGTAACAATAGATCGGAACGAAAATGTTATAAATTTAAGTAAACCTGCAACAATAAATGAAAAATCCAAGACTTTTAAGTTCGATCACATTTTTCCGGAGGATTCTACTCAAGTAAGTTAATGTTTACTCGCCCTAGAAATCTTTTGCAATTCTGCTCTTACAGATGGATCTTTATCGCCTTATAGCTTTACCCATTGTTGAGAAAGCTTTCGAAGGTTACAATGGAACTATATTTGCCTACGGTCAAACAGGCACTGGTAAAACATACACCATGTCAGGTATTTCTAATCAAAATGTTTTAAAGGGTATCATACCGAATACCTTTTCTCACATTTTTACTCAAATTTCAAGAGCTAGTGGCGAACGATTTTTTGTTGTAACCGTTACCTACTTAGAAATTTATAACGAAGATGTTCGAGATTTACTGTCATCGACTCCTAATGCAAAGTTAGAAGTACGTGAACGGTCTGATGTGGGGGTGTATGTAAAAGACTTAATGGGTTTTACAGTAGATTCTATTGAATCGATAACTGAATTAATGAATCGTGGTAATTCCAACCGTATGACAAGGTCAACCTTGATGAACGATGTTAGTTCACGTTCCCATGCAATATTTACTTTAACTATAGAAGCTAAGGATCGTACAGATAAGAAGACTACAATAGGAAAATTAAATTTAGTGGATTTAGCGGTAAGGTCAGTAATGCACCTCATTATAAAAATTTTAAATTTAAATTTCAGGGTTCTGAACGTTTAAGTAGAACTCATGCTACTGGTGAAAGGCTTAAAGAAGCTAGCAATATTAATCAATCTTTATCGGTTTTGGGCAATGTTATATCTGCACTAGTTGAAGGAAAAAGTACTCATATACCATACAGAAATTCAAAACTGACTCGACTTTTGCAAGATTCATTAGGTGGAAATTCTAAAACCGCAATGGTTTGTTACAAGTTTTTAACTTAACATTTTTTTGAACAACTCTTATTTAGATTGCAATGGTAAGTCCATGCGAAATGGACTTTGAAGAAAGTATCTGTACTTTACGTTATGCCAGTCGTGCCAAGTTTATTAAAAATCATGTTCGTGTGAACTTGGAAACTAAGAAAGGCTTAATAGAATCGTTTGAACAAGAAATTGCAGTTCTTCAACAACGTGTAGCTGAGATATCACTGGAAGAATCTAAAAATATTAAACCGGTAATTATTTTTAATGTTACAGAGCTGACAGTAGCTCAAATAAAAGACTTCAAAAAAGTATTTTAAATATTCAATTTTATTTAAAATATTTTAACGATCATGTGTCCATGCTCGAATAAATTTCTTATTAACTTAATTAACCTTGAAATTGTCAAGTTACACTTTTCAGTAATCAGCGATTACCAGAGTTTATTTAGTATATGACCACGCGATAATTATATTTATTAGAACACATAGAAACAATACTTTCCAATCGTCTTCTAGAACAATAAAGCGAAATATTACTAGTCTTATCAAAATTAGATTAGTAATGTACTCGAAAAATTCGTAACGAGTAATCGAATCTCAGCTAGGAATCTACTATTATTAAAATACCAGGTGACAATAAAATATGGAGACTCGTTTGAAAATTTTATAAACATAAATTACATGTTTATTTAATAGAAAAATTGCAAATTTTTAAAATAGTCTCCATGGGCATTGATACATAGCTTTAAATGGGGAACTGTCAGTTAATTTATCCTACGATTTGAACTTTTTCCTATGCACTATTGGAAAGAGGGCACTTTTATAGGCAGATTGCAATAAAAATTTTGTAGAATTAAGCATTAGTTTTCGAAGAAACTTAATTTTAAAATTTAGCGTCATCACGAGGCGTAAGGCGAATGTGGGAAGATTAGTTCCGCAAAAGTGAATCTTGGGTTTGTATAGTATGACAGAAGCGTGGGGTCGTACTATACATCCCTAATAGAAGCGGTTCGACTTTAGAGACTTTAATTTCCGAACACGTGAGGCCGGGCTCAATAATTTGGACTGTTTGTTGGAAAGGTTTTGCTGCCCTGTCACATCTCAACCGAGTATCGCTACACCGTGAATCACGTACGCAATTTTTGCGAACCAATTACCGGCGTCTGCACAAACGGTGTCGAGGGTTACTGGTCCACCTTAAAGCGCTGACTGCGAAAGCGGAACCTGCTGAACAGCATGTATCTGCCGGAGCACATACGCGTTTTTATGTTGATGCAGCTCTACGGCCGCACGCAGGCATTGGCTCTTGACAATATGCTCGAGCAGATAGCCACTCGCTTCCCGGTGTAGACAGGAAAGCGGCTCTTTTGAGGGCCACAAATATTTTGAGCAGGGTTTTAATTTATATTAGACAAACGCAGAACTAGTTTTTAGGGTAAATCCCAGATTAGTCGTGGTTGCATTTGTCAAAACAAACCCTCCGGAATGGAATTTAAAAATATCCCTGTAGAATGACAGAACTCGCCTGGGTGTCGATCTCATCTGACATCGAACAGTAAATGTAGTTCAAAGCACACGTACTGTCAACAGAAATCGCAGCGGAACGACTAACGTGCAAGTTCCCGTGGTCGCGACCTATGGCATGCCATGTCGCGTTTTACGAGTCTCTATAATTACAAATTTTAAAATGCCGTTTTTTCGAAAACTAATGTGTAATCCTAAAAAATTTTTGTTGCATTATGCTCAGAAAATTGTCCTCTTTCCAATAGTGTATAGGAAAAAGTTCAAATCGTGGGGTAAATTAACTGACAGTAACCTTTAAACGTTTTCTAAAATTATCGGAAGTAGTTCGAAGCTTTTCTAGAGGCATTTCATTCCACATTTTGACAATGGAAGCATGTAATAACTCTAACTTTTGATGTGGTATAGCACAGACTTTAATCCCAAATATACCAAACAATGTAGTCGAGATTTAAATGCGAAGAATACGGTGGCAATTGCATAACGTCAATAAAACCCGAAAATTATTTTCGAATCTTTTTGGAAGGTTTAATCATTATTTGTATAAAATTTCTCGACGATATATTTCTTAGCTCATTTTGACCCCTTCATTGATGCATTTGAATGGTAGCTTTCTCACAGTTGTGAGTCTACAACAAACTACGGCAGATTGAGGTTTTTGACTTCTAGCAATAATTCGAGCTTCTCAGGGAGGTGTTTTTGACTAAATACAGTCATTGTGATGATTGTAGCATTGTCTAATTGTGAACAGCTTCTCATCGATAAAAAGAATTTTTCTGGATTTTTGCTCTCGATCCGTTTCAATAACACTTTATATCTTTGAAGTCCTATGAGCTTTAGTTTGTTCGTAAGAAGATGGGTTTTTTTAAGCTTGTACAGATAGTTGTTAAGGTCTTCTTTGACTATTTTTTTTAACTGTTTTGTGATTTACTTGAAGACTTCTGGCTACATGTCGTATCTTGTTTTGCGAATTTCGGTGAATCCGATATTTGATGATGTTGCCGAGCTGTGGAGTGTTGACGGTGCAGACGACTTCTTTCTGGACGCTCCAAAGAATTACGTAACTCTCGGTATTGTTGTATCGCTTTGAAGACTGTCGAATGTGGAAGACGAAGGCTTTAAATTATGTTTATTGCCGAATTTCCAGATTAGTAAATCTTCATCTTTGTATTTTATTATCACCTGATAAATATTAATTATAAACTTTTGTTCATTTAATCAAATAATTTTTAAATTAATAAGAATTATTGAATAGTTTGCTATTATATTTGTTTTTAAAAGTGCCATAAACTAATTTGCATATACATAATATATGAAATTTATGGCACGCATGCACACTAACAACTACCGTGCCCCATTCTAGATAAAAATGAATAAATATAAATAATGAAATTAATGTTTTAACTTCGAGTTAATCGATTAAATAGCAATTTCTTTTGTTTTGATTTCTAACTTTATTATTTTTTAAATTTCCATTTGAAATACTTTTTGCATTTTACTTTTTACAAACTCACAAATAATACTTTCTGAGTTTTTGAAATACTTTGGATATTTGAAATACTTTTTTAGGGAATTTTTGAGTATTCAAAATACCTTTTTTGATATTTGAAATCCTTTTACAGAAGAAAAAGGAAAAGGAGAAGGATAAAGATAAAACTCAAACTGTAGCCATGTCGGAGGAATTAATCAAAACTGAGTAAGGTTTTTTGTTTGCCGAATTTAGTGATGGTACTAAATATATTTTTAGAAAAGAAAAGCACGATTTACTTCAAAAAATTACCTTAATTCAGAAAAAAATATTAGTGGGTGGAGAAAATTTATTTGAGAAAGCTCAACAACAACAGTTTCTCTTGGAAACTTCTGTTGCCGAAATTGAAAATCTTAATAAATTTCATCAACAGTTAGAAGAAACTTTACAAAAAACAGGGGTAATGTTAATTTAATTTTAAATATTTTAATCTTATGAACATTGTTTTTGTTTAAAGGCAGAACGTATTGACGTGGAAGAACAATATTCGAGTTTGCAAGAAGAAGATTTGGCTTTAACCAAAAAAATTAAAAAGGTGCAGGTTTTACTAAATGAAGCTAAAGAAGAATACGCAGATAAAGAGCAAGAATACCAAAGAGAAATGCAAGGTCTTCGTGACACAAATCGGTTAATTGTGCGAGAAATACAATTTGCTAATGTGATGATTGAAAGTTACATTCCAAAAGAATATTTGGTTAGTTTTGTAATTTATAATAGTTGCGTTTTTAAGTAATGATTTTCAGAAAAAAATTGAAGCAAATACGTGGTGGAATCAAGATACTACCGAATTTCAAATGAGAGGGGTTGCTTATACGGGTAACAACATGAGAAAGAGTTTATCGGCTCATACAGATATTGAGAAATTAGTTACACATGGGATGAAAGCAGTTTATCATTCTTACAATAATATGAAAACTAAACAAAGAGCACGCACATCTTGTGTACCTCGACCTAGTTGTAATCGTCAATCTGGTTCCAGATCAGCACAACCAATTCCACCAGCATAAAAGTATTTTTATAGTAGTTTGCATTAATTATGTCTAGTCACAAATTAAATACAATTACCATTAGCTACTTAATATATATTGAGATACATTAAAGGGGTGGCTCGTTTATGTCAAATTCTTTTAAAGATTCTTTAATAATGCAACTAGAAAATAAAATTACAAAATAATTTGTAATGAGATTATAATTTTTCCAATTTTGCTAATAATCCATTTCTTCGACGGATATTAGTATAGACTCGGGATGCTTATACTTTAATCGTTTTAAACGTGATAATTAGAGAATACTGAATGGGAAATGCAAAAATGTAGAAATATATAGTGTTTTTTAATTTTACTTCAGAGAATTTAACAAAAGAATTTGCCAAAACTGGGCTATCTCTTATAGAGGGTGTTTTGTTTTAAACAGTTAAACGCATGGGCGAGGAGGGCTTGTTTGATTAGAAATCCAGATTGGATTTTAAATTGAATAATTTTTGCAACAAGTATTTTTGTTTTTACTTGTAACTTTTATACCATTTTATTAAAGCTAATGTGTATTTATGAGTTACTCGTGCCCTAATTAGCCCTAATTGCAGTAAATTGATAGAAACAATAACGACAAAGTGTCAAATTTCATCCGTTCGCCTTGATTAGCTCCAATCTTACCGTTAATACCATTGGCATTGTATACTTTGATGGTATACGATCGATGGTCATATTTTGGCTAATTGGCATGGTAGAGTACCCATTATCGTCATTGTCTCAATCATGTCGCTGTAGCCCTAATCAGATCCAGTAAATTTACAGAGTCCCACATTTGCCGCCATGTTTTATCCACCCGACTACATGCTTCAAAATAAAAATAATAGCTTTTGCTTTCACTAGGAAGTTGCGATACATATTTTGGAAAAAATAATAATAAATTGTCATAATAATACTTATTATAGCTGTACGGGCATTTCTCCAGATTAAAAGAATTCTCTGTAAATCTACTGACTCTGGCTCTAATTAATACAAGGTGCTCTCTATGAAGTGACCAGTAAAAGAAAGCTTACTTTTTATATTAAATAAGGTTTTTTGTATATGGCGCTATTAAAAAGAAACTAGTTTTTAACTCGAATTACTAATCGGTAGCTTCAGCATGAAGGTTTTTATATTTCAATGATGGCTCGCACATGATGCAACTAATTAGTAATGGGTTTGTAACGAGTTGGTAATTACTTGCAATGATCCATGTTTGTCGTCAGGCTACTAGTACCAGAATCACCCACGATTTTTATATTTATAATATTGCTTCAAGAAGTAGAAAAACAAACAAAAATTTAATTTAAATGGTAAAGTTTAAATGCATAAAATCTCAAGCAAAATACAATTACAGCTATTCAAAAAATCACCTAAAATTTTTGGAAGTAGTGAAACATTCAATTTGTTTTCAAACTACTTTTCAAAAACTTTTGTCACTTTTTAGTAGCTCCATGTGCGAAAGGCTTAAGAGGTTCGTCAATTAAAGTTTTGTTTGAGCAGAAATCTTATTTCTAATGAATTCATTAATCAGCAGAAGTAATAATTTCAAATATTAAAAAATTTCAATAAAACGATCTATTGAAAATTTATTGTTTTTACATGACTTTAGTTTAGATTATAAGTTTACCTGTATATTTGGGAACTTGATTGTACATTTGCCCAGAATTACAGTTTTTTCTACCTACAGTATTGGGTTAAGCAACATTCACATCCACGTAAAGTACGTAGTGACTTGCCATTCACATTAACATCAATACGTGAAGCACACGCATTTGCAGGTTGACAGTGAATTTTTATGATTTGACTATTTGTTTGGTTTGTTACACGTTTGTTATTCAAGTGAAATAATGAAAAACAAAGTGTCCGAAGTGTAAACTTAACTTTAAAATTGAAAATTTGTTAAAAAAACAATGGGGGTGTTGCCTCATAATATGACGCATCTTATTGGTCAAACATAGAAAACATAACGTTGAAGTTGTCCGAACTCTTTGTTACGTTACATTATGTCTGCCATGTTTTGTACGAAGGTCAACGGTGGCGTTTGAAACCATGCATTTCAACTTTCCTCACGTTATATCTTGTACGTTACGTGGATGTGAGTGACGCTTTACTATGTAAAATATTTAATCCTTAAAAGCTGTTTTCTGGTCGCTTCGTATTTATTTTTACTCTGTTTACGTCAGTATTATTTATTTCTTTGTGCTAGTCCAATTTTGTTAATTTTTGTCAGAATTTTAAAATGCATATTAAACCTAAATGTTTTTTTTTTATTTAAGGTTCAAACTTACACATTGAATATTATTATCATAAATTTTATATTGCATCTGTTTGTTTTATTAATTTTTTTGTGGATAAGTTATTTTAAAATATAAACATACATTTACAATGAACTTAAATACATTTTCATTTACTGATAATGGTAAACATTTTAATAGTTAATAATATAGTTGAGGCAAGGGGTGAGGCTACTATGTACATAAACAAATTTCTAACTAAACAACATCGCAAAAAGACATCGGCAGTCAGGACTGTTTTTAGAATCAGTGCCGAATGAAAAAATAACAAGAAAAAAATTATTAGATTCATACTGGTAAATGACATTAAATTTACCACGAAACTGCGAAATGTAAACCGAACAAGTTGTAATTAGGTTTCATTTAAAAAATAAATCAATTTTTGAATATAAAAAAATATGTAGGTAAATTTGATATAGGGGGCATCAGAATTTTAGGAAGACTTAGGGAGTAAGGTAAAAAAGGTTGGAAAACACTGGTTTATATTTTTGTTATGTCCTCAACATAGTGGAATAACTGCCGAGAAGCATGCAGCTATGAAACTATAAACTATCAACATGAAACTATAAAGCAGTTATTCGTATAGCATAAATAATTCAAGAATCATGATTGAATCATAAGAACTTAATTACACACTCACTAGGATACAAATAATACAGGACAAGAAGAAACTATGAAAATAAATTACGAGGTAAGATTTCGGTTGTTCGTTACTATTTTATTTTTGGCGATTTGGTGTCACGGGAACGTAACTGACGTCGGATGACCCTGTTGGAAGTAATGAAATCAAACCAAGACCGGTCTTGTTCAGTAGTAAACAACAGCACTCTAACTATGAACAGACCAACAAAAAGAAATGTCATCCTAAGTACGGACCTGATTATCGGTAAGTTTTAATCGTATTGTCATTTTGTGTCATATCATATAACATTAATTAAATAACATTTTAAAAAAAAGGGATTGTCAGATAACTATTATCATAAATTTAACTTTTTCACTACGCTAAGTATAGGAAAGAGGACAATTTAAAAACAGTTTAAAACAAAAAAATTCTTGGATTGTCTATTAGTTATCGAAAAAATCGAGTTTAAAAATCAAAAATTTACATGTATTTTAAATAGTCGTTTTTACACGATTTTGCAATATGTCGTGGTTGAGTTTGTCAAAACAGACCCTTCGGCGCTCTCCGGGCTTGTACTTGACAAACACAACCAATTTAAAAATATCCCTGTAGAATGACAGAACTAGGCAAAGTGAAGACACAATTCGTCCGAGTGCCGACCGCGATGATGAACTGAGGCGCGAAGCTGGAACTGTGATGGGATTTTGCAAAGCGAATTGCTACAAAATTAGAAACCTGCTGCGAGCTTGCATGTTTCTTGGTTGACCGAGTGAGCGATGATCCTTGGGGCTTGGTGCGGGTTCTTGGCTGTGTGGGTACCGTGTTATTTGATGAACCCCGGCCCCTGTGGCAAATGGTGAATTTTTAAACCCCCCCCCCCCCAGGCCGGATTACGTCTATTTGACGCTCTAGGTCTAGGCTAATACAGATTTGCAGGGCCGTCCTAAGAAAACACATAAATTGTAATATGGAATATATTGAAATATCCTGTATATATGATATTTATTGTTGTAGAAAGTTTATGTATTGCTGCGACCTTATGCGCGCCTCTGCATACAAAATTTCTATATCGTCTATGGGATACGTAGGTTCTCGAATGCGAAAATTGTTACAAGTAAGACGATAAAATAACTGTTGGATATTTTTATTTTTATTTGCAACTCAAAAATTTTATAAAATAGGAACAAATATTAATAAAAGCAAAACTCACGTAAATAGCCGACCCCAGCTTTTCTGTTGAAGAAACCAAAGTTATCTTCCTTCGAAAAAAATATCGCGCACAAATCCTTTCAACTTCTTTGAACAGCTTGGTCTGCTCGATTATTTTCTCTTCCTTCTACTGCTCTCTGGATATCTTTAATCAAAAAAAAAAATCATTTTTACCATCAACTCTTCTACCACTTTAAACAATATTTTTCACACGAATAAACCTTTATTGAATCTTTTTGTATGCCTCTTAGGCATCAACACGACTCCTCTCTCAATTCAATTCATAAAAATTCTTCTCAAACTTTCATCGACCGACCGCTCTGCTAATATCATCTGACTCCCTTTTTTTTTCTTTATTGATTCTTTTATCCCCTTGGATATTCTTTGCAATGTGTCTTCTTTTCATTGGTTGTACTTTAATGTCCTTTTATTTTCAAATCTAGATTTTCACATTATTTAAATTTTGGCTGTTGTCGGTATTTGGTGAGTCATGATACAAATATAAAAATAATAAAATCAAAATTGAAAAACAAATAACTTACTAACTAGGCAAACCTAAAATATTAAACATACTGAAATCAAAATGAAGAACACACAAAAAAAAACACACACTGGTAATAAAAATGTTAAAACAGAGTTTTGCTTTGTTTTGCTCCCCTAGTTGCAAATACCGTTATCTTATTGCTAAGTTCGCAACCCATTTTAATCACTTAGTGCGGACACTACAGTATATAGGTGGTATTATTATTGATAATACAAAATAATGTTAACATGGCGTTATATATGGAATAAAATTTTAAGTTATCAAGTATTCACTTTTATTTACTATCATCCTATCTTACTATATTACATTTTTAATTTCCACTTTCCATTTCCATTTTTTAGTAAAAATTAATTAGTGCTTTTTTAAAGAGCGTGAAGTAATCTACAAACTAGATTTAACTATTTTTCGTCTAAAATCAACGGCTTTTGAGTTATGAATAAAAGTAGGTAAAAAAATGTTGAAAAATTGGAGCTTTTTTTATTGTTTTTTTTTCAAAATCTTGTATTTTTAAACGAAACATTTTACAAACATTCCCGATAGGAAATTTAACGGACTACAACTTTCGTCTAGTAAAAATTATAAAATATATAATAATTATATAATATAAAAAAAATAAAAATATATTATAAAAAAAAATATAAAATGTTTCGTTTAAAAGATACAGTTAAAAAAAAAAACAAAATAAAAAATTTCGAATTAACATTTTTTTTACTTACTTTAATTTCTAACTTGAAAGCCGTTAATTTTAGACAATAAAAGGTTTAAATCTAGTTTGTAGATTATTTCACGCTCTTTAAAAAAGCACTAATCCGTTTTTACCCAAAAATTAATATTTTCTGAGCTATGGCCACGTGAAAGTGTGAATTAAAAAAAATGCTTTAAAGAGGCCTAACTCTCGAAGGCTTAAATTTAGGAAAAAATTTTTGTTAAAAATGTTTCTCAGAAAAGTGTTCTCTATTACCCTGTATAAACAGAAACAAACTTTAGAGTAAACAAAAAACAAAAGAAATTTATATATTTATTTTCCTAGCTTTTTCTTTAACAAATTGATTAATATAATAACACTCGTATTTAAGTTATTCTCCAGGGCCGTATATAAGGGGGGGGGGGGTTTGGGGGTTCAAACCCCTCCCATGGGTTTAGTAATTCTAAATAATTACTACATTTAAGAAATGTTACCAATGTGCACGTGAAAGCAAAATAAATAAACAGTAATTAATACGACAGATAAATTCATCTCTAAACTTTCAACTGAAAAAAATGTACAAAAAAAGTAATAAAAGCGGCAGGTCATTTTTGTAACCAACTGCAAAGGGTGTTTAAAGGTTAACCCTCCATGGTTTTATAACTTTCACATGCACTTTTTTTAAACTTTAACATTTGTAATAATATAGTTTCTTAAGTAACGTTAGAAGCCCAACAAAACTTTACAATACCGTAATTCATCCCTTAACTGTAAACTGGAAAGGTGCAAGTACAAAGTAAAAAAATTAACAAACATAAAAAAAAATACAACCGAATTGATAACCTCCTCCTTTTTTGAAGTCGGTTAAAAATAGAAAAATGGTTTTGTAATTTTAAATTATTTCCTTTTTTAATATATTATTTTATATTTTATTTTATTATGTAGGTACTTATTATTAATATTTTATTTAAATTTTTGCTTGGTATTTCCTGATTACAAAACTTAATTTAAAATACAAGCATATGCCAACCTATTCTTTTAATTTTTAACCCCCCCCCCCATGGCAAATGTCTAACTACGGCCCTGTCATTCTCTATTATCATTTAATTTGCTCTGTCCCAAAAAGATCGTAAATAATTTTTTATTCGTTTTAGGGCTAAAAAAGATCAAAATAATGAAAATAATAATTGCTGCTCCCAAAAGGCTTGCGGTGACCCTGCAGATTTGGCACCTATTTAATTTACCTATTAATAATTTAAAACATAAAAAATATGCTTAGAAGTAAGTTGTGCTGTATTTCTTTTTTACCTACACCTGGTTCATTATTTTCAGAATTTTTGTGAAAACGGTTGGCTTCCCAAAAAAATTTATTTGACCAAAGTTGTAGCCCGTTAAATTCCCTATGCGCTTTGAGTCGTTAGTTTTTTTCTAAGACGTTTGTTTAAAAGATACGGGGTTCACAAGAAAAGTAACAAAATAAAATCAGGATTTTTTTAAACATTTTTTCCTTTAATTTAATTTATAACTCGAAAACCATTTATTCTAGACGATAAGAGAATTTAACCTAATTTGTAGATAACCAAATGATCTTTAAAAAATGTTTAATCTATTAAGTCAAAAAAATCAATAATATCGGAGTTATGGCCGTTTGAAATCAGAAAATCAAAATATTGCTTTAAAGGGAGGTACCCCCCAAGGGTTTGGACTTGGACAAAAATTTTATTTGAAAATTTGTCTTAGAAAAGTGTCCTTTATCACCATCTCAAAGGTTCTTCACGGTCACGGAGACACCCTGTATGTTCTGTGACTTTACGTAGGATGAGAACTATGGAGGAGGCTGTGCGACTTGCATGTACGCCAGAATGCGAATCACACACAGGCACGTTTCTGTCCTGGTCGGCTGCTTATATGAACTTAAAAATGTTAATCGACTCTACTGTTTTTAAATAATTTAAAAATAAAAATATCTTCGTCTTTCAAAAAATTAAAAATATTTTTTACGAATAATTTTCTCGGCTGCATCCTAGTACTATAATATCGAATAAAAGTTACACTTAAGTCCCTTGGGGTATAATATACTAATTTCTCATTTGCCGTACAACACATCATTGTGCGTGTATGGATAATTTTTGTTTCTGCTTCATATTGGTGGAAAATTCATTTGTAGGTTATGTAAACATAGAAACGTCAAATATTTTTTATCTTTAATGAAACATGGAATATTCGAAAGTAACAGAAGTAAAAGTAAAAAAGGAAGTTACAGAACAAAGTGTTCAAGAAAATATAGCAAATTGGCAGTCCTCCAATTCTCCATTAACTGTACTTTCGGAAAATCAGCTGGATGTCATTTACCAAATGAAAGATTTGATCAAAGAACAATGTTATTGGTCTTCTAAGGTAAGCCCAGGATTTGAAACATTTGATTTCTGTAATTCTACATTAAATTTTTCAGAGCGGTACAGCGCCTGTAAACACAACAGTGGTGACCGACACCGATAATCTTAACTTACCGGTAATAAGTACGACACAAGATTACATATTATGGATGATCAGGGCCGAAAATGAGATGAAATTGGAAAGTTTAAGTGAATATGTATCTTTCTATAAGAAGCAAAGTGAACAAGCATCAAAATGTGAATTATTGTTTACCGATGTGAGCTCTTTTACATTCTAAAATTCTTCTATAAAACTTTCTTTTATAGATTAATAAAACGGTGAAAGCTATTGAACAACTGCATGCCGAGTATCAGCAAGTAACTTCAAAAACTGATTCTCTACATAATCTTAGCGAACGATTGTTAAATCATCAAAACGAATTAAAAAATAAGAGGAATGTTATTAAGGAGAGGTTATATTATTTTAGGCTATATCATTCACTAGGTGAAAGTATCAATGGTTTTGATAATAATATTGTCCCGGACGTTTTTATGAACGTTATGGACAAAATTGACGATTGCATCGATTATTTGAACGATCACGTAACTAAGTTTTATTTAATTGATTTACTCTTTTACAATTATTATTTTTCTTAGAGTAATTTTAAAGAAACCAAGAATTATATTGCAAAATTTGAAAACTTGCTTTCAAAATCTATGATATTAATTCGAAAATATTTTAATAATGTAATTGGCAATGCCATGAAACAAGTAACAAATCCAAATAATAAAACCAATTTACTGGTTTCTAATGAAACAGAAAATGAGGGTGAAACTATTAACGAAGAATCTAGCTTTTCTTTGTATTATGGTAAATTTTTGAGTGCCGCAGTTAGAGTTAAACCAATTATTACTCACATTGAAACTAAAATTGAAAAACGAGAATGGTAAACTCAAATATATTTGACGATACAATTGTTTAACATCAATTTTTTGGTTTTAGTTATCAGCAGCTTTTATTCGATTGCCAACAAATTTATTTTACACATAGGTCTCCAATAATGACTGATGCTGTAAGTAAGGCTCTTTTGGAGTTGAAAAATAAATATAGGAACGATCATAGCATTTTATTCCGTTCCGTTGGATTATTTATAATGCAAGTCTGTCAAGATGAATCTTCTTGTTTTAAATATTTTTTTACTCAACAATCGCAACAATTGGAGTAAGTTAATGATTTATTTATGTTTTGCTGTGAGTTGTACCATAAATTAGGTGTTTGAGTTTTCAAATATGAATATTCTATAATATAAGAAAAACATAGTATACGTATTTATAAAAATTAAAATTTTATTAATTTTGTTAGCGAATACTTTGGAATTTTATGTCAAAACATGTACGATTTATTGCGCCCCTGTTTAATTGGAATCTACCACTTGGAAGTTTTAACGGAACTATGTGGTATTCTTCGAGGAGAGATGCTGACTAATCAAGTTCACAGCAGCAGTTAGTTATCACTCATTAGAAGTTTATGTTTTGCTTAATTTTCGTGTCATTTCAGCAACTTTGGATAAATTTATAGAAACTACCCAACAACTGCTGCAAGATGTAGAAGAACGTTTAGTATTTCGTACTAACATTTTCTTTCGGAACGATTTATTAGGTTACAAACCTTCGCCTGGAGATTTGGCATATCCAGAAAAATTGGAACAGATGGAGGTAACATATTAATTTTTGCTTCTTTAAGGTAAAATTTGCATCATATTTTATTTTAGCAAGTTGCTGAAGAAATATCAGAATTTCGAGCAGAATCAAGAGCATCACTTATATCAAGAGATTCTCAAGATGTGGAAAATGTTAATTCCAATAATCGTATGACTCCGTTTCGTTCTTATACCGGAAGTAAGTTTGTATTTTGAATTTTAACTTTTATAGTAATGCAAGAAATCTTACAGATTCGCCTGCAGATTTACACGGGATGTGGTATCCTACTGTAAAACGTACATTAGTGTGTCTATCTCGCTTATATTTTTGTTTAGATGGGGAGATATTTCAAGGTTTAGCTCACGAAGCATTGTCAATGTGTGTTGAAACAATAGTAAGCGCATCAAATCAAATAAATGCAAAGAAGGTAATACATTACGACTAAAATTATATTGAATAACAAGAAAAATTTTTAGTCAGTTGTTGATGGCCAATTATTTGAAATTAAACATCTGTTAATATTGCGCGAACAAATAGCTCCATTTCAAGTTGACTTTACCGTTAAAGCAATCAGTTTAGACTTTAGTAATATTAAAGCTGCAGCTGTAGGATTGATACAAAACAGCGATAAACTTTTTACGTTTAGTAGTAATAATGCGTTATTAGAATTTTTATTGGAGGGAACACCAAAAGTTAAGGAATACTTAATCGACTCGCGTAAAGAAATTGATAAGCAGTTAAAAACGTCCTGCGAATTATTAATATCTAATGTAACATCACTTTTAGTTGGTAATTTAATACACTGGAATCAAAAGGTTACATTTTTTCCGTATTTCTTCCCATTTTTATAAATCGAAAAGTTTTAGGTAGAACATTTTTTTAACACTTCTACATCTGAAAATAAAGATGAAGTATTCAGCAAGCTAGAATTTACAAAACCACAAATGTTGTCCAACATTATCAGTAATGCACGAAGAAACATAAAATCAAAAATTCCAGAAGTACAGAAATCGTTACAACTTTATCTAGCTAATAAAGAAACAGAATTTATTCTATTTAGACCAATTAAGGTAATTTATTTATTTATTTCTATCACATTACAGGTTATTACCTTAAAGATATTTATGGTGTATACATAATGTGACCATACGTCCTGCTTTGAGCGGAATAGTCCTTCTTTCAAATTATGTGTCCCGCTGTCCGCAAAATGTCCCACTTTGACAAAACAAAAGCATAGTAGCAAGCAATTACTACCCTCAGGTAATCTTTCATCTTTTGCTTTTGAACTTGGGTTATCTTATTTTTTAGTTCTTAAGAATTTTCGGAAAGTTTTGTAAAGTACCGTTTTCAAATGACCCTAGGCGAAAAATCAAGCAGCGTTAAATCTAGAATCTCACTGGCCAATTGTGGTACATTTAATGTGGAGGTACTCCATCTTGTTAAAAATGTGCATTTTGTGTCCTGTAACCGAGGCCTGGCGTTTGGTTTTTTAGCATTTTATGTTTTTTATCTTCGATGATGAGCTAGCTCGACGAAGAACTCCCAACCCATATTAGACTTTAGATCGCAGCAGTGCATCCGACACGACGAAAATTTGACCCGTGGTTTCCTACTTCCCAATCGGTCGGTGTAGGATTTTCGCTATACTGCTGGCATTTTGTTCATCTAGCAGCATATCTCCTTCTTCGTTAACTTGATTTTGTAATAGATTGTGATACATTTGTCCGGTCAGGTTTTCTTTAATAATAATTGGTCCAATTATGTCATTTCCAAGTATATCGGCCCACACATTTACCTTTTGAGGATAAATTTCGACTGGCTACTTTTGAAATGAACTTGTCATCTCTTTAAAAATTCTTATGGATGATCAAGTTGATATTCAAAAATTGAATACTAAATTCGACAGTGGCGAAATGCCCATTCTGACTATTACTACGTTCAACTGACTGAAACTGCGACCTTACACGTCACAAAAAGTTACACCAAAATTACTTTGTGTTTGTTATTTAGCAACGGCAAAGGAAAATATTCTTGAAATAAAAGAACTGAATTTTACTTTTTCTTTCTACAGTGTTCATTTCTATGAATTTATATTTGTATCTTTTTTAGAATAATGTCATAAAAGCTTTCATACAAGTGGAACAGATCATTAACACAAAATATAATTATGAAGAACAACTAATTATTGGTTGTCCAACTCCAGAACAAATAAATATCCTAATTTGTTCAGTTTCCTTGATTGCTGAGCAAGATCGGCAATTTGGACGCTCTAGTAGCCGAACATCTTATAGTGAAAATCCAACAAAACGAGACAATAAATTAAATGATGGCGATATCAAAATAGAAGCGGATCAAGAAGATATTCCTAAATAAATTTCTTATTTTCTATGTTTTGAAAAAAATTATGTGGTCTATTTGTTATCATTTTGTATTTTGGTTTGTTTTTTATCATACAAAAATGTTATATATTTCTACAAATTTTTTATTCTAAATTCAAAACTATTTTTATTAATATTTAATAAATATTTATATCACATTAACAATGTTACTTTACTATAAGTCAATAAATTTTAAGTATACCAGTAGTAGGAACAATTTTTAACGCCGACTTCTACAATGATATTCCCTGATGCGTTATTTTTTGGAGATTCCGGTTAATAAAAATGCCTTTTAAAACATATCAAAAATTGATGCTATGACAGTTTCCGAAACAACCTTTAAAACGGAGGATGTTAAAAAAATTGAAGAATTGAAAAAAAAAGGCCAATCATGCTTTGAGAAGATTATTGAATAGCTTTTAAAACTAAGGATTCTCATTAGTTGACCCCGTTCCATTCCTCCAGGCAGCATGGCTTCACTGAAGAAGCCATCATCACGGTGGGCCCTACGAATCTACCTCAGGACTTAAAATAGTTTCTTAGAAACAAGTCCACGAAGACCTTCATTGTCGTTATCTTTTATGAGACATCAGTTGCTTTCAAAAATGTGTGGTGCTCAACCCTCTTTCACTCCGAGTAAGAAGGGGCTACCCCACAAATTAAAACATTTTAAGAGTTACTTTGCAATCCTGGGAGAGTCAAACTTCTTATAATTGAAGGGTACATAAAGCCGGCAGTCCCCCTGAGTTGATGATTGCCACCGTCAACTATTAAAAACAGGGTTACAGGTATTCCTTAATCAGGCTTAAGCAACGGTAGGGTCTAAATGCTGAACCTTTTCTCGATAGAGAAAGAGGCTGATAGTCCAATAGTGGACTGAAAGGCTGACGATACATACGAAATCTAGTTAAAATTTATTTTTAAGTTCATTTGTATTACTTACATATTTTAATATAAAAAATAAAATCAACTTATATCATGCACAATATAAGACTGAATGATTATATTTTATCAAGCAGCTAAAACTAATTGTAACGCCAATTGGAGTCCAAATATCTCTTACTATGTGCCAATGACGCCAATTGGTGTCTAGAAGTTATAATTACGGCTGTAAATCTTTTTTGTCAGCATCCCGGAAATACTTTGATTTTAAATCAAATTAAATCAATTATTAATTCCACGGTTACTACTAGATATACTTATTTCGGATAAGTTTCCTTAGCATTCCGATGAATTATAGAATTACCATTATATTTAATAGATAATTCAACTAAAAGTAGTAGATATTTCACCAGTATTTACATTTATTTGGACATTACCCCCTTTTTTTTTAACTTGCAGGAGTATCGTTCGTAATATCTTATTTTATAAACTAAAACATGAAGCTTTAAACTTATTCAACTAATAGGTTTAAAAAAACATCATAAGAAACAGAGCTTTCCGATATAAAACTGGCCACAAGTAGACTCCCGCAAAGTTCAATATTAGGTCCGTTGTTGTTTCAATACATATCAACGGCATAAATGCAGATGCTACTTTCAACTTTTCTTCGTAAGACCCAAACAATGATATTTTTCTTAATTGGTGAAGCGTTTTACAAAGTGGATAATTCTTTAAAATACACTATATCGATAGACAAGTAAGGTTGATATCATACTCGTATAAGAAAAACTCCGGTTTTCAAACAAAATAAAATCTGAACAAATGTATATTTGTTTTACATTTTCTTACATTGCCTTCAGTAATAAACTGCAGCCAAACAATGAACTAGCAAATCTCTTCATATACGACACTCGAAGAAATGCGCTAAAAAAGTTTGAAGGGGAGGGGGTTTAACTTGAAGTTAAATTTTTATTGATTAATTATGAAAAAAAACAATCAACTACCAAAACTTTTAATTGAACTACCTATCACTATCAAACGATTACCAAATGTTTGGCATAAAAAGTTAAAAAATAGATTCATCGTCACATAATTAATAAATACAATCTAAACTTATTAACATAATTTGCAACACGAAAATAAGTAAAGTAAATAGAGTAGAAATTTAATTGAATTATAGATAAAATTTCTTAAATATTAAAGCTCTGCAAGTTAAACAATTTTAATAAAAATTACAAACTTCACCTTCAATAATTGGTCCGTTACGTAAGAAGGTTTACATTTCTTTCTATTTACTTTTCTCTCTTTTAATATTAAAGTTTTACCAGATGTAAAAATATTACTCTCAAACATTTTAAATATCTGTTACTAATTAATTACAACAAACATTTTAAACTAAATTCCAGAAACTTCATAAAATTTAATATAAAGAAAAATTTTTAAATTAATACAATACATAAATTGTGAACTATTAAATAAACAATACAAAGTTTTAGAATAAATTAAATTGTATCTAAGTATCTGGCTTATTATCGTAATCAGTCAAATCTGATAGTTCTGACAGCAAATCTAAAAAAATTTAAATATTAGTAACATCAACTTCATTACCTACCTATCAACTTCGTTCCCATAAGTCACGTATATTAGTAAAATGTCTTAAAGGTTTGCTAAAATTTATATGTAAAATTGAAATAATTTTAATTTTGTTATGTTGAAGGTGAGTAATAACTAAGGTGCACCTATATTTCTGATTATATCTTATCTAATTATGATAAAACAGCTGCATTTATTCTACTTTTTCGAAAGGAAATATTAAAGCAATCCAGGAGAAAATCAGTGGAAATTTCTCAAGAATCTCGTAAAAGAAAACCTTAAAGTTGCCAGCATCTTACGTAAGATTACCACATAGCAATTTAGCATTCTAACTGCAAGCTGAAATGAATGTGTCCAAGCTTGTCTTTAAACACGATTAGGTACATTACACAGAAGCAACACGTAATCGTAAGATATACACGCGAGGCAATCTTAAAACTTATCTCACGCTTGATCATCAACACTATGCAAGGCAGTCTTGCAGTGTCCGATTAAGAAGTTCTCGAGCAATCTTTTAAAATCCCATGTAATGTAGTACAGTTCCATGAAATTTTTGTGATATCTTATGAAGTCTCACAAAACTTCCGTGAGATCTTATGAAATCTTACGTGGTTTTTGTTAAGTCTCGTGAAACCTCAATATCTTTTACAATTTTTATCTATTATTAGTTGTAATAAAAGTAGTATTTCTCAGTAGATTATTGCATTTGTGAGGAAAACGAACTATTTTGATTCATATAATCTGAATGTTACTATTGGTTGTCAAAGGATTGTAAAACCGGTTCAACGTTATCAGTTTAATTTTTTATTGCCAAAGGAATAACTTACCATTTGGATCTGTTTTTTCCGAGTCTGGACTAAAAGTAATACCAAATGCGGGACCTTCATTGTTGAAGAGCTAAAAAAGATTATATATTTTAGAAACTTGTTTATATAATATATAAAAGTGCCGGCAAATTATGAATGTACATATCAAGAACAAAAGATCATACGACAAAAGAAATAATATCAAACTACATTAAAAATAAAAGTGGAAACCATAATTTGGATGTGTAAAGGCTCTAACACTCAAGGTCACCCTGCAACTGTGATGAGCAACTTGAAAAATAAAAGAAGTTGCGAAACAGGTGGAATTCCAACATTTGCATTAAAATACGTCGAATTGTCAATAGTAAAATCTTTCACTCGCCCCATCAATGAATCCATGACAGGAATATTCCAAAACATCCAGAAAGTAGCTACAATTATATCCATATATAAAAAATTATTCTAAAAATATAGCTAATTGCAGACCTATTAGTTTATTCAACTCAGTCTCAAAAAAAAATTTGATATGACTAATAGGCAATAATAATATAATAATAAATCAAATTTATTTTCGTAAATACATCAAAGTAGACATATGGAGAAAACAGGCGTCACAAAAGAAATGAACTATCAAAACATCAACAAAAATCACAACAAAAACCATAATAATACAACAAAAATAAATCACAATAAAACCACAAAAACTACAATAAAATAATTCAAAATTTAACATTCAAAAATTCTACCAAACAATAAGGCTCGATCTGTATAATAAAACGATCGAGCTCTTTCTTGAATATCTTTAAATCATTCACTTCGCGTAGGCGCAAAGGTAAGGCGTTATAAAGTTTCAGGCACATATAATGTGGACTACTTTCCGTATTAGTCAGAGAGTGTATGGGATACATATAAGCTAGATACAGCTATCGGCTCATTGGATAAAATTTTATTATGCCAATGTTAAACTGTGGAATAGATTTAATAATTTTCTTCAACATATAAAGTAATCCTATCCGACTTTGGGATTATTGGTCCACTCAGTATTGTTACGATCTGGCTTGTTCTATTTATTTTAGCACGAGCGCATCTCGAACTTGTCGAAGAAACCGTGTACTTTTTTTTCGGCTCTGATTCGTGCAAGAGCAGATAACAAGCAACCCTTGCACAAGCTATATCTTGCAGGCCGTGGTCGCATTCCTGCCTTTTTTTTTGTAGAAAGGGAACGTTAATCTCTCAAGTCAATGGATTCTAGTGTGGATCTTGAAGTTGTCAAGACCACATTAATTTCGTTAGCGTATGGTTCATTCCTTTGTCAAATTGACCAATAGTTGGAATCGACCCTTTTCGATTTGGATGAATTTCGGTCAAAAATTTTCTTTTATCATAAAACAAAGATTGGCTAAAGGAAAAAAATTTAGAAAATTTTTAGGAAAGATTCAAAATTCTACAATTTTAAAAAATTTTCAACTTTATTTTTCAAATTTCTCGAAAACTATTATAGATACAGAAACGGTCGTTTGTTTGTTTTAAAGGAGACACTTGGGGCTATCAAAAAAAAATATTGAAAAATGAAAATTTTTCAGAATTTTGAATTTTTAAAAATTGTCAAAATCATACGGCGACCCGAAATTTTGACCTCAAATGTTTTACTACAATACCTCTGAATAATCTTAAGAGATTTTTAAAATTTCAGAAAGGTGTTTTTTTTTGTTTAAAAATTGTGAATTTTTGCAAAAAAGAAATTTTTTTCCCCCTCCTAAGTCCAGCATAGCTAAGAAAACATGTAATTTTGAGTAAGAAAAAGTTTATTTTATTGCATAAAAACAAAAAAAATATAATAAAAGTTGAATTCGCATTTGTATAGTAATAGTTCAAAAATCTCAATAATTAAGATGTATGAAAAAGGTGGATTAATCCACCTCAACAAACGGATTTTCTAAATACGTAAAGACAGCTAAATTCCTATCAGGAATGTAATGCTATGTTATTATTATTTTATAATAAAATAAACTTTTTCTTACTCAAAATGACATGTTTTTTTAGCTATACTGAACTTACAAGTGAAAAAAATTCCAACTATTGGTTGATTTGACATGGAATGACCCACATGCATTTTAGAGAGGGTTTTGATCGTGTAGTATGTTCCACGGCATTCTATCGACAGTCCGTGAATCGACACCCGGGTGAGTTCTGTGTCTTCATAGATGTGCTACTATCAAGTTCTGTCATTCTCGGGAGATTTTTTCTATTTGGTTAAGCATTTGTTACAAACCTGGCTACAAGACTAGTTTTTAACAAACGTAACAACGACAAAGTAAAGATCCGTCTAAAAACGAGTTCTGCACTTTTTTTTAAATTTGTAAAATCTAAAATAATTTATAAATACTAATTCGAAATTGGCTGCAAACGCAATTCAAATTACAACTAATTAAAGTTTAAAAGTTAACGTATGCAGACCGGGTAGCATAACCAAATCTCACCGGGAAAAACTATGGAGCGTTCAGTGCAATCCCTTGAATTGCAAATTTTAAAATGCCGTATTTTCAAAAATTAAAGTGCAGTTTATGTTATGCGATTTTGCTTCCAAGTTGTTGTAAGCAAATATTTCGAAGTTCACGTGATACAATTTAGCATACAATACGGCCCGAAGATAAACTCGTAAACAAAGTTTTAAAGAAATATTGTGAATAGGGCGGTATCTATTTTCATACAATTTTTTTTGCGATTGCCGTTATTAATGAAATCTACTTTGTCGACAAATTATTTCAAATTTTTATTTTTGTTTATGTTGGTAGATGTACATTATCATGGATAAACACGTTGACCAAAGAATACTTTGTCAAAAAATAAATTTGACATTAAAAATTTTCGAGTCCGATTGTAGTTACTCGTAATCTCAAGCAAACTCGTAACAAAATCGCATAACGTCAACAGAAAACCATCAAAACCTGTCACAACAAAACTCGCAAGAAAAATCGTACGTAAAATCGCATCACGTAGACTGCACTTAATGGATAATTCTACGAATTTCTCGCTTTAATATGCTCAGAAAATTGTGCTCCTTCCAAAAGTGTATAGAAAAAAGTTCAATTCGGAGTTCCCAAACTTACATTTAGTAGAACTGATGAATCGATAGAGCCACTGCTAACTAATAAATCTTTCAGTTGGTTTATGTCAATTTCAGTCATCGCAAGTTGATTGTAAAGTTGATCCCTGCAAAAAAAATTAAAAAGTAATCAATTAAAGGCATTAAAATAAATTATAAAATAAGTATTTCATGTGTTAAGAGTGATCATAATTTTAATTTTTATTAACTCAGAAAACTTACAATCTATCTTAAAGACAATACTCAGGTAAATTATGTTTTACTAATCAGCATTTTTAGTATATATCTATTCATTAGATCTTAAGGTCATTAGTTCTTTAGTTTACGCCTTATGGACTGATCACTAAATAAGTTTACCGTTAGTTGATGTAGATGTACACCAATTCTGTCATTGTATTTGATACTAAAAGCACCAATTTTTCTTCATTAGATAACAAGATCTTTTGGAATAATCTCATTTGGGACAGACAAGAAGCAATTCACCACATTTCCGAGAATTTTTGCTTGAAACCTTTGAAAACTATGAAGTTATTGCCTATCGGTGTTGTTCATTTTATACCCAATAATTTTTAAATAGGTGTGTTAAGAGAAAGCCCAAAATGTTTTCTCGACTTATAGGAAAAAATTATGTTGCATTTAAAGGTAGGGTAGCGGGGTCATGATAAAAGCTACGTTACGAAAAGCTACGTTAGGCTACACGAAAGGAGGAAGAGGTTTTAAAGAGGCAAAAATGGAACCACGTGGTTTATGAACACTCTCTTAGTAATTACATGAGTAATCATATTAACTAATCAATACATTTTAAAATTAAAGTGTGAACTTCTAGTAAATTATAATATTAAGAATCTTACTTTACAGGCATTTTTGCGACGGTCATGTTTTCGGTATTGTTTGATGTGTTTACATTGTCAGCTAAATCATCGGTAGAATTTTGAGCAGATGGAAATGCTTCGTTCAAAAACACATTTGCCGATGAAGGATTAAGTAGAATACTATCTTCTTCATTTGCATTTGATAAAGAATCGTTTCCTGATTCATTTTCTAATTCTGAATTAAATAATTCGTCATTGTATAAATAAGAACTTGAGTTACCAAAACTATCTGGATATTCTATATAATTTGGTAAGTTTGATGAAAAAATATCATCAACAGAAACATCACAATTGGGTAAATCCATTTGTTGCTAAAAATAAATGTTTTACTGTATTAATAATAAAATGATAGTAAATCCTACCGCATTATCACTTTCTTCTTTATTTGGAAGCACCCTATTTCCTTCATTAAGAAGAGCAGTAGCAAGATCTCCTTCCTCTGGAAGTACTGAATCTACGCTTTGACTTGTAGAAGGCAAACTATTTATCGTCTAATAAAAATGAAATAAAATGAATGTAAAATATTGTGCAGAATAAATACCTCAAAAGTGGTATCATTTAATAAGCTTTCGTTTAAAGTGACAGGTTCATCTAATTCATGAATAGTGGGAAAATCATCTGGTTTTGCCTTTTTAGAATCATTGGAATCTTTTATCATTAATGGATAATGCCGTTTCATTCCCAAACTGCTCAATCTTGTAGATGGTTGAACAAGCGATACTATAAACTGTATAAGCTAAAAAAAAATGTTATTGCAACTCTTATTCAAAATACTATTTAAAGCAACATACTTTATTAATAATTGATTGTAATTTTTTATGCTTTTGCCTTAGCACAGCCATTTCACGCCATAAAATTGTATTTTCTTGTTGTAAGTCTCGAAGTATTTTAGTTACTCCTTGTTGACGATTTTGTAAATTTTTTACTTCGTTTAACACATTTGATAATTGATCTTTGTTTGTGTTATCGATTACAACTTTTCCTTCGGATGCAATAATTTTCGAGTTGGATGCCTAAAAATATAAATTAATTAATTTTATTCTTGATTCATTCTTACGGCCTACCTTTCTTTTAATTTTAACGAGTAATTCTGAGTGATCTTTACGAAAGTAAGGGTGCATAAACTGAAATTCATTTCTATCTTCTTTATAAACAAAATCGTCATTTATCTTCATGGAAAGTTTGTGAAATCCATCTGAGAACACAACATAAATTTATTTTTTAACAATAAAAAATTTTACTTACACATGTTCAACTGTCGGATAAAACTACTCATTTGATTGTGCTTGTAATACTTTGATAATAAGGTTTGCCAATTTGGTGCTTCATTGCGAATAGAAAATGCGTTACCGTCCTACAAATATGTTTAAGTGTGATAAAATTATTATACTATTTGATTGTGCTAAACCTTACATTACACCAGTAGATCAGATCATCAGTTTCAGAATTGTTAACCATATTCCATAAATTAACTATGAACGTAGGAATGTTTTTATTATTATTACTGGGTTCCATTTTTAATTTAGTCAATTAAAATTTATAAAATCAAATTAAATTCAGTATTGAACAAAATAACTGAAATTCACATTATTTTACTAGTATGCCAAAGGCAAAATACGTCAATTGTCAATTGTAAAATGACAATCAGAGTATAATTTAAAACAGAACGGATGGTGTGTTAAAATTTAATACCGTTTTTAGGGTTTTTAGTGCCACTACACCGCTTGGTAGTCAAGTAGTCAACTACAAAAGTTAAGAAAGAAATAACAGATGACGTTGTATAGAATTGTTGTATAGCTATCAAATTTTTCATGGTTTTCTAATTTCAAATTCATTAGAACATGAACTTATTACAAAAAAAAATTTCGATATTTTAGAAAATCCAAGAAATGCACATGCACTTTTTAGAACTAAAATGTTTTTAAATTAATCGGATCAGCTGTTTTGAGTATGAACTAATTCAGCAAAATCCTAACCTTAATTGTTGAGAACTACTGATTATTCCCTAGTGGGGATAATCGAAATTAAATGCACAAAGATGATTTAAATCGATTTGTTATTAAAATGTAAATAAAACAAACTGTCATACTTTAATAACATATGGAAAAGTTTATAATCACAAAATATTGTTGTTAAATACAAAACTTTCAAAATAGGAAATGGTAGACTAAACACAAAGCAAAATGAGTATGAAAACAGTGGACAATTTCACTGCTAAATTATGTTCGATTGTTCTCACTGATATTTCAGAAGGTAATTTTTTATTGCAATATGTAATTATTTGTTTCAAAAGTGGTCTGATTATTTTCGATATTTCAATTATAATTAAACTAACCTTTGTACTTTCATTCAAATTTTTATACTTACAGAGGTAAAAGATTGGCGTTTACTGGGCCAAGAGCAAGATGGTACTTTATTATTCTCGTGGGTGAAATTTACTTGCGAAAGTGATGCCCAAACTTACATGGGATTATATTCTTACCGAGAACACAAACTTGACATAATTTATACTTTTGATAAAGAAGTTACAGTGATTCAAGCTTCGATCAATTTGAACAGAACGATATTTGGTTTTGTACTTAAAGAACTTACAAAATGTGAAGATTCAGAAGCTACGTATGTTTATAAACCTTTTATCGTTACAAAAAATAATGGTCAACAAAAATTGCACGATTTAAATCTGGAGAGGTCAAAACAAGTAATGCTTCAATTCATTTATAAAAAGAAATCAATTTTTACTGAAAATCGACCCGAAAAGTGTTTGGTTCTTATACATCAAGAATGTAAGTTAATATAACTAAATGTTTCTCGATAATAGTTTGCATTATTTAAGGTGTTTTGCAATATCAATTAAAAGCGAATGATGAAGAATTTGTGATCGAATCTTTGGTAAGAAAATTTTTATGGGCTCAATGGGATTCTGTACATCGAACGTTATATTACATTCATTATCGTAAACCTATACATGCTTTGGGAGAAGATGATGAACCGAAACGAAATTACGATGTTAAATTATCACCAACTCTATCAGGATTGCAATTTCATGATGATCTTCCACACGAAACAGTGGTAATGTTAGAATAATATTTATTTTGCTGTGCAAGTTGTCAATTGAAAGTATGATGATGAATGTTTGAAATTTGTTTCAGATGTGAAATGACTTAGATTTTGATCAATAAGTTTCAAAGTATTTTCGAGGAAACAGTTGAGTATTTTAAACTGTGCTTTTTTAAGTAAATGATTCTTAATATTTCTCTGAGTAACATTGTTTAGGTTTTGGTGGAATTGGAATTATAACAATTATTAATCAATGATTAAAAGTAATTACAATTAACCGTTTAACGCGTTTACCCTAGTTAACTCAGGTTTGCACGTTGTTTCTATTTCCACTTACCCATAATAACTCGGACTTATGCAAATATTATTGCTGGCTTTTAAACGTAGCGGCTTATTGCGGTATATACATATTTATGTATTTATGCTACGTTTTTTGCCTACTTTATGATAGCACTATTTTTTTACACAATTTAGTATTGTTTTCACAACCTACACGTACATTCTATTTTGTATTGTAACACGTGAAAAGTTTTATAGCAGCGTAAAAATACCATATAATTTTGTAATATACAGGGTGTATATGTGTCCTGTGATCGTGGAGAACCTTTCAGGTGGCGATAAAGGACACTTTTCTAAGACAAATTTTCAAATAAAATTTTTGTTCAAGTCTAAACCTTTAGGGGGTACCTCCCTCTAAAGCAATTTTTTGAATTTCTGATTTCAAACGGTCATAGCTCTGTTATTATTGTTTTTTAGCCTTAATGGATTAGAACTTTTTTAAAGATCATTCGCTTATCTACAAATTAGGTTATAACTCTTTATCGTCTATAATCAACGGATTTCGAGTTATAAATTAAAGTAAGGGAAAAAATGTTAGAAAAATTCAGGTTTTATTTTTTTTACTTTTCTTGCGAACCCAGTTCGAATCAATATCGAGTTACACTACCTAAACCACTTATCTACTGATTATTTATTTTTTTTTACTTTACTGACGACTGAAACTGGATAGGGAATTTAACGGGCTACAACTTTGATCAAATAAATTTTTTTGGGAAACCAACCGTTTTCACATAAATTCTGAAAATAATGAACAAGGCGTAAGTAAAAAAAAATAAATAAACTAATTAACAATATTAACAATAATAAATAAACAATATCAATTAATAAAGTAATTAACGATAATTTAATGCGCTTTATAATAATGTCACTCAAACGCCAAACGCTACAATATGTTTTGAAATTAAAACAAATTATAAATCAAATCGAGATTTTTAGCAATTTTGTGAATTTATTTTTTTAACCTACACCTTGTTCATTATTTTTAGAATTTCTATGAAAACGGTTGGTTTCCCAAAAAAATTTATTTGACTTAAGTTGTAGCCCGTTAAATTCCCTATCTGGTTTGGGTCGTCAGTAAAGTAAAAAAAATAAATAATAGATACGTGGTTTAGGTAGTGTAACTCGATATTGATCATATCAAATTTTTAGAATAAACCAAAAAATGCACAAACACTTTTTAGAACTTAAATGTTTAAGTTAACACAATATATTTAATAAAAGTTCTAATCCATTAATCCTAAAAAATCAATAATATCGGAGCTATGGTTGTTTGAAATCAGAAATTCAAAAAATTGCTTTAAAGAGAGGTACCCCCTAAGGGTTTAGACTTGGACAAAAATTTTATTTAAAAATTTGTCTTAGAAAAGCGTCCTTTATCACCACCTCAAAGGTTCTCCACGGTCACGGAGACACCCTGTATTTTAGAACCTTAGTGCTACGCACATTATTTTTGTAACCTCTCAGACAAAGCTTAAAACTAATATGGACAGTGATGAGGATGAAAGTTTATGCGAGTCAGACGGTGAGGAACCAATAGAGGACAGCGGCAAAGTTACTCAAGCTCAGATTCAGAACACTCATCTCATTTTACTGCTGTACCTTCTGTAAATTTACAGCTGGCGATGACTGGACTATTTTGTGCAGTTTTTTGATGATGATTTGATTACTCATATAGTAGTTGAAACCAATCGTTATGGTTGAAATGAATTTTCTACTGATAGCATCTTTTTTTTCAAAATGCTTGCTAAATAAAAGATTTGACGCAATTTATCAGAACCTTCATTTTTCAAACAAGGAAGATTTTATGGCGGCTTTTTTGATGGTCAATTTTCTCACAATGTAGGGACATTTAATCTCTATAATCCTTTCACTTGATGTTGTGAGCAATGTGTGTTTCAATTGTGAGCACATAATTATTTGCATGCGGGCGAACATTAGGCTTATCTATTCTTTGTTAGGCATAGCGTAATCTTGCTTATGTTCTTTAAAATATCCTGAAGCTTGGTAAAAAATTTTGGGTTATTATTAATTATTTTATATGAACTTAGAACTTAACAATTTAGATTTCTCATTAACTTCAAAATACTTGTATAAAAAAATTTATATGCAAAATTTGAAAAAATATGATTTCGTTAACAAAATTAAATTTATGAACTTATAATTTTTAGATGAATATTCCTCTAAATTTACCACACATTTCAAATTTATCTACTTCTTGTGGTATTTATGAAGACGATGCAGTTCCTCTTAGAATCCATGATTGCTCATTGGATCTTATGGTTTTGACTGATTCGGAAAATATTGTTTGTATTTGTCATCATTATTTATATCAGGTAAATAAATTTATTTATTTTATTAGAAAAAGTTTGCAATAATATTTTTTAGCCAATTCAACCTGCACCTAATCTGGAAGAAAACGATGAAACTCTCGTACATTTTGCGTATTCTGTTACCGTTTTACATCAAAGTTGTATTATTCATTGCGTAATACCTGCAATTCCTTGGAATCAAGCAAAAACTATTCGTCCAACTTTTACTTTACACGATGGTAAGAATTTGGTTATGGAAAAAGTTAGGAATACAGTGTGTTCACGATAAAAGGTAACAGTGAATAATTCTTATATCTTAATAGATACAAAAAAAAGTTTAAATAGTTTTTTATTCAACTCGAAATTTACCATCGGAAACTGCGAAAGTAAATTTTTTTGTACTTCAAACTCAACCGGAAGTAAACATGCATAATTTTTTTCAAATGGCAACATCTATTTTTTTTAGCAATTTCGTAATCTGCAGTTTTCTCTATACGTACATATAAAATTATCATAGGGTTACATAAGAAAATTTTCGAGAAAAATGCAAGATTTAAGCAAACAGTAAATTTATTATTTAATTTATTTAGTGTGCTATGAAAAACAAAACAACTTTTTTTTTGTATTTATTAAGATATAAGAATTAATCACTGTTACCTCTTATCGTGAACACACTGTATATTATGTATAGGCCGAATTACTTTTTCACACTTTTGAAAGCAAGTGTTTACTTTCAATCGTGCAACTTAAATACTGGAGGAAAAGATAAAGGTTTTATATCAACAAAATCCTTGCTGTTGGGATAAAAAAATGTTACTTTAGTTTCTTGGTGTATAATATACTATTTTTTTTGTGTTAGATGATCATGTACTGGTTTTTATACCTGGAATATGTACCCATTTACTGGATGTAGGAATAAGTCATGAACCTGTTTGTCACATAACTACAACGGCCGAAACCCATAATTTGAGTCCACAAGAAATAAATTTAGCTCCGTTATTAGAAATGGATGATTTGAAAGTAGTAAATCTTGTAAATTTAGACTTGGTTGATATTACATTATCCAATACTCAATTAATCGAGACTTATAAAAGCGATACTACACTTGAAAATAAATTATCGATACTTCATTATTTCTTAGTTCATCAAGTTGAGGTTGATGCAGCTATTGAGGTAATTTAAAAATTTTTTTTATTGCAGTTCTAAATTTAATTTTTCTAGCTTATAACTCATCAAATCGAAAAATCAATTTTTGTAGGATTTCCACAAATTTTAAAAGAATTCTTAATTGGTAGTGCCTATATAACGGCAGAAAGGAATTTACCTTCAGATGCTAATCAGTTAGTTAGTTTGCTGCCGATAACCATTCAACCTACTGGTTTTGATTTAGAAGTTAAAATACAAAATAGAACTATTTGTTTATCTCAAGATGTTTTATGGAACGCATCTATGATGCTATTGTCACCTCAACAAAGACTTGTTCCATATCGAGTAGATATTTGGACCAAGTTATGGGATCGCATTGTAAAAATAGCCAAAGGGAAACAAAAATTCAAGCCAAATCAAGTCGTTGAAAAACTTTTAGTTTCTTTAGTTTGTTATCAAGTAAGATTTCTTAAAAATTAATTTTATTTTTGAAGTTTCAAATTTAATTTTTGAAGTTCCAAATTTAATTTTTGAAACGAAGTCGTAGTTACAGTAGCGCTCATAAGTAAGTTGCCAAACAATTTTTAGCGAATATTTCAAAAAATAGAAATCATTTAGCGAACCATTATATCTTTTCCAAAAATATGAAAATTAATACGGATTTTATTAATACTCGGATGGCATTATGTATATTTGACGTTCAAAATATAAAAAACATAATATTGAATATCAAGTTTCCACTCTCACAGCAAAGGAAACATTATGATGTTTGCTTTTGGAAAAAGCAACCCAAAAAAAAATTTCAATACCAAAAAATTAATCGTCTTCAAAAAAAATATCTCAATTCAAAAATAAACTTTTACGAATTTTACAAATTTACAAATTTTAATTCCAATTCAAACAAAATTACAATTATAAAATTTTCCTAAAAATCGTTTTGTAACACGACATCTTGCCCCCTTGTGAATAGCAGTTATCGGCGCAGCTCAGAACGAAAATTCACAAACTCGCTGGTGGTGCTACAAATCAAAAAAATTCAAAAATTATCAAAGAAAAAAATATTTATAAGATTAACCAGCCATAAAACAAATAAATCCACAATAAAAAAAAAAATATAAGCTCATCTCATTCAATTCTCTTTTTCTATTTTTTTTTATCGTTCACAAGATTACTTTGGTACGAGGCGTCCATTTTTCTGGTATCAATTTCTGTCGCCCCTATTTCTCTTTTTTTATTTGTTTTTTTTTCTTTAAAATCGTTCATCATTTCGACTTCAACCTCATGCTCTTCTTTTTTCAACGATTTATTTTTTGTTTGCTTCTGTTTCTCCTGTCCTCTTTCCATCCATTGTGGGTTTTTTTGTACTTCTCTTGAAACTAATTCCTTTTCCTTTTCATCAGATTCCTTTTGATTTTGTTCTTCTCTTACCAATAGTTCATGTTTTTCTTGCTCTTCTATTTCAAATATTGTGTTTTCACCCTGTTCCATGATTTCTATTTTTTTATTTATTTTTTTTCAAAAATTCACTTCTGTTGGTTCTTATTTCGTTACTTCTATTTTTTTTTGCTTTGCTCCACTATTTCTTTTTTTTTAATAATCTCGTTTTTTATTCATTTTGTTCCATCAGTTCATTTTCTTCTTGCTTTTTCACCCTAAATCTTTCTTTTTTCTCTATCGATTCCTTCTTCTCCTTTTTCCGTTTGTCTCCCTATCCTGGTCTCTTTCTATTAATTCTTTCCTATATTGTTTGTCTCTTTCTATAACACGTCGCTCTTACAATTTTTCATTTAATTTCAATCACTTTCAAAATCAAAATAATCAAACTTGCATAAAAAAAAATTATTCATCCAAAAAATCAAAATAACTCACAAAATTTCAAATATTTTACGGTCACTTTCAACCGAAACACTTTCAAACAAATTGAATTCAATATTCCTCTTCGTTTCTCTTCTTTGACTCCTCACCTGGCACTCTTTTCAAATTTACCAAAATAAAAATAATTTACAAAATTTTTCTAAAAGAGTACAGGGTGCGTCCAAATTGTTTTGTAACACGACAGTATATTGAGGAATCATATTTATGCTACAACATGCTAAGTGCAAAATGCCACACGGCTAGATATTTCAGCAGGATAATAATCCAAAACATGCTTCAAAGTATTTCGAGGACTACATCGATAAAGCTAAAATTCTCCTTTTGGAGTGGCTTGGTCACTCCTAATTTGAATTCAATACAGCATTTGTGGGAAATGCTAGAACGACATGTTTTTAATCTGTATTTTTTATGTTTATTTTATTTTAAATTTTTACTTCTAAAGAGTAAATGTTATCAATCGGGTATTATCACTTTTGCGAAGAACGGGCTGAACGAATATGACTCTACGTGAAAAACATCATTTATTATAATCAAAAATTCTGTTTATGTTATCGATTATTTTTCTTAAGATTGTTTTCTTCCACTGAAAATGGTGCTAATTTGCAGTTTATAAGCATTTTTTTAAATTTTGTTTACAAACCGGGGAACCATCCAGACATATTTATTACCCAGACCTGACTCAGGTGTATTATATAGCAGAAAGTTGCTAGTATGCTGATAATGTACGATTTAATTCAGTTCCATTTTAAAATTTCATAATAAGTTACATAAAAAATGTTTATAACATTTTTAGATGAGTTGCCAAAAATTAGCCAGCGAGCAACTATTTTTGTGTAAAATTAAAAAAGAATCTTTTTGTGTATTGTTATCGTTATCAATCGGTTATTGTTATCAACACCACGGAGTCCCAATGTGATCACATTAAGCGGCATCCACTGTACTTGAAATTTGAAAAAAGTTTTTGCAGGAAAAACTGTTTGACAACTTGCTTATGGGTGCTACCATAATAAACATTTATAAATGTAAATTATTATTAATTTTTTTTGATTAAGTTTAAATACATAAATAAATTTAACTAGAACATCAATTAGGCATAACAAAAATAACGATTGTAAACTTTTGTAAGTAATCACCGTTCAATGCCTAGTTTCGTTAACTATACTGCTACGATCTGAACTCCAAATTTGATCTTATTTAGTAAATTAAGCAAACGAACTCTTTAATATCCACAACTAACAATATATATCGTTTAAAAAAACTAAAAAATCAGCCAAATTGATGTTTACTCAGCTATAGTTTACATCTTCTAATGTATAAAATTGATGTACAGTAACGGCCATAAAAATGTGCTCAGATAAAAAATTTTAAAAATACCATAATTAGTTATAAAATTATTTTTAAATTTATTATTAAGCTAACTAAAATATAAATAATATATTGGCAAAGGGGGTAAAAGAATTAAATTTCTTCAAATTCCACATTTTTGCCACTTCACATTCTGGGTTAAATTTTTGGAATTTCATATTGAAGTAACAGCTTTTTTAGAAATTGTTAGTTTAAAGTAGTTGTGACCACATTTTTATGACCGCTACTGTATCTAGCTAGAAATTTGTATATATTTAAACTTACACTTAAAATTAAATTATTTTATCATTTCAGTTATGTTTGAAAATCAATAGTTTTATTTTGTACAATATTTTAGCCAGAAGCACTCTCAAGATCGAGCACTCCCTTATCACCAAGTGGTTCTTTGGGAAGTAATAGCACGATTAGTGATTTAGCTGCTATGACTAGTCAGTGTAGTCGTAAAAGCCAAGTTGATGCTTTACCATTTTATGAATTAGAGAGTTGCACAGCTAGTAAACAAGAACATATTATTTCGGTGGTAATAATAAATAATTTTGTTTTATTATTGAAAGATTTATTTGACTTTATTTATTAGAATTTACGTGAACTAAATATGCATTTATTGAAACAAAGTGCAGAAAATAGAATAAGTAAATTTCAATGGCAATCTCAAACACCTATGCACGTGCACGCAGTAACCACACGCTATGTTGCTGCACAACTTGAACAATCACGTTTTCTTTGCCACATTTTATGTAAAATAGTAGCGTATGACTCCAGATTTGAACACGAAAAAGGATTTATTTTTATGTAAACTCATTATTTTCCATATTATTATTATTTTGTTAACTTTTTATTTTTAGTGATCAATTGTCCGATAAGAAGCGTCATATTTTATTTACAGTATTGGAAAAGTACTATTTGGCTGTGGAATCAATTGCGTTTCCTTTACCTCAAGGATTTACGTCCTTTTTTACATTCTTAGGCTACCGGACTTTAAGATTTAATGTTTTTTTGCAATATGTACAAAGAAATGTTTTCGAATTACATGTCGATGTTATGAAAATTATTTTGAAAGATATTGAAGATACTAAAACAGGAATTCAAATGAAACTTAAATTACTTGGTCTTCTTCCACGTTCACGTGCCAAACGTTTATTGAGTTTATGGAACCATCCTGTTAGTTTAATGATTAGGGCAAGGGAACACTCTTTCAATATTTTGTCTGGTGTTGAAGGTGCCAATTCACGTTCTTTGGGAGTACAGAAAGATAAAAGCTATCAATTAGGTATGATATTTCTCAAGGTTCCACTAAAATATAGTTTGCGGTTTTTAGGTCTGACTGCTTTTCCATCCGAAGATAGATTGTCACCTTTGGATACATTTCTGGATTTACTTACAGCAAAAGCTAGTTTAACCGAATTAGATTTTGGCTTATTAATTGAAGCTACGGTTACCTCGATTGACGAATTTATTTAAATATGTTGATAATTATTTATTTTGTTGTAATTTTGTTTGTTATTTCGATCAAAATGTGTATGCATGTGAATGCAAACTGTTATGTTTATATCTTTACTATTTTTATTATTGTTGTTTTAATTTTATTTTGTTATATTCTACTGTACATTTTTTTGATTCTTACGTAATATTCTTATGGTGATATTTTACAAAAACTTGATAAAGTTTTACAAAAAAAAACTACTAGGTGGACTTTAATAAACTGTGCAATAATTGTATTTAACATTTTATTTTCAACGTTCTATATTCCTTTACTCTTTACAGCATGAGATTTTATAAAAATAAAAATGATCAAGAAAATCATGGAAGGATGGAATTTCGCAATCAAAGTTGCACGTACATATTTTTTTAAATTTCGAAAATAATTGATTTAAAGTTTCAATCTTACATAAAAATCGGTTTTGCTTATTTTGTTGACGGTATGTGTGCTCCTGCTACTGTTAACATCAATTAATAAATTTATTTTAAATTAGATTTCGTTAATTACAGCCAACTTGAACTTAAAAACAAAGATTCCGTCTTTCTAGATCCGTAATTTTCGAATTTTGGTGACTTGCTGAATATTTTTAATGAACGGAGTGCTTCACAGACAATTTATTCCCAAATTTACTCTCTCAATTAACACCCTCTTTTACTTTGTTTCTAACTCCAGTGATTATATTTCCGACTTCGTTTTCAGGAAACATATCTGGAAATTTCCCGGAAGCTAGCATGTAATTTTTTTAAGGTAAGTAGGAGGAACTATTCGTTAAGTAGTTGGGTCTCGGTCATTAGAAACATGATTCCTATATTTTTCAGCCCCGTTTTAAGATACAAACTAAGTTCTTTTTTTTAAATCTCCCCCCAGACAGTCTTCCTTTTTTTTTAATGAGAATCTTTCTTTTAATGATCATAGTCGCTTTTTACCGGTGCAATGAAAAATTTTTTAAAACAAAATTATTGTGTTCGATATGATTGTAGTTTGGTACTGTTTTTAGTGTAAGTGTAGGTACTTGTTGGTAGCTAATCTGCCAAGCCAGTTAATTTAGGTCCGGCATCCTCGGGCTTCTAGAGGCGGATTTACCAAATTACCACCTATGGGAACTACTTTGAGATGTCGCCTCTGTTATACTTAAGAGCTAACAGGGGTGGTCCAGCGCAGGTAGAGGCATGGTCAACGGATTTTTAGTGTTTACTGAAATTTTAAATACAAAATGACTTCACTAAGGATAATTAGCAATCAGTTTCGATTCTTAATCTTAATGACTGCGCTATTTATTAAAAATAAGAGAAGGTATATATTATAATAAGAAGATTGGCAACAAAAATCAATGAAAAATCTTTCGTATCAAATTTTTAGAATAAACCAAAAAATGCACAAACACTTTTTAGAACTAAAATGTTTAAGTTAACACAATATAAATACACCGTATGTATTGTAGTGGGATTTTGTAAATTTACCTATCCTTCACTATCTTTTATTTTCCCAGCTAGCCTTTCTCAGTGGAGAACAAGAAAAACTCATACAGGAGTCGGTTCCTGTGTATTTCTTTGTTTGCCCTTCTTTTAAAATGATAACTAAAATAATTTCGTCTTCAAATCCAAACAAATAATTTCTCTAATAATAATCGTATTTAATTTCAAAAAATAAATCTTTCCAATGCAAAAATAATTAAATAAATCGTAAATAAATTCAAATTTAATTTAATTTGAAATTTTAAATGGGCTCGTACTTTCAATTTTATGCGTATCCAAAACGTCGGCTTATCTATCATGTGGCCACACGCTCGTACAAATGTAATTTTAATTCTTCGAATTTTATACTTTCAATTTTTAAATCAAAATTAATAATTTTAACTGCTCTCTTCAAATGAACCAAATCAATCAAATCTACTACCGTTCGGTAGCCGCTCATAAAGATTATCCATTTTATCCAAAATATCAAATTTTCAAAAATAACGCAATAATGCGAACGCATCAAATCCACTTTATTTAATCAATCAAATTAAAATATTACTTACAAATTCTCAAAATAAACAAAACTCAGCGGGCATACAAAAATCACGCACCCGCTGTCGGCCATGGTTGGCACAAAAAGCCATTATTTTTTTCCTTTCTCCCCACTCTGTACTTTTTCAATTCAAACGTTTAAAAATAAAATTAACAAATTATTACAATTTAGCACAGGGTGGGTCGAAATATTTTGTTTCACGACAGTATATTATCGCAAACGTTTTCACCATACTATGGCACCATCAGGCAAGGAATTAGAAAGAGAAACGAGAAAATTTCCGTATTTATCGACCAAATTGCAAGAGAAAAGGGAGAGGGTAGGAGGGGGGTATTAAAAAAAATGGTATATTTTTGTGTGAATTTACTAGAGGGTAGGCATATATTTAATATAAAAGAGAAATAATGTAAGTGGATGTAGGGCAGAGATGTTTATGTAAGAAACATTTTACCTTCTTATATAAACATCTCTGATGTAGGGTCAGTCAGAAAGGAGGAGGGGAGGTATTATTTATTAAAAATGTTTAGTAGGAGTAAGTTATTTAAATCAGATTGACTATTTAGTAATGAAGATGAATATTTTAATTTATTAATTTCCATAGCTTCCAAAAATTCCAGTTTTTTACTTTTTTGTTCAATGTGTAAAAGATGTGTTTTGAAAGATCTTTCGCCTTGAGTTATTTCGGAAAAGCCGTTCTTTAATTTATTTCAATTTAAGGTAGGTAACAGCGGTAACACAATAAATATATTCCAAAATAAGATGACCACGCTCCCTTTTCCGAAAAAATTTTGCCTGCGGCGCACGTCTTCTCCACAGCTCACATCCCTTAGCTCTCCCTCAAAAACAAAATTCTGGCTGCGCCACTGATAATAACAGTTGGTAACCCATATAAACACAGGTGTTTATTTATAAATAACTATTTTAATTTTGCACAGCTAACTTTGTTGAATGTTGTTGGTACGAACTCGAGTAATCCGACTATCTATAATTGAAAAAATAACCCATACTCTGAATTTCAAAGTGAAAAATTCAAATAAATGTGGGAAGATTTGTTACGAATTATATACCGCTAGATAGAGTTGTCTGTAATACTACCCGGTTAAATTTTACCCGGTGCTCAATATAGTTCGTCATAAATTAAATATAAAACATGCATCACTATACCATACATACCAACATTTCTTAGATGCTGGATCAGTACGTGCATTACATGCCTTGCATTGCATGCATGCATTGTGCTTGATTCTAAATTTTGAAAACCTGGTTACCGCGACGCGGTTGTGCATACCGGGTAAAAGATAATTAAACAAAATAATCACAAGACTACTTCTAAAATTGAAGACCGATGAAGATCGGTTTTCAACGATCTGAAATTACTAGAAAATATAATTTAATTTCTGGTTAGGCATCGTTATTTTTACTTATTCGTGACTTTTGTACACCTGATTGAGCAGTTCGGTTTGCTAGAAAATAATGCGACTTCTGCAAAGAGAGAATTTGTATCTTTTTAAATGAATGACATTTTTTAAATAATAATAGTAATTATTTTTTTTTTAAATTTTTATAAGCATATCAAATAGTCATAAATATTAATACGTAGATGAAGTACACATGTTACGGGCTATAAAACTGCTGTAGTTTGCGGCGCGGCGTCGAGTAATAATAACAAACAAAAATGTAAAAATGAGATCGTGATTCCAGCGGGCGCCGAGTTATTATTTGTGCTAACTCAGACAAATTAGCACGTTTAATATGGAAAAACTTCAACCAGTTAATAACCTGAAATTTGGTACATACTTTAAAAGAACTAACCTACCTTATAAATTTTTAATATGTTTGTAATAAAATTTTTGTGTCATTTATTACAATACTGTAGATAAGAGACATAGTGCAATCTAAGAATTACTATTAAAATGTTATAAATTATAATACTTCGTTAGCTTCAAGATCTACATACTATATCTACATCTACTGAATCTACATATATATCTACATATATTATTTTTTTATTTATTTTTTTTTATCGGTTTTATTATTTTTAAAAAAATTTTTATTTCATGCTTTTTAGTGCATGTTGCGTTCCGTAACTATTTATCGAAAGCAAGTATGGGTAGACCTACTAAATGCAAAAAAAATTTTGAAAATCCGATCATAGTTGATATAAATGTATTTACTATTTACCTTATTGTCGTGTTTCAAAGGGATTCGCACCCACCCTGTGCATTTTAAAGAAAATTTTGTTTTAGAGCTCGCCTCACACGATGCTTGTTTTCCTGCATGTTTCCTTGCTTGGTGCCGTGATGGGTGCGCAGTTGCCGTGCATGCTTTGCTGCATGTTTTCGTGCACGATTTCTCTGATAGAACCGGCGCTATTTTCTGTGATGGTTTACGTGCATGTTTTCAGCGCTAACCAATGATAAAGCCGCATAGTGCGAGTGCTACCGAGAAATGCCGAGTTTCAGTCGAGTTTGAATTGAAATGATGTAAACAAATAAGTTTATTAGGTTAAATAGCCTAATTTATTTTAATATTAAAAATAATAAAATATTTTTATTATAATAAAATATTTCAAGATTATTTAATTATATTTCACAAGTTAAAAAATTAATTTATTAAATATTTTTATAATATTGGTTATTATTATTGCTTCTTGTTATTTTCTTTATTTTATAATTTTTTTGAAATTATTGTTTTTTGGTTAACTATATTTGAAAGAGATTATCATTTTAAATTGGTAGTTCGATTTATGTATAATTGCAATTATATTGTTTTGTGTATTTTGCACAAAAATATGCTAACAGCTAATATTCTACGATAAATTTCCATTAAAAGGGCGTTTATTTTTACAAACTTGGGACTGTCACTGTTACTGCGTGCGCATTGAAGCTTGAAACCATGCTTGCAAACCATCATGCACAAAATCCGTGTGAAGCCAACCATGCACAGGAGCCATCATGCTAGATACCATGCACAGAAACAAGCAAGGAAACCATCAGCAAAACAAGCATCGTGTGAGGCGATTGTAGGATTGAAAAATTATACAGGTGGGGGCGAATCGAAGGAGATACCAGGCTCTTTGCCACGGGTTGCGCAAGAGTAAGCGGTGCGACTTTTGGCTTGTTAATTTTGACTTTGTAAAATTTATTTTTGAAGTTGTGAGTAAAATTTTGAGTTTGATTAAATAAAGTAATTTTATGCGAATGCATTATTGTGCTTTTGTGGAGGTATATTTTTGAAATTTGGAATATTTAGATTTTTTTGATAAGTTGCTACCGAGCAGTAGTTGATTAATTTGGAAAAACAACAGTTCAATTAGTTAAAAATTGAATTTGAATTATTTAGAATTGGAAAATTTAAATTGCATTTAAAGAAAAAAACGTGCGAGGTAGATAAGCCGACGGTTTGGATAAGAAAAATCAAACTTTGATCCCTTTGAAGAAAGTTAAAATTTTACATTTAAATAAATTTGGATACATTTATTTTTAAAGAATATTATATTGGATTATTTTGGAGAATTCAAATGGTAAGAAGATGTTTGGACGAACAACCTTCTTCAACCTTGTATTTGCAAAAGGACGATCTAAGATATGCCAAACGAAATGCTTACAGCGAAAGGCGTAAAAGTATTGGTATACTATTCCCAAAAATATTGAAGAAGTGCACGACAAGATTACACATATGGAAATCAAAACTAGCCGAAATGAAAATTTTCTAATTACAAGCGATCCCAATTCTCATCTTATAATATTTTCATGTGCTACAAATTTAAGTGCTTTGGAGGGAGCGGAAGCAATCTATATGGATGGTACATTTGACTACCAAATATTTCGCGCAATTATTTACCATACATGAACTTTTTAATGCTCATTATGGCAAAACATCCCTCAATGACAACGAACTTTTCGTGCCATTACTGATTTTGGAGTGTAATGTTGAAACGTGTTGTGCACTCATTCACTGAACTAAGACAAAAAAAGTTTTCCACCAGCTGCAAATAGAGCATGAAAACTTGAAGGAAAAAATTAATTCGTTAAGATAAGCATCTAACATGTGTTATGTGGATAGTCTTTAAAAATTATTCAAGGGAAACATTCAATTTCGCTACCTGTTTGGATATAGTGTAACGCGATGTGGTGATGAAACTTGTTGTCAAGGTTGGACCGTTGCAAAAAAAACACGTTGGTAAATGCATCATCTGCTTGGAAGCGAATGCTTCGTCGCCTGAACCGCAACAAGTTATAATATTAATGACATTTGTTCACTAAAAGTTCCAACAAACTTACGCCCGGTTTTTCAATCGTTGGTTAACTATTAGTTCATAGTTAACTATTAGTTAGGTTAAAAATTACGTTTTTCAATTGCAGATTAACGTAAAGTGTTGGTTACTTCGTGATTATGTTTACCAACACTTGGGGTGTGGGTTAACTATAGGTTGGCGAATTACTAACACTTTATAACCGTAAATTGTGACAGTTTTCATGGGTTTCATTCAGAAAAATTCAATAAGTTAATTAATTTTTTGAAATTATTAATTTTGTTATCCATGAATTATTACGATTCCGATATTAATACGTATTGCATTGATGAAGAAATAAGGAGGCCAAAAATAATTCGTTACATGCTTAAGTTTTTTGAAGAATACAATGGTACTGACTTTTTTAATAGATTTCGACTTACGCCAAGAACATTAGAAAATATACTAGAGGAGATAAAGGATTTAATTTCTTATACTAGTCAATAATAATAGGAGTTATATTAATAAACATATTTTTACTCTAGAAGTCATTGCGTTTCTGCTCGAGGCCAACTATTGGTAACATTGAATTTTTATGCAAGTGGTTCGTTTTTAATAACGACTGGCAATTTTTCTAAGGTTAGCAAATCTACTGCAAGTGAAACTGTATTACGAGTCGGTTTAGTTCTTACAGGTTTGCGACCTCAATATATAAAAATGCCTCAAAATGAAGAAGTGCTTAAAATTCGACAAGATTTTTATAGTATCGCCAAATTTCCCAAATGCATTGGATTGGACACATGTGAAAATACAGTCACCTGAATGTGATTATACTGAAATTTTTCGTAATAGAATACTAACAAAACAAATTTCTTTTATTAATATTATTAAATACTCTCAACTCAGGTCTAAATCGCATCTTTCTCTTTCCAAGTAAAAGCACTAGTTTTTTTTGGATTCTAAAACATTTTTATGTTGCTCTACAATAGTAACTAAAAGTTCTTCTTCCTCTTGAGTAAAATTCAAGGCACGTTATTTACTATTTGCTTCGAAGAATAATATAGTAGATAACATTATAATTATTTATTTTGTAGGTATTTGTTTATATCAAATATTTCAATATAACTATTAATAAAAATCTAAAATTATCATTGCTTATCGTTTCGTAACAGATTCTAATAAAAATGAAAAACAATAATTATTATGAACACCAATAAATAAAATCATATAACGACACCTGTCAACCTACTGCCAACTGCACTCAAATATTTAGGGTTATAATCACGTTTAATAGTTCAGATGTACAGTAAACTAGAAGTTACCTTACCAACACCTAAATATAAATTGAAAAACGCAAATAAATTCTAACTATAGGTTAACTTGAAAGTGAAGGTAACCAAACTAAAAAGTTAACCAACGATTGAAAAACCGGGCGTTAATGATTAAGTTTGCTAGGTTTGCGATGGAAACATTCTACGAAAATTTTAGGTTACTCTGGGAAAAAATAAATTTAGCCAATAAACTTGAAGATACCAGCAGCTGTATTCATAAAAATTTACAGAGCTCTTCAAACCTATTTTAGCGTGAACGCGAAAAAGCCCTATTCATAAACACGTTTTAATCCAAAACCCTTCTGTAACAGTGGTGTAACTTTGGCCATATTTAAAGTAGGGAGGAGCCTTTTTTAAACCGAGTTTAAGCAAATTTTGATTGTAAAATACAGTTTACACTGTTATGTAAACCATACTTTACCAAACCAACCACGATACCCTTATTATAAGTCTATTGTGTTAAAGTGTCCAGATTTTTACAAGTCGAAAAATTTTATTAAGTAGTTTAAATAATTTAAAATAAAAAAATATGGATGCAATACAAATATATCAAAATATCAAAATATTAATATTATAATTGATGACTGCTTACCGTGGCGTCTTTTTGAAATTTTTTTTTTTTAATAATTATTAAAATTATTCCATACTTTACAAAGCATCTGAACATGATAAATTTTATGATTTAATTACTACTTAGCTTTTCTGAAATCTCGTGGGGAAACAAAAAACTTCCTTATTGCTTCCAATATTATGTGTTAGCTGACTGTCCATTAAACAAAATTTTTTAAGTTTGCAAAAATTGGGACGAAACGTTAAAGCTACGATTTTGTAAGTTGTTTCATTGGCGAAAGTTAATCTTAAAAACTGCTTAACGGATTAATTTAAAATTTCTAGGGTACGTATAGAACACATTAGGGAACAATAAGATATATTTTATATTTTCGTATTTAAAAAAAGTCGAAAAATCTACTTTATAATTTCTTTTATTCAAATCAAACTAAAATAAGTTTATAATGATTACTATGACAAAAGAAAATAATAGAAATATTTTAATTTTTTATTCATTAAAAAGTGGAATATTTTGAAATTTTGAAAATCGGTTTATAAATGACGGAGTTCTGAGGTAACAAACATAAAAAAAAATACAGTCGAATTGATAATCTCCTCTTTTTTTGAAGTCGGTTAAAAACAGCTTTTCGACGCATTTCATTGGTTAACCTAAATTTGCTGGTTTAAACTCATAGGCACTATTGCAGAAACCATTATAAGGTTAAATTTAAATTAACCTTCTTTCCTCATGCCTAGTGGAAAGGGGTTTCAGCGCGGTTGCTAATCTTCTATCCTATCTCTTTAGGTTTAAGATTAAACCTAACCAAATTAATGTCAAATATTAAAAATTGTATCAAAGTATATATGATACAAAGTATCAGGTTCATTCCTCCCACTGAAAACATTCATTTTTTGCTAACAGATAACAGATAATAAATTTTAATTTGGTATATTTTAATTTTCAATACCACGTAAGTAGGGGGTCTGTTCAAAACCGAAAAACATGGCAAGAGGTCTACGAGACAAAAAAGTTTGGGAACCACTGCATTAGAGTAATCTGGATTGAATGTGGTAGGAAAACTGTAGTTCGCATGCACTCAGGCCACATATCGGGCTCATTCTGATATCTGCGATTGTTGTAGCGGCTTACCTTCCCTTCTATTCCCCGAGCCATTCAAAATTTAAGGCAAACTCGAGTATCTTAGAGGTCGGTGTGTCAGAAATACTAGCCATGTCAGGTTAGAAGTTCTCCAGCATGAATCCTCTTTTTGACGCTAACGGTGGGCAGTTGCAAAGCACATGCTCCATCATTTCGTCTGCTTCGTTACATCCACAACAGATTAAACTGTCAACCAGTTCCATCGTGTAAGAAATCTCCATGTAAGAAATTCGGGACAAAACCATATTATTTCGCATGTCTTTCAGAGGGAGAAAGCATTGTCATCCGCGCCTGTCATCATCCAATCTTTAGAGAGTTACTGACACATCTGGGATAAGCCTAGCAAACTAACTTGATTGTAAAACAATAAATATGCTCGTAGCACTAATAGTAACTTCGGAACATCACTGAGGTTGCTGTTAAGAAAAAACAGGTCGCAGACCTAATTAAAGAGGAAAACGAAAAAGCTTTTTTATGATGACATCTAAGGTCTTAATGGCTGGCGTTTGAAAAGCTTGGAACCACAGAGTGGGTTAACCAAGCGTAGCTTTGATAACTCATCAGGTCTCTCGTTGCCTTTGTACCCTTTTACTCAGCTAAAAGTTAGAACATTATGTGTTGATATTACATTTAGTGCCCGGATGCATTGCAGCACTAAGCTATTTTTTATTTTCGCACAGTGTAGTATGCTCAAGATTTCTGTTTGAAAGGCGTAGACATACCTACCTAGCGCTACGCTTAAATCTGGTAGTGTTCAGAGAAAAATATCATCTGTGTGCAGTTATATGTCAGACCTGTCAGTTCTTGTTGCGTTCAAGAGAATGTCATACCTCTTGTTAAATACATATTTAGGAGAGATCCTGTCAGCATCTAGACCCAAAAATTCAGCAGCTATGGGTCTAAAGACCACAAGTCCGCATCCCAAGAGTAGTTCTCAAGGTCTGCTTCTCTACATAGAGATCTAGCGAAGGAAAGTAGAGAAGAGTCTCCAAGGCGGCAACGACCGGTTACGATCAAACAGACAAATCTTTGCAGCCGCTGTAGAGAGGCATTAAAAAATGTAACACGAAAATTGTATTTTGCTTGTATTCGTGTTCAAAGTTTTATACAAATTTGTTCTTTCCCTGCTTTTAGCATAAATTTTTAACACCCAACGATCGTCAAACCCAAACCCATACGCCGCCAGAATTTAAAAATTACGGACGTAGAAAGACGGAATCTTTGTTTTTAAATTAAAGTTGGCTGTAATTAACGAAATGCAATTTAAAATAAATTTATTAATTGATGTTAGCAGTAGTACGGCTAGAAGTCAACTGCAGCTGGCTCCGCCCAATAAACTATACTACTGCACCTATTTGTGCAGTTCTACTTTCCCTATATTTTTTATTCTTTTGCTTGGAGTTAATCATTTGAAAGATGTAAAAACTTTGTACAAAAAATAGGTTACTCGTCAGAATTTTCATAATGTTTCTTTAGGTCAAAAAACTAGTAGTCAAGAATTTGTGTATCAGAAGATTATCATCGAATCAGAGTTAATTCGCGAAATTCCAAAGTTAACTCAGGCTTTGGCCACTCTGTTGTTAACTATGTTAACATTAATTTGTATTAATTTTTGATTCACATATATTGTTGAATTTGGACCATACAACCTACGTATTTTTTCTTCTTTGGGGGTAAACTCCAGTGGCGGCCCGTCAGGGGAGTCTTTGAGACTACGTCTCCCCAGAAAAAGTTTTAAATGTAAACGAAGTGTGTTTCCCATAGCTATTTCAAAAAAAACATGGTCCTGCAATAATGCATCATTCGTACAGTGTGCAAGGTGCTGCGGAACATTTTGTTTTCCTTGCTTTTACGATGAATATCACCCGGGTTCCTGCGAAAACCCGATAGTGGACTGAAAAATTGTAATACGTTGTATAATTTAAGTTCTTGTTATGTTTATAAATTGTTACTAAAATAAACATATTAATACCCTACTCGACGATATTCATTTTTGTACTAGAATTTAATTTATCATAAATATTGTTAACCTACAAGCATAAATTCAATCGATTTTGCACGTAAATGACGTGAGAATACGTATTAAAGAAAAATAAAATAAATAAAAAAAAAAAAACTAGCGAAGATGAGAATTGAACCGTAAGACCTACTGGTTCTTAAACCAACTTTGGTATCTCTTCCGCCACGAAACTTATTGCTGGTTATTTTACATCTAGTGTTCATAACTCACTCGAAAATATTTCAAAGTTGATTTTCTCGAATCTTTCTGGCCATCTGGCAAAACAGCTTTGAAAAATTGTTATTTAAAAACCAATTTTTCAGCACAATAAGTGGCAAAAATTACAAAAATGCGGTAAGCGTATAATCTTTGATATAAGATTTGCATATGATGTAATGTAGAATAATCTAATCTGCATTACCTGATGACAAATTATACGGACATATCACATCACAATGATACCATATAGTATACGTTACCAGAAGTACCGTCAGATAGAGCTGTTTTGATATATCACAGGTTAAATTTTTATATAGAAACATCATATTCCATTACATAATTTACAAATTCATCGGTAAAAGTTTGTACATTTTAGCAACAACTGATGAAACTGGTGAAACTGGAATCGGTTACGGCCGATTTCTAAATTTTGAAAACCTGATATACTGCTACGCGGTTGAACAAGTCGGGTAAAAGATAATTAAACAAAATCACCTCAAATTTAGTTCTATAATTAAAAGGAATTTGAAGTTACCAAAAAACATAATTTCATTTATCATTTATTTTTTGTATATTTATAACCATTACTACATAGATATTACATCAAGCAGCTATCAAATAATAACATATTATTGAATGTAAAGTGGGTCTCCACAGATACACTTTATATAACTTAGGTTTTGATAGAGAACATTTTGCTAAAAAAAAGATTTAACAAATTTTTTTCTAAATTTAAACCCACGGGAAGTTAATTTTCACCTTCACATGGCCTAGCTCCGAAAATATTGATTTTTCAGAAAAAATTGTTTAGTGTTTTATTAAGGAAAGTGAAATAATCTATAAACTAGATTTAAACCTTTTATTGTTTAAAATCAACGACTTTCGAGTTATGAATTAAAGTAAGTAAAAAAATGTTGAAAAATTCGAGATTTTTTAACCTAATTTAAATTTAAAGCGTGTTTTCCAACTCTACGCATGAAAATACGTTGAATTATGCAATAAAAAAAGCACGTAAATTTTTTACGATTAAAAAAAATCAAAGGTTGTAACAGTCAGCTGTTACATGGCAATATGATTACTTTTCATTTTTTGAAATTGTTTTTCTTTTTTTGTAAATACGCTGTATATAGCATTTTCTTGGGGCAATGGTAGGTTTCTGTAGGCATTTTATTTTTAAGAAAAAGAATGCTAGATGATGGCGATGTCCATTTGGCATTTTGTTTTAGTTTATTTTTAGTTTTTAATTAAGTCGATCAGGCGCAGAAGGGTTCTCTCTCGATCGAACCACAAAAGTAAAGAGACCGTAATTTTTGATAACTGGATTAAATCGTCAAATTTCCGCAGTTAGTCGATAAGTTTCTTTCAGGGTTTGAATGATTTACATGATTTTTGAGAGTGATATTTTTTTGTGTAGAAGTGATTCCTGATTTAGTTGGGTGAGTTTTTTTTTAAATAATAAAACTTAACAAAATGTTAAAATAATAAATTTTAACTGTTAAGTAAATAAAGTAAATTTTTGTTTCTTTATTATTTATATTAAAATTATTGAATTATTGAAAATTATTTATATGTGAACTTTTTTTATGGTGCAATTTGCGAATAGTGATTGTCGATGATAGTCGGCAGCATTTGACAGACAATCTTTGTTTTGGAGAAGTGTGTTCGCAAATTACGTTTGATAAATATTTTTGGTGTTTTCTGCTAACAGAAAATTTAATTTCTTCTAAAATTTTTTACAAGTGACCATTGTCACTTGGTTTTAGCCTGGTTGTCTTTATATGTCCTCTACTTTTATCCTTTGTCGAATATCGTCATTTCTAACATGGTCCATTCTGGATACCCCACAACTTCGCATTAAGAAATCCATTTGCAAGGCTCTGAGTTTGCTTCTGTTCCCCGCGCTCACGGTCCATACTTCTGACCCATAAGTTGTTATACTTTCAATAATTGATTTATATTGTCGTGTTTCAAAGTGATTCGCACCCATCCGGTACATTTATGAAGTTTAAATTGTAACATTGTAAATTGGAGAAGTGGGGACGAATCGACGGAGATACGAGGCTTTTTAGCCAAAGACGGAGGCCGAGCTGGTCGATTGATTTTTGGCTCTTTAAAAATTTGTGAAATTTTTGATAATTGGTAATTTGAGTGATTATTTTTGTTTGATTGAATAAACTGAGTTTATATGCGAATGCATTATTGCGCTTTTTTGGAAGTATATTTTTTAATATTTGGAATTAATTTGGATAAATTTTTTTTGTGATTTACTACTGAACAATAGTTGATTTGATTGGTTTGATAGAATTAGAAAGAGAACAGTGAAAATAAAAATTGAGTTTAAATTATTAAAAATTGTAAAATTAAAAATTACTGTATTCGTAGGAACAAATGGTGCTATTGATAAGCAGGCGATTTGGATAACGCTAACAACGAAATTTCGTTCCCTCTGAAGAAAATTGAAACTTTATTTTACATTTACTTTAATTTGGATTGGATTTAATAATTATTTTTGGAGAATTTATTAATTTTTTTGGATTAGAAGAAATTTTATTTTATTTTGAAAGACATTTTTTGGAATTTTGGAAGACTATTTATTAATTTGGATTAGAAATTCCTTTTTTTATTTTCAAAGAATTTTACATTGAATTTGAATTACATTTGATTTGATACAAAATTTTATTTTGAGAACCCACCCTGAGATACGACAATCTCATCTCCCACAGTTAAGAGGCTGGTCAGGAGCACTTTGAAGTGTATGTGAGAAACTACCTTTTTAAGAAGTATCACTGCAATATATTATTATTTTGGTCTTTCTAGTTATTTTGTCATTCCACAACATTGAGTTCAATTGCCTGATTGCTCGTCGCTCTTGTCCAATTTTATTCATTATATCGTCATTGCTGTTGCCGGCTTTAGAAAACGTAACACCTAAATATTTGTATTCTTGACTTTCAAAACTCAAAACTAACCGTACCCTGGTGTGATAAATTATTAACGGTTTATTTTTAACCAACTAACTTCTAGTGTAAAATTAAATGAACTAAGATTTAGAATTCGCGCCGATTATATTCAAATTCAAATTTACAATATTACAGACGTCATTTTCTCTTTATAAAAGTAATAATAATAAACAAAATAATATAACAAAGTATAGTAAAAAACACGCTCAGAGATGTGAACACAAAAAACACAAGACTTTGAACACAAAAAATATGAATGCTTCAAACTGCAAAATGAACCTTGGGTACCCATCCAGTCACATAAAGGTTAAAAATATATAACTTTGTTTTTTATTTTTGTAAGCTTCATTTACGAAGACGGTCGTCAGCTAGAGCAGTTAAGTGCGTTGCTGCTAATGCTGAATGCCTGGTTTGACTCCAGACTCCGGTCTCAGTAAAACTTTATTCTGACAGTCTCCCCTCGGAAGGCAATGGCAAACCACCGAGGTGTAATCTGCCTGGTACATGCTCTCTGGAGATAAAGTGTATACACTTTCCGCGGTTTGGAGCCCGCGTTAAGCAGTAAGTCCCCTATGTATGTGATAATACTTCAAACGCACAACACAGACATAGGAGAGAGGTCGCCAACGTCCGGGGAACCGGATATGGCACATGATGAAGAAGAAGCTTCATTTTCATTTGGCGATATATGTTGCAGATCGCAACAGTTTTGGTGTTAACACCTTCCGCTTATTATATACTTGACTAGGAGTAGTTACATCCATCAAACAAGAATCACGAGACTCTACTTGGGTAATTTTAGATGTACCTTTGTTATCTTATGTTTAGAGATAAGTTCGACTAGATCATTAGCGACTTAAATTTTTGTAATAAAGTTGTGACGAAAAACTCGATTTTTTTTAATAAAAATGAATATTTTAAGTCAAAAAAAATTACAGTGCATTTGGTACATAAAAAAGTAAGTTTTCACCAAATTTCGTGAAAAAAAATTTTTGTAAAAGATAGAAATTAAAAACCAAAAACTTGTTTATTTGAATTTTTCACATAAATTTTGAGGTTATGTAAAAAAAATTGTAAATACAAAAGTTGTAGATTTTTTTATTACCTACAACTTTGCCGTTTAACTTTTTTTCATAAGATTTGTAGTTTTGCCGAAAATCGGGATAAACCGTTTTTACCCTTAAAATCCCACCCCCTTCCACTTCCCGAACTCAAACCGCCCGTAAATTATTTTTTCTTTTATTTCTGTAATATTCTCTTTCTTTTCCAATGGGTTTCATCCTACTATTATTTTTTTGGTTTCAAAAATTATCGACCCTGGTCTATTATGAATGCGGCGAGTCTGCATTGAAGTTACTCATCAGCTACCTGAAAGAAAGATCGCAATGTGCGAAACTGAATTCAAGCTTATCTGAGTACCTTCCTATCGCCCGAGGTGTTCCCCAAGGTACCGAGTCCACTTTTTTTCGTTATTTTCACAGCTGACCTTCCCAAGATGTTAACCCACTTGAACCAATGCCCATAAGTTTGTGGATGACATTCAGCTTAATATTTCAGGCAAACCGACGTCCGTCAACAAAATGTTTGTTTTGAACTGGTGCTCCGCTAGTTCTCTTCAAACGGTTTATTTCTTAACCCTAGTAAAACTGTCTGTCTCTGTGTTGGCAGTTCACATTGTCGAGTAATGGCTAACAAAGCTAAGTGTATAGATATTCTCCTTCACAATAGAGTAATCAACTTTAGTAAAAAAACAAAAAATCTTGGCGTCACTTGGGATTGTGGTTTAACTTTTGAAAGCCACGTAAATAAAATTTGCAGCACGGGATACTTCAAACTCAAGTCGCTGTATAGATACAGCATCTTCTGCGTCCACCGGTCAAATGAAATCTTATCCAAAGCTTGATATTGTTCCATGTCGACTATTGCTCTGCAGTCTATTATAGATGCCTAACTGGTTATCTAAAGAATAAACTGCAACTGCTCCAGAATGCATGCCTTCGTTACGCATTCAATGTTGATCAATGGAGCCACGTCACCCCAATCTACAATTCACAGCAAATATTGAAGATTGAAGCCCGCTGTGAACTTCAGTTCGCTCTTCTCCTGTATAATTTATACAAAACTAAATTTTCAAATTACTTGATTAAACTCATTAATCAAATATCGTCTTGCCATGGCTTGAACCTACGTAACAATGCTGTTACGTGCCTACACATAGGACTTCGAAATTTGAGGGATCCTTCCAGTATAGAACCTACTACACGTTCAACAAGTTTGCTTCTCTCTACTTGAAGCAGGCCCGGACTGAGACCTAAAACCGGCCCGGGCATTTTTGAGACTGTCGGCCTCCTACTTCCCACAAAAACGCTACATGTACTCTTAACATATTTATTTTTTATAAAACGTGTAATGTCCAAAATTTATGAAAAAACATAGTTATTTTGTTTGGCTTTTGTTTTTAGTTCTAATAGTGAAAGACATTCTTTATTAGTATTATTTTTGACTTTGCCATTTTACAATACATCTAATAAAAAGAAAAACAAATGCACTCACAAAAATACTGATTTGAATTGCATGCAAAATGAAAAGTATTACATACTAATAAAAAAAAATATTACAATGGCATCACCACTTTGTATTTTGTCGACAATTGGGCGATGTTATTATCATTATGTGAAACCATTATGCTAGCCCCCCCCCCCGACACTTTTCCTTTTTTTAATGACTATAGTTCGCTTTTTTACCGGTGCAATGAAAAATTTTTTAAAACAAAAAAATTATTGTGTTTGACTGTTTGATATGATTGTATAGTTAGGTACTGTTTTTAGTGTAGGTATTTGTTGCTTGTTAGTAGCTAATCAGCCAAGTCGGTTAATTTAGGTCTGGCATCCTCGGGCCCCCAGGGGTAGATTTACCAAATTGTCGTCTATAGGCACTACTTTGAGATGCCGCCCCTGTTATACTTAAAGGCTAACAGGGGGTCTGGCGCAGGTAAGAACGTGGTCAACGGATTTTTAGTGTTTACTGATATTTCAAATACAAAATAACTTCACTATAGATAATTAGCAATCAGTTTTAATTCTTAATCTTAACGACTGCTATTTATTGAAAATAAGGAAAGGTATATTATAATAAGAAGATTGGCAACAAAAATCAATGATAAATCTTTCGTTCTGAGTTATTTTGAAAATGCCGTTTTTTAATTTTCACTTCAATTTAAGGTAGGTAACAGTGGTAGCACAATAATTATTATACTTGAAAATAAGATAACCACGCTCTTTGACAGAGCTCGCATCTTTTAGCTCCCTCCATAACAAAATCTTGGCTGCACCACTGGTGGGATAGATCTAAAGATTTATTGGGATTGATCTATTAATTTATTAATTAGAAATAGATTTGTGGTAATTTTGTTTAATTAATTTTTACCCGGTGTGCACAACCGCGTCGCGGTAACCAGGTTTTCAAAATTTGGAATCAAGGTGTGATCCGTATCATAGTAATAATATTAATTATTGTATTGACAGTGAATAGATTTAATTTATGGCAGACTATATTAAGTATGGAAGAAAATTTAACCGGCTATATTCAAGACAGCTCTATCTAGGTTTGAGTGATTTAATTATACTACAAAGCGCAAATTTGTGTGACGTAAAGTCACGATTCAAAGTTGAAGGCGTTCAAGGTGTTTTGTAAAAACGAAAATACAGAATTAATTGTGCAGTAAATTGGACATAGTTATGCAGAAATGATTTGACTACACAGTTAAATCAACTTCAACAATTTGACGCGAACAAAATTTTGAGAATTTAAAAATAATGAAAAATAATAGATCATACTTTTAAAAATAAGACAAAATTTGGTTCGCTTTGGCACAATACAGATTTTGATGTAAACTAATTGTTCGAACTTGTGAGATAGATTTATTATTGCATAAATACGTTCAATTTTTATTTATATCATGTAATTTAAATTTCACGCTTTCACATTTACTAACGTGATAAATAAAATCCCGCCAAGTTTAAATATAATAAGGTTTAAAAGGGTTTTGAAAATTTTTACTTGCAACTCACTTAACTTTACATTCACTCAATATCAAAGACACTTTATTAACTATAGAAGAGACGAATTTATAAGGTATTCCGTGTCACTTAATTAATAAATGTTATTTAATTTGATTGATTTGACATAATAAATTAAAATTTTGATACTTGTATCTAATCTACATCAGCAATTTTAAATTTTGCACCTCTTCATGTATAAATGACATTAAAACTTAATGTAATTTTTCCTGATAATAGCTGATCCATCAGGTATCACTCAGACGGGTACGTCCGTTCAGGATACCTCGTTCACAGATAAAAATTTAAAGACTGCGCAACAGATCTAGCAGAAGTCAAACGACGAAGTTCTTTTTTTAAATTTGGGAAGATAGCGAAAGCTAGTACTGCGGAACTCTCTACTATAGCCACTACAGCCCACGAGCAGGCTAGGCTCTCTAAGCCGCCGGTTGATAGAGCCTGATGTGACGAAGAAACGGTGCGCTCGCAGAACTCATTGCCGTCGCCCCTGAGCAGTCAGGAAAAAAGATCAAGACCTGTGATAGTGCCACCCAAAAAATTCTGCACCCGGATAGCATCTGTTACTACGTTAGATAATTAGCGTTCCACGTCTTGAAAGTATCTGAATCTCCTGCTGTGACCAAGTTTCTCCTGAATGGTTGCGAGCAACTATATCATCCAGGTGGATAATCTGTCCAGCTTGACCAAAGCAACTTTTTAAATCCCTAGGGAACCGAAATCCATCGAGGCTGTTGTGAGACTCTTGGATGGTCAGAGCACCTAGTCAAAAGTCGAGAAATGGTATATGTTCTTCGACTCGGTTAAGGAGAAGCCCGAAGGCAAGCTCCTTGTTTTCAGTGTCGGACAGAAGAACGATGCCGCTATCAAAGCAAGAGGAGAGGTTGAACTATAAGTTTCACATCTCTGACCATTAAGATACAGAAATTTAAGGGTGACTCTGCATCCAATATGATGCTGACAGACACCACAGCCACTCTGATGGAGACAGAGAAACTCTCAACTTTATACAAATTTATCTCCAGCACTTTCGAGAGGCTGTCGCAACTCTATGCCGCCATTTCGACTGCTGCAACTACACAATTGTTCTTATTCAAACTCTATTGTAAAGTTTTACAAAACTAAACGGCTTTGTTTACATGACGTCAAACAAAGAAAATTAGAACATGTATCTCCATACCTAACAACATCCAAGTCAATCTTTTGCCACAGTATAGCGAGGGAACCTCATCTCGATGCGACTCAACTGCGACTTTCTCAGTGGTCAACAGATTGTCATCATAGCACAAATCTATCTTTTGGTAAAATGATGAAATACTGACAACAGAAGAGGTAAATCTCTATTTCTTCTTCTCACATAAATGCATAGTGACCACTTCTTCAAAAGGGTTCTCTTGGCAGATACCTCAGTAGGTTGCCATTGCTTTCCGAGAGAAGACGGTCAGAATAAAGTTTTTACTCCGCTAGGGATCGAATCGACGATCTCAGCTTAGCAGTCGACGCACATAAGCATTAGTCCCTGACCGTCTTCAAGTCTCTATTAGACTACTTTATTAATACAAATTTAGAATTTGTTAATCGAGGGAATGACCCTGTGTTTTATGTGCCACCCCAGCGCAATTCGGCGATTTATATCATTTTAACGTCGTTAGGAATTTCAAATTACATACGAGTATATGACTGGCACGTGTCCAACAAACTGAGAATGTTGGATTATAGAAAGATTTGCTTGAAGTTGAAAGCTATAAAAGTGGAACTAAAGCAGTTTAGACATCCAAGGAAAGCTGATAAACTAGTCTTTTTAGGCCACCTTTCCTTGTTCTTAGAGGGCGATGTGTAGGAGGAAACGTTCACAAAAGAATATTTAACAACTACTAAAGAGATTGAATTGTATGCCGATGTACTGCAAAATTCCCTCATAAAATTCTATAAGCTGTCTTGTCCACTACAAACCGCTGGATTACGAAGTCGAGCAGCACCTCGGTGGTGTAAAGAACTTAACCAGCAAAAAAAATGACACTGACTGGGCAGCGTTTAAGACGCACCAGTCAGAGTGCAAAAGAATGATACATCAAAAGCAACGTGAATCGTGGAAGTTCTTCTGCAGTGGCATTGAGTTAACCGCCGTCGCAACAAGATTAAAGAAGATTATCTCGAAAAATCCATACTAGCAGCCAGGCAGCTTACGTCGAGAGAACGACTCGTGCATAGAGAGCATCGCGGAAACTGCTGAAATTCTGCTAAAAATACACTTTTTTAATAGTAAAACTCTCTTGGGCTTTGAACTAGATGCCGACCGAAACAGATTGGGAAACTGCAAATAGGGTTGTGAATGAAACCAAAACAATCTGAGCAATTAAATCTTTCTGTCCCTTTAAGTCGCCAGTCTGACGGAGTATTTCTGGCTCTACTGCAGTGGGGACTGGATAGGGTGATCTGTCATCTGGTGCGGGTGTTTAGAGAATGCATCGCGCATGGCCGCCTACCGAAAGAATGGTAGACGGCAAAGGTTGTCTTTATACCAAAGCCAAGAAGAAGTAGCTATGTTTCATAGACTATTACTTTCAATTCAACATGCATACATAAGGTAGTGAAGCGCATAGAGGTTACTGGACTACCGAGAGTCCACCCTGGGAGTGTTCATTGACATCGAAGGAGCCTTTAAAGCCACTTTCGGAACTATAAATCATCTCCACGGTGTTCCCGCGACCATTGAAGTGGAGGATCGTAGATATCAGTGTTGGAAAATTTGATATTAAAGAAGTTGTCACAAAGTCGTTACTTTCCCTTCTGCTGTGGGACATGGTAGACCGCCAACACACCATTGGATACGCAGATAACATTGTCATACTGCTTACTGGTAAATTTAAGAATGTCTTATGCATCCTAATGCAGAATGCTCTCAAAATCTTAGAGAAATAGTGTAAAAAGCGCTCTCTCGATTAATCCGGTAAAGACAGAGCTCCTTCTATTCACTCAAAAGAGCAAGCTACCAACCACGGTCATGCCTAGCCAGGGGTGGGCAAAATACAGGTAAAAATGTATTTGAAATACAAAATACATTGAGTAATGTATTTGAAATACAAAATATAAAATACATTTATGTGATGTATTTGAAATACAAGATACAGTATTTCAAATACAAAATACAGTATTTCAAATACAAGACACATTTTAAAATACAATATACATTTTAAAATACAAAATACATTTTATTTTAAAATACAAAATACATTTTAAATAACCTGTTGATTTTCTTTCAAAAATACAAGAGTTTCAAAATTATTGTCGCTCAATTTCCCTCTGGATCACCCCTTCAGTAATAAATAATACTTAAAATGTATTTTTGTATTTTAAAATGTATTTTGTAATTTAAAATGTATTTTGTACTTTAAAATGTATTTTGTACTTTAAAATGTATTTTGTATTTTAAAATGTATTTTGTATTTGAAAATGTATTTTGTATTTGAAATACATAATAAAAATACAATATAAAAAAAAATTGTATTTGAAATACAAAATACATTTGCAAAATGTATTTGAAATACAAAATGTATTTCAAATACATGTATTTTAATTCTGCCCACCCTTGTGCCTAGCTTAACAGGTGCTTCCCTAAAAATATCCGATCAGGTCAAGTATCTGGAAATAATACTTGACAAAAAGCTGAACTGGGGAAAAACATTTACAAATGAACCTAGAGAAAGCTAGAATAGCCTTCTGGCAGTGTCAGGGAGCAATAGAGCGGTCGTGGAGCTTATCTCCCTCTGACTCTATGCGGCAATCATTAGATCTATGCTCTGCTACAGAGCTCTTGTTAACAGGCAACAACAGCGTCCTCCCTGTACCAGACTAAGAGATCAATCTGTCTGGTTGTAACTGGAGTGATGCAAACGGTTCCAATTGCAGCACTTGACGCCCTTCTCTGCCTTCCTCCACACGACCTTTATGTGCGAGAAACGGCGGTCAAAGCATGTTTCAGGTTATGCAGTTGGAAAGCCTGAACTCAAAGACGAGGAACTGCGAGCCATACGCAGATTTTTTATGAATACTTCAGAAGAGTGTATCCTAAATACATATTTGACAGAAAATACAAGGTACTACTAAATACAAACAAGACATCCGACTACAACATATTTTTGGATCCAAAAATAATGTTGGATCAGGTGCAGGAATTCGATTTAAAAATACGTATACTGCTGGGAAAATATACATATGTGTTCCAAGCGAAGCTCGTGGGTATATTACACTGCGCAAAAATAGTTTAAGATAAAGGCATTCGGAACAAAAATATACAAATATTATCAGACAGCAGGGAGACTCTTAGAAGTTACAAAGTTACCTCTGGTCTGGTACTTGACTACATCCAGTCGCTGATTGATATATCTAGTGTTAGAAACCATTTGAGTGACCGTCGTCCTGTGACGTTGTTCCCCAAGTTCATAGATCATTTTACAAATTAAGGGCGGTATGAAATACCAACAGACCAGCAACGACATCCGACCTAGGTTCACATGTTCTTAAGATATTATATGTAAAATATAAAATAAACTCTGTGCTAAAAATCGTGTTTAATTAATTAATTAATATTATTCATTTATTCGTAAAACTAGTCATAATGTCCTTTCTTTCTGCTGGTTTAAAAAACACCTAAATTACAAGGGTAATGAAAAAGCTGACAAGCTAGCAATGGTCTTCCCTGAGGCCCGGAGCTGATGATTACACCCGCTGTCAAAACCCTAGATATTCTCTTAAAACACCATATCCTAGAAATGCACATCAGTAGGTGGGTACAAGGAACTACATTACACTGTGAGACGGAACTACCGGATCAATTTCTGTCATTGTAATTAGAAACTAGGACTGCTTATATCAATACTTGTTGATATAAATGATTAAATAATATTTATGTAGAAGACGTTGATAAATACTAAATCTAATTGGACATTATTAATATGTAGCATTAAGTTAAACTGAAAAAAAATCAGTACAGACTAAACTATCACATAAAGTTTCTTTCATAAGAGATTTGGCATTTATAGGAGAAAAACTTGTATCATCATCCTGATCCAGTTACCAAGATACTTCAGGTAAATTGTAGTCTCCTGTAATACAAATTTTATGATTAGAAAAAGATTCTAATATTAAATTCACTGTATTTACATGCTTAGAATGAACCTCGACTGATGAGTTTGGCGGAATGTACGTATCACAGACAAGTATCTTATTGCATCTTATGTGCAAAAACTCTAAAACTTCTTTTCATAATAGGACTAAAAATTAAATTAAAATTAAACTTTTTTTGAGACAGCTACCACTTCTTTTCACTTAATGCGAACCAATCATTACGATAAACATCATATCTTCCGTTGATAAATTCGTTGTCAAAATGTTGGTGCGACAACCAGGTTTCGGTTAACACAATAACAAGATACGATTCATTCAGAATATAAACTAAAAGGTTGTTTAATTTGGTACAAAGACCTCTATATTTTTGATAAAAATTGTTACATTTTTGTTGAAGAATTGTTGAAAATTTTGTTGAAACAGATTTTTCAAAAAATCTTCAGGCTAATACACCGTTAGGCCAGAAACTTAAAACCATTAGCAAATCAATAGCCAATAACTTCTTTGTATTATTTACATTGTTTACTTTTTCTGATTCAGTAGAGAGCACCGTATCATTTGATCTACAGCATCGAATCGTTTGATCTAAACCATTAGTTCCATCGAGTTCAATCTGTATCATCATCAGGGCCGGCGCTAGGCACTAGGCAAACTAGGCAACTGCCTAGGACGCAAACCATATGTAAGTGCAAAAATTAATTGCAGTAGGTAATGTAAAATGAAATATTAATACTAATAGTAAAACAAAATTCAAACGACAAATTTTTGATTCGAACATGTACTTAGGGCCGGTTGTACCAACGAAGTTCAACGGTGAACTTGAGTTGAACTCCTTAGTTCAAGAAAATACCGTTGTACCAACGTCGTTCAAATTAGATCTATAGATCAAGCGGCGATCAAGAAATACCACCAACTTCGACCCATGATACAATAAATTTACAAGGTATGATATTGCGCAGGCTGGACTGTGACGTACCTTGATTCAGATATTAACCCTAGCATGTTACCTACTTAAGTCGTGGTAAGCGTTTGGGTATCGTATTATATTTAATTTTACGTACGATAGCATTCTAGGGTTAAACAAATAGCGAGAACGACCGAGTATTGGCGGTCAACTACGGCGGGAACTATTCCATTTGATTCTTTAGAACCTAGATACGTCAAAATGACGTCATGCGTCAAACGGACGAAAATAGGTTCGTAAAATATCATACCTTGTAAATTCATTGTATCATGACTTCGGACTTCGACCGTTCAACGCAAGTTCAATTGTAAGCGATTTTAATGTTTTAGTATACATGAAAGGGAAGTATGTGTTTTACTGCTTGTAAAAGCAATTCGCCAGTAAATATCAGCAAGTGTGGCGTAAAGTATGCAAGAAGACGGTCTTGTGAGCGGGAAATCGCGGTTCCAGTCCTGGTCGCGCCGAATGCACTGCTGTGAATTTGTTTCTGATTAATTTCTGTACTAAGTATTGTAAAAAGGTTTATCTGTAAATAAATGATATTATTATTATTATTAATATTTAATAGCGTAGCACCACCCAGATACACAGGTATTCTTCTCGTTCTTCTCAGTTCTTGACCCTACATAAGGGCACAGTAACCACTTTTCTTCAGAAGGGTTTTGTTGGCAGATACCTCGGTAGTTTGCCATTGCTTTCCTAGGGAAGACGATCAGAATAAAGTTTTTACTCCGCTCTGGTTCGAACCGAGGATTTCGGCTTAGCAGTCAACGCGCATAAGCATCAGGCCATGACCGCCTTCAACAACAAAGATATTAGTTACATAGAAAAGAAATATAGAGCATATTTTTATAGAACAGGAAGAATCCTCAACGCTAAATTTGAAAGAACTTGTAACAACTTTTGCGGTAAAAAAAGCCAAAGAAGTTAAACTTTTATTATTTTTTTTACCTAGTTTTATTTTTGTTGAAAAGGTATTTTTTTAAATAAAAATATGTGAATGTAAAAATTTTGTTATCACGAATTCTCGCTCTTCAGCTCAGTACGCTATGTAAATGGGGGGAGGGGGGAAGCACACTGATAGAGTTTTGCCTAGAGCGTCAAATATCCTAGCGCCGGTTCTGATCATCATTGCTGCTTGTGTCGTATTTCTGAGTTGTTTGTTTATTATTTCACCTACTGCTAAATGGGTTGCATTATTTGTTTCATTTTAAACAGTCCACTAATGTATTTTAAAACTGTAGAATAGGTATCTTAATCAATTGATACGTGATGTAAACAGAGCCGGATTATCCATAAGGCGGATTAGGCAACTGCCTAGGGACCCCGTGCACGCACCAAGAAAAAAAATGTTTCATCGAACGAATTTTTTTTTAACATTTGTATGCTTCTTCAATATTATTCCTTTTTTCAACGCATGTTAGTTGATGAAATACTTTATACATAGTAGAGTAGAACTAAAAATGCACTAAAAAGTAAAAAATAATTACGCTATTCAGTTACTTCAACTAGCTGGCATAGGCGGTCAATTATTGTAATCTTTGCAGTCGGTGCCAGCCAAGCTGGCTAAATTACTAAAACTAAATTTTTTAAAAGCTTGGCCGGCACCGACTGCAAAGATTACAATAATTGAACGCTTATGCCAGCTAGTTGAAGTAACTAAATAACGTAATTATTTTTTACTTTTTAGTGCATTTTTTTCACAGTAGTTTTTTTTTGAAGTCGGTTTTATTTTATTTTTTAAAATTTTTTATTTCATCCTTTTTAGTGCATGTGGCGTAACTATTTATCGAAAGCGAGTATAGGTAATCAATAGATAAGTGGTTTAAGTAGTGTAACTCGATATTAATCATATCAAAATTTTTAGCATAAACCAAAAAATGCACAAAACACTTTTTCGAAACAATAACAAATTTAAAAATATCTCTGTAGAATGTCAGCGATCAAAGCACACGGACTGTCAACAAAATGCAAGAATGGCTCATCGACTTACGCCGAGTACAAGAAGAGATCCATGTGAAAACGTGCCACAAATATTGGCAGTCAGGACATGCATTGAGCAATTGCTCATCGGAGGACTGATCAAAAAAGTGTCTGAAATGCGGAAAGACCGTCATTTTGCCAAGAACTGTACACGGAACGGACTCTATTGCCCCACATGTAAGCAAGAGGGTCACAGGACTACTAGCTGTCCCGCAAGAAAAGAGATTCTGGAACGGTCAAAACAACGCCGCCGAACCCCACAAAGAAGATAAAATGACAAAGAATAGCACTGAGTTCCTCCAGGTCAACTTAAACCACGCAGCAAGAGCAGTTCACATAGCACTATTAATCTAGTTACATCACAAAATGGATAGCTGCTGAACTCAGACTATCGATGGGAAAGCAGCTATTCTCAGCAACAAACGGGCGACCGTCCTGAATTGTGGAAGAGGACAGTACTTGGTGTGGGTCGCAACCTTACAGCTTATAGTTTACTCGTACTCTTTTTTACCTAATATTGACATGGAAGAATTCGTAAAATAATTGTAGAACCTGACAGACAGAATGAGAGCTCACTCAAAACCGGTAGTGGTCGGGAGCGACTTCAATACCAAAGCTGTGGAGTGGGAGATTCCTTCCATAGATGCAAGAAGCTCCCTTCTGACGGAGACGTTAGCAGAATTGGATCTCTACGAGTGCAACATTGGTGATACCTCTACCTTCGAGTGAGAGAAGTCGCTAATTCAATCTTAGATATCACAGCTGTCTCCTCGAAGTTGACTGGAGAAGTCACAAAGTGGATGGTGTGGAACGAGGAAACGATTAGCGATCACCATATCTCTTTCTAGATTAGCTTGGCTTTCGAAGCTGATCAAGGTTCTTCCCACTGGTTGGACGTGGTGCAAGTTGGAAATTGCGACCTGAACCATTGAACTTTCAGTCCCACAACAGGAAACTGAAAAATTTTTTCCATAATCTTTGTGATACGGTGATGCCCAGGAAGAGCATCGTTCTCGGAAGAGAGATGTATTAGTGGTCGGAGGAGATACCCCTGGCCAGAAATAACTGTGTAAAGGCTAGACGTAACTACACAAGACTGTATAAGAGGATACCCTATCAGGAACAGACGGAGGAATCCCGACTAACACTGGAGCAAAGCAAATAATGATAGCCAATGAAAGCACTGGATTGACTTGATTGAAGAGGTGAACGGAGACGCATGGGGAAGAGCATATCATATCACCTTGACTACTGCAGTGTGGTTTATTATGGATACCTTACTGCCAACTTAAAACACAAACTACAGGTTCTTCAGAACTCTTGCATGAGATTTGCCTGTGATATTGAGTTTGGCAGCCACGTTACTCCTTTTCACAATAAATTTGGTGTCTTCAAGATTCACGCACGCTTTGAACTTCTGTTCGCTTCCTTTTTGTACAATTTGTATAAGCGTGGTAGCCCGGGGTATCTGTTGGAGTTGATGGTGAAAAGATCTGAACGCCATCAACTTGATCTTCGTTATAGCGGGAACTTGTCTATCCCGTCTCACAAGACAACTAAGTTTCAGGGCTCCTTCAAGTACCGAACGGCGGAGATCTACAATAGGTATCTGGACGTGTTCTTGACCGGCGGAACTAGCCGTTCCTTTAGAAGCGGGATCAAGGAGATTCTGATGCTTGCGCAAAATGCGTGCTAGGGTGGAACTGAAAAGCAGCTTTGCCGATTGTTTTGCCCCTTCATCGACTCTGCTTTATGAAATGTATTTATTTTCTTTTTATTGTATGTAAGAGTTGATGAATAAAGCTATTATTATTATTATTATTATTATATAGTCACCAGAAAACCAACTATCCCAGGCTTAACGGAGTTGTTACTAGAGCCATCATCCTGTGTTCTTTTCAGTGCACCTGGAGATGATCTTAGAATTTAAACAAACAAAGCCCCGAAACCGAAAGGCATGTTGGCGACCATCATATATACGCTGGCGGAGACTAGATCGAAAGTTCTCCTGGTAATATACAAAAAGTATCTGGCGAAGGACAGATACCCCGCGAGTTGGAAGATGGCAAAGATAGTGATATTGCAAAAGAGCAGCAAACCATTACACCTTCCTAGCTCGTACAGGCTAATTTGTTTTTTGTACAACGTCAGCAAGCTGTTCTTGCTAGAGATAAGCAAGACCGAGGATCTGGCAAACAGGCAATACGGTTTAGACGGTTTGTGGTTCTGGTTACCCTAGACGTTAGAAATGCGTTCAATTCTGCGAGATGAGAGCTGATCATGACGGAGTCAGAAAGACGAGAAGCTCTTGGTTTTAAAACAACGAAGAGCAAAGTCTCCAAAGAGCAGAAGCAGAGTAAGACAAGGAGAAGATTGTACGAACAACATGCAATAGCGATTCTTATAGCTACTCCAAAAAGTGTAGTTTTAGTCAGTAAGAATCTGACACTACCACCCAAAACATCTGGGTGGTGTTTTTTTGAAAATTTCTCCACTTCCATCTCACAAAAAAGCTTCACAAGAAACGGTATTAACAAAGATATCATCTTGAAGATGACGTCTTGGAACGCCAACGATCTGAATAACAAAAAACTACAAAAACTGCTAAATTTCGCTTTAATAATTATGAGCAAAACCTACCTGCACGCATTAACAAAAGCAAAGCTCCTAAATTAAACCTTCATAGAACGGACTGATCAAACAGAAAAGGCGGTGGTATGGCAATCTACATGAAGAAAATCTTCCAGCATTACGAAATTCTAACACCAGGACTGAACACACTGGAAACAACAACGATAGGTATAAAGTCTTAATTTCTTGCAAATATTCTCAGTGTACTCCTCGCCAGAGTCCCACACCTGCTAGAGGATATTACCACACTCTTTAAAGAAAACAAGCGATTGCACCAAAAAAATAGTATTTAAAAAAAACAACTGGGTTTTCGGTTTGGACATTCCGCTACCTACGAGATATTGCGATTCGTCGAACACATTTTGTTATTCTTCAACAAGAAGGAATCAGAGGTCTTTTAGACGTGTCGAAGACTTCAACTAGATATGGCATAACGGTTTTTTTTTTCAAATTGCTTCAAGCGAACGTCCAACCAACTCTAGTGCAACTGATAGCATCGTATCTGAAAGATTGGAAATTCAAGATTAAGTTTGAAAGGATCTGCTTCTTGGAAAGGAATATTACAGTCGAGGTTCTGCAAGGCTCCCCGCTATTCTCTAACCTCTTCAACATATATGTGAACAATTTACTAAAGACTGCAAGAACTACAAAAGCACTATACGCAGACGAACCACCTTCGCAACCAGCTCCGTAAGCCCCGGAATAGCCATCAATCGCATTCAAGAAGCCCTGACACTATGGAAACCTAGTATCGCACTTAGAATATTAGTGTCAATTCGGAAAAGAGTGCGGGTGTCATGTTTACAAAGCGCATTCCTGAATTCTAAGACGTGAAAATGTTTAGCAAGAAGATTTCATGGCAAACCTCCACAACATGCCTATGCATCGTCTTGGAAAGCAAACTCTCCTAAGTAAAAAAAAATGTGTACTACCAATAAAGCAAGGAGTGCAACGAAAATATTAAATCCTGTTATCGGGAAGGGCAGTAACAAAAACCAAAACTCAAACTACAGCTCTAAAAATCAATCACCAAGCAACCTCGGTGTACATCTTCGCCTTCTCTCCCCTTTTCCCGCCTCCTCTCCTTTCTCCTCGCCTTCAAACTGTTTAAAACATCTGCCTCTGTAGAATAACAAATGCTCACTACATAAAATTTAACAGATACCTTCCAAATACAAAACCGTAGACGAATTCATTTAGAAGTTGACGGAAAAACTATACATATAACAGATGCCAAAACGTAGAAAAGCAGCTCATCTTAATAACTAAGGTAATATAAGGTAATAGTTGTGAAAGGTATCCTTCCACAATAGTTGTGAAAGGTATCCTTCCACAACTATGACATCATCTAATCTTTATTACAGATAGACCCAAAATTGAGTAGGTAAATATTGCTTAATTGGTAGCAAAGTTTGTTTGGAATATAGCTTTAACTAATGAGAAAATTTGTTTACCGAAAATAAATGATAGATATTTTTTTAATAGAAGCAAACACACTGAGCGACAACTAGGCCCCAGCAAACGATTTGATAACTTTTTAGTGTTTCGGATTGGAATTGCTCCAATATATCAGTTAAAAGTTAAGAGGAAAACTTAATAAGAAGGAATAATGTAAAGTTCTCTTAAGATTTATCTAAATAAATCTGGAGTACTGCCAAGAAGCTTCGGCGGCATTTATAAAAAAATATAGATATTACTCTGATACAAGAACTCTAGGTTAACAAGGGGCAAATCAGAAGATTAAACATAGTAGAGGACTGGGAACTTATAAGCTCAATAGACACAGATCTTAGAGTAAGCATTATTGAAAAACGGAAGCATAATGCGCTGCCGCTATAGAGACCAAGTAGTAAAGACTTAATAGCAGCAAGAATGAATATCATGACCTAGTAATTGCATCGGCGTACTTTCCATATGACCAATCGGGATAACCACCTACTAGAGAAGTCAAAGATCTGGCAAGTGACTGGGAAACTAGTAACACCTAGTTGGTGCTCTGCTGCAACACGAATTTGCACCAAATTGTGTGGGATAGCTCGGGTACGAATAGCAGAGGCAAATTCTTTCTTGACTATATTTACAGTAATAATCTGGAAATAATGAACACAGGTAACGAACCTATCTTCGTCATAAAGACAAGCAGGGATGTTATAGATATAACAATCGGGACACCGATTGTATGTGGTGTGGTGAGAGAGTGGCATGTCTTTTAGAAGAGTTCTTTTCGGACCACAAATACATAAGATTTAATATTGGTACTCTGCCGTAGAAGATAGAGGAGTACAGGAATCTAAGGAACTGCAAATAGGAGCTCTTTAGAGAGTACCTAGGGCAGGGACTGGAAGATTGTCTACGTAAGCCAAAAACTCCGGCGGAGCTAAAACTGATAAATGATATTGTCACATCAGAAATACTAAAGGCCTACGAGAAAAGCTGCCCAATGAGGAAGAGGGAAGTAAAATGTGAGACCAACAACTGGTGCAGTGGATTTGCAGTTTATTGATATTCTAATACAGCGGTTCCCAATTAGTTTTGGTCGCGGAACCCTTGGACGATGTAAAAAATTTGGCGGAACCCCAAGCTCATTTGTTTACTGCATACAAGGTTGTGTACGCACACTAACCCCCCCCCCCCCCCAGTGACCAAGTAAATACAAGTATATAAATTCTTTTAATATTTGGTTTGATTTCTGGGTTACTGCCAGAAATCCTCATCCACGATTTCAACTTTTTTCTATTGACCATTGGAAAGAGGATAATTTTCTGAGTGTATTAACATAAAAATCTTTTAGGATTATGCAATAGTTGTCGAAATAACGGCATTTTAAAATTACGAAAAGCAGGGAGATGTAACATGATATACCCCGATGCGTGACGGTAACTAGCACGTTCGAATCCCTGCTTTTCATTTTGTTGACGGTACGTGTGCTTTGATAAACTCTTAATGTTGTTGTATTATTGGCGAGTTCTGTCATTTTTCAGGGATATTTTTAATTTTTTTTGCCTTACTCAACAACGGCTAATCATGCAGCCGTGTTAAAAAGTGTATCTAAAATACATGTAAAATTTACATTTTTAATTCCATTTTTTTCGAAAACTTTTACATTATTCTACAAAATTTTTGTTCTAGTATGCTTAGAAAAGTGCTCTTTTACCTATTTTCAATAGGAAAAAGTTAAAATCGTGGGTGAGGATTTCTGACAGATCCCGATTTCTAAAAGCTGAATTCTCATGTCAGGAACTGCGTCAAGTGGATTTCGATACTTTGTTTTTGTTCCTGAATATAATGAGAATCCAGTCTCACACTTGTATGTGCTCGCAAATGGTATCAAAATACGGTTTGCACGTTTGAACAACTCCGGATATTCCTTGCGCAGTTCATTCCAAAATACGCCAAGCGGAACCTCTTTAAATTTACTTCCAATTGGAAATCGCACCTAATTTCAATTGGATTTTCTAAATCTACAGCAGAAAATTCGACTGGACGTTAGCATTCCATGAATGGATTGCCATTTAATGGAATAGAAAAAAGTTAAAAAACATTATTTTAAGCGGCAAAATTTATTTTTACGCCATTTTGAAATTCTTTTTTGCGGAACCCTTGGATTTTTTAGCGGAACCCCAAGGGTTCCGCGGAACCCCATTTGGGAACCGCTGTTCTAATAATTTTAATATTTCTTTTATGGTCTGATTTAAAAATTTCAAATAGAATTTTTATTTGTTAAATAAAATGAAAATGACATGTAAAATATTTAAAATACTCATAAGTTTGTAAAAACTTAAACTATAATTATGAACATAGAAGTTCAATGGAACCCAATCGACCAACAAGAATTAGCACAAAAATTTGCAAATAACTCCACCAGTATTGGCGAGAATGATGCGAGAAAGCATCCAAAAAATTTGATTGGTAGAGAAGATATCTTTGCTGATGCCTACAAGTTTACTTCAGGTAATCAAGATAAAAACAAATGTTAAAAAATTGTAGACAGAATCAAAATAGCTTCAAAAAGTTTGTTGTTTTTTTTTATTAAAGAATTTCTTGTGGAAATTTTAATAAAATCAATAACTGTCTCTTTCCAATTTTTTGATTAACTTGTAGCATTTATGATGCATTTTACGTTACATAATAACTATTATTTTTACTGACTTAAAATGCGGCATTTTAGATGCTCCCACAAAAGTGACCAAACCTCTAAGACCGGCTCTGTAAATTAGCTAATTATATTATTTAACTACTTTAGGAATTCTAGACATCAAACAATTGATAGACATCAAACACACTTAATTAAATATATCAATCTAAAAATATTTGTAACCATGAATTTGTAAGGTATTCTCGTGTCATCTATACTTTGTTAATTTACTTAATAAATGTTATTTGATTTGATCCTTTTAGTTTTTAATAGTAAAATCATTTTATACAAATTTAATAGACTTGCCCAAACTTACTTCTAATGAAATAACATTATAATATACAGTTTGTTATATTGTAAATTTGAATTTAAATATAATGGGGGCGAAATTTTAAATTTAGTTCATTTTTGGTTACTTTAAAATACAATGATTTGACAACAGGGGTTTTAAAGAAACGGGGTGGCCATTTCCGTTAGAAATTTTTACCGTTAGGATTAAGAGGGTAAAAAGAAGAGAGACACGTTTTGACCATCGAGGTAGGAAGATCGGTTTTAATGCAGCGAATGTTTTAAAAAAGTTATTCAATAATTGAATATAAAATTATTTCAAATATATTTTAGTTATCAACAACTTTAAAATACGTAAGTTAAATAAATTTATTAATTATAATCTTTTTAAATAAGGACAGGATGGGGTATTAGAAATTTATGTAATAAGTTATCGACCACGTGGGCATGAGATTATGATTTATATATTATTATATTTAAACGGAATGGCTAATTTAATGAAAGAGATTGATTATTCATATGTGACCTAGAAGATATCTTTATAATACAAAAGATCGATGATTAGAGATTATTGCGGAAATACGAGGTAGGGGTATTTGTTTAAGATAATTAATAAGAAGGCGGTTGTTTGAAGTAGAAAAATATATAGCATTAGATAATTCAATTTAGATGAATTGCACAACAGGGGGGGGGGACGCTTAAGATTATAAGATGGCCGTGGCAACATGTCGCAAAAATGGCTGATCACTGGGAGTTGTAACCGCAGTAAGACCTGCTATGTGCCAGCAAGTTCGGTGAACATGTTGCTTGTTTTTCTTCTCTTTTTTTCAAATATATCTCAATGAGATAATACTAATTATAATATTTAAGAACTGTTATTAACAAATATTAACGAAGTTCTTATGGTTTTCTTGCGGCTACATATTAATTTAAGATGGTGACGCTAGTTTTAAGTATATGGGCGATTTATTTAGATTTTAAGAAATGACCAGTTAGATTTTAAGAAATGACCAATTAGAAATTAAGAGGACAAACTTAGATTAAGCACTGACGACATATTAATTAAGTGGTGACGATCTTAGATTTAAGTTGACGAAGTAGTAGTTAAGAGCGGACAATTTAGCATATAAGGGTTTATTATTTAAAAGATCTTACATAATATAAAATAATTTAGTTGATCATCGAAATACATATCGCTTCTTTACAAAGTTGGCCATTACATATGAATAAACAATTAAAACTTTACAGTCAGGGGAATGAATTATCAAACAGTTATTAAATCAAATTTCAAACTAAAGTATTCTGAATTAAATGATATCAAGGAGATTAACGTTGCTGGTAAATTGGTTGTTGGACTACCTTTTTCTTTTCGGCTAAATATATATTCATAGTTAAACTGAATCCTGTGTTTTATTTAATTTGTGTGTACTAATTATTCCTTCAGGTGTCCTGTCAGTGGTTACGACACTAGCACATATAAGTTTAGGTTTGACGTTAGAAACAAGGTAACGACGTTAATATTCATGGAGCCATCCGCAGATTTAAAAGGACTTGTAAGTGTTACTACAAGAGGATCACAACGTGCGAGGTTTGTTTGACGATCACAGCTTTGGTTTGGTTTGGAACTTTGATTTGAGAAGGCGGTAATTCAAATTGAAGAACCAAATATTACAAGTTGTACATACATTATTCATTTTTTTACTTTACATATAAATTGAAACTAAAAATAAATAAATGGAAAATTGTGTTGAGATTACATGCGTGTGTTCACTAAAACTAAAACTAAGAAAAAAAAACGAAAAATTCTTAAAGTACACCGAGAAATCGTAAACTGTTTCTAAATAGTAAATTTTCATGCTAATCAGGGTCTTATTATGCTTTTATTTTATTACAAATATTATTATTAAAACTACGTTACAACAGTAACAACATCAGCAGTCGAAAAAGTGTAAATGAGAAGCTAACTAGTTTTTATTGAAAAAACTAGAAGCCATCTAAGATTGAAACTGGTCACCTTTCAAGACTTAACGATTATTCTATATAGGGTGTCGCCGATACACTTTACATAAACTTAGTTGATGTTAGAGAACAACATTTTTCTTTAATTAAAACCCTCGAGAGTTAAACCTCTCAAAGAATTTTTTTTTAATTCTTCCTTCACTTTCACTTGGCCATAGCTCCAAAAATTGGTCAGTGCTTTTTTAAAAAGTGTGAAATAATTTACAAACTAGATTTTAACCTTTTATTATCTAAAATCAACAGCTTTTGAGTTATGAATTAAAGTAAGTAAAAACATGTTGAAAAATTTAAGCTTTTTTTGGTTGTTTTCAAAATCCTGTATTTTTTAAACGAAACATTTTATAAAGGTCTGACGTTTTATTTCGGATAGGAAATTTAACGAACTACAACTTTTGTCTAGTAAAAATTTTTGAAAATCCAATCCATTTCACAGAAACCCAGAAAATAATAAACAAGGCAGCTACAAAATAAAGAATTTTTTAGTTTTATTGGAAAATTAAATTACATTATTTAAGATCACCTTCATTTTCAATACACAGACATGGTTGTTTTAAAAGATGTATCATTTAATAAAATAATTTTTTAATAAAAATAAAAATTTTGTGAATTTAATTTGTTGTTTTGTAGCTGCCATGTTTATTATTTTCTGATTTTCTGTAAAATGGATTGATTTAAAAAAAAATTTTACTAGACAAAAAATGTCGTCTGTTAAATTTCCTATACGGAATAGAGTCAGATTTGTTTGTAAAATGTTTCGTTACAAGATACAGAGTTAAAAAAAAACAAGAAAAAACAACTCAAATTTTTCAACATTTTTTTACTTACTTTAATTCATAACTTGAAAGCTGTTGATTTTAGACAATAAAAAGGTTAAATCTAATTTGTAGATTGTTTCGCGCTCTTTAAAAAAGCACTAAGCCAGTTTTACTGTAAAATTAATATTTTCGGGGCTATGGTCATGTGAAGGTGGAAATTTAACAAAATGTTTTAAAGAGATCTAACTCTCAAAGGTTTGAATTTAGAAAAAAAATTTTATTAAATATTTTTCATAGAAAAGTGTTTTCTATCACCACCTAATTTATGTAAAATGTATCCAGGAACACCATGTACATATTTTTTTTATCAAAATGAGGATGGGAGGCAAACTTCACTTTTAACAAATTTGAAAGATTTAAGTACAGGTATAAATTTTTGCCAAAACTATAATTTGGTTAAAAACATTTTACAGAATACCGCCTATTTTTCCTGGGGAGTATTAAAGCTAGGAATCAAATTCGAATAATTTAACTATTCGAATATTTGAATATTCAAATCCAAATAATATCTCAACGAAGTAATTTGAATATTTCAATAAATAATAATTTTCAGGCTAAAAAAAAGGCCGAGAATAATTTTAAGTATGGTGGGATAAATTACAAATAAATATAAACAAACACGACTACTTCCCTAAAAACTATAAAATAATTTAAACAGGATAATAAATAAATAAAAATAATAAATAAAATTTATTTAAGTTATAAATAAAAATAATAATTTTTAAAATACTTGTTAAAGAGAAATTGGTATAAAGTACATATAAACAATTGATGATAGTCGCGCGTACTGTATTGACCAATCAATTAACCCAGATTCAAAAATTCGGCAAAATATAGATAACCTCAGGTTTAATATTTGAATCTTCTTCGAAGTTTTTGAGACGAAATATAAAATTATAAAAGAAAATCTGCTACATAAAATATTATTTTTCCTACGGAAATATTTAACAAAAAGTTACCCTAATATTTAAAAAGTCTTGTTAATTTATTCATACGCGTCACTAATTATATTTGGAGGTACTGAAATTTCTTAAACTTTTAACATTTTTAAACAACATTTTTCAAAAAATTGCAGTTTAAAAATTATTATCTCTATCTGCAATAATCTGTGAAGAAATTAATAAATTTGAATAATAGGTTTAATGAACCCATTTCAACTATAGATTTTAACTTACCCATTTTACATAAACATACTTTTTATATTATAATCTGGAAATCTGGAATTACTAGAAATAGATCCACCTATATTTTTACTTCTCTGGGTTATTCCAGTGGTCGGTAAACTCTTTAGTTGAGAAAGCCAAATATCAACAATGCAACGATTGAAATTTCTTTTGAGAGTCAAATTTTTTGGTTATCTTTTTTTTTTAAATTAAGTAAAATTTTTGTTTTGTCTAAGCGGAACATTTTTTGCTAAAACGGAACTGTAAGTTATACCAACCCCAAAAACGATATAATATTACTATTACACTGTTTATATACTTACACATTACACTAAAAAACAAAAATTTGCACGATTTTTTACTATTTATTAATTTTTTGCGGAAAAATTTCTCGTTCAGATCTTTATTTTGTTTCGTTACTTCTAGGTATAACATGCTTAACAAAAGTATTTTTATATTATTTATTTATAATATACGTAACATATTATGTACGCAAAAATGCACCTAGATATTTTACATAAGAGATTATAATGAATCAATATGTTTTATAATAAAATTAATCACCAAAAAATATTTATGGGCATATTTAAATAAAAAGTAAAGAAAATGTTTTTTTTTTCTTTAAAATAAAGTTGATTTCGATGTAGCTGCGAAAATAATTCCCAATAGAGGTGATTATTGCCCGAAAGCCTGTTAAAGATACGGCTTTCTGAGCAACAATCAAAACTACTCAAGAAAATATTTAAAAAAATCATTAGTATTGGTATGGATGATTTAGCTATAACATAAAATTATAAAAATTAGAAATAAATGTTTAAACAAGTACTCAAAATTATTGTAACAAATATTAAAGTTCTGGTCAAAAGCTATTCAGCACCACCCACATATCCAGAGGTAAAATAGGCGTGTCAATATAATAACTTGATTTTTGTAGTATCAAAATTAGTCTGAAATGAACCCTGTAAAGCAAAAATTAAATTTTCATTAATTAAAATAAAATACACATTTAAAAATTAGTAATTTATAGAATTTAAAATTGGTTATAAAATTTATTTTTAGGTTTAATTAGGTTTTGCTGTAAATCAAAGAAAGAATAAATATTTTTTTAATTAAAATAAAATACATTTACAAATTAGTAATTTATAGAATTTAAAATTAATTATAAAATTTATTTTTGGTTTAATTCGTAAATAAAATATATTTTAATTTAAAGTTTTCATAGCGTTTAATCAATTTAATTTTTCACTTAACTACGAAGCGATGAATTTATGTATCCGCATAAAAATGTTCAAATAAATTTAAATAAAATTAAGACTCCAATTTAAAATTGTTTATAAATTTAGATGAGCAAATTATAATTATTAATTTAAATTTGTTTCTTTATCTATCGTTGAAATCTCTTCAACTTCTTTTAACCAACGCACTTTATGTTCTGTTCAATGTTTAATTAGGTTACGTTATCTTACGTTATCTTTTTTATTATAGATATGGTCAACAATTTTGAAGTTATTTAAACAAATGTTCATCAAAATGTTTTCAATATCAGAATGCGAAATGAATTTTATATTATACGTCAGAGACGTGCTAAGTATTCACTTCTGTTTGGAATGGAATTAAATATGCATGTTGTTTTAAGAATATAAAATTAGTACCGTTGTCACTTGTCTGGTTGGGTTGACAATCTATGTAAAATTCAGATATTTAAACTGTCAACGCGAGTAACTTGTTTAAAAATATATTAGTGCTAATGTATAATGTCAATCATTGTTAGTACTTCATTGACTATTCAATGGATTTATAATGCACTTGGACCTCGACATGACTCTTGCATTGGACGCCATATCAACTGCTAATCTGATGAATTTTAGATATGTAGCTGTCTGACAGTTAAATATCAAATTTTCTTTTCCATGATCTCTTTTTTCAGCCAGTTTCGAATTTGCGATATTTAGTGCTAAAAAATAAATTTATATTATTAAAAATAACATAGCAATAATTATATTTTTATTTTATATTGTTATTATAAGTACCAATTAATTTAACTAGTGCGTGGATACCAGTGGAACTTATTTTCAAATATACAAAAAATAGAGTTTTGCTATTATATGGATTTTATTGATAAAAATTCATCGTGACACTAAATCCTGACAAAAAAATTATCTATTATATCGACGAATTATTACGAAAAAAATAATAATTCGTCGATATAGAATGATTTGTCTTCGCAATTATCCGTTTTTGTTTTAATTTACCACAAGGATTTATTTATATATGTACAAAAATCTAATCTGTCTAAAATAGAAAAAATGGAGATGGAGTTACGTTGGTTTTATCTATTTCATAAATTTTTAAAGCTTTCATTTTAATCATAACTAGAGGTTATTTAAACGCTTTCCAATTATACAATGTTATATTATATTTGCCATGAGGAACAAGCTAATTTATTCAACGTTAATCAAAGTCTCGTTAATCTATTCACGACTGACACCGACGAATAATCAAAAATTTTTGAAATACCTAGTATAATACGTTCAGGATCCAGATTGAAATTATTAAGGTCCGATTCCTCAGAACACCGTGATGCTGGGACAAAGTAGCGATTTTATAAAATAAAAGAAATAAATAAATAAGTTCATAAGTTTTAACAAAACTTCATATTTGAATCTGGGTTTTGCTATAGTAGCATTCTAGAAGCCTACTATTAATTTTCGGGTTTCCTAACTAGGTTAGCATTCCACTAGAAAAAATAATTTGTTTATAGAACAAATACTTTTTTAGTAAAATAAGAGAAAGATAAACAAATTTTAACTAAAAGCTATAGTATTTAATTTAAAATTGCAAATTTTGCTATAAATTAAAATTTCCACTTAAATTATATTTTTGTTATATTACTGATAATGGATAACTTTCTAGATTCTAGGTCTATGGATTTATTTTGGAAAGCTTCAGCAGGATATTGTGTTAACCAAATTAATAAAAAGTTTTCTTTCATTGCTCATAGCATTGGATTATTACTACATATATGTAGTAATAATATGTAATATATAGTAATAAGGATTCTTGTTATATTATTTAGTAATTAATTGTTATTTTTGGAAACTTTTATTAATTTTGAAACCCCTGTACATTACTTTAATATATAGTAATAAGGATTCTTGTTATATTATTTAGTAATTAATTGTTATTTTTGGAAACTTTTATTAATTTTGAAACCCCTGTACATTACTTTAAAATAAATGTTTTGCAATTTGGTTAAGATGCTGCTAATAGGGATTATCGAAATAGATCTGGATCATTGCGTTCTGTCTTGGAGTATATTAGAGTTTCATAAAAATTAGAAAACTTGCAACGCTTTTTCAATAGGTATCTTTTAGGGTAACTGGGTAACCATAATCACTTTTAGTTCAAACGAGGACCTATAAGTTATAACCAGGTGAGACATGAGAGGGGTTATATCAATAAAAAAAACCGCTGGTTTTTTAATAATATGAAGGTTAACCAAAACGGATCTAAAAGATGGGCTGGACACTTTGACTGTCTCTAAAGACCAGAAAATATTTTTAGGTTTTTACAATTAAAATAATTCAAATAATGGTATCTGGATTATAACAAATTCAGACTAAAATTTTATATACAATCTACAAAATGAGATAAAGGTTGCAGACTGCGATTGAATTTTTAATACAAAAAATTTGATAAAAAAATTGCTAAAAAATTAGAAAAGATTTTGCTTTTGTTTAATAAATTTCACTTATGGGCAAATTTATTTATTTAAATGGGATTATTACATAATTTAATATAGTTGATTAATAACTTCTTTACTAAGTATACATTTTTTATTTACTCACAAGCAATGTGTAAATGAACCTTGGGTATATCAATACATAATTATTGTTATTATAATATAGGAATAATGAATAGTTTTTAATTTTTTTAACTAACACTAAAAAAATAACAAAGCTTAGATTCACCGAATAAAATTTAAATTAATATCTTGTTATACTAATTAAAGCTTCATTTTTCAAGTTATTAAAAAAATATATCAGAAAATCTAAACCGAGTCGCTAATTAAAAATTTAAATATAAAAAACTTGTTTGTATACACTAATTAGTTGTAAAAATTACTTCTAGAAAACAAAATAAATATAAAAATTGAACATTTAAATAAATTTTGGTAAAAATTTAACGAATATTTTTGCCAAAAAAAATTACTTTAGTTTGTTGATTGCAATAATGTTTGATCCTACAAATTCACCAATCGGAGCTTAATTAGCTGAAGTAGTTAAATAATCCTTTTAAATGTTATGTAAAACCAGTTCTAATATTATTTATTTATAGGAAGGCTAACTCGAAGTTGTATTACATTAACAAAACTATGTTTTAATAGTCACAACTTTAAATAATTGATTGTAAAAATTTAGAAGAATTATGTGATAAATAACCTAATTTAGTGTTATTATGCAGTCGTTTGGTCAATGATATTAACTAAAAATTGGTAAATAACTAATAGACAATAAATTTGCCATTATTAATATAAAAATTAACATTTTAAAATGTGCTGCATTTTAATTGCATTCATGGACACAATTTTGTAAGAAAAATGTTGTTTTATTGATTTTTGCATATTATTTTATGATCAATTTTATAAACATTAGAATATAATACATACTAACAAATATTGAAAATTAAATTTTAAACAGTACCTTACATTATACAATGCTCAGAGTAATTATCATCGTTTTTATTAATCCACTAGTTAAATCTTAATTGAATTTTGTAATTCAATTGTGCAATTCAAATAACACCATATTTCGAATATTTTAAACAATAAATTAAAATTTTTATTTTAAGTTTAAAATTAGAAAATGCTTTAGAAAATGTCATAGTTTGAGGTTAGAGGGTAATTCACCATTAACACAGTAATTTTAAAAAAATCTAAATTATACTATACCTTATTATTTTGTTAAAAAAAACAAATTTAACAGAAAACTAAACTTTAAAAACATAAAATAAAACCAAAACAACAAATAGCAGAAATAAATCACAAATAGGAAAAAACACAAAATAAAGGCGCGTTCAAAACTAATTTCACAAAGTCACAAATTTTGCACACTTTTTGGCATTGTTTAAATAAATTGGTCATCATTTGTTTGAAGTTGGATTTGAAGTTGCAAGGTATCGCACGTGGTACTACATCCGTTTTCGAACGGAAGTGGTGCTTTTGTAGTACAATTATACTATGCGCAAATGGCTGGAAGGTAGCGGTCTTTTGATCTGGGTGGGCACCCTCTCTGGGTGATTTTAACCCCCATTTGACCATTAAAGCTCCGCCTACGTTCACCTACATCAAAATGGAGTCATATTTAAATATTAATTTGCAAATTTACCCCATTATCAAAACATTTATCTGCTAACTTAGAATTCGGTTGTTTTATATTTTTTTACGGAACTGCTAAAGAATTCAGTTAGGGGTAGGGGTTTTATAGAATATAACAATGAACGGATTAAAAAGATTCTCACCCCATTTTTTAAAATAAACTTTTATCCGCTATACCTGGCCAAGTTATATATTATATTTATTTTACCAGGTTTATGTTACTTATCAAGTTAGATATATTATAGTGTAGACACAGAATCACTCTTGTGACAATTTTCTAAAATATAACTAGGTATAGGGGTATTAAATTAATTTTAAAAAAGTTGGTGTTAAAATGACAAAAAAGTCGATCACATTTAAATTTATAACAAAATATTTTGGAAACGTAAGTAAAGTATTTTAAAATTTTTTTAGTTAAATATTTTTGTAGTACAGCTCTGACAATTTAAATTTTTTAAGAAAAGTTTTTAGGAAGTCTGACAATGTGCTCAAAATGTGCAGACGAGGGATGATTTGGTTTCAGTTACCGTACCTTTCTAGTTTCCTAACCAAATGAATCATATCATTCTTTATACTCACCCCGATAATCTTTTTATCTCGAAAAAATCTCAAACTACGATAAACTGTAATCATACAATCAAAATAAAAAGTACTGCCATGTCACAATATAATTTTATAGAAACAAAAGTTAATAAAAGAATTCAATTGAAACATAAGTTAAGTTTTTTATTTTTTTACGTTTTTTCTCTAAAAATATTAATAGTACCTATATTTAAATATTTGTTCTAACCTAATATACATTTCTTTTATTTATTAGAAAAATTTGATTTACGACATATTTTATTTTGAACAACTTTTTTAATTTGTTCTGATGAGTTCCATATAATTTCTAAAATTTATAGCAATCTTATTTTAATATAATATAAATTAATATAAAATTCAATATAGCACAATCAAAATTTAAGGGGCACCTAGGGCGGTCATAAAAGAAAAAATAGCATGGAGGCCATGGCCCCTTCTAAAATAACATATTAGTATTTTGAACCAATATCCTAAGTTATATTTTTCATAATTTTGGTTATTTTTTTCCTTTTCAGGAATTAGAATTATGACCGTCCGAGTGGTACTAATATTTTGGTATAGTCCTCTATGACGTTACGACGATGGCTTCTTACCTTGAATTTCATATTCAGAATTTTTATTAATTAATTAAGGTTAAGATAAATATCATATTTAAACATTTCTGTTCTGTATGCAATTTATAAAATTATAGTTCAAACAGTGAATTTATTCATAAATTTGAAAATCAAAAAAAAAATATTAATTATACATTTAGAGGTGCATAATATTGTTTCAAAATTGTATGCATATTATATAATTGTTAATAACAGTAACAGAAATAACAATTGACAACATAGTAATTTGCCAATAAAATGAAAAAATTTGGTCATATTCGATAGAATATTTTTATCTTATTTACACAAAATGTTTTAGAATTAATTCATTTCTTCGAATCTCACATATAAAAATTTAAAACATAAAAAGTACTATAAAAGAGACCTCTGTGAAGTTGGCCTCCCATCTATAGCATTTTGGTATAAAAAAATATGAAACCGTCAGGTTTTGAAAGATCCCCAGGTTTCATCACTATATCAATTTTAGTTTTTTCAAAACAAAATTATTTAATTTTTGAAAAATGCTTTCCATTTACACGCTTTTGATCAAATAAAAATATAAACCGGTAGGAAATCGACTGGTGAGGATTGGTCGCGTATATTTATCATTAGGTCGTCATTAATTTCTTACTGCTGATTTTCAACATACCAATATTTTTGTTCATCGAACTTTAATTAATTTTAAATAATCAAACTAAACAAAATGTTAAAATAATTAATTTTAACTGTTAAGTAAAGAATACATAATTACATAGAAAAATAATATTTAAAAAAACAATAAAATCAACAAATTAACATTTAACAGGTTTGGACTAAAAATATTTGAATAAATAAGAAATGAGTTTTGAAAAAATTACTAGAAAAATAATAGAAAATTAACCTAAAAAATGAATTTTTTAAGTCTATAGTGTGGTAGTTCCAATATTCTTAGTTCAAACCTGTTAAATGTTAATTTGTTGTTTTTATTGTTTTTTAAATATTATTTTTCTATGTAAGTATGTATACTTTATTTAACAGTTAAAATTTATTATATTAACATTTTCTTTAGTTTGTTTATTTAGAAAAATAATATTTAAAAAAACAATAAATTTTCTTCAAAATTTATTTCTTGTTTATTAAAAACCAATTGGGAATTTACATTAACTAAACGCCATCATACGTTTAAAATATTAACTACGTTAGGCAGTATAACCCTATACTTTGCATAAGTTATTTCTTATGGTAGATACGTGTGTTTCTTAGGTAATTTGGTGAAATTATTACATGAAGTCGTGTATAATAGTTTATAATGTGTTCACATGTGTACGTTTCTAATACAAAACAATCATGTTATACTGCCTAACGAAGCCATTTTGCCAAAACGGTGGCGCCCTCATCGGTAAGGTAAAATCCCAATAGAAATTACAATAATTTACATTTAACAGGCTTGAATTGAGAATATTTGTATATACTACTACTAACTACCACAATATTCACTTAAAAAATTTATTTAATTAATTTTTTATTAAATTTAAATATTGTATTTTATTATTACAATATTAATAATTATTTCTTAATAAAAAATTTTCAAAGAAACCTTTTTGTCATTATTTTTTATCACAAAAATTTATTTTGTTTATGGCTTTATAATTTAAAATGAAAGTATATATCCTAAAAACCTAAGTTTAATCTATAGACTGTGCATATAGCAAAGTTAGCACCGTACTAGAATATTATGCTCACAGAACCATGAGTGCCAAGTGTAAAGTTCTAAAATTAAGTTAAAGAAGATGATGAGCGATGAACTTCTTGGCGAAGTGGAGTTCCACGGCGAAATCCGTATATCTCTTTCAACGGGTGTGGGCGGCGGGCATTGAAATTTTGTAAAGTGTTTTTTTCTCTTTTTTAGCACTAGGTTTGGGTCCTGAGAAGGGTTATAGTGGTTATCGTACTATGCGCGTATAATATTAAAACCCGCTTCCGAATTAAAGAAGATTATCGTGAAAATATTATATTTATAATATCGTCAATTAGTATACATAATTATAGTGCAGGGTGTCTCCGGATACACTTTACATAACTTAGGTGGTGATAGAGGGAGCAAACTTTTAACAAAAAAATTTTTTTTATTCAAGTGTTCGAGTTAGACTTCTTTAAAGAATTTTTTTTAATTTTCACTTTCACGTGGTCATTGCCCGGAAAATATCATTTTTTAGTAGAAATGGATTAGTGCTTTTTTAAAGAGCGTGAAGTAATCAATAAACTAGATACAAACATTCTTTTTGTCTAAAATCAACGGCTTTCGAGTTATGAATAAAAGTAGGTAAAAAAATGTTGAAAAATTTGAGTTTTTTTTGTTTTCTTTTCTTTTCAAAACCTTGTATCTTTTAAGCAAAACATTTTACAAAAAGATCTGACACCCCATTTCAAATAGGAAATTTAACGGGCTACAACTTCTGTCTAGTAAATATTTTTGAAAAACTAATTCCTTTCACAGAAAATCAAAATGGGCAGCTACAAAACAAAAGTTATGTAGTTAGTTATGTAGTTGATAATTTGCAGTGGCTTATTCGGGATTCGCAATAAAGTATAACATATTATATAAAAATAAATTATAAATGAGATTATTTCAAGATATGTAAACTGAAAAGTCAAAATGAACATTTTGGTTCATTTTGACCCGCGGCAAAAAAGTTTCCGACGCCTGAGTTAGTAGGTAGCTACATAATATTGTTTATAGACAACCAGGGGATGGTTATGGTCTGATGCTTAAGATTCGACTACCAAGTGGAGATCTTTGGTTTGAGCCCGAGTAGAGCAAGAACTTTATTCTAGCCGTCCTTCCTCGGCAGGCAATGGCAAACTACCGAGATAATCTGCTTTGGAAACCCTTCATTTAACGAAGTGGTCAGGATTGGTTTTACTGTCTATTTTCTTTGCGTAAGTCGGATAATTCTATCCAATATTCACCGCTTAAAAAAAATTAATATTTTTTTATGAACGACGAGAAACTAACCTGACAAATAAACCCCAGCGAAACTAAAACCAAATTAAAAGAGGTTGAACTAAATCTTTGCTTCAAAGATATTGCCAGCACCGTGTGAAGATTACTTAGGAAGGTAAAAGGCTCATTACAGTAAGAATATCAGTAATCGCGATATTAATTTCTTTGTTGATTTTAAAGGTAAAAAAATCGTGTTTTCTCTTTAGTTTACGAGTTATGGATTTTTGAAAATAAAGCAGCGCTTTCACTAGTTTACCGTTAGCGCTTCTTGCTACAAAAAATGGTCCATAATGGTACAGTAATATTGGTAATTCGTTTCGAAAAGCATGTAATTTATTATCTGAATTAATTATATTTTACAATTTTATTGTGCTTTGTTTATTTATTTAAAACAGATATTATTATTTGAGCATTTTTAAAAGTACTACTGTTTTATTAATTTATTATTTTAATTTATTTATATTAATTTTCGTTACAGAACACATTTATTAGGACGTTATACCATCCTAATGAATAATCCTTGAAAATAAAAATGTATTTGTATTATATCTGTATTATAATTCAAATAAATAACTTACTATAGAAATTACTGCCTAAAAGTTGAACACCACAAGATTTGTAAAATTATTTAAAAAAAATCGCGTTTTTATGCTACATTATGTAGCATATAGGTACCTACCTATTATTCTTTTTGAAGGTTTACAATCAACCATGATATGCGTAAAATTTTGTATTTTACCATCATTTGGGCTTATTTTGAGGGTTAAAACGTTGACTTTTGCAAATGATTTTATTAATCGAGATGAATAAACTGAAAATTCAAGGGGAATCTATGAATCAATTTATGACTTTTTTAATTTTTAAAATCGCCACATGGCTTTATATATTAAAAATTTATTGTATAACTTTAATATAATTATTGTTAATATATTTTTTATAAAATTAATTTTTAAATTTTATATCAAATTGAAATAAAATTTAATTCATAACTTACATAATATTTGTTCAAAAACTATTGAAATGTATGATATAGTTTGTTCCATACTGTTAACATTATGTTTCGAATTTCGGATTCTCATCAGACAAATCTGAAAAAATTATTAAATTGATGGAAAAGTTATGCAATTAAATTCAATACTTCATTAAACGTCAGTTATTTTGACTTTTGTAAAAACAAAATTATACCTACTTGAAGCCAAAGTGAATAAATAAACTTATTTTGAAAAATTCTAAACCGAACAACTAAACAAACTAAAAAAAAATATTTTTTATTTTTTGTATTTAAATTTAAAACATAAATACTATTTTAATATAGTATTAAGTATTCTATTTATACTTTTATTTACTTATAATAATTATCAATTATTAATTTGTACCTAATGGTGTACTGTGAACGTATTATCAATGGGCCCTTTGTACTATTGTAAGAACTACGTCAATTTAATAAATACAAATTATACAGGATATCTCCGGATAAGCTTTACATAACTGAAGTAGTGATAGAGAACACTTCTCTAAGAAAAATATTAACAACATTTTTTTTATAAATTCAAACCGTTCAGAGTTGAACCTTTTTAAAGCATTTTTTTAAAATTTCCATCTTTACATAGTCTTAGCCCCAAAAATATAAATTTTTCAGTAAAAATGATTTAGCGCTTTTTTATAGAGTGTGAAATAATCTACAAATTCGATTTCAACCTTTTATTGTCTAAAATGAACGGCTTTCGAGTTATGAATTAAAGTAAGTAAAAAAATGTTGAAAAACTCGAGTTTTATCTTTTTTGTTTTCTTTGAAAACCCTGTATCTTTTAAACAAAACATTATACAAAACATGTTTGGATTACATTTTGGATAGGAAATTTAACGGACTACAACTTTTGTCTTGTAAAAATTTTTGAAAAACCAATCCATTTCACAGAAAATTAAAAAATAATAAACAAGACAGCTACAAAACAAAAAATTAAATACACAAAATTTATTAATTAATAAATATGAAATATGTAATAAGAAGAATGATTTTGAAATATTACATGAAGCACACTCATGGTCGAAGCACTGTTTTTCCTTAAAAATGTTTTCCTTAAAAATGTTTTCCTTAAAAACCTTAAAAATGCTGCAATTGTGGATTCCAGTGTTCGACAGATGTTGGATATGTGTTGCTCAACTCTAATCGTGTTGGAGGTGAATGCCCAATGTTCTTACCAATGAATGTTCAGCAGCAGTCCACTGGCAGAAAGTCATCTAGTTGCCTCAGCAAGTGTTATGTCCGATAATAAATTTACTAAGTCAAATCAATTTAATAAATTATCAATTTGTCAATTATCAATTATTCAAAAATTAATTCCTTCGACGTATTAGTATATTCCAATGTGTGATTGGGTAATAGATAAGCCAATAGACGAGACACAAACCTTTTGTAATGAAGTGCCATCTACTTTAGTTTTTATTATTTGTTTTGACATTATCTGATTATGAAATTTAATTCATTTATTATCTAAAATAAATTTGTGAGAATAATACACCCAAATCTTGTAGTTTTATAAATAGTACTTGCAAATAGTGCATCGAAGAAAGTAGTGCAATTCAATCCATTTCAATGGTTAAGGAAAAATTTTACAATACATTTTATGTCATGGAGGAACAACCTACTTGGTAAGGCTTTTATACTTATTTATGAATTTTATTTCTGTTATTTTATTGAAATTGGCATCCATATATTCCTTTAAAAATTAATGTTAGTTATGAAATGGCATATTAAATTAACTAATAAAATATTGTAACATAACCTCGAAAATTAACGCCTGCGCTTTATACCACCTGTTTTAAATTAAGGCAGTGTCTAGACAGCCGGAATTGATAATAATAATGTATTTCTTTATTTTTCGATGTAAAAGAAGTGAACTAGCGGCAAGTTAAATGGATGACTGTTTAATTCCAATAAAATTTCATGTGTTAAAAATAGGAAGAAATCTTTTCTTTTATTAAGGTTTGAAACTTTTAAAAAGACGTAGCTAAAAACAAAATAAATGTGAAATAAAAAATGTTGAGTCTTTACAAAATTTGATTTTAAAAAAGATATAATCAGGGCCGCACCTATGAACTGACGATTAGAGGAGAGGGTCATTTAAGTTGAATGAAAATGAACTTTGGACCTTATGTAAATAAAACAACAGTTAAAATTAATCTACGATTTGAAGTTTCTATTTTCTTCTTTTTCTTTGAGATCGATAAGCAAAAAATAACAGAAATTAGTGCCAGTGACTATAAATTTTAGGCCTCTCGCAAATATTATTTTGGGGGCATACAGTAAATGTAGGAAATTCTGTGCTTGTATGGAATAGCTACAGTGATTTTATAGAGATAGTAAGTGCAATAATGGCCCCTAAATCGGTGCAGGGTGTTGCAAAACTAAAAGAATTTTCAAAAAAGGAAAAAGCTTAATTTTCCCAAGAAATTTGGCATATTTTGAAATTAAAAGTTATTCCGTTTCTTCGTTTACTACATACAGGGTCTCCCGTGACCGTGGAGAACCCTTGAGGTGGCGATAAAAGACACTTTTCTAAAACACATTTTCAAATAAAATTTTGTCCAAGTTCAAACCCTTGGGGGGTACCTTCCTTTAAAGCAATATTTTGAAGTTCTGATTTCAAACTGCCATCGCTCCGATATTATCGATTTTTTAGACTTAATGAATTATAACTTTTTTAAAGATTATTCGTTTAAGAGATACAGGGTTCACAAGAACAGTAAAAAAAAATAAGAATTTTTTTAACAATTTTTATTATAATTTAATTTATAACTCGAAAACCGTTTATTCTAGACGATAAGGGGATATAACATAATTTGTAGATAAACAAATGATCTTTAAAAAAGGTCTAATTTATTAAGTTTAAAAAATCAATAATATCGAAGCGATGGTCGTTTTAAATCAGAAATTTAAAATATTGCTTTAAATTGAGGTATCCTCCAAGGGTACCTCAGGGGTTTGAACTTGGACAAAAGTTTTATTTAAAAATGTGTCTTAGAAAAGTGTTCTTTATCACCACCTTAAAGGTTCTCCACCGTCACGCAAACTTTCTGTATAAAAACATCGTAATCAATACTGTAGGAATTGCCAGTGATTTTATACATTCACTGATCAAACTAGTGAAAGTAAGAAATAAGACATAAATTTACTATAGGAAATGTAGAAAATCTACACGAATAGTACATTGCACTAATTTTAATAATAAGGAGATTGATAGAAGCCACAATAAGTTTAAAATACACAGTGGTGAATAATATAATTGAGCAAAGGGCAGGGACCTTTTAAATATTGACTGCTAATTTAGGTAAAATGACTCCACATTGCACGCAATTTTTAATGCTTGAAAGATAGCCAATAGTACCTTATGAATTTTGCGCGCAATTTAATGATAACAGTTACAACATTATTCAATGGTCAAATATTGTATCAAATTAGGTGATTGACAATAATTTAAAATTATATATTCAGAAATAAAATTAATAGGAACAGATTAAATAATAAAATGCTATTAATGTAAAAAATATGAATAGCAAACTAGCACAGGTTATTGCAATCTATAAAAACTGAGAAAAATCTGAAAAATTGTGATAAAATACAAAAAAGAGTATGGTACTGTCTGATGCACAAATCTCAAATTTTATAAATACATTAAACTTCAATATCAATAAAACTTAATATCTATAGGAAATTCCCTAGAATTGCTCACATCCCGAAGGCACCCATGTAAAGGTCAAAAGAGGTCGTAAGCAAATTTCTAACTAAACAACATTGTAATGTAGTTTAGTTAGAAATTTGAAATAAAAAAAAAAGATAAAAGGGAAAAATTATATTTTTCTTGCTTTTTCAAAAACTTATTATTCTTATAATCAATCATAGTATGGAATGTTTGTAATGTAATAACAGTGGTGTGGTGTTTCGTATCAGTCCCTCATTCATAAAATTAGGTGGTCAGTTGGTCCGTAGTGGCTCAATGGTCAGGTTTTATTGGGGGTCAAGTGATACTTCCTATATCCTACTTACCTGATGTAATTATTATTATATTTAATTTTTTTTTGCATATCAATCAATGTCTTATTGTGTCCATAACTTTTGTGGAATTTATATTATAATATTACATAATTTAATATTGTGAGTGTAAAAGTGCTATGTTTAATAAAAATCTAAATATTTTTAATAAGTTATTTAGCTATCATAAACAAACATTTCCATGGCAATAAAATTAAATCGTTTTATTTGAATTTTAGAATTATTAAAAAAATATCACAAAAAAATAATCGGTTAAAATTAGCGTTCGTTCAACGAATAATATTTTCAATTTTCATTTTTTTTTTGATTATTTTATTAGACGAAATATTATCGTTTCGAATACAATCAGAAAATATGTACATATTCAGTAATATTTGGAATATAAATTTAATTCAGTGATTGCTGTAAAATAAATCTCTTAATTATTTTTTAAAACATTTTTTTAGAAGTGCAAAAATTATATTTCAACTCTTTTTTTCTTAAGTTATTTCAAACTTTTGTATTAAAAAACAAGTTTAAAAACAACCCTTTTACCAAAATTCAATAGTACTAAAACCAAAAAACCCAATTTTGTATTTTAATTTAAAATTTTTATTTTGATCTCATCTTGGAGAAAAATCACGATCAATCATTTCACTAATTTATTTCACAGTTACCGGCCACAAATTTAAGGAACAAAAATTTAGATACATATAAAATATAATTTATAAAAAGAAAGAATTGTGATCAAACGTGCAAAGATATTTTACTTTAGAGTAAAATTATAACTCAAAAAAGATTGGATTTTGCTTATTAATTTCGATTTTACAAAACAAAAACTGTTTGGATAATTTATACATAAATTAAAAATCTGAGGGGCAATGTCCTTTGACATATTTATGTAAAGGTGACGAATTATTTAGTAGTAAGTTATGGTTAATATATTTAGTATATTTCGTCTCTGCCAGGACGAGAGCAAAAATTTATTTATTCTACCTGCTCTACCTGGGATGTTCTAAAAAAGCACCGAGAGAGAGATAAAGTACGCAGATTCAAATGTGACAATATAGCTACAGTTTCTTTATATAAAATTAATGACATAAATTTTTTAATGTGACATTTGTAGAAGCCCTATTGTATTTTTAAAATGTTTCTATTCCCCGTGGTTTTTTAATAAATATTTTAAAATTGTAAAAATGCATAGAGATTAAAAATTAAATTATTTTAAAAATTGAATGTAATAACTTGCGCCAATTAGGTTATTTTATGTCAAATTTGGTTTTTCAGTTGTCAGTTACAAAACGTTGTAATTCATAAGCCAATTTTAAACTTTATGTTGCAATTTGTGCACGAATAGTAAAATAATTAATAAGTTAATGGCAATAAAAGCATAAAAAAAAGAAAGCGTTGAATCAAGATTTAAGATGTTTGGTAAGAGGAAAGTCGAGATTAAGGCATCGGGTTCCGCAAGTTTGGTTCAAGTTAGTGAGGAAAGGTAGAAAAATGTTAAAAAATTAGATGAAGAACACAAACTGCGATATGGACAGGTGTGAGTGGATTAACAAGGCGACACCCGGTGTACCGTCACATTCGCGTAACCCATTATAGCTGATTGCGATCTTTGTTAGCTCGTGTAGCAAATGCACTCGCACCTGGACCTCACCCCTCTCGTACTTGTTTTAAACATACATCTAAAGCATAAAAAACCGGGTCGAATGGAATATTTGGGGATGCTTTTGTGAATGGGGTAACATAATGGAATCTGAGACGCAGAGCTACCCTTAGTGCACCCTTTTGATACGCGATGATGCTGCAACCATCAGAAAGACCTTAACGGTTGTTGTCTGCTACCTTTAAACTTTTTTATACTAAACGTTGACCTACATTGTCAACTTTTTACAATTCATTCTATTGATAAATAGGTAACTCACACATATACATCTACCTAAAAGTTTAATTCAAAATTAGCAGTCACTAACAAATATCAAATTCGTTGGCATACATTCCCATATGCTAAATGATTTGTTAAAGCTAAAAGCAAATCATTGTTGATTTTAATTTAATTACAGTTGATACCAAAGCATTGTCCTGCACTTCCTGCACTTATTTTAATCAAATTTTAAAATATCACCTTCATTTCAAGATATTTTATTATTTATTCGGAAAAAATGGCGTTGCCTACTCATTTTTATCTCTTTAACTCGATTTAATTATTAGGTATTGAATCCAGTACATGCAGTCCAATTTTACATTCACATTTCACCTAAATCAATAAATTACCGGTTTTACTTCTTAATAATAAATACGTAATGCTACAAGCACGTAAATTATAAATCACAAAATGAATTAAACAAACAATTTTTGAATTTTGCAAACAATAAAATTATCTATAAATATAGAAATTATGTTAATATATTACTTACTGTAAAATTCAAAGACCTAGCTGAAAGAATTACTATCATATTTTTAAAATTTTTCAGAAATTTATTTTAAAATTGTGGAAATGCTTTAATAATTCTTTCTATTCGGAGTTTTGAACTTAAAGAAAGAAATTTCATAGAAAAAAATTTTTTTGATACAAAATTTTTTTAATAATAAATATGTAAGTTACAAGTAAATTTTAAATCACAAAATAAATTATTAAGCTAACAATTTTTGAATTTCTCCAGTTGCTTTATGTTGCAAACGATAAAATTATCTATAAATATATAAATCAGATTAATATATACTTACTTTAAAATTCAAGGACCTAGCGGAAAAAATCACTCTCATAATATTTTTTAAATTCTTCAGAAATTTATTTTAAAATTGTGGAAATGCATTAATAATTCTTTCCATTCGGAGTTTTGAACTTAAAGAAAGAAATTTCATAGAAAAAAAAATGTTTTTGATACAATATTTTTTTAATAAAATGGTTAAGGTTATTAACATGTGAATATTTTTTATAAAATTAATTTTTACATGTTACATGAAATTGAAGAATAATTTAATTCATAACTTACATAAAATTGTTCAGAAACTATTTAAATGAATGATATAGCTTGCTACATAACTGTTAACTTTTATGTTTCGATTTTCGGAATCTCATCAGGCAAACCTGAAAAAATTATTAAAATGATTGAGAAGTTATGCTATTAAATTCAAAATTCAAACTTAACATAAAAGTTAACAGTTATGTAGCAAGCTATATCATTCATTTAATTAGTTTTTGAACAATTTTATGTAAGTTATGAATTAAATTATTCTTCAATTTCATGAAACATGTTAAAATTAATTTTATAAAAAATATTTCCTTAATAATAAATATGTAAGCTATAAGTAAATTTTAAATCACAAAATAAATTAAATTAACAATTTTTGAATTTTTTCAATTGCTTTATTTTGCAAACAATAAAATTATCTAAAAATATAGAAATCATATTATTATTATTAGTAACAGGCTGTGGTACATGTCCCCACTGCACTGAAGCTTAAGCTTATTGTGCACCCATCCGAGTTTTACTCAAAGAACTGCGTCTCTTCGACCAGGTCGAAAACACAGTTGAAGGAGATTGTTCTATCTCCTCGGTTGTTGGGTAGAGTAAACCGAGGTGACGCAGCCTGCTCCTGGCTAAGGCCGGGCATTGGCATAGTATGTGGAGTGGGGTTTCATCTTCCTCGCCACACATCCCGCAATTAGGATTCTCCGCCAGCCCCATAATGCTGAGGTGCTTTTTGAGGCAGCAGTGCCCTATAAAGAGACCCACTAACCTTCTAAGTTGTTTCCTACTCAACATGAGTATTTTGTTCCTTTTGAACTCACTGGACGGTGCCCTTATGAACATACGCGATTGCCTCAGTCCAGGAAGGTTCACCCAGTGTGCAAGGTGTTGTTCTGCTAGTATGTTCCTAATTCTTCTCTTTGCGATAGAGTATGCGATCCCGCAGGAAGGCTCCGGGCCCATTAAGTTTGCGCAAGCGGCCTTTCTAGCTAGAGAATCCGCTTCTTCATTGCCTTTGATGCCCTGGTGTCCCGGCACCCACATCAGTGTGATGCTGTCGCGGAGAGCAAGTCTTACCAGAGCATCTTTGCATTGTTTGACAACCTTGGAGTGTAATTCAACTCCTTCCAAGGCTCTTAGAGCTGCTTGGCTGTAAGTCATGATACAGATTCTCCTCTCTGCGAGGTTCCTCCATACCAACTCTTCAGCACAGACCAATATAGCAGTTACTACTGCTTTATTTAATTTTGTTTTATAAATTTTTGAAATGTAATGTTCGCAGAAAAATAAGTAGAGAGAGGTTTTTTTTGCCAAGATGATTTTGATTTAGATTTTGCTCCGCTGATTTTTTGAGTATAATTTTGTGCAAGTATTTTTGCAATTAAGATTTTATTTTTGAGTATTGTTATTGGAAAATTTTCTTTAAAAGTATTTTGGTCGAAAGTGACGGCAAAAAAGTTGAAATTTTGTGAGAAGATTGTTTTTATTTAATTAAAGTAATTATTTTTTTGAGCGATTTTTCTTTATTGATATTCAAAGAATTCGAAGATATTCAAAGAAAATTTAAATTTTTGTGAACTTTATTTAATAGTTGAAAATAATTTGTCGAGGGAGCGACAAATTTTGATTACAGGTTGACTTTTGGGGGGCATCGCGGATAAAATTTTGTTTGTGCCATTTTAAAAGTTTCGTTTACTACGATATTTTTAATAAGTTTAAACTTATTCATATTTTAATTTTGAACTCTTTTATAAAAAACCGTCTTTGAATAAAATTTTTTAATTTAATAAAAATCACAAACTAAATTCTTATTTTACGGATGGTAAATAACATTGTCAAAACGAAGAACTAAATTACACCAAAATATAAGACAATTTATGGGTTTGCAATGCCCACTCTAATTTATTGCGGAAGTGTTATTTTAAGCTATGTTGCCGATGATGGTCATAAAATTTATTTATCTTGTAAAATTTTTGGTTCAAACAATTTATAGCAATTTAAAATTTTTACCATAATAGTAAGAACTTTAGATAAAATATTTATTTCAATATAATTATTTTTCAAAAAATCGAATATTAATTAATAGGAGTAATAACCAACAATATTAATTAAGGGGCCGCAGACTTTTACACAGTACTGTAAATATATAGGGCTTTTTTATATTCTCCATCGTCAGTTTTTATATTTTTGCAATTTAGTAGTAGGTGTATTCAATTCAGTGTCGCTAATCGCTGGATATTAATACGAATTTCCGATTTTTAATTTGAGATTTAGTTTTTTAGAAATATCTTTAGTTTTAATTTTTTTTAATACTTCAAGGTTAATGTTTTTGCTATTAGTTGTAAAGATTGTTTAATAAATAATTTCGGAGGGGGGGGGGGTTCTAACCCCTAAAACCCTCCCTGTAAATACGGCTCTGTGTTTCTGCTACAACTCTTTGTGCGTTTTCGCTTGATGGCATATTGCTTTCCATTTTTCTCTGTCTGTGCATTACATTTTCTAGTTTTCAACCTCTATATTGTTCAGGTCTCTCATGACTGCGTCCCACCATGTCGTTTTTGGCCTTCCTCTAAATTTTTCCTTATCCGGATTTTATTCCATCACCTCTTTTGTTGGGTCCTTTTCTTCTCTTTGCCTAACATGACCCAGCCAGCATATTCTCTGCGCCTTGATAAATCTCACAATATTTTCATTTTCCGGTTCTTCCTCTATCTGGTCATTTTTTCTTACTTTTAACTTGTCGTTTTCAGTTCTTTTTGGATTCATAATCCAACGCACTATTTTTCTCTCAAACACCCTCAACCGTTCTTCTTTTCTTCGTATCATACATAATACTTCGGCTGCATATGTTATTGTTGGTCTTATTAGACTCTTATAAATTTTTATTTTTGTCTTCTTGCTTATGTTTCTATTTTATAAAGTCTTCTTATTTGCGTAAAAGACCTTGTTTCCTGCCTGTATTTTTTCTCTTATTTCTTCTTCTTTACTACCCCCATTGTTAACTCTCACTCCAAGGTATTTAAAGGTGCCCACTTCTTCAAATTCATAATGTCCTATTCTCAAGTTTGATGTTTTCTTGATATTTCCTCTTCTGTCTCGCAAGTACTATGTTTTTTTTCTCATTTATTTTCTGCCCTATTTCTGTGGCTTGTTGGTTCATTCTCTCATATGTTTCTCTCAATTTCTTCTCTGTTCTAGATAACAACACCACATCATCCGCATAATCCATCACCTGTACCTTTTTGTTGGTTATTGTATCTGTGCAATTCTTTTTTTGGATCATATCTTCTATCATCAAGTTGAACAAGGTTGTCGACAAGTCTTGTCTGTCTCCTGCATTCACATCAAATTCTTCAGTCTCTCCTTCTTTAAATCGAACTGTACTTTTTAAGTTTTCTAGTGTCATGCTTACTATTTCATTTTCATTTCATTATTTTCAGCAGCTGTTCTCTTCTTATTACACTCGCCTACGTCATCCTTCTTGTGTGTGGGGATTATTCTTCCCGTCTGTCACTCTTTGGGCATCTTTTTTTTTCTTCAGATTAATCTTATAAGTTTGTAGATTTTCATTTGTATGTGTTTACCGCCATTTTTCACCATTTCTGCCTGTACTCTGTCTCTGCCTAGTGCCTTACCATTTTTTATCTTTTTAACAATTTTTATCATCCCTTCAAATGTCGGTTCTTTTGTCTGATCTTTAAAGGCCGTTCACATTATAAAATGTTGCTTAAAATTTAGCTTAAAATTTTCGTTAAAATTTCTTTAAAATTACTTAAAATTTGTGGATTTGAAGATTTGTGTTTAAACCTTAAAATTATTTTACGGTTATTATTTTACGCGAAAGTAAAATGCCGAAGCAAGAACATCAAGTGATTAGTTGTGCAATTTTAACAACTGTATTTGTTGTTAAATCTATACAGAAAAAAAAAGTCCATTAAAAATAAAAAAATTAAAAAAATTTGGGCCCGAAAGTAGCTTGAAAGATATGATTGTGGTCGAGGTTTGTCGAATTTTGTTTTCAATGAATTAGCAGTTGAAGAATAATGATAAAACAAAATAATTTCTAATTGTAATATTAGAATACATAATAAAATAGGTTAGAATTACATATGATAATAATAACAACCACCTACTACCAACCTAGAGCCTAACAACCTGATATCACAAAACACATCATAAAACTCACTATATTTTACGTAAAATTTTAAGGAAATAGGTGCCGCGCTATTTTTTAAAATTCGTTAAAATTTCTCTTAAAAGTTCTTTTAAGGAAAATTTTAACAAAAAATTTAAGGTGTAAACTGTGAAATTTTTATTTTATAAAAATTTTAAGCTAAATTTTATAGTGTGAACGGTCTTTAAGCCTTTGATTGAATCAATTTACCTGACTTAATAATTTCTGCCCTTTGATTAAATAGATTTGTGTATGGCACTGTTCTCATGCCATACAATGTCATGAACAAGAACAGTGTCATTCAATTTTGGAGTGAGTGTTGGGTTGCATCCTGGTAATGTCAACAACGAAATTTTAATAAATCTGCGCAAGCTGCTCGTCCGTTCTTTAAAGGAATCTGCAAAACTTTGTTAACACTAAATGGAGATATTATTCACAAAGGACGGGTATACGAAAGCCCACTACTACGTGGCTATTATTATACTACTACAGTAGGGTAGAGAAAAATTGACCACTTTATATATTTCAATCTTCGCGAATTAAGCTTACTCTTAAACTGTATAGGTAACTCAGCCTGATAGTCTAAAGCGGCTAAGATTACTTCAATAATTTTGATTCTCAAGAAATAAGGTTAATCTTAAGCTATATAAGTAAACTCTGCTTAGTAGTCTAAAGCGGCTAAGTGCACATGTTACTCGAGAATTGACAGTCAATTCTTACCACGATGAGATGACTAGATTTTAAGGTTGATTCGAGATATGCCATGGCTGCATTTGTCAAAATGGCCGGAGTGGAAGGTCGGTACTAACTAAAAATATCCCTCTAGACCGGTTCAACTCAGCAAGAACACGGATCTTTGTTTTTAAGTTAAATTCTAAAATTACAGGAATTGGCGGTAAATGAAAATAGTGAATTGTCAAACTTGTTCAGTGTTTGACTAACAGATTCAGCTATTCCCAGTAATTGCTAATCTATTTCACACAAACAACACACGAAATTCGAGTACGTTATTGGCCTCAGTGTAATATTTTTAAATCTATAAAATAATAATTTTTTTAATTAACTATTCTTTATTGTAAAAAGTAATAATATGCCAATGGATAATAATAATAATAGACTGCATTTCCTTTCAGTTTAAAAATAATAGAAGGTTTTTGACCAATTATATAAAAAAAGAAATAGATAGTTTGCCTATTTACTTGGCGCATTTAAAAGTAAATTTTACGTATAAAAACAACAGACTACTAATAAATATTATTATTAGATAATATATGTACATAATATAAAATATTTATTATGTCATAACCAATAATAGTTTCCATTTAAAAAATCTTAACGTTGTGCCAAAACTCTCAAAATAAAATACTGAGAGAAAATTTGGCTGCAATTCCGAATTGTAATTGAAAAAGTATCTATGATTATGAATGCGTTTTTAAACTTTTAATATTTATTTTAAGTAAATGATAGTAACTTTTAAAAACATTGCTATAATTGGCATAAGAGTTAGACTAATATTTATCAGTTTTTTCTAACTACAAATGGTATTTCTGAAAATAAAATAAAGATAAAATGATAGATACTAGTTCTATTTTGGTCATTAGTGCGCATACATAGAGATGCGCATTATCATGTCTGATATTAGAGATATTATGAGAGGTACATTTTAATAACTGAGGCTTATAACATCACGTTGAGAGTGCATATACTGCAGAGTATCATATTTTTAAATTATTAGAAATAATGCAACAGGGTATACGATTTCGTCCAAAACATGCTTACTAAGGATACAATCAAGACAGGAAGTACACACCAGCGTTGTGGTATTTCTATCAAGGTTAAAAGACCAAGACCAATTTCAGTTTATACATTACTACGGAACTATAGGGCAAGAATTGTCCGAAAAGCATGGATATAGAAGGAATCTTTGTTTTTAAGTAAAACTCAGAAAGCAGTCTATCGGTTTTTGAATATTCCTCTAGTATGACGAAGTTCTAACAAGGACAGGGATTCTCTGTTTTTAAGTAAAATTAGGCTATAATATTTAACGAAATCATTTTTTAAAATAAAATTATGTTACTATATAAATTATTCAAATCGCAGCACCCATCTGTAACATTCCAAAAAAGTTTGATTAAAGTAGTAATTAAAAATTAGGTAAACGTTAGAGATCGAACCCGTTTATAGCCACTTGATTCGCTGGTTCACAAGTGACAAGTTAAAAATTGTAAAAAGTATTTTAGAACATACTCCATAATATTCTAGACAGTTTGTGAATTGTTATAGTTTGGAGTACAATAACCAAGTGATGCACAAGAATAGATTAATGAGATGTTAGGAATTGTAAAAAATGTTTTCTCTGAGTTGGATTACTTTTTCAAAAAAGTTACAAGGCTGTAGTTATAGTCCGTTAAATTACTTATCTAAAAAGAGTATACAAAAATAATAAATTATGTATTATAAAACATAACTTAAAAATAAGAATTTCAAGTAAATTGTGTGGCATTTAATATGTATTGTATTAGCTTAGGTAGAAAATTGTTATTTAAAAATCACTAAAGAAACATTAATGTTACCACTTTTGACAGGTTAAGACTAAAAATATTTGAAAACAATACAAGTGAGAAAACAAATAATAATCTACAATATAAAATCAATAAAATAAAAAATTAAATTTAAATAATTTAGTAATGCATTAAAAAACTTCATTTTACGATTATTTTTAATCATCAGTCACATATAACTAAAAAAGTAAAACGCTACGCAACCTCTGCTACGGTCCTCTCCGCTACGGCCGCTTCAAGTCGTTTTAACAAACTCAACCACAAAAAATCTCGGATTCACTCTAAAATCTAGTCAAGGATAATTTTCGAGTGCAAATTATGCCCAAGAATACATTAATAAATTAAAAACATACCGTAAGCTAGACTAATCTCAAAGAAAGAGCCAATATATTGATGTGTAATGTTCCCCCGGGTGTATTTTCTTGTTTTATTAATTTTTAAAATTTCTAATTAAAATATTTCTTCAAATTTTAATTTTAATTTCAATACAATAATTCAAAATGAGTCAAATTTTACGATACCCGTATCGCAGCTGTCTTCCTAAAAAATCTAATTTTGTTTTTAGTTCCTTGAATAAATTTTTAATATAAAATAGAAAACTTTTAATTATTTCAATTGTAATTGTTAATCCCATCCAATTCCACCTTTTTATCCTTTTATCCTTAATAAACTTCTGTTTAAATTTTATTTTCAAAACTACTCAAAAATCTTTCAAAATTGATATATCCAATTATAAATATCAATACAATAATGTCACCAAAATACATAGGGTGGGTCCGAATCGCTTTGAAACACCACAATATAGTAACCGCTTTCTAATTTTACGTTTTTTGGGCTTCATTGCCTGAATTATTAAATGATCCATAAATTTTAATGTTTATATTTCTAATTTACACCATAATCTACCATAATTTCATTACAAAAATTTTAATTTTGTTGGGACACTTTGGCATCTATTCCCATTATTATTCAATATTTAAACTAAGAAAAAAGACAAACTATTTTGACATACTATATACGTTTAAGGTTTTAAACCTCTTTATTAGATGTCTAGATAACTTTAGCCTTAAAGCTTCATCCACAACCTCCAAATTAACTGTAGAATTAGTACATAAACTAATACTTGAAATTTGAACATAAATTAATGTTTTGGCAGCATTCACAATGCTTAAATTAATGCGCAAATTAGTGTGAATCCATCTAGTGTCAATGTTTGAAACTTAAGTATTTCGGCCTGGTAAATTGTTGTTATTGCTAGATAACCTATCTTTCTATTTAAATCGGGTACAGGTTAATACCATAGCGTTGTACTTTTAATATTAAAAAATGTAATCAGGTCACAAAAGTTAACAGGTTTTAGGTTAGAAATCATAGATGACACTTAAATGATTTTGAAGCATGCGTAGTAGTGACTTGACGACTAATTTACGTGAAAAAGTTTGGACCTTGCAAGGTTCTGCGTTAAGTGCTAAGTACTAATTTCGCGTTAAGTACTAATTTCGAGGTTGTGAACAACCGCATAGAATTTAAATGCGGCAAACTTCTACGTTTAATTCTAATTACTAATTCTACGGTTTATTTGGTGGTTGTGAATGATGATTTATTCTTTAAAAATTCTATCTTTCCTGCTGAGGACTGCTAGTGTTTCGTACAATTGAAGTGTACTTCGGTTTACTAAATTTCAATGCTTTATACTGAAGTGCGTGTACAACATGGGGGTGTGAGAAAAATTTCAAAATTAAAAAAAAAATTATAGAAATATATAATAAATGTATTTATTTGTTTATGCAATAAATGCCTTTTCCTAAATAAAAAATAATATGAATAATATTTTCAGATTCAAGGAGGTGCTGACTGCTATATTTAAATCGATTAATCGTGGTATTGTAATACTGTAATTTTAATAAAAAATTGCAGTGATGCTGTAGATAATATTTTTGTCATTCATTTTTTTAAATGTATTTGTTTTTATTCAAAGTTTTACTATAATCAATCTATAATATAATTAATTAATGTTAATGGCTAAGGGCCGGGATTATAAACGACAAATAACTAATTTACTTTATTCGTTTTAAATGAAAGGTATTCCATGAAAAGTGCAAAGTGGGCGCTAGTTGTGAACTTACACATAGCCTATAACCGTTGATTGGATACCATTCTTCAATCAACGCTATAACCATAAAATTTAAAAATTTGTTTTAACGTATCATAAAATCTCATGCACCATGACCAAGACATCTGGTATCAAAACGTCTAAACATAATAGGAAAGTAAATATTAAGTTAATTATTTACTTGGTTACTTTCCTTTATAGTACTCAAATTTTATTTCGTAAATTTTAGCAGTCAAGTAAATTTACTTTGAAACTAACTAACTATAGTCTGTTTCTTTTAAGAAAAATATTGGAATTTGTACTAAAGCAACAACCTTGAAACGTAAACCAATGAAATTGCTTTGAAGGTAGACGCTATTACAATAACAAAATTTTTGCAATTGAAGTGCTATGCGTGTTGCCTAAACTGAACCGGGTAAAGTCATAAATAAGATAGATTTGAACAAAGTTAAATGTAATATCGAATAGACGTAGTTATTTGGTTATAGCATTTCAATTTTTTGTGGTGAATGTTTAATATTATTACAAGATTAAGTACTATTTAAATTATCTGAAGTTTCCCGATGTAAATTAGACTTTGAAAACGATGCGCCACCTATATTATTCATATGTTAGATCGACTATAGTGATTTATTTATGCTTTTTTGGCTATTTTGGCTATTTTAGCCAAATTAATTTTTTTATTTTTGTCCAATATGTGTTATAAATAAATTAAATATTTATATTTAAAAAAAAATTAATAAATAAGGGGGTTGCTCCATTCGACCGCCATGGAACTTAAACGAACCGCCTGGTATTACATAATTATTGGATCAATTATTATTCTTATTAAAGTTGTAAAAACAACGTCATTCGGTTATACAGGTTACATCGGTTAATTTCATTTCTAAATTTAAACAAAAAACAAACAAAACGTTAAAATATTTATAATTCTGAAGGTTAATAAACATAACAGACACGTAGAAATTTTTTATTCAAAGAACACTTGATGAATTCCGAATTAACACAATTTAATATAACAGTACTGGATTTGAAAAATTTCAACATAATTTCAATTTATTTCAAAATAATTATTAAATAATATTTAAGAACTGCGCTATTAATAGTATTATATACTAATATACAGTTGCAATTTACAAAAAAAAATCAAATAATTAAAAAAAATAAGTTGAAATTCATAAGTAACAGCCCCGAGCCGAAGGAAAATTTGAAAATACAACTTTTCCAACGAAAAATTTTTTCAATAACTTCCCGACGGCAAAGCCGAAAGAAGTAAAAAAATTTTTTTGAGGGAAAGTTATTTTCTAAAATATTCCGTCAGATTTGGGCTGTTTTCTTGATAACAACGCGAGAACCTCCAATTACGCGTTTTCGAAGGTTGCCGAAGAGCGTCAAACAACAGAAAAATCCAATATGGCTGACACGAGGGGTTTTTTCGTTTTTTTTTTCGAGGATTTTTAGTCGTAAAAGTTGTATTTTCAAATTTTCCCTCGGTTCGGGGCTGTTACTGTCGATAACAACGTTCATGTAGAGGAATTCGTGTTGATAGGTGGTCTTATTTTGGGCTCTAAATCTTCCCTCGGTTGATTTCTCTCGTACGGTCGTATTTTTGGATGATTAGAGTTATTTCTCGTGCAAACCCTAGAATGCAATGAAAATTTAATCTCTGTTAAAGACTTTTGGAAACAATTTAATGTTTTAGACATTTATTGGATAATCTTGGAATGAAATTTTACAAAAAATTTTAAATGATGCCTGGAAAAACCGAGTTCATTTTTACACCTTTGCAACTCAGATGGAAAAAGCATAAGAGCTTGATGAAATTGTCAATCTTGCCAGACGAATAAATTTGGAAGTGGATAGTGACGACGTTCAAGAACTGCTGGATTCACAAAATCAGCAACTGACAATTGATGAACTCATGGAAATGCGTTCGCAAGAGCAATAAATTGAAGAAGTCGATTCTCTAGATCCAGTTCAATTATAAGATCAAATGACGGTTGGAAACTTGACAGAATGCCTCATTTTAATTGAAAAAGGGTTACAAATTTACAAAACAAGAAATAAAAAATGCGAGGAAATTTTGCCCAAGAAGAAAGATAATTTTATAAATCAATGGTCGGATAATAACGTCAATACCCTGCTTAGCTGGGCAAATAACTTCAATAACCATGCATTTTTAGCAATGTTGACATTTAAAATTTCATATCTGGTTTTTACATCTTAGTCCGGGCAATAACGTCATTGTTCAATACAGAGTGGGCGATAATGAAACTACTATTCTACGGTGGGGAAAATTGAAAAAGAGGTATTGCTATATCGTGCGGTCTATCGTGAGGTGGTTTCGAGATTTGCCTTGGTTGTATTTTGTAAAGTGGTTGTATGCAACGCTGTATTCACTAAAAATATCTCTCTAGACCGGACCTACTCGGCAAAATGTGCTACTAGGAAGGGGGTGGATCTCCATCGATGGGCACTCGACTCTGTAATATTTATTTTTGTTAACCTTTAACGCAACAGTCGCATTTAAAACTCTACAATTTGTGTTAAATTGCATTTTGGGCATTTGCGCCATCACCTAACCTATTATTGAGGTGTTCAGAACGACCCTGGTAAATTTCGTTGTTATAGCTGTACCAATAAGTTGGATATTTAGTTTTAATTTCTAAGAGTTGCGTGTGGCGTATAGAATACACCGCGCGAGTAGTTCTGTAATGTTAGAACTTAACAATCGAGGTACTTTATTCAAAAATTGCCAGCAATTTAACACCTGTTTTTATATCAATTTTCATACAATCTATAGACATAACTGATATAAAATCGTATAAATGCATTACAGCATTAATTTTCTGGGCATAATTATTGTTGACTTTGTTTTAATATTATAAAAAAAAATGCGAGTGAACTATACAAATCATTACTCTGCAGCATCAAGATTTTGAAAGTATTACAAAAATTTAAAGTGTCCTTACAGCTATTTTCACCACTGTAATTATATAAAAAATAGTCATTATTATATTGAACGTATAAGCTAATAATGTAAGTATATTTTTCAAGTTTGAAGTTGTTTATTTCGCATATAATATTTTGTTTTCACATATTATACATATATTTTATGTTCATAGTAGAAAACATAAACATTTCTCAATCAAAATTAAACATTTGTAGGAATCGTGTATCAGGTAGAAATCCAAAGCGTCTCAAAAATCGATATGCAGAGATCATGCAATTACTATTTTTCCAGAATGTAAGAATAAGGACGATAACGAGACTGAAAACGAGTAGCCGTTACAAGAATGCGACTATTTTTTCTGTTTTGTATTTTTTTAGAAGTAAAAATATTTTATTTTATTTTGTAAATATTATCTTTATTATTATTTAATAAACAATTATTAAGCAAAAATATATCTAGCATTTATTAACTATAGCTGTTTTGGAAGCATTTTGATTTATATTTATTGATTATATTGATTTATATTTTTTGATTTATTTTGAAGTATTTATAATACAATAAATACAACACACGTAACTGTCACTTGCCAGTTGGCTGTTAAATTCAAATCACCATTTTGTTGTTCCATATATAGTATTTATTCTATGATATTATTGTCCAATCCTTTTTAGGCCAATAACGTAATTGACCGGTCAAAGACGTAAATATTGTAATCAGATGAAAATATTTACATCATTTCTCACCGTTAACGGGCAATCTCATCAATAGCGAAATAATGACGTTAATAACATTGTCTGGTCATTGACGGCAATGCCCGATTTACATCATTGACCGTAACATATTCATATGCAAAGTTGTACTCCCGTCTTACACGGTTAGCGCTCGGTCTCACCTATCGCGTAAATTCGGGGAATTACTGAATTATATTTAAGTAAATTTATTACTTTTCAGTTTTGTTTTTTTTGTATTGTATTATTTTTTTTATTTTTAAACTTTTACATGTAAAAATTAAACACTTGTATAAGATTTTTATGATTTTCCTTCCAAGGTAATGAAAAAATTAATGAATGATATCAGTTTTGCTAAAATTGAATAAATTATTTAAAATTAAAATGAGCTCTATTTAGAGATAAGCCTGCAAGAGCTTTGATCAATTACCTAAAAACCAAATGTTTGTGATAAGATAAAATATTTTATTTAAACTTTGACGTAATGAAAATTTGAAATAAATAAAATTTGAATTGGGAATTGCTTTTTAGTTGATTCTAATTGACTAATTAGACTACGAAATTACTACGTAATAACTACGAAATAGTATTATTTTGCAATATCAACACCGTTTTTTAAATATATATCGTAATATAAATATTTTTATAACGGACGTGATTAAATTTGTCCAAATTGGAGAAGAATCTTTACCATAGGAGGAAAATTTTTTTTCCGATTAAAGGTAGTTCACTCCTGGCTCCTTGATGTTTTATCAAAACATGTGATACATTATCTCAACGACCTTCGTTCGTTATAAACGTTACCCAAAAAGTGTTTTACTTTTGTTCAACTTTAATTAAAAATATTTCGACAAGGGGGGATTGCAGAAGAATACTTTCTGGGATTACTTTCAAATTGTTCATCTTGTACGTTTTTTTATATTATTAAGTATTATCTAAGTTTGTTATTTTAGGAATCGTCCTTGCAAGCGGATTACAAATTGTGATTAAATGTAACCAGGGGGGTCTTTGGTGAAATAAGGGGGACCGATTTATGACCATTTTGGTCACAACTGCGACAAACGGGAGAGGGAAGGTCAAAACGACGGTAAAAATTGGGGATATCTTTTACGGACGACCTCTCAGCAATAAAAAAGTTAATTGTTATCTACAAGTGGATAAGGAATTATGTAAAATAGTATAAGAAAATAATTTCTAAAAAGATGTTTTGGTGTTTAAAATATTGAAACTTAAAATGACTGAATTTACTAGTACGCGTCTGAATTAAAAATAAAAATAAATAAATCTAAAACTTGTTATTATTTTTTTAGGAAATAACACAATTAAAACAGCATTTAATTTGAGAATTTGAATCACCACATTTAATTTTGCACAAATCCGAACCTTGAATAAAATTTAATTTTTAAGTTAAACCTGATATTTCCTTTTGCCGACAGATTTAAAATTATTTTAATCTCTACTTACGTTAATCTATTTATGTATATAAATAATATGGTCTAAAAATAATTTAAAATTTGTTATTATATTGTTAAGAAAATTTGCAGATTATGACATAATTGAGTTCGTATTTAAGGTTGAGTGCATTTATGTAACCTTCAACTACACTTAAAAAATCACAATGACGCTTTCCTATTAAAATAAATTTTTTTAATTTGTCAACATAATAATATACTTGCAATAATATTTTTTACTAGCATGTAAATTGTTTTAAACATAATTTTGTAATTATTTATTTGATTGTAATATTAACACTTGGCACTAATAAAACGGTTTACGCTGCCGATGGCTTTAAAAAATTATATATTTTGTAATAATTTTATTGTAGCTGATAAAATATTATAAACATTTTGCTATTGAAGCGAGAGAGTACATAAAACTATTTCATTTTTATTACGCCAATCAGCAGATACATAGTATGTATGTACTTATTACTTTAAATTTCTAATATTAACTGCATAGCTTACTTTAAGTCGTATGATAAAGTAACTTTTTGTGTTAAATTTATACAGTGGTGTACTTAACCTTTACTACATTTATAAAAACTGAATTATTTGGGACGCACAGGTGCACTTTTGCTGTCCACCAGAAACTTGAAATTTGCAAACTGTAAATTGAAAACGCTTTCTATTAATTATCTGTTAATGCCATTATTTTGACGCACCGAGTAGATACTTTCATTTTTTCAACATACCTACCTATTAATTGCTTGATAGTGTTATCGCAACTTAGTTGCTGTTAAGTGCTCCGTAGTTCTTTACGTTCCTGTATTCCAAAAAACGAGAAAAAGCCGATTTAGAATCACAATTTAATTAGAAAAATTCATTAGTGGATGCAAATTAAAATATGCAATAATCGGTATAACTGCGTGTTTTGAGTTTTTAAAATTTGTGTTAATGTTATTGTTACGGATTTAATTACAGGTAAGCCCTAACTAAAATTTACAATATATCAAGTATAAATATTGCATTATATTGCATTTTATCTCTAAAAATCAGGACAATTAATTTTTTTTGAAGGACGTTGAGTAGTTTGATAAAAAATCATTGATTAGCTTATACGCTTATATCAATGAATTAGTAACTATATTTAAAATTTATTTACAAAGTCTAAAAATTTTAAAAATTTTCCATTATTGTATTATTAATTTATTAACTCTTTAATCTAGCATTGTTTAAGCTTAAATCAAAAATATTTTCATTTACCCAAGCGTCGATAAAAAGTAATATGTAATTAGGAAATGTAAACAAAACACTTTTTAAACACAAGTTTGTAACAATCATTTTCGGTTTGAAGTTTTAAACAGGCCCGGTTTTTAGAAAATGTTTTGATTTCGCAAAATAATTTATTGTAATGGAAATTAAATAATAAAGCAATCAATAGTTCAAAACTTTGAACGCTAGTATCAATTAACAAAATCCAAGTTTTGAATTCAACAGAGACGTACTTATACTTATATACTCAAAAAATTGTTAATACCAATTTTTTTTAAACACCTTGAGCAAAAATAATTTATAAATTTGCCAGTTCTAAGTTGTTTAAAAGGTTATTAAATTTACGCAAATTTATTGGTTTTGCGGTTAACCGAATTGTTGACCCAAAAACTTATCAATATAATTGAATAATTTTATAACTTCAAGTAACTGATAAGTACAAACAACCGAGTGGTTAACCTGTAAGTTTATTCTTGTGTTAGATTTACCAATTTGATTTCCCTATACACAGTAAAAAATACAAAGTAAATATTTTACACTAAAAAACACTAGCTTGTTGTGTTCATATACAGTTACTCGAAAAAGTATTCGGGCGCTCCTATGCTAGCAATGTAAATTGTTGTTTTTGAACACTGTTTTTATCATATAAAAATCGTTTTTACAGCAATACTTATTAGATATTTTTTGTCGCAAATTTCATTGTCTTCATTTTTGTTCCTCAACATTTTTCTATTTGGTCTCCTCGTTTTCGACTGAGCGTGACTTAAAGCAGACTCGGTAAAACTTTTTAATAACATTAAAAATGCACAATGGAATTCTTATGGGATTCTCAGGGGATTCCCATGAAATTTTTACCGAGTATTAACCACAAAAATATATTTTTGTCATCTACAATCTCAAATTATAACAATACCAAATTATTTTGCTCTATCAATAATAATGATAATCAATAGATAAGTGGTTTAGGTAGTGTAACTCGATATAATCATATCAAATTTTTTAGAATAAACCAAAAAATGCGCAAACACTTTTTAGAAACTAAAATGTTTAAGTTATCACAATATATAAATACACCGTATGTATATTATCGCAAACGTTTTCACCATACTATGGCATCATCAGGTGATAAACTAGAAAGAGAAACGAGAAAATTCCGTATTTATCGACAAAATTGCAAGAGAAAAGGAAGAAGGTAAGGGGGGGGGGGTAATTTAAAAAAATTGTATAATTTTGTGTGAAATTTACTAGAGGGTAGGGATATATTTAATATAAAAGAGAAATAATGTAAGTGGATGTGAGGTAAATTGGAAGGGGGGGGGGTTTATTTATTAAAAATGTTTAGTAGGGGTGAGTTATTTAAATCAGATTGACTATTTAATAATGAAGATGAATAATTTTAATTTATTAATTTCCATAGCTTCCAAAAATTCCAGTTTTTTACTTTTTTGTGCAACGTGCAAAATTTCGTATCCTCATTGTTTATGGTTTGTGTCTAGTAGGTGTTTCGCGAAAGTTGATTTTCCATCTGCAAGTCTGTGGGATCGAGTGTGTTCATCAAATCGTGTTTTAAAAGATCTACCGGTATGACCAATGTATTTTTGAGAGCATTCACAAGTGAGCTCATAAACCCCTGATTTAGTTAACATGTCTGATTTTGATTTCGCGTTATTAATAAATTTGTTGAGTTTATTGTCCGTTTTAAAAGCGATGTTATAATTGTTATTTTTTAAATATTTCACAATTTTGTTTGATTTGGCGTAATAAGTTATCAATAAGAGTGACTTGGTATCCATTAGAGATCGCGATATATTTAATTCTGTCTAATTCTTTTTTAAAATTTACGTTACTTAGAGGAATTCTAATTAACCGATTGTGAAAAGCGCGAAAAAACGCAATTTTATGTGTAAAAGGATGCGCAGAGCTATTAGGAATAATTATATCACTCCGTACGTTTATGGAAAATATCAAAAGAGTGTTTATTATTGTCTTTAATTATTGTGAGATCTAAGTAATTGATTCTATTGTTTACTTGTATTTTTTTAGTAAATTTAATATTATTATGTTGTTTGTTAATAAAGTTAAAAAGTTGATCTAATTGTCTGAGGGAACCATTGAAACAAATAATAATATCGTCAACATATCTATACCAATAAATTATATGTTTTTTGAATTCTGAGCAAAGAATTTTGGTTTTGAGATGATCCATAAATTCTCTTTTGTATTAAATATATCCCTACCCTCTAGTAAATTCACACAAAATTATACAATTTTTAAAAGTACCCCCCTCTTACCCTCTCCCTTTTCTCTTGCAATTTTGTCGATAAATACGGAATTTTCTCGTTTCTCTTTCTAGTTCATCGCGTGATGATGCCATAGTATGGTGAAAACGTTTGCGATAATATACATACGGTGTATTTATATATTGTGATAACTTAAACATTTTAGTTTCTATCTCTAATGGTTTAGCTTTTACAGCCTTTTAAAGTTTTCCACAAAAAACTATATTTATTTTCTGATGAAAAATAAATGATATCTTTGTTAAATAAATAATAAAACCTAACAAAATGTTAAAATAATAAATTTTAACTGTTAAGTAAATAATTACATACTACAAAGAAACATAATATTTAAAGATACCAAAATGACAATAATTCACATAATTCACATTAATTCACATGTGAATTATTGTCATTTTGGTTTCTTTAAATATTATGTTTCTTTGTAGTATGTAATTATTTACTTAACAGTTAAAATTTACTATTTTAACATTTTGTTAGGCTTTATTATTTATACATCACATACTACTAAATACCACATAAATACTTAAAAAATTCTAAAAACTTTTTTAAGTTATTTTCTATATTATATCTTTGTTAGTTACCGACCAATGTAGATAAAATTTTTTTAAAAGTATATAAGTATAAAATATGCCAGGAATAATTTAAAAACTGAACAATTTAATGTTTTTATTAGTTTTAGGATTATTAATACAATGAACAACAATTAACAAATTTTTGGGTTTAAAGTGAGAAAAAATTATAAAGGAGTAAATAAAATCACTAATTTTGTTCTTTCATATGGTAAATCATATCGCTTAGAATAAAAATAAAAAAAAATTTATTATTATCTTTTTTCCTTTAGAAGATATTTCATTTATCGTAGAACTCTGCAAATGACACTTTAAAATTTTTTTCTGGTTCTAATTAAACACTTGTTAGCTTTGTTTATTTTTTAAATTATTTAAGACATATTGATATATACTGAAACAAAAATTCATCTACATTGGTGAGTAACTAAGAAAGATATAATTTATTTTTCACCAGAAAACAAATTATAGTTTTCTGCTGCCGAACGATAAAAATCACAGTAATCTAAAAACTTTAAGAGGCTGTAAAATCTAAACAGTTAGAGATACAGCAAAAAAATTGGTATGGTTACTTACTTAATAGAATAGAATCAAGTTATAGAGCCAAGTTTCATCAAAATCTAAGATGATGGATGATAGATGTCACAGTGTGGTTGAATTGACGTGGAATAACCCTTTTGGTTCTTTAATTTTAGTTGATTTTAATGAAACTGTATTAAGTTACTGTCAGGAATCCTCACCCACGATTTCAACTTTTTTCTATTAACCATTGGAAAGAGGACAATTTCCTGAGTATATTAATACAAAATTTTTTTAGGATTATGCAATAGTTGTCGAAATAACGCATTTTAAAATAACAAAAAGCAGGGAGATGTAATACGATACACCCCGATGCATGACGGTCGGTCTCACGTTGAGGTACGGTCTCGTCGGTGACGGTCTCATTTTGTTGACGGTGCGTGTGCTTTGATATACTCTTAATGTTGTTGTCAGTCGCGGTCGACACCCGGACGAGTTCTATGGCTTCGAGTTCCACCTTTGGTGAGTTCTGTCATTTTCAGGGATATTTTTAAATTGTTATGAGTAAGGTGAAAAAATAAAATAGGACCGGAGGGAGCCGAAGGCGTCCGGAGGGTTTGCTTGCCGAGCGTGTTGGCGAATTTATAGCCTATAGATTACATTTGGGCTTTAGATCACAACAGTGCAGTCGGCGCGATCAAACGTTGATCCCGTTCCATTTAAGCCGATTTAAGCCTTATTTTACACTTTCTACACCTTTCAACTGTATCGGGACGCAATTTAAAAAATTAATATTAAAATGGTATTATTAAATTAACATTATGAATTTTTGATTAAAAAATACATATTACATAATATGCAATGTAAGAAATAAATGTTAGTTCTAGTTCGGTGGTAAATATAATACAAAATAACAATAAATAAAGCAGGCAAAAGGCTTTAAAAAAGATTAGAATTCTAAATCCTACGACATAAATAAACTTATTTTGAGTGTAATAATAAAAATAATTCAAATTTTATTGTTTAATTAATCCGTTCATTTTCAATTTTTAAACTGTAATGTATTATCCATATTCCTTATATTTTTTATAATTTTCTCTCGAGAATGTCTGAGAATGAAAAGAAAATGAATAAAAATGAAGATGAAAGAAATGAAAATGAAAAGAATGAGAATGCAAATTGACCCCATAAAAGTCTTTCATTTGTCGTTGTCGTATTCTTCATGACTTACTAAACTACTATCCATGTTTGTCAATATAGTTATATTCTAATATAATGTATTTTTTTTTTTTTTTAGTATATTTTACAGTATATTTTCTTGTTAACTGAATATTTACATAAATTACTTATAAAACATACAACAATAATATTAATAAAACACATACAAATTATTTACTATAAATAAAAAATTTCGTCAAATTCAGCCGGATTACCAAACGTTCCTAAAATGCTCGCCGCATTACCCCTTTGAATTTCTAGGCCAATACGTTGAATAAAAAAAGACTTGGCACGACGATCACCGGATTTTTCAATTAAAATTTTGCCAATATCATTAGCAAATTGTTTGGAATCAGATGACCACGTACCAAGTGTCTCTACCGCAAAGCCCAAAAATTCAAAGTTGTCACGTAGACCAGCATACTTGTTTGATTTTAAATTTTGAGCATTCAAAGCTGCTGCTCCTGCCGACCGAGATAAAGACAAAACGTGGCTTAGAGCTAACGTGTCCACGCACGTGGCATCTCACATAAGTGCTTTTCCACGACACCACGGCACCAGAGTCATACCGTCAGGACGCTTCCCGTCATTGCGAAACATGCCTGGCGGTTCCAACACAGCAGGAATGTTGCCAGATGCAAGAGATCTTTTGATTATATTATTGAGACTGCTATGTCTCGAAATTCGGCCGGCACTTTTCTGGCACGAGAGGCCATGGATTCCGAGGGAACTGACACTTGTTCCGCAAACACATCTATGCGGTTGACAAATCTTGGCACCCACTCTTAACGCGAGACAAATACGTAACACATTTTTGTCTAATAGGGTACCAAGGTTTGGAGATGGGAAAGCCTGAAGTCACGCACCGGCTTCAAATTGCGAAGAAGCTAAAATTCGTGCTCGATTAACATCCGAACTGCTCTCTAAAATGGTTTTATGAAGAATTTCCATATTTGGGCTATCTCAACTACTCTGCAAATTTGGAGAAGCAGGTAAATCTAAACCTGGACATAATGTCCTCCAAGCGTTCACTGCTTCATCCATAGAGCTGATCTCAAAGCCACTGTGAAGTGACGGAGAAAGAATTTTACCAACGAGATTATAGCTGCTATGAGATGGAGATAGAAAGGCGGGAAGAGCTACGTCCGAAACACGTCGAATGCCAATTCCTCCAAACTTAATAGTAAGGCTGGCTAATTGCCACAAATTAACATTATTTAATTGAATATTTAAAATTTCTTCGATTCCGGATCTAATACAATTGTCCATTTTAATGAGTAAAGATGTGTTCTTCCAAATAGGACTACACCTTAAAAAGTATATTAGGCGTGGAATTAGAAAGCAATGACGCAAAAGAAAAAATGCTGCGTGTGGTTGGATATTGTGAAGTCGATCAATGAAAAATTTTATTTTGATAATTTTTTCCTCAAAAAGAGGTTTCACCGATTCCTCAAATAAAGGTGCACCTAAAAAAAAAAAATTATCTTTGGAAACAACACGAAATCCCGGAATAAGATTGTCGAAGTGACTAATGATATGGTGTTATTTGGCTAATAAAAACGACGAAGAGAAAAAAACCTCACATTTGGTTGGATTAAGTTTTAAGCCAATTTCACCAAACTTATGAATTAAAATATTTAAATCTTTTAAAACATCTTCAGATTTTCCACCTATCGTTCCATCATCGAGGTACCAAACATTAAGACTTGATTTTAGAAGACTTACAGTAGGATTAATTGCAAGGCTGAATAAAGCAGGACCCATAGGGTCGCTTTGCTGACAACCAACGGCAGATGAAATAATATGATTTCCTTTTAAAAGTATCGACGGGCTCCAATAATTTTGATAAATATAAGGAAATGCAAGCGGAATTTAGGTTTTAACTGAATTTAAAATTGAGTCTCTATCTAAAGAGTTAAACGCGTTGCTAACATCTACTTTTAAAATAACTTCAACTTTACTGTCATTTTGAATGAATGATCTGACTGCATGACCCGCAGCTTCGCAACCACACTTAACACCAAAACCCAATTGTATTGGACTTAGTATATTCACAAGAGGATCTTTTAGAGCTTTGCACACAATTTTTGAAGTGATTCTACGAAATGTGCAGCCAATGGCAATTGGTCTTATTCCACCTTCCTTTTTCTTGAGCGCAATTAGATTTGCTCCATATAAATATGGAAGAAACTGATTATTGATTTTACCATTGAGCATTAAATTTGACAGTTTCAATAGAGCTTGAAGTAATTTTTTAGCAGATTCACCGTTAGAAGTTACAAGTAAATCCTTTAGGTGTTGTGGTGAAATTCCATCCATGCCTCCAGCAGATCCATTAGGAAATGACATAACAGCTTCTAAAACGTCATTTTCTGATATAATTACATGTGGCCAGGTGTCAGGTAGGTCATCACGGATTATAGAAGGACGCAAAGGAAGAGGGTGTTTGTCCTTCAAAAAATCTAATATTTTGTCGCTATCGGGGGCTATAGTATCATCGGACGATAATAGGCGTACTGCTCTTCGAACGTCCCCGTCATATAATTTTAGTTCTGCTTTTCTATAAATAGACGAATTACAACCGTGAAGATTCAAATCTATGCTTGGCAATTTATAATGAGATAAATTATGCTTTATTTTTGTGGTCAGGGATACTTTTTTACCATTATTTTTCTTGTTATCCACATGCAGAACTGAATAAGAAAAATAAAACAATTCTTACCAGTTAATAAAGTCATTAGATGACACACAACTTTCAATTATATTAGACAATTTTCTGGATACAGATTCACGAGCTCCACGAGGTATTCTTCTGACTATTGCCTTTGAAGATTTGTATTTTTTTAATCTATCTAAGAAAGAGATCTCATTTTCATTAATTAATGTATTATTAATTGAATTATTAGATTCATTTAAAATCGAGTTACTAGAAAATTCTCTATGGGCACGAGTAATATGTGTTTTTAAGCGTTTGAATCCTGATTTTCCACAATGAGGGCAAGTCGACAAAGCAGTTGCTGCAACAGCGAAAGATGGACCAGAATCTTGAGAATACCCAAATGGACCCGGATTCTGTTCAATATCTCCAGATAAAATAATCAACAAAAAGATTAATTTAAAATTCACAATTATTGGTGCAGCACAGTTTCCTTTATAAAACCGAGTAAACGAAGTTGATTTAACTTTATCGACACAAATTGAAAATCGAGAACTAAGTTCAAATGTATATATGTATATATATGTATTATATACGTATATAGAATAATTTATGTAAACATTATAAAAATATCAAGCTATATATTCCTAACATGATGATGAGGCTCGATTTTTGTTTTAATGTTTTGGTGATTATTCTATATTTCTTCTTCAATTTGAAGGTACATCATCTCTTGCAATCTTTAATATTATTTTTCTATTTTTATTTTGTACTAAAGGGCATCGTTAAACTCACTTAAAATTTGGCTTGCATAATATTCTTGCATTGCTGATCTACACTTATTTTATATATTACATATTATGTACGTCAATTTTGAAAATGGCCATACTGGCTTGCAATAATTAAATCGATACATCAACACTAAATTTAAAAATTAATAAAAATAGTTGTTAATCTTTGCATACACACATATAGTTGGAGCCTTAACGTTTTGAAAACCCGGAACTTCAGCCGGAGTACAAATCGTCATCTCGATATGTAATTAATCCTTTATATGACACACGGTGCGGTTCTTGACGTCTCGGCGGTAATTGAATACTTATCAGACATTTTTTATTGTAAATTTTGTTTCCTTCGCATCGTTTCTGAGATACAGTGACTTAAAAAATGTATCATTTTTTATAGACGATGTTGATGAAAAAAACAAATCTGTAGTTCTGGCAACATTGGTCGTATAAAATTCAAATGCTCGATTTAAAAACACTGAGCATTAAGCACACGGGATGGTACGTTTTGGTGCGACCGTTTTGGCGCAGCCGGTTTGGCGCAGCCGGTTTGGTGCGGGCCGGTTTGGCGCGATGCCGGTTTGGCGCGAGGTCGGTTTGGCGCAAGACCGTTTTGGCGCGAGGCGGTTTGGCGCGAAGCCGGTTTGGCGCGAGGCCGGTTTGGAGCAAAGCCGGTTTGGCGCGAGACCGTTTTGGCGCGAGCCGGTTTGACGCGAGGCCGTTTTGGCGCAAATAATAATTACAAACATTTAATTTTTAAAAGTCTAACTTGAATTTTGGTAAGGTACACTTTAGGAATCGCTACGTTGATACTATACTGGCTTATTATGTATTTATTTATTAGCAATTATATTATAATTATATTAATAATTTATTGTAGAAACGTAAATGATTATAACAGATAATTTTCAATGAAATAATACAATATGACATAATTGTTAAATAGATTATTAAATTTGTCGATAGAATGCAACAATGCAAGTACCCTGTATCCGATATTACCCAACTTAGGCAACGCTTATCCCTTTGAGATTAGCTACCTGAAGTTTTCCAAATTTTAAAATTCCTTTGTGCATATATTTTAAGAATTTGACCATCACTTTTACCACCAAATTTAGAACATGTTCTAAATTTTTCTCATAAAAATTTAACACAAAATTTGCTGATAATTTTTCTGTATGCAACGGTGTTAAATATTTTTATAAAAATTTACATGTAAATTTTATGTAAAATTTAACGTCGTGTCAAACTACAACTTTTTTTTAGTAAAAATTTTTGAAAAACCAATACATTTCACAGAAAATCAGAAAATAATAAACAAGGCAGCTACAGAACAAAAAATTAAATTTAGAAAATTTTTATTTTTTGTGAAAATTTATTTTATTAGTTAAGTTCATTGATTAATTAATAATTAATTAACCATAATTAATAAAACTAAGCTACTTCTATAACGATTTTGTCTTATAAAAAGTATTTTATAATTTTCGCGTCAAAACGTCCTCGCGCCAAAACGGGCTTGCGCCAAACCGGCTCGCGCCAGACTGGTTGGCGCCAAACCGTCTTCGCGCCAAACCGGCTTGCGCCAAAACGTCTTCGCGCCAAAACAGGCTTGCGCCAAAACGGGCTTGCGCCAAACCGGCTCGCGCCAAACCGTCTTTGCGCCAAACCGGCTGCGCCAAAACGTCCTAGACCGTTAAGCACACGCCCAAAAAAAGTTCAACGTTCTCGTTCTACCATTCCCGGTAGAACGCATTGGTACGTATCAGCAAATACTATGGATAGGATAATACCATAGAGGTATATATTAGAACTACTGGAGGCACCACTTGCATATAATCCCTATGAAAAGAAAACGGTCCGATTTTAAATAGCGTTCCCCCACTCCTTAAAGGTATAAACTCGATTTGACATTGTATAATAACGTGGTAAATATGATTTATATAGACGAGAACTCCTCAAAATTAAATACAACACAGACTTATTATGTTGATAATATTATAATAATATAATATAATGTTGATAAACATTAAAAAAATAATGTTATAACTCAAAAAATGCCGATTTGGAGTTATATGTGCCATGTTATAGAAAATAAATGATTTTATAGCATGGAATAAAAAAATGTTTGTTTAATAAAAATTAAGTACCTATCTTAAGTTTCGTAAGTAAAAATTATGAAGAATTATTTCATATTTGACGGCAATACCGTAAAAACCCTAGTTTTTTTGTTGTTTTCTTTTGATAAAAGGCAAGTTTTCCTTTCAGTAATAAGCTCCACAATTATTACATAATAATAATGTAAAAATTTAGTAATAAACAATAGAACCTTTAGAATAAACCTTTAATAATTGTTTATTCCAATTGTTTTTCTCAAGACTATGAATTTTAAGTTGTTAGAATATTCTCTTCGTATCGATATATTATATTATATTGCAGGAAAAAGGCTAACAATTTCTAAAGTCTTGCAGGGCAGTTCTGTAAGAAGTAAACTTACAAAACTAATTTTATTAAAAAATGAATAATTGTTTCTCTTTCGGTGTTTTATAATTTTATTTGCTATGTATTTTTAATTTAATTCACAATTCTATTTTTGTGTTTATAAGAAAATAATTATATTTTTTTATAAAATTAATTTTTACATGTTACATGAAATTGAAGAATAATTTAATTCATAACTTACGTAAAATTGTTCAAAAACTATTTAAATGAATAATTTAGCTTGCGACACGCTGTTATATAACCGTATGTTTCGATTTTCGGAATTTCATCAAGCAAACCTGGGAAAATTATTGAAATGATTGAAAAGTTATGCTATTAAATTCAAAATTCAAACTTGATTAAAAGTCAAATTTATTTGACTTTAGTAAAAAAAATAAATTATACCTACTTGAAGCCAAAATGAATAAATAAACTTATTTTGAAAAATTCTAAACCGGAAAACTAAACAAACCCAAATAAAAAACCTAAAATGAAAAGTTAGTTGTAATTAAAAATTACAAAAGTTGTAGATTGTTCCAATTTCAAGATTTCATGTGTATGAACTTAGTGAAATATACAGGATATAAATTTTTTAAAAATAATTATATATATTTTTTAAATTAGAATGTGAATTTTTAATTAAAAATCACATTATAATATGTCTACAATTATTTTAATTATTTATCACATCCTAATTTCTTATAATTCATTTATTTAAACGTTTAAACATCATTTATCCTATGATATTTCATTACAAAATTTGAACTGAATCCTTTAAGGAGTGGGGGAAGCGTAAACTTACGTCGGACCGTTTTGTTGCACCTAGTGGTTCCTCCAGTAGTTTTAATATATACCTCTATGGATAATACGTACAGCTTAGGCCCATTACAATAGAATTTTCGTAGCCCGAAATTTTTGCGAAATACTATGTGTTATTTTTTAAAATTATATTTTTTATTAATATATAAGTAGTTACATGAAATAAAACTGCGTATGTTAATTGTGAGAAATTTTTTAAAATTTATTTTTAGTTTTTGAATTATTTTTTTTACTTTTTACACTTTTAAACAATTTTAATTTATTGTCTTCATTCAATTTATTAAATCATTAAAATATTTATCTAAAAATAAATTTATACAAGAATCGCATACTATATTACAAATATTTTTTTAATAAGATCACAATTTTTTAATTTTGTTTTTACATTACTCGCATTTTCTTCTAAAAATACAGTAAACATGCTTTTAAAAGTCTGATTTATGCTGTTTTAGCAATTTACAGATCTTTGTTCTTTGGCATCATGAAAAACAATTTCGAGTCTTTCTGTTGTTTGTAATTTCCACATGAAAATATTGAATATGTAGAACCAATTCCGGACATGTTGATGAAAATTCACTCAAATATTCAATTCACGATACTATTTCGAATTATATCTTGATTTATAAATATATAATACAAAAGTTTTACTTTTATACTACCATAAGCAAACATAACCCAAGATCACATTTACAAACATAAACAAACTTAAAATTAACTGTCAAACTGATTTAGTTCCAACTCAATTCGTTAGAGGCGCTCAAGTGCTGGGCTACAAATTTTCGTCGAAGCTGTACGTATTATCCTATCCATAGTATTTGGTATCAGCCATGTCTCATCTGTGTACTTCCCACCTAGTATTTTCCTTAGAATTTTCCTTTCCCACACACCCAACATGACCTGTTCTTACTTCCTCAAAGTCCATATCTCGCTTGTGTAAGTTACAACAGGTCTTATTATTGTTTTGTATACTCTAATTTTTGTGGTTCTTGAAAACATTCTGCCTGTTAATATTGTTTTTAACGCAAAGGCGCTTCTGTTCCCGCTGCAATTCTAGCTCTTATTTCTGCTGCGCTTCCAGGTTCTCTCGTCACCAGTGTTCCCAGGTATTTAAAGGTTTCCACCTCCTCAAACTTAACAACTTTATTTTGTGATGTCTGTACTCGGAGAAAGCCGTTTCTCTGAAATGGTGTTCTATTCCATACCATATATTTAGTTTTTGCTTCATTGACTTTGAGACCCATTTTTTGCGCTGCTTTCAAAATGTTTTCTGTGGTCTGTTGTAATTCGAGTTTTGTTCGTGTTATTATTGTCATGTCGTCTGCGAAGACCAGACATTGGTGTCTATTTCGAAATATTGAGCTTTTCCCATTTATTTTGCTGTCACGTACTACCTTTTTCAGCGCGAAATTGAATAGTATCGCCGAGAGCGGGTCACCTTGTTTCAGTCCTCTGTCGATTCTAAACGTTCTTGACATTCTACCGTTTATTTTTACTTTGTTTGTTGTTTCAGTTAATGCCATTCTTACCAGTCTTATCAACTTGTTTGGGATTTCGAATTCTTTAAGTGCTCGATAGAGTTGGTTTCTGTCGATACTATCGTAAGCTTGTTTGAAGTCGATGAACAGCAGATGTGTTGGCAAACCGTGTTCATGACTTATCGCCTGAATCTCCTTTAGGACATAAATTTGGTCTGTTACTGACCTACCTCCTCCGAATCCACTTTGGTACTCGCCTAGTAATCTTTCTGAATGTTGTCTCAACTTGTTTTTAATGCATGTAGTCAGGATCTTATACGCAACATTTAACAGTGCTATTCCTCTGTAGTTTTCACAGTTTGCTTTTTCGCCTTTTTTGTGTAAGGGGCATATCACTGCTTTCTGACCTCGGCATCGCCTCCTTGTCCCATATTTTATCAATTAATTCGTGTACCATTCTTTCGACTGTTCCTCCTCCATATTTTATCATTTTCGCCCGAATTTCGTCATCTCCGGCACTCTTATTGTTTTTCAGTTTATGGATTATTTTTTGTATGTCTTCTATTGTTGGTTTTTCTACACTTACTTCGTTTATATTATCATGATATGTTTCTCGGTTTTCGTTACTACTTGTTGGTTTGTTTAGAAGATCTTCAAAATATTCAGCCCATCGTTCTATCACTTTAGCTTGTCTCCCTACCAAGTTTCCTTCTTTGTCTTTACATATAAATGTTCCCGAATGGTAGCCTCGTTTAACCTTTTTAATGCCCTGGTAAAAGTTTCTGATTTCTTTCGATCGGTAATTCTCTTCTATTTTCTCTAAATTTTGCAAAATATGTTTTCTTTTCTTCGCTCTGAACAGTGCTTTACATGTCTTCCTTTGCAATTCGTACTTATGCTTGTTTTCTGCTGTTTTTGTTTGTAACATTGTCTTTCTAATCTTTTCCCGTTAGCTAATTTCTTCTTGACATTCCAGGTCAAACCATTCCTTGTTTTTGTGTTTTTTTGTCTTATTTTGTTTAGATGTTGCTTTTTTTATAGTCGTTATCAATAATTCTGCTTTTTCATCTATATTCGTTGTTTTTATTTCGTTCGCTACTACATTCTCAATTGCTTTTATGTAGTCGTCTTGTGTTGTTTTTCTCTGGAATTCAATTTGCTGGGCCTTGTGTGCTTTTATACTCTCCAATGTTTTATTTGTGGGTATTATCTGTTTGAACCTTGCTCTTACCATAAAGTTATCCGAGTCTATGTCAGGTCCCCTATACGTTCGTACATCCGTTATACTTATTTCGCTTCTTCTTTCTACCAATATGCGATCGATTTGATTTGCAGTTCTTCCATCCGGCGTTGTCTATGTTTCCTTGTGGATCTCTTTGTGTTGATATTTGGTGCTTACAATTTTCATATCATGTTCCATGGCAAAATCGATTAAAAATCTACCGTTTTCGTTGGTTTCGTAAAATATTTTCAAACTCGTGGTGCACTTTATCGTTATTCTTCCGGTAGATTGAAACTATTGCTGATTGAATTGATCAGCATTTGTATAATGCAGAACGCCGTCAAAGTATAACACAGCACAGTGCGGTACAAACGAAATAATATTATGTATTAAATAAATTATAATACAATATCATAACATAAATTATAATATAATCATCAAATTTTTAGAATAAACCAAAAAATACACAAAAATTTTTTAGAACTAAAATGTTTAAGTTAACACAATATAAATACACCGTACGTATATTATCGCAAACGTTTTTACCATACTATGGCATCATCAGGCGATAAACTAGTTCATCTATAGTCTATCTAATCTATAGAATCTATAATCGATATCTATAGTCGATCCAAGATATGAATAATATAGGTGGGGCGTCGTTTGCAAAGCCTAATTTACACCGGGAAACTTCAGATAATTTAAATAGCGCTTAATCTTTTAGTAATATTAAATATTCATCACAAAAAAGCGAAATGTTATAAGATTATAACCAAGTAACTACGTTTATTCGATATTATATTTAACTCTGTCCACATCTATCTTATTTATGACTTTCCCGGTTCAGTTTAGGCAACACACATAACACTTGGCTCGGGAAAATTTTGCTATTGTAAAACCGTCTAACTTCAAACCAGTTTCATTGGTTAACATTTAGAGGTCGTCGTTTTAGTACACATTCCAATATTTTTATTTAAAAAAACGTACTATAGTTCGTGATTTTTATTTAAATTTTAAAATTAAAAAATTTTATTTAAAAGCGATTTTTTACAAAAAAGTTTAAAATTAAAATACGAATAAGTTTAAACTTATTAAAAATATAATAGTAAACAAAACTTTTAAAATGGCATCAACAAAATTTTATCCGCGATAACGCCCCTCAGGAGTCAACCTGTAATTAAAATTTGTCGCTCCCTTGACAACTTATTTTCGATCATTAAATAAAGTAGACAAAAATCAAAATTTTCTCTGAATATCGAACTCAAATAAAGACAAATTGCTCAAAAAAATAATCACTTTAATTAAATATAAAAAAAATAAAACCGACTTAAAAAAAACTACTGTGAAAAAAATGTACTAAAAAGTAAAAAATAATTACGTTATTTAGTTACTTCAACTAGCTGGCATAGGCGGTCAATTATTGTAATCTTTGCAGTCGGGGCCAGCCAATCTGGCTAAATTACTAAAACTAAATTTTTTAAAAGCTTGCCGGCACCGACTGCAAAGATTCCAATAATTGACCGCTTATGCCAGCTAGTTGAAGTAACTAAATAACGTAATTATTTTTTACTTTTTAGTACATTTTTTCACAGTAGTTTTTTTGAAGTCGGTTTTATTTTTTTTTTAAATTTTTTAATTCATCCTTTATAGTGCATGTTGCGTTTTGTAACTATTTATCGAAAGCGAGTATAGGTAGACTTACTAAACGCAAAAAGAATTTTGAAAATCCGATCATAGTTGATATAAATGTATTTACTATTTACCTTATACTTAACGTACTACTTAGAAGATTAATAAAAGTAGGGTACTTAAGAAAAGATTGTGACCCATCGGGCAAGATCAGGTAATATAAAACAGCACTGGCCTAGCTTGGTCTATATAGCGCAATGTAATAGTAGGACCATGACGCCAGATACAGCAATACTATAGCTTCAATAGCCAGCGTTTAGGCCCGTGCCGACCAGATACTTGCAGTTTATGATACCTCACCATAAACAGGTTTTCTTAGCGGACACATGCGAGCGGCATTTAAAAGCTGTTTAGATGATAAAAAGAATATTTATCTCAAATTAAATAAATTAATTAAATAACAAAAAAAGAAATTAAGCGGTATTTTGCACTTTGTAGTATATTTTTATTATTGCAAAATAGTTTAAGCGGTAGGTATTGTCGCCTATCTTCACTTGCACTGTTATCAATACAAAAAGACATTCTTGATGAATTATTAAAAACGAACACATTTCACGACAATGTCATAGACAGATTTGCGAAGAGCAAAAATAAGAGAATCAATCATTGTTTATAAATACTATAACATAATGTACAGTTACTCGAAAAAGTATTCGGACGTTCCTGTGTTAGCAATGTAAATTACTCTTTTTGGACACTGTTTTTATTATATAAAAATTGTTTTTACATCAATACTTATTAGACATTTTTTGTCGCAAATTTTATTGTCTTCATTTTTGTTCCTATACATTTTTTTATTTTATCTCCTCGTTTTCAACTGAGAGTGACTTAAATCAGACTCGGAAAAACGTTTTAATAAAATTAAAAATGCACAATGGTTTTCTCGAGGGATTCCCATGGAATTTTTACCGAGACTGCTTTAAGTCACTCTCGATCGAAAACGAGGGGACGAATAAAAACATGTTTAAAAACAAAAATGAAGGTAATGAAATTATCTACAAAAAATGTCTGAAAAGTATTTTTGTAAAAGCGATTTTTATATGCTAAAAAGAGTTGTCAAAAAGTACAATTTCATTGCTAACATAGGAACGTCCGAATACTTTTTCGAGTAACTGTAAGTAATTCTATTATTTAAATAAAATGACTTATTGCGGTTTGCACGACTTCTAGTTAAAATTTAAGCGTTAGTTAAACCTTAAACCTTATTTTAACCAATGGACAAGCGGATAAAGGGACATTAGTTAATTTAACGAATGCTTAAATTTTAACTAGAAGTGGTGCAAACCACCATTAATAGAGCATATTATTACAACTCAAGAAAATATTCACATCTTCCGCAGATTTTATCTATTTATAAAAATATTGCTGGCCTACCCAAAATTTTTCCCCACGAGCCGCCACTGGTACAGGTACTCAGTACTTAATGCGTTATTAAGCCAATTTTGAGGAGAATTGAGGAGAAGTTTGACGGCTTTTCCGGTTTATCTTCGAAGTTTAAGGTCCAATACGGCACTTCAAAATTTTGAAAATCGGTTCATAAATGACAGAGTTCTGAGGTAACAAACATAAAAAAAAATTTTAAAAAATACAACCGAATTGATAACCTCTTCCTTTTTTGAAGTCGGTTAAAAAACAATCTGCTCACAAAATTTTAACTTTTTTGCGGTCACTTTCGACCAAAATACTTTTAAACAAAATTTTCCAATAACAATACTCAAAAATGAAATCTTAACTGCAAAAATACTTGCACAAAATTATACTCAAAAAATCAGCGGAACAAAATCTAGGCTTCCTTAGTTCCCGCCATCTTGACAAAAAAAATTAATATAACAAAATTTAAATTTTTGAAAATTAACCCAAAGATTTCAAATCAATTCAAAGATTACAACTGAGGCGTTGGCGTTCAAACCCTCGTTTCGTAACACCACAATAAATAAGCTTCTACAAATACTGTGTACCCTGCTAGTGACTCCGAGAAGAAGTTTTTTTTCTGTCAAAAGAGTAAAAAGCTATTTAAGAAATTCTACTGGATAAGAAAGGCTAACAAGACTAGCTCTTATGTTCAGTCATAGTAGAATTATGCCAATCCCCAGTGACCTGGTTTTAGGATAAGTCTTCACATAGTGCAAGACAATTTCAGTTAGTACTTTAATTTTTTTTTTAATTGCATTTATTTTTCCGATTTTAGCATGACTGATGGTTTAAGTTGAGATTTAAATTTTTTTATTTAGGTATTTATTTATCGAGTCCCTTCTATTTTAAATTTTATATTTTATCTTTGTTTTTTATTGTATTTTTTTTAAATGTGTTGTACTTTATACTTTTATTTTTTGTTTAGAATTTTAGTTTTTTTGTAGTTTAATAAATTAGCTATTTATTTTTTAATGTTTTTAAAACTTCCCACGAAAATCTAGTTTAAATACGGTCTTGCGTAGCCTCAGAATGTGCAAAAGTCATCCAGCGACTTTTTGTTTATATAAATATGCTATATTTTTTCGAAAAGCCCTCAGCTTTCGGCTTCAGGTCTTTTCCTGTGAAAAATATAGCACTCCGCAAAAAGTCTCGAGATTTTTGCACATTCCGGGGCTGTTACTAATGAATATTGCACTCTGAATCAAAAACTTGGCTTTAATTTACATAGAAGTCCGGTTATTTGCTAAAAATAAATTTTAATTTTTTAAAAAAAGACGAATAAGTAGTCCTAGAATCAGCAACATATTTAAATTTAAATTGATTATTTTAATTAAGAAACTTTAGATTAGATATTAAAAATACATGTTTAAAAAGAAAATTAAATTGAATCAAAATATGAAGAAGGATTATAAAGGAAGGGGGCATAATTTAAAATTCATTAGTACTAAGGCTGCTTAGTTATTAGTTATTACTTGAGTTCAGTGTGTGCGATTCTCATGTTTGAACTTCACTGTTTGTAAATGTATGTATGTACCTAAGAGTCTTTTTTACAATTATTTTGACTTTTTTTATCGTTTCTACCTGTTATTTTCATTCTTCAAGTTTCGTTTTTAAAAAGTATTTTTTATTTATTAATTTTTACACAATTAGGCTTATCTAATGATCTCAAAGATTAAAGCAATTGTAGTAAAAGTGCGTTTTAAGATGATTCAAGGTATCAAGAGGGACTTATTGTTTAGAAATAGGTAACAATTAAAAATTTAAATGGTTATCGCAAGCCTCTTTGCCGTTTTGCAAGTCAAATTCCAATTTATGTACTTATACCTATAAATCGTCTTGCATTTTTAATATATCTCAATGCCAAATACAAGTAGTTGTTATTTACCTACTAATTAAACTTAGATATAAACCTAGAGTTTAACGTGGAATACGAACCTCGGTGACAAAATAGTTTGCTATAAGGTGGCGATGACTAGAAATGCGGAGTCACAGTGTAATTCTATCCTATATTGAAAAATTTTATTTGAGTTGGAAATAGTAAAAATAAGAGTTTTTCTTTTTAAATACTCTAAACTAGGACAAATAATGTTAATTTAAAATAAAAATTGAGATGTAAATAAATAAAAAGTAAAATATCAAAATCCTAGGTAGCTTCTGGCTTCTGCCGATGCTCTCACAACTATGACGCATCCGTGAATTCAACTTTACCTCACTAGGGTTAAACTTCAATTATTCTTCCTGTTGGTCCTCAACGACATGTACTATTTGCAACTCGTTCGAAATAATTAAATTAATTTTCGTAAATTTTTGTTTTGGGAGGCCGAAACGAATTCCATATTCCTGATTTTGTAAAATTCTTTACTTAAAGAATATTTCATTAAAAGATGAAAAGTAAAACTTAATATTACACATAAAAATGATTTAACTAAATTTTATACAAATGTTTTTCTTCCAATATCTTCAACACAAATCACAGAACCATGGAGTTCGCAGTTTTCTATTGACTTCTCTTTGTCCCAAACTTTCCCGTCTTTGAGGTAGCGGTATATCGCAATATATTTATGATATATTAAATTTAATTAACTAACTAATTTATTACAAAATAAATATTTTAATTAATAAAAATAAATATTTGAGGAAGAAAGTTTTTTATCCAAAGCAGTACAAGCACTCTATGAAAGTAATTCAATTATTAATTACCAAATACTTCTTAAATACTCCCTTAAAAGTATTCAAGTTCTTTGAAATTTAATGAAAAAATCAAAAACTTGTTATATTATGTATTGTTTATTAAAATATTGTAAAAAAATTAAAGAAAAACCAATACATCGCAAAACAGTTGAATTACTCCCGCAGGATTACAACTGAATAAATCCTTGATTTATTATATAATTTGTAATAATATATATAAATATGAACCATAATTTTGTTAATTAATGTTCAATTTAAGTTTAGCTCAATTAAGCAGACTTAGTGTACGTTCTACCTTAACACCTGCACTAACAAATTTATAATTTCTGACGCAGTAGGTAGATATGTGATTCAAAATATTCCATTTAAAATATTTCTAACTTTGTTTATTATTATAGTATTATTATCACATCAGTATTACTCAGAACAAATATAACACTTATATAAATATCAAACAGTATTACGATTATAATAGGTAGTATGTCTGCTGATTTATACGGGGTCAATAGAATTTTCAAAGCTAATTGTTTAGTATATATTTATAATAAGAAACTAAACGATAAAAAGTTTAAATAATTTTTGTTCTATTTTAAGAGAAATCCTGTATGTGGCAGTTAATTCTGTACTGAACACGGAGATTGTTCACAGAGCCGTACCTAGTATATGGGGCTTTCTGGGCAAAAAAAACATTTTGTTCTCTATTGGGGACATTGGGTAATCTCACTAAAACACGAATAATTTTTATTTCATGCATTTTTTATGTTTAATCAATGAAAAACTGGGTAAAATCATACTCAACACCCACTCCCAGTGGTTGAAGAATATGGGGACTTTCCTGCAAAAGTTAAAGCAGCAATAAATATCATACAGCTCACAGATTATAACAAAGTCTCCCCACGCTTCTCTAAAGACTATGTTTTCATCTGTGAGCTGTATAAAGAAATATAATTAATTTGGTGTCTTTCCAATACATTTCTTATACAGCGCCGTAGCAGAAGTAGCAAACGCTACAGGCCTAGCACCAAAGCAGAATGAGCAGGTGAGCGAGCTAATCTAATGAGCTTATTCATTTGACACATTTCGTCAAAGCGGGACGTATGAACACGTTATGCATACCAAAAGTTTAACGTTATTTATTAAAATTTTGGATATAACGACCACCGGATATTACGACTCAATAACCGGATTTTAATGTATTGTCGTTTTATGAAGTGATTTGGTCGCCCCTGATGTTAGTTGTTAATATTTTTCTGTAATAATTTTAAATTTAAATTGTGACGATTAAAGTTTTATGAAAGAGAGGTAAGCAAGAAAATTGGGGAGAATAGGGGCTTTTTTGCCAAAGATAGCCGCCAGAGCGGTTGATTGATTTTTGGTTCCGAAAATTTTGAATACTTGGTACGAAAAGCTTTCGAAATTGTAATATTAAATTTGAGAATTGTTGATTACAATACTGTTTGAGATTTTTGGTCAAAAGTGGTCGTAGTTGAAATTATTTTTTGTAAGTTAGATATTTATTTTTTTATTATTAAAGATTTATTTTATTTTAAAAAAAGGTTTTTTTGATAACATTTTAATTTTGGAGTTAGTGTTGGTTTAATTAGAAGATTAGAAAATATAAAATTAGTAATTAAAGATAGTGCTTTTGAATTGATAAATTGGAATCGTAAGTTCAATCCTCGAGCAAATATAAAAATTTTTACAGTTTAAAGCCATTTCGATTGGAAGTTTTTAAAATTGAATTTTTTAGAGCTATGCCGTGGCAAGGGAAAGTGTTTGGTATTTTTTTACTAAAATATCACATCAGTATATTTAAAATCAAACCAAGGGGCCCTGTTTTAATTTGCTACGGACCCCGCACTGGCTTAATCCGGCACTAATAGATAGATGACAAGACATTTTTTTTACCTTGATGTTCTATGTCAATTAGCCAGACTTACATAATATGTAAAAAAATGAACTAGTTCTTAAATCCATGTCTGAAATTCTGGCGAAACTTGATATGAAGAAAAGGGCAATAACGGAAATAAATAAATATTCTTGAGTATTCCATTATATACGGGAATTAATACAAATTTTTTTTCGTCTTTGAGGAGGCGTGGGTGAAGACGACAGTTCACTTATGTTAGTGTTAATTCGCATTTTTGCAGTGACTTTATTTATTTTATTTAATTGCTGCTTTAAGAGGGCTTCAAAGAGGGCAGCTACAGGAGCAATTAATAACTGAACTGATAGAATAATTCATAAACTAATTATGTTTTCGCTTTTTATTGTAAAGTTAACTGTTCTGCCATAAAAATTTTAATAATGCTCTAACCGCAATCAGTTGCCAGTTCAACCTTGACGGTTTTACAGTTTTTTTTATGGCAAAACGTTTGACTACGATAAAAATCTTTTTTTTTTTATTGTTAGTTGATTTAAATTTCAATAAAACAAATTTTCAAAAAAAATTATTTAAAAAAAATTAACGAAATTTATTAAAAATTAATTAAATAAAAAACCGTGACCGCCTTTAGTCATCTGATACGTGACAGCCATATTCTGCAATTTGACCCTGCCACTGAACTATATCAAGCTTCCCTGTACTTACATTATTAATCCCCATTTTACATAGTCAAACACAGAATTTCTGAGTTTTTTTGAATTTTTGATTTATGTTACAAAAATGCACTGTTCTAATAAACCGAGAATCTTGTTACGTAAAAGTACGTAAATCGGGTAAATATGCACATTTTTTCTATTTTCGTAACATACATAGAGGAAAATTTATTTTTGGCTATATCTAAGATCAAAGATTTGCCGTGATTGTATTTGTCAAAAGTGCCTGGAGCGTCCGGAGCGGAGAAGGTCGGAGCAGAAGATGCGCATATTAACAGTACGATTAAAGTTTCTTTTGAGAATCAATTTGTTTAAACTTCAACTAATTTTATGTAGTTCGGTGAGCTTATCTTTTAACTCATTGAGTAAAATTTTGTTGTTACGCTAGTTTAGCTAAAGCGGGAACAGCCACACTCAAAGGCTAAAAAACCGCATATGGCTTGCAAACGAATAATCTAAACCATCATCCTAAACTTTTGTTTAGATTAAATAAATTTAAATATTTGTTTTGTTAGTAGGTCTAATATATTAGATTTATATTGTGATGTAATAAAAATATTTTTTAGCTATCCCCAATTTTTAAAAAATTCAATCAATCAAAAACATTAAATTCTCTTCAAAAATTTATCTTCTCACTCACTAGTAATTTTCAAATATCAAAATCTTTCTACAAAAATCAGCGGAGAAAAAATTTTAAACATCCGCTACGGTGGCCATCTTTGACCAAAGGTCTTTTATCTTTCATTTATTGCCAACCTCATTTTTAACAAAAATTTTAATTCAAAAACCAATCATAAAAATCATTTCACATTACAAAATACTAAATTGTAGGAAAATACACGACAATATAATTATATATATCGTGGGCATACAGGTAAAAGTGACTAAGTCAAAAAATTGTGGAAATGAGTTAAAATGATTAAGTCCGTAAAAATGTAAGACACAGGTCTGAAAAAAACGTCTATGTTCTAATAACGTATTGAACATGTTTCATTAATCGAAAGAATGAATTAAAAATATTATAAAGCTGATTTTTCGCAAAATGCGAAACATTCAATTTGATTTATCTCGAAATTCTATTTTTTGACTTGGTCACTTTTACATGTATGCCCACGATATATAGGTTATCTAACCACTTGATATAGTCCTAAGCAGACGATTTGAAATAATTGATTTCGTATTAATAAATAAAAATGTGAACTTCTAATTTATTTAATAATATTGATAAGTGAAAAATTAAAAAATTAGATTTAATTAATTTAAAGAAACATAGATATTGGTCATTCGATATTTCAATTGTAATTGAAATTCGTAATGTGTTATCGATTAACTTTAATCAGCGTGATCAAATTCATTCCGTATTTACTGTCGAGTACAAGTGTTACAACAGTGGATAACATCTTATAAGTAAGCAACCAATTTAAAAGTTTTTTTATACAAACAGCAAAAATTATATTTAAGGGTTTCATTTATCCAGTCATTTTAGATATAATCCTTAAAAATATTTGGCTTTATAATTTTTACTACCCACACAAGAAAACACTGAATATCCAAGGATATTATACAGCTAACATGGGAGTAGTTAGCTTTAGAAATTAGTGGGTAAAAAATATTTGTTTTATTAGTAAGTCTATGTATTAATATATACCGGTAAAAGTGCCCATGTACCGATAAATGTACACTTATGCCGACGCTAATGGTAAATAGACATACAATGTACTTCTTCAAATTTCCCTTTTTTATTTAATTAATTAAGCGTAATTTTTTTAACAAATTTAAACCTCCTCATCCTCCGCTCCGGACATTCCGTGCCGCTTTAACAACGCAACCTCGGCAAATCTCCACCCTAAAATTTAGTGATCTAATCGTAACAGCTTCTAGGTAATTAATTGATTGAATCAATAGCAGATGCGTTAACAATTATATTCTTGGTTTAATATTAGTAACGTAACCAGAGAGGTACTGCAAGAACCGCTAGAAAAAAAATTACCAAACGGGAGGGGAGATAGTCGGAAAAGCAAATTTACGGTGGAGTAACAAAGTTCTCCCCATACATTAGAGAGAACATTACGGGTAAGCTTTACAGGCTTACTGGTAAATCTTTTAGTTAGAGGGATTAAGTGTTTATATCGGTGTAATCCACATGTGGCCATCAGTACAGTCCACATACGTCCGTACATTTACCGGTAATTGTAAGAATAACAGAATCATCAGTCTAGTATGTTAGCCGAATAACTGCTAACACTAGGTATCCGGTTCGAGTCCGATAAGAGTCTAAACTTTTTTATAATCATTTCTCTGCTTCGAGAGGCACGTAAAGCTGGCGGTCCTCCCGAGTTGATGAGTTGATTACGATAACTGGCTCCACAGATTTTTATAAATATCATCAAAATTCTTGTAGTATGTAGAATTTAAAATATGACATTAAAAAAAGTGATTAAACGTAGAATCTACATCAATTTTTCTTTAAAATTTCGAAATACTAGAATTTGAAATATTGCCTTTTCACATAAGAGTCGTTGAATTGCTCATTCTGTTGACGGTATGTGTGTTCTACGTAAATAGGTGTTCCGCATGCTTTAGTGAGCAGGACCACCCACGGTTGGCTTTTAGCATCATTATTGCTAGCATCAATTATAAATTTATTTAAGATTGAAATTCGAATTTAACTTAAAAACAATAATCTGCGTCTTTAGGTATACATATATAAGTAAATCTGTAATTTTCGAGTTCTGGGTATTTCGGGGATTTTTAATAATTGAAGCGACTCAGTAACTGCATCTACTATTTTTAAGTTCAATTTATGTCCAAAAGTACCTGTATAAAATAAAAACACACTGTGGGCCTGACTAATCTTATAGAAACAGCCAATCGAATACACGCTTTGAGATTTTGGCCGTTTTTACGGGTATTTTTAAATGATTCTCAAAAATTAAGTTTGATATTTGTAATTTACTTCAAAAACTACCATAATTTTATTAGTGGATTTTTAAATTCGTGGGGCCAGTTATCATAACTACTCTTTAATTTTTAACGTTCATTGTCTAATATTTAATATCCAATTCAATTCGGCAAATTTAAAAAAATTTATTATTAAATGAATATTTTATATTACTAATATTTTATATAAAATTAATTTTTACATGTTACATGAAATTGAAGAATAATTTAATTCATAACTTACATAGAATTGTTCAAAAACTATTTAAATGAATGATATAGCTTGCGACACCCTGTTATATAACCGTATGTTTCGATTTTTGGAATCTCATCAGGCAAACCTGGAAAAATTATTGAAATGATTGAAAAGTTATGCTATTAAATTCAAAATTCAAATTTGATTAAAAGTCAAATTTATTTGACTTTTGTAAAAACAAAAAGGGGCAATCTACAACTTTTGTAATTTTTAATTACAACTAACGTGTCATTTTAGGTTTTTTATTTGGGTTAGTTTAGTTTTCCGGTTTAGAATTTTTCAAAATAAGTTTATTTATTCATTTTGGCTACAAGTAGGTATAATTTTTGTTTTTACAAAAGTCAAATAAATTTGACTTTTAATCAAGTTTGAATTTTGAATTTAATAGCATAACTTAATAATTTGACCAAGGACTGTGTATACCTGATTTGGTTGGGGATTTTCCTTATTTTGCACATAATTTGTGCAATAATACAAACTACATGTTTACATTTCGGAGATCTTTTTTAACTGCTTTTTTCTTTCAGGTTTTTTTTATTGCGCAAAAAGTTGAAACATCGACAAATTTACATTACACTACCATGAAAATATGGTAATGTTAATAAACTTTATAATTTATCTTTTGTGCTGGGAAAATATCGTCAAGATCGTTGTTACAAGAGAGTTTGCGTGAAATTACTGTCATAAGGTCCTTGAGGGTATTAAGGCCCACCCTAAGAAAAATTGTAAAATAAGCATATAAAGCAAATTAAAAGTGAATGTTAAAAACAGCGTTTGTCAAAACGGCCCAGAGCGTTCAGAGCGGAGGGGACTACAGCGAACGTTGCGGAGGGTTAGGTGTAACAAGCGCAACTACGGTAAAAAGGTTGCCGTCCCACATGTGTTAACCTTATGGGCGATATGTGATCATTGTATTTGCAACCAAAAAATAAATACTAACTTTTAAAAATTTATTTTTTGATCATTGCAAAGCTAAAACTTGGCTCTTGGATGTGAATAACTTTTTATTACAATCAAGTAACTGGAAATATAGAAAATTTTGCTGTGAAGTTGATCGATTTTTCAAGTAGCAAAAGTGATCGTTTAATATTTTTTATAAACATTACCTTTATAAATATCAGCACGAAAAGTAATTCAAGTCCAGCGCAAATGTTATACCTAGCTTGAAAAAAAAATTTGATTGCATTATATGTATTTTTGTACAAATGGTTACAAATACAAATTGAAAGAATAATTTTCCTTGTTCTGAAGAATTTACTCGTAATGGCAAATAGAAATCTGTCACATTAGATAAAAACAAACTTAACATTTATAAAATATAGTCTGTCTGTTTATTCAACCATGGCGCTAGTGAGAGTACTTATTTGTTGGTTTCAAACTTTGCTAAGTATGATGCACGTTATAATTATCAGGACGTCAATGTAATATGATCTGTTTACATTGCAAAGATAATAGTAATTGCATTCCGATGTATGTAACCATTCATTTCTTCAGTAAGATACTACATTAATTTAGATCTCACACTTTAGTATGTCCAGGTATACTATGTGAATTTTTATAGTTTTCAGATTGTTATAGTATGTAGTTCGTTCTTTTTTTCAAAATTCTTTTTTTTTCGATTTACTTAGAATTTATTGTTTCAAATCATGACTGAGTAAAATTACATTCTGTTGCATTCTGTTAAAATGCAGCGTTGTATATTGAATTTTATTGTGTCTTTAATTTTGTGAGCCAGTATAATACCGGGTGTCCGGTTTTAAAGGTGGATAAAATTATTGCGCATCAAATGATTCTAAAAATAAGAGCAAAAATGAAATTTTTACTTTAAAATACCAATTTGAAATTTATCGATTTTGCAGTAATAATGATTTTAATTAAGTAGGCAAAAAACAAAACACTTAAAATAAGTACAGTTACTCACAAAAGTATTCGGACGCTCCTATGTTAGCAATATAAATTGTACTTTTTGAAAACTCTTGGCATATAAAAATTGCTTTTACAAAAATACTTTTCAGACATTTTTTGTAGATAATTTCTTTCTCTTCAGTTTTGTTTGCATACATTTTTTTATTCGTCAAAGACTTAAAGCAGTCTCGGTAAAATTCCATGGGAATCCTCTGCAAACATCATAAAAATTCAATAGTGCATTTTTAGTTTTATTAACAAGTTTTACCGAGTTTGCTCTAAGTCACTCTCGGTCGAAAACGATGAGACAAAATAAAAAAATGAATATGAACAGAAATGAAGACAATGAAATTTGGACAAAAATGTCTAACAAGTATTGCTGTAAAAATGATTTTTGTAGGATTAAAATAGTATTCAAAAGGAACAATTTACATAGCTAACATAGGAGCGTCCGAATACTTTTGTGAGTAACTATATACTATGTGAAAAAAATTTCCGCCTAAAAGCGTAAATTGAGTTAAAAAAACAAAAGAATATACTATGGTAATTGCATACTAAAGTAGTTAACCATTTGTTACAACTTCATCCAATTGTCAACTTTACAAAAAAAAAATTCTTATTATGAACTACACTGTTGTGCCGTTTTATTTGTTTTGTTGGAATTCTTCACTGATTGTGCTTCAAATATAGAAAGAAGATCTCTGCATTTTAAATTATTTTCTCTTTTATTTAAAATTACATATGTCGGGAGTGAGGGGAGGTAAATAAATACCTAATTAAGTTATTAAAGCAAGTTATCAAGTTATTAAAAGTAGGTAGTTGTAACTTGATACACCCCGTTGCAACGTGTCGAGCCACAGTCAACTCGCACGTTCCGTTCCTGTTCTTCATTTTGTTGGCGGTAAGAATGCTTTGATATACTCTTAATGTTGTTGTCAGTCGCGATCGACACTCGGACGAGTTCTATGGCTTCGAGTTCCACCCTTGGCGAGTTCTGTCATTTTTCAGGGATATTTTTAAATTGTTTTGCCTTACACAAAAATGGCTAATCATGCAGCCGTGTTAAAAGGTGTATCTAAAATACATGTAAATTTAAATTTTTCAAATTCGATTTTTTCGAGAACTAATTTATAATCCAACAAAATTTTTGTTCTAGTATGCTTAGAAAAGTGTGCTCTTTCCTATAGTGTAGTTAAAATTTTGAAATTTGTGATGAGGAAATTCTGACAGTTCCCTATCAATCTACTTGTGCATTATTTGAAATGGTGAAATTGTAGGCTAATGGACTGATTCATTAAAAATTGAATATCCACTATATGATAACCTGTGATACGTAAATATTGTACTACATGCAGTAGATTCCCGATAAGATAAAAATCAAAGAAAAAGATATTAATTCATATAAAAATAAAATGTTTCTTTGCAATATTATTGTCTTGTATTTTCCTACAATTTAGGGTTTTGTTGTTATAAAATTGTGAACTTTTTTGAGTATTGATTAGAAGATTGTTTGTAAATATTTTGGTCGAAAGTGGCCGCAGCCTAGATTTTTGATTTTAGTGAGTTGAAAAATTTTCGATTATTAGTGATTTTGTTTGAATGATCGATTTTCCTGGAATTGAAGTTATTTAGTTGAAATTGATAAAAATTGATTTGATGTTTTTTGGAACAACCACTCATTTGGAGATAATTAAAAAATTATTTTTATATTACATCACAATATGCATATTATAAAATGTTTGCTGAAGTACATAAATTCTCAGAAACCAGAGTATAATTAAACAAGCCAACCTGCAATTTATTGCAAGTTATTGTTCTATAATACGATAGTCGCGTGGAAAGCCGTAGAAAAATAGTTTAGCTTTTAAACACCTCATGTCACCACTTTTTGTTTAATTATTTTGAAATAAATCTAGATGCAATCGCCAACGCTCAAAACGGCAACCTTAAAATCTAGTTATCTAATCGCGGTAATTAACTATTCACAATTCATTAGTTATCTTATAATTTACTAATATCAAAAAAATTGTTTTCTCAACTATAATATTCACGATTGTTTAATTACTTTCAGAATTATTTTCTAAAAATTAAGAACTACTGGATTGAACTCAGTAAATGATCTCTTTATTGATGTATGTTTTGTATTCTTGATTTAAGCAAATTATATGTTTCTTATATTAGGAAATAAGTGATTAAAGATAAACAAACTAAACAAAAATGTTAAAATAATGAATTTTAACCGTAAAGTAAAGAATAGAAAAATATTATTTAAAAAGTAATAAAAAAGACATTGATTTACATTTAACAGGTTTGAACTGTTTAAAATATCTGAATAAATAAGAAAAATAAAAATTACTATAAAAAATTTAAAAATTTATTCTTTAAGTTGTTTTTCTTTAATCGGTGATTAATGTAAATCTAAATTTATAGTGTGAAATATTTTATTAATATTAGTAAATCTTACATTTACTAAAATCAACCAGATTATTTTCTTTGTATTAGAATATGATTTGTCTTCATATAAAATTCATAGTACAGTAAACAATCGAGGTTTATAGAGCAATATTATAAAAATATTAAATATTAAATATTTTTATAAGTATATAAAAATCACCAATAATGATCGCAAGAATTTCAAAGGACTTAAACCTTTTAATTCAATCTCCTTTTTAAAAACTTTATAAATTCACCCTACTTACATTATTTTAAAGTTTTTGCGTGTTATAATTTTCCTTTTGCTACGATTGTATTGTATGTCACGTATGTATTTCTTTGTTGATGTATGTAAAACACGTAACCGGTTAGCAATAAAATATCTATGTCAATACCACAAAATTTATTAATTAAACATATTATGTATATAAAATAATTCTTAACTAAACGTAACAAGAATCTCCAGCTTAACGTGGAATGTCAACCACGATACGAATAATTTGTTATTACAAGGTACGGTTTCATAAGCCCAACTATGCACTACATCTCTCTCTCTCTAGTCGCATCCTCATGACCGAAGAAATGTGATTCAATTAAGAATTTTCTTGACAAATACCTCGGTGGTTTGTCATTGCCTGCCGAGGGAGACGGTCAGAATAAAGTTTTCCCTTCTTCCGAGATTGAACCGATAATCTCGGCTCAGCAGTCGACGCACATAAACGTCAGGCCGTGACCGTCCTCTACAGCTACATCTATAACCTATATAATATACATATTATCGAGTATATATATTATGTGCTGTATACAATACACATTGTGTGTTTAATTTACATATCGCTTTATTTAAAGACACTAATTGGCAATTTAAGTTTTGTTTTTAATTTGTGTATCACAATAATCAATAATAATTTATTGTTAAGTTGCGTCACCAAAAGGTTTTTATTACAAAGTTACAATTATTCAAGTTTAATAAATGCGAAAAAAAAAACAAAACTATTACAAAAATTACAAAATTAATTTTATTTTTCAGTTCCACCATGACCTCATCGCCTTCAGAAAGTACACCAATTACCCAGAACAAGAAACTGACGATCAGAGAAAAATTGCAAGAAAAATTTGACTTTAAAAGCTTAAACAGATATAAATGTAGAACACTTCTAGCATTTTGGATTTTAGGAATATGTAACAATTACGGTTATGTAGTTATGCTCAGTGCAGCGAATGATATTCTACACACTCCTGACACATTAAAAATGATAATAAGAAGTTCCAATCACACTAGCAATACTACTAGAAATTGCAATTTTATATCAACAGGGGCTATATTATTAGCAGATATTATGCCTTCTTTACTTATTAAGATGGCGTCTCCTTTTTTGCCTTTTTTTATACAGTAAGTTTTTTTACAAATATTTTGATAACATGGCATTCCGTTATCTCTTCTGTATATTGTTTCTGTTAAAACGGCCCGGAGCGGAGGGGACCGGAGGGTTAAAAAAGATTGAGGGATTAGAACCTAATTTATGCACGCTTGGTGATTGATAATTACTAGAGGTTTTCGGATTACTAAAAATTTCTATTCTGATCTTTGAAACATATTTGATTGGATAAATTTATTGGATTTATCAAATTAATTAAGCTTGACTGATTGGAGTAATACTGAGAAAACCGAAAACATCTATTGAAGAAGTAGCAATAAAAAGTTTATTTTTCGTATTTTTCAGTCTACGAATAGCGTTTGCTGTCATCGTGGGCTCCTGTGGTTATATCTTAGTAGCATTTGGCAGTGGCCAAGAACGATGGTTATCACTGACGGGAGTTATTTTAACCTCATTGTGTTCTGGATTAGGAGAAGCAACGCTTCTTCAATACAGTTCAAAATATGATAAGTATGTTATAATAAATAATTAAGTATTTGTATTACGAAAAGGTGATTTTTTTAGAGACGTACTGTCGACGTGGTCTTCTGGAACAGGTGCTGCTGGTATAACAGCGGCCGTTTCTTATGCAGCATTAACGTCTTTTGGAATTAAAAAAACGCTCCTTATGATGTTGGTTGTTCCTGCATTAATGGCAGTAGCGTAAGTAAAACATAATCAATAGACTTCTTCCTTTCTTTTTCTCGTTTCTCTTTCTAGTTCATCTCCTGATGATGCTATAGTATGGTGAAAACGTTTGCGATAATATAAATACTGTGTATTTATATTGTGTTACTTTTAGTTCTAAAAAGTGTTTGTGCAGTTTTTGGTTTTTCTAAAATTTTTTATATGATTACGTTCTATGAAGTATTGTAAGCTAGCTTTCGCCGTTCAGTTGATTTTCCATTTTGAAAACATAGAGTAATTCAGTGTATACTTGATTATATATCTATACCGGCACAATTCATAGATCAATAAGCGTAAGTCTAAAAATTTTGAAAATTGAGTTATGCATATTTTTAGGTTTCAAATGCCGCAACCTTCATTTTGTAATATTTATTGCAATTACCATATCTGATTTAATTATTAAATTCAAATAATATTTGCTAACCAATATTAATTTTTGATAGTCGATTACAGATTACATCTTATCGGTTGTATTGCGTTTCCCATTTAGTCGTGTCGAAATCACCTGAAACGTCATCTGCATACTATCGCATTTTTATACTAACAGGAGATAAGCTCTAAGGAAGCACTACAAAATAAGCCTTGTATATTATTATTATTATTTATAAATTCAAAATAGCAACGGTGCAAAAGCATTTTTTATATTGATCAAAAAACAGTAAAAAAAACAGTGCACAGTCAAGAGTTTTTGCTTCTAATAAGCAATTTTGCCACTTTTCCCAAAATTCCGTTTTTGTTTTTGTAACTGTTAATCTTTATTTGTAGTTTTTGGATAATTTTGCCCAAACCTATAGTTCCCGAAAGAATTGTAGGTGAAAATTCTTCAAACGAATCAATAGACCAGCCATTAACTGTAAGAGAAAAATTAGCTTTATTGCCCGGATTATTAAAATTCATGATTCCATTGGGATTAGTTTACTTATTTGAATACTTTATTAATCAAGGACTGGTAAGCTTTATTTTATTTTTGGGCTAAAAGGATAAAAAGACATTACTTTTATTTTGTTTCTAACAGTTTGAGTTAATACAATTCGAAGACATTTTCTTGGACATAGCCAGTCAATATAGATGGCTTGCAGCTGATTATCAATTAGGAGTATTTATATCACGATCTTCCGTTAATTTTCTTCATGTTAAGCGCATATGGATAATGGCTATTTTACAAGTAAGTTATTGTATTTTTAAAATTACAGATATTGTAACGAAACTCTTTAGTTTATAAACGTTGTGCTGTTTACAACCGAAGCTATATTTTACTATACGCCGTACTTTTGGATTGTTCTTTTATTTACCTTTTGGGAAGGACTTTTGGGCGGAGCTACCTATGTAAATACATTTTATACCATAACAACTGATGTAAGTTTTTTAATGCTTTTCTAAATGACATAAATTAACATATTTTATTTTTTTAGGTAAACGATAGAGACAGACCGGCTTCCCTAGGTTTAACCAGCTTCTCTGATAGTATTGGCATAACATTGTCAGGTCTTTTAGCTATAGTAGCTCATAATGAGATCTGCAAATTACCTAAACCCAGTAGATTTAAAACTATATGAATTTTTATACCTTACTTAGCAAATAAATTAATAAATAAACTAAATTGATCAGTTCAATTCTTGAAATTTAATTTTATATAGTAAACTAGCTGCCTGGCAGACGTTTTTCTGCCCTGTAGTTCTGTCAGTCACCGAAATCGTCTGCATACGTATTTTAATTCCGAATTTTTCGAACCACTTTTTCAATTTTTCCAAGTTTTTTTTATCTATAAACCTTACTCGGACTATTACGAACATTTAAAAAAAATTATCCAAATCGGTTCAGCCGTTCAGCAGTAAAACAAAAACATACACACGCACAAAATATTATATATTGCAATGCCCCCAGCGATCAAAAATGTAAAAAGTTTATCTACGCCAGAAAAATCCTCACTGGAGTGCACACATATTTTTTCAGAACACGAGACTCTTTTCGTTAATTAAAAAAATTATTATTAAAAATTTCAAATCGTACAAATTTTGTTTCAAATTAATTTCAAAATGTGCATAATTTTATTGCATTAAATTTTTGTTACCTTATATGGTATCGTTACTTGCACGTGCGTCCACAGCTGGCCGCTCCGGCAAACAAATTCGTTGTAAAACAATTTCACGAACAACCAAATTGATTGATAGATTCTCATGATTACCAATTTTAGAGGCTTGTCGTTTTTAATATGTAAAAAAACAGATACTGTCGCTTGCTAGGTTGGCTTCTAACAGTGTAATCAGCTTTCTGTAGTCGTCTGGGTGACGAACGAAGCCTTTGAGAACGTTTATTTGGACGTCTTCGTACTTGATAATTTTGGCCTTGATCTTTTTTATCAAGATATTCTATGCGGTCGCATCTTTAAAATGCTTAGTTTTGTGACTGGTTTATTCGGGGCCCTGTTTCGTTTAGGGTTGACGTCGTGGCAGGTGTGTTAGCTCATTTTCTTCTGTCCCTTGCGTTTCTCTTTGTTCCGGGGGTTCATGATGGGTTTGAAGCGGATCGCACAATATAGTTCTTTGGTGGACGAGTATGAAGATGTACCCTACCTTGAATTTGTTCTAAATTAAATTTGCCGGATTGTTATTTTCGTCACTGGCATTTAGTCTATCGGATGGCAAAGACGTGGATGCGCTAGCAAACTCGTGATTTTGTCATCCAGATTGCTGGTTTCGGTTATTGCTTTCGTGTTCCTCTTAACTTGTGAGCGTTGAGCCGTCATCATTAGAGTAGATAGGAGTGCTGGATCCTGGTTGGACATTTACGGGGTTTTGTTTCGATTCATTCTTTTGATCCTCTTGTTCGGCGTTGCTGCGTCTTGGACTGGTTGTCGGTTGGTCATCGTCAGGGTTTTCATCAATCCTGGTTCTTTCTATTAGTTGTTCTAACATGGCCTGCGTTTTGATCCTATCTGTTAATAGAACCACTATTCAGTCTTGAATAAATTTGAATATACTTATTTGCTCATTAATTCCTGGTGGACGAGGAATCTTCCGCATCGTATTGGCCTAAACTTGAAATCGGTATTTTGTCATTTATCATATATTTTTCCTTCAAATTAAGTCGTTTAAGAGTTTGACATTGGCTTCAGATTGCTTGTATCTATTTGATTACATGAAGAAGGCGTTCGAGAATTGGACACTTGAAGACAGTTCATTTGTTTGGTATGATTGGAATAACGAATGATAATGATTGGTCTGATAAGAGCTGTGCATAAACAAATTTTTATTGAAATGAACGGAGCAAGCTAGCTTAGTAAGCCCCTAGGACGACTCTTGCTTGGGAACTACGAGTTCTATCTTCAGTCCGGCCTGAAAATTTAGTTTATCTGTCCTCCGTCGTGGTTCGGATTCCCCGTTAAGTTGTAGGTTCCCTTGCTTCTTAAAGCACACGCGTCATCCCGATGTTACGTTACACACACTACGTAATTAGCTTCTGGCTGTTTAGAGTGTTCTCAAGCCAAAAAAAAAAAATTGAGTATGAATTTCAATAGGCTGTGTCTCCTGATGAGTGGATTCATTGCGGTCATGGCCCCTCTTACTTGGCCATTTATGGCGTCTATATGTTTGATCCATGTGATGTTTTCATCTCGAGCAATTCCAAGATACTTGGCGGACGGACGAGATTCAAAGAATCTTTTTTCCGAAAATTGTCACATCTTTGAGTCCTCGGTACCAGGTTTCTATTGTATATTGCTAGGCTAGGATTTTTTTTTCTATTTTGGATAGGTCGCTCACAAAAATTCTAAAGCAGGATGTTACCTTCCATTCTGGGGAGCAAATTCCTTCCAAGGTGATCCCGAACTTCCTATTCTTCAGGTAGGAGCCTAGTTGCACTAGTGCGGGTTGGATTTTAGTTTGGGACATTTTTAACATAAGTCCCTTGTCCCGAACTTTATGTAATGCTTTTGAAAGATTCAGAAATATCGCGGCTCTTGATTCAATTTTGATATAAGATAACGTAATTTGCTCTTTGATTTGCAGTAGCTGATGGGTGGTGGAGTGTTTGACGCGGACTTCGAATTGTTTGGAACCACCAACTCTACTATTTTTCATCTTTCGAGGAAATGCTTCCATATGTTATCGCAGTGAGGGCTTTCTTTGAAAGATTCTTTAGAACTCTGTTAGTTCTCGCCTGGTCTTGGGGCTTTTGCTTGTTGGTCCTCTTGATTGCATCTTGCACTTCTTCGAAGGATACGGGTTTGATGAAGTTTGGGTCTAAGGTTTCCAGGAAACTCTTCATTGATTTCGTCAATGTGATCAAGGTTCGCCTGCTCGTGGTTTTTTGGCACAGTTGGTCAGGTCATCAAGAAGATTATCTCACACAAATTTAGGAGGGGATCTCCCCAACTGCATCCTCTAAGAATATTTTACCTACTTTATCTACAAAGGTAAGTACGAATACGCGAGTAACTGTCCCCTTATCCCCTGAAAATATTTATAAAATATTTTAAGAGGGGGGAGTGAAATATAACATTAACTAGTTACGGCGGGTTCCCGTTTCACAGTAACACGCGCTACGCGCTACACGGCGCGTATTGGTAAGCATTGCACCTTATGGCCATGCCTTATGGTAGCTTTCACATAAGCACGCGTTGAAAACGCGCTACGCTGCGCGTTTTCAAACGTTTTCAAACGTCAAGCGTAGCGCGTATTACTGTGAAACGGGACTTACATTTTATACAAATATTAAACTATATTTATACAGGGTGTTCCCGTGACCGCGAAGAACCTTTGAGGTGATAGTAAAAGACACTTTTCTAAGACAAATTTTTAAATAAAATTTTTGATTAAGTCCAAACTCTTGGGGGTACCTCAATATTTTAAACTTCTGATTTCAAACGGTCATAGCTCCGATAATATTAATTTTTTAGGCTTAATGGATTAGGACTTTTTTAAAGATCATTTACTTATCTACAAATTAGGTTATAACCACTTATTGTCTAGAATCAATGAATTTCGAGTTATAAATTAAATTAAGAAAAAAAATGTTAAAAAAACGTCAGCTTTTATTTTTTTTACTTTTCTTGCGAACTCCGTATCTCTTAAACCAAACGTCTTAGAAAAAAACTGATGACTCAAACTGGATAGGGAATTTAACGGGCTACAACTTTGATTAAATAAATTTTTTTGGGAAACTAACCGTTTTCACAGAAATTCTGAAAATAAGAAACCAGGTGTAGGTAAAAGAAAATAAATTCACAAAATTGCTAAAAATCTCAATTTGATTTATAGCATTTGTCAAAACGTATTGTGTCGTTTGACGTTTGAGCGACATTGTTATAAAACGCATTAGTTTATCGTTAATTATTTTGTTTATTTATTATCTTAAATTGAAATTTTTAGCAATTTTGTGAATTTATTTTTTTTTACCTAGATTCCTTGTTCATTATTTTCAGAATTTCTGTGAAAACGGTTAGTTTCTCAAAAAAATTTATTTGACCAAAGTTGTAGTCCGTTAAATTCCCATTCAGGTTTGGGCCGTTAGATTTTTTTTATAAGACGTTTTGTTTAAGAGATACGGGGTTCGCAAGAAAAGTAAAAAAAATAAAACCTTAATTTTTTTTAAATTTTTTCCCTTAACTTAATTTATAACTCGAAATCCGTTGACTGTAGATAATGAGTGGTTATAATCTAATTTGTAGATAAGTAAATGATCTTTAAAAAGATTCTAATCCTAAAAAATCAATAATATCAGAGCTATGGCCGTTTGAAATCAGAAATTCAAAAAATTGCATTAAAGAGAGGTACCCCGCAAGGGTTTAAACTTGAACAAAAATTTTATTTGAAAAGTGTCTTTTATCACCACCTCAAAGGTTCTCTACGGTCCCGGGGACACCCTGTATAAGTTAAAATATAAATTATTTTATTTTTCACAGTTATTTAACTATTTAACTGGGCGAATGTAATTTCTGCGATTTTGAGTTTGTGTATAACTTCAGTCACGTTGTTATGATCGGTAAAACAGAATCCTGTTGTTTCATTATCGTTTTTAAATGTACTTATTAACATAAACAATTCAATGTTTAATTAAATTAATTTGAATTGGTGTTATAAAATGAGTGGTGCAATATATGGGGGAGGTAATTTTTCTGTTGTGCACAACCCTATTTGAAATTAATTAAATTTCATATTTTAGATGAAGTTGGAGCATTGGTTGTAGATATTGGTCATAATACTATTCGAGTAGGATATGGCGGTGAAGATTGTCCAAAATTTGATATTCCTTCAGCAATAGGTGTGTGGTCAGATTCTATTGATGAAATCGGAGAGCCACAATGCAAGTACAACATCGGATTAACATCAATTCATGTGGCTCGCTCAGGTTTATTATTTCATACTTGATACTCAAAAATGTATTTTTGATCTTTGTAGGAATGGAATTGGTTAGTTTCTTAAAGGAAGGTATGGTTGAAAATTGGGATATGTTTGAAAACTTCTTTGATTATTTATACAATTATGCACTTCGAGTGATTCCACCGAATCATCCTATTTTACTTACCGAACCTCCTGTAAGTATATGTTGAGCTTTTGTTTGGCGATTTTTAATATATGGTTTTGTAGTGGATTACGCCTCCAAAACGTGAGCAAATGGCGGAATTGATGTTTGAAAAATACAAGGTACCGGCATTGTATTTAGCCAAAAATGCTTCACTGGCATCATTTGCTAATGCTCGTCCTACGTGCCTTGTTGTCGATAGTGGAGCTACTCATACATCTGCAGTTCCAGTATTAGAAGGGTAATCTTTTATCTTTCATAATAATTCTTTTTAATTTCTATAATTTTAGAGTTGTTTTAACTCAAGCCGTAGTTAAATCTCCAGTTGGGGGAGACTACATTAGCTCACAATGTCGCAATTATTTAGAAGATAAGAATATCGATATCATTCCACCTTATATGGTTGCAAGTAAAGAAATAACAAAACCAGATGAGCCAGCTAATTGGAAACGTAAGACTAAATTACCAAAAGTGTCAGATACTTGGCATACTTTTATGGTGAAGGTATATGATATGTTTAATATAATTTTAACAAAATTATCTGTTTTTTGATATTAGGAAGTAATGCAAGACTTTCAAGCATCAGCGCTTCAAATTTCTGATAACGTTTACGATGAAGAAATTGTCAAGACTATGCCGGCAGTTCATTATGAGTTTCCTAATGGTTTCCATAAAGATTTTGGCGTTGAAAGATTTAAAATTCCTGAACCTCTTTTTAATCCTACAACTGGTGCAAAATCTGGAATTCAACCAATTTTGGGTGTTGGCTCACTTGTTACGACAAGTGTAGGAATGTGTGATATTGACATAAGACCGGTAAGTAATTTTTAATTGTCGTAGATATGCTAACCATTTTGCAGAAATTTCTAGTAAAATTTATATATAATCTTAGAATTTAAAATTATCTACAACAGCTTTTAGTTAACTTGCTTCGGATCTTAGTTTTTTGTAATTAATATTTCGTCAGGCCAGATGAATAATAACTCTAAAATTTGGCATAAATATGTATTGCCAATGGCAAAATAATTACTAATTTTTTAAATTGCTTATAATTTCTACTTCTTAAGGCAGTCACCCTGTGTGACGATCATTTTTAAGTAATTTTTTGAGATTTTTTCTTGACAAACAGTAAAAATATAGAAGGTTAAACTTTTTACTATATGTTTATTGACATTTCAACAGCGAGTCACAATATTTTCAGACCAAAATCTTCATCACAATTACTCCAAAAGCCAAGTTTGTCAACGATCGCCATGATTCCGTCTTATTGGCTTATCTGGAATCTATCATTAAAATTTCAAAGCAATTAGTCAAACGGTTTTTGAGATATTGTGGAGACCAGTTAGAAAAACGTAGTTTTAAGAAAAACGCGTTTAAAAAGAAGTTCAAATACGATTTAAACTATTAAATCTTTGCTCACCATTAATCTGCTATACCTGGTCAATAGATAATTCCTTCTTCTTCCTCTTGGAAGTTTCTTAAATCTGCTTGCTCTGCTCTTGCTTCAATTAGAATTATTATTATTGTTTCACGATAACGTTCACATGCTGCTTACAGCGAGCGATACGTGCATCATTACGGCGTTGCACGTAATCATGCGCTTTGCGGTCAATTAAACATCCAATTGTCGCCAATGTTTTTATTATTCCTTGAAATCTTTTGTTGAAGATAATTACAGTCAAAAATGTTGCAATCTCAACGATTTTGGCGCCTGAATGAAGATGTTTTGGAGTAAAAGTCCAGATCAATAAATTCAGAGACTCGTTATTGTTCTGCATCTCTGCTTTTAAAAATCTGGTCAACAGTTCATCTCTTGGCATGTCTTCATACACAGGTTTGATAACTGCTTGGACTTGTGGTGTTAAAGGTAGCTTTTTGTGATGGAATTGACTGAGCTCATACTTAGCTTCAGCCTGCCGCTATTTGCACCAGCTGTCTTCGCCCTCTAGACAATTTTGATGCTGAGGATTTTTATCTGACGAACTTTTATGAAAGAAAGTAGCCCAAACTTCTTTTTTAATTTCTTACATAGAATCTGAATGTCGACGAATTGCTAATTCGTAGAACTTTGTCATGACCTTGTCAGTCAGTTTTCCTACGCTTTTTCCACCGATTCCTTTATTACTTTTTTTGCAATACGGAGTCGCGTTTCTATTCTTTTCTCTACATGGCCCACTCATTCTTTTTTTAATACTAAGGTGTCTCCATATGGTTCGTCATTTAAAATTCAATTAAATGTTTTACTATCTCCATCACCTATGTATGTACGTCAGATACTTTACACAATGTTTACATATTGATTTTAAAAACATTTCCTTGATGGCATTTATTTCCATCTTACCAGAGCTTCCAGAATGATTCACTCTGCATTCATTTTCGTGAGCTTCATACCATGTTTCGTACGCTCCTGGATCAATTTTCTTTTTACTTTTTCGTAAATTACATCGACCACAAAAACTGCTCATAACCATTGCATCTAAAACTGTACCGGTGTATTTTCTAATCAACATAGAAACACCAAACAGAGATGAGAAGCCTCGTTTCTTCCAAGTGCCATCTCCTGAAACTATTACTTCATCCCGTGGCTTTCCAGCGTCTTCATTCATATTTTTCTCTTGTGTGGCAGCAAATGTCAACTCAGAATCAAAAACTGCAGATGCGACTGTATGAATATTTTCTAAGCGCGTAATATGTGGAATTGCCAATACCTCTACATATGTCCATAAGACTACAAAAAAGATTCACTCTTTTGTGACCAATTCCTAATAAGCGCATCATAAAAACAAAAAGACGATTAATTTCACATGCGTTCTGAATCATAGGGCACGAGTTCACGACTTGATGTCTCTCACACTTGCAAGATTGAATAATTTTGAAACCCAAGCCTCTAAACTTGATTGCTTGAAAGACACATCACTTTTACATTTCTTTCATATGACATTTGCAGAGATGGCAGAAAATACAGAGACAAACTTCAGAATGCAATACGCAAAACTTGCAGTGACGAGCACCTCCATGTTCATACTGTCTTTCAGTTTCTTAGCTGAAGCTTATGTAAATTTCATATAATTTTCCACTGTATGTGGATTTCGACAAAACTTTTATTTCTTAGACCGACTAGGATGACTATTACCGGACTTGCCTTCTTTTCTACCACTCATTGCAAATACGAACAACTTTTAAATAGATCTCTGATTTCTAACTGATTAGCAATAGCTGTTACGCTCTTCAGTATCAAGGTAAGACTAAAGACTGTTTTCCGACAATTACTATTCCAACGGATGAAAATGAATACCGAGTTGTGCAAAGACAGCATTGTGTTTGACGTGTAGAATCTTTGTAATGTTTTTAAAGTGTAAATGTGTGCAGAAAATTGGAAAATCACTTTAACAACATATTCTACACATATTTAGGTATCAATTTATGCAAAACAAAATAATTGATTTTTTTGTCATATCACGTGGGGTGACAGCCTTAAGTAGGAAAGTTTTGTCAAACAAAATCTTCATTTTTTGATAAATTTTAATTTTTTGAGGTCTTCTGAAACTCTTTTAATCATTTTTAGGAAGATATCTGTATGTATTTAACTAGGGGTAAGCAACATACAAAAGTTTTGTATACAAATTGAACAGTTATTAATACTAACGTTTAAGAGCTAACTAACTAACTAAACGTCTTCTAACTAAAGGCTAGCAAAGAAAATAAGAATAGAATAGAATTACTAACAATGATTCAGGAAGTTATATTGATAATATCTTAACTAATTATGTTTGAGATTCTCAGGTTGAAATGTCACTCAAATATTTCAAAAAATAAGCTTTTTTTAACAAGTAAACAACAAAGGAGTTAAAATATCGGCGATTTTTTTACAAAAACTAGTAAGGATTTCATTTGTAGGCTGCAGGAGATTAACTGGAACAAATTGTATGAGATCGAAACGGCTTTGGTGGTAGACGACCAATGGGTGTTTTTTATTTTATTTATTTTTGGTGGGTTTTAATAGCAATTTTTTTGAAAGAATTGATGAAGAAATAATGAACTGTAAAAACAAATTGGATATTGTTACTGGTAGTTTCTACAAATGACTCAAACTATAAGGAACTTGATAGAAAAACGAAAAGGAAGAAATACTTGAAAGTATATAAGAAAAATACTTATGACTGCATAAACTATAAATTAATAATTAAATGGAGTAAGAGCAAATTGGTTGAAGCAGCTGAAGTTGTATCTTGATAACCGTACGCAAAAAGTAGTAATAATAAATGAAGAACTAACGTAAACGGTATCACGTCGTTATTCCTAAAACAACTACGCCTAAAACCCTTACGACGAAGTCTTTACGCCTAAGGAATTTTACGACTAAGGTTTTTACGCTTAAGACAGTAGTCTGCTTTAGAAGCCGGAAAAAAAGCGTTTTTTCATCAATTTTTTTGAAAGGGAAGGAAATGATTGCGGTAAACGAAATTTTGAGACGATAGTGTATTATATTCAAGCTTTTAAAAACAATTTTTATTATTAAAAATTATTGAAATTTTCCAAAGTTGTAACGATTTTTCTGGGGCGCCTGGAGTCTGGACTTGTAAATGGGTGCCGGTGATAGAGGTCGTGCGATGCATCTGAAATAGTCGAACCAAATTTTTTTAAAATTTTTATAAGTTCATTTTCTATATGAACTAAAAAAATACCGAAGAAATGATGAAATTCCAAATTTTTTCGAAGTTTGAAAAAAAAATTCACTTTTTTGAAAAAAAAAATTCTCTTTAAGTTGCCAAACAAGTAATTTAAACAGTACTTTTGTCCAACTTTTTTAGTTCAAATAGAAGATAATTTAATACTGAAGCTAGATCACTTTGATTTTTTTCGATCGGACATATATTGTTTTTACTATCGCCGGCACCGTTTTCTAAAACTTATGAAAATGAAAACTCGAGAAAACGGGCTTTAAAGTTTTTTTGGATAGTTTTCGAATAGATTTAAGACAAAAACGAAAAATCGATTTTTTGAAACCTGTAAAGCAGACTACTGCCTTAATGCATTTATACTTAAATTTTTTAAAATAAAAATTATTCGCAAAAATAACACGTTTTAAAATTAACTTTTGGACCAGCATGTGGAATCTTTTGGGATCCTCAGGTATTATTTTTGCGCATAATTTTTTTTTTTGAAAAATTTAGGCATGAATGCATTAGGCGTAAAAAACCTTAGGCGTACTGACTTAGTTATAAGTGTTTTTATAGTCGATCCAAGATATAAATAATATAGGTGGCACGTCGTTTGCAAAGTCTAATTTACACCGGGAAACTTCAGATAATTTAAATAGTACTTAATCTTGTAGTAATATTAAATATTCACCACAAAAAGCGAAATGGTAACCAAATAACTACGTCGATTTGATATTACATTTAACTCTGTCCACATCTATCTTATTTATGACTTTGTCTGGTTCAGTTTAGGCACCACAAATAGCACTTCAATCGCAAAAATTTTGTTATTATAATAGCGTCTAACTTCATTGGTTAAATTTTAGAGGTCGTCGCTTTAGTACAAATTCCAATATTTTTCTTTAAAAAAACGGACTATAGGTGTAAAGACGTGGAGCCAATATAAACATCTAAAAATGGAACAAGACGGGTGTCCCTTAAAATAGCATTCTTGGTCCCAGGCTTATCATTTTGTTTAATAAAGACTGAAGTGATATAACAATGAACGACACCAATATCTTAATGGCTGCCGAGAACGGGTTACAGTGCTATTTCTTACTAACAGTGGATTATGATAAAATTGTAATATTTTTGAGTTTGAAGTAGATGAAAACTTTAATTGGACTAATCATATTACGAAATTAGTTTCCAAATTAAATCAGGAATGCTACGAATAGTGAACGGTGGGAAAATATCTAAATGCGAAAATATCACTCAGCGTCGTTGAGTGCTATTTGTTTTGCAAATTACGGTTTAGTTTGGTTTAGTATTATAATCTAAGGTGGTAGTTCTGATATCAGCAAATTTTCATTATACAATAAAAATAATAAGAGCGATGTACGGAATGCAGTTTGTAGAGGAAAACAAATTTTTTAACTGTTGCTGGATTATATACCAAGTATTGATATTCATATTTAAAAATAAAGAACTATTTTTTCCAATCAATGAGCATCATAAAAATATCCTACTCATATGTTGGATATTATGTATCCTATACACAATTAAACAACAAATTATTTGATTCTGGTTGAATGATAACCATTAATGGTTTTTCAGATATAATTCACCTAGTCTTACTGCAAAAGCAATAAGTAATATTTATGTAACTAATTTTTTATTTCAAAATTTATTAATCAGATTTGATCGTAATGCATTTGAGTAACAAATTATTAAATAAACATGTCTTTTATTTTGTACAGGAGCGTAATTATTTCATAAATAACTGTATATTCGTAATGGATTGGCAAGGTAATAGCTCAAAATCTGAATCCTAGGTCTAATACAGTACTTGATAGACAATTAATCGATAGATATGTGGTTTAAGTAGTGTAACTTGATATTAACCATATCAATATTTTAGAAAATCCAAATAATGCAACAGACTTCAGAACTAAAATGTTTTTAAGTTATCGCAAATAAAATACACGGTAAGTATATTATCGCAAACATTTTCACCATACTACGGCATCATCGGGCGATGAACTAGGAATTAGTTCATTGCAAAACATTTTAGTTCTGAAAAGTGTGTATGTATTTTTTGAATTTTCTAAAATATTGATATGGTTGATAGATAATTGTCCAAAAAGTCGAGCTAAACTTATACGAGCATTATTATTTGTGTGGAACAACAATTTAAGATCTAATTACGTGAAACAGTTAATAAATCAATACTTGTCCATCTACAAGATGTCATAAGGGCAAGGGGTATTTCAACCCATGATGTAATAAACTGAAAGTATAATATGCACTATCTACGTGACGTACATGCATTTATGTGCTCATCAATTACCAAAATAGAACTTGCAACTACCTTGTCATTGGTTCAAAATAAATAAGCACAGGCCATTACTTTCCACGAGACGCCGTGCATCTATCATAATCTTCTCTTTATTGTATCATGGGTTCAAAAAAGTATAATTGAAAAACATTGGATTTAAATTAAATTTCCCTCCATTTTTTTTGTATTTAATTTAATAACCATAATGTTTGACATTTATAAACGAACAACCTGGGCAGCCCTATATTGGGTAGGGGACGGTGGTAACTTTTACCGATGGTGAGTTTTCAATCCTTATTTTGCTAAGCTGCTGATGGTCAACCTGTAAGTTCTACCGTTGGTTAAAAAGGTACCCTACCAAAACATAGTAAGTTCCACCAGCCCTAATTTAAAGTATTACAGAATTAAGACCGGTAAAGCCGTTCATAGAACTTATCAGAATATTGCAGTAATGATTCAAACTGCAATAAATGATTTTGCGAAAACTGTGAAATATGTAAAAAAAAACCGATTACTATTACAAATTTAAAATAATTGTCTCACAGAAACAGTTAGAGATATATTTTGTAAAGTCAAATCTGCTAATCTGTTTTGTATATAATAGTGGTTGGGTAGTATAAAACTGCGAATTAAACATGTTATGGAAAGACTCACATGGGACCGACACATGCTAACTGTATTTGCAGTTCAAAACTTAGGAGGAATTTGCATAAATAATAAATTAGAATATTTCTGCAACCGTGGATTGTCCTATATTATGGATATCAAGTCTTCGCTGTAGATGGAAACAACTTCATTCAGACTTAAATACTACAAACCAAAACTGGACTGTATTTTAGATTACTCTTGAGTTTAAATATCAGTAAATAAGTAAAAAAAACTTAATGGAGTGCAAATTTTAGAAACATTTAAGTATAGTTTTTAGCTAATTAATCAAATAAACGTAAATTAATAAAACAGATGACATTTAAAGACAAAAATTCCGACTACCGAAAATTTTGATCAGACCGAAATGTAATGCAGGACGGATCAGAATTTTTGAACGTTGGAATTTCCGTTCTTAAACGTAATCGTTTATTAATTTACATCAAGTTAATTGTATAAATCAATATTTTAGAGAAATAAGAATTACAGTATAATTTCACAATCCAGACACATTTTCAACTAATAGTGGCTTATAATTCAATTAGAAACTGATTACCACTCCAATATAAAATTGTAACGTTAGTGAGTAGGTCTAGTTTACGAGACCCGAGGCCCTTCTATTGACAATCCATTAAGCTTTTAAGTTTTCAAAACACATGTCAGTGTCAACATATTTTAGGCAGTTACCAACAATATGGTGAAATTTATTTAAATGGTTCTTTTTTATATTCATTTAACAAGGGAATTATATGACCTCCGCATTTTTGTAATTTTTGCCACCTATTCAATTGAAAGTTTAGCCCTTCAATAAGAACTCCTCAAAGCAGTAGGGCCAGATGGCCAGAAATTTCCAAGAAAATCGACTTTGAAATATTGTCGAAGGAGTTTGAAGACAAGATGTGAAACAATGAGCAAATAGTTTCGTAGCACAGGGGCGAGTGAGTTGGATTAGGAACCAGTGGGTCTACGGTTCTATTCCCACCTTCGCTAGTTTTTTTTTTTTTAATTTTTTTTACTCTCTAGTGCTTATTCACGCCATTTAATTATTGTAAAATTGATTAAATTTATGCTTGTAGACTAAAATGTGTTAACATTTAATTTATTAAATACGTTTAATTTTTTTTTAACAAATATAAAATCGAATGTTTTAATTATTATTATTCAGCAGGACTAGTTTCATATGTCATCGCACATATCATCTGGTGGAAATAATTTACCTAATATTTATTTATAATTTATCATCTGATTTAATTTATTTATTTTGCGATTGGTAAATATAGCAAACATGATGTGGCTAATACAGCCATGCAACTGACTAGATTTTAACAAGAAATAAAAAGTTAATAAACCAACATATCCTAAAACTACATATTTTTATCCTAAAATACATTTTTAACAGTTTAGTTTTTATCTAGCGTAGTTACTGAAAACTTATGTGTGATATTTATCCGTTAATTTGCCTGGCCCCTCGACGAGGGCTGAAGACACCGTCGAAGATAGTCTGTGCAGTGAAATCGCTAAATTACGCATGAAAGATGCTCTTGTGTATTAAGAGCATTTACTTAAGGAAAATAATACGCACTAGAAAAAAAAATTAAAGAAAAAAACTAGCGAACGTGGGAATAGAACCGTGGACCCACTGGTTCCTAGTCCAACTCGCTCGCCTCTGTGCTACGAAACTATTTGCTAATTGTTTCACATCTTGTCTTCAAACTCCTTCGACATTATTTCAAAGTCGATTTTCTCGGAAATTTCTGGCCATCTGGCCCTACTGCTTTGAGGAGTTCTTATTGAAGGGCTAAACTTTCAGTAGAATAAGTGGCAAAAATTACAAAAATGCGGAGGTCATATAATTCCCTTGTAAATGTTCACTCGGGTCTACCAGGTCCAACGTACATATGCTCTTAAGGTTAAAGGCTATAGGGGGATAAGCATAACCAAATGGCCTTCACATCAATTTGGCTGATTTTTTTTATTAGCAGCGCGTTTCTAAGTAACATAAAAATTCTCCAAATATCAATGTCCATAAATAATAAAAAATATCTTGTACCTGAGTGCCAATAATTTTTTTTTGTTAAATACCCTTAATATGTTCCCATATAACATACATTAATTGGAAAATTATACGATGAGTATAACATATCAAAATTCTTCTAAATATTTTATCAAAAGGGTCCAGGTATGCCAGCAAAGCCGCGGCTGCCATTTCACCGACATATTACATAATTAATTTAGACATATCTACCTAATAAATCAATAAAAGTTGCTCAATTCAATAATAATTTGTGTTTCATTTTAAAATTAAATCCGGTGCATTCAATGAACCACCATTTATATTCTCATGAATTTTTTATTTAACAATTAATTTAAATTAATTTATTTTAATACAAAAAGTCTTCAGTTGTACAAAATTGCTCCTGCAAAGATGAGGGTCAAAAAATTTTAGTTATAATGAATGATATGTTGATTTGCTAATTAGTTCTAAAACAAAAAATAGATTTTGGTTATAAAATTATTTCAAAATAAAAAATTACTTACCTGAAATTCACTAAGTACATTTTATTTAAAAAAAAGATATTTTTAGACATAAGAAACCTCAAATGAGAGGACAATAAAAATTAATGACGATCAAAGGCTGAAAATGATGAATCAATAAGGGCTTAAAATAGCCTGGCTGTTATAGCAAAGGAATGCTAAATAGGAATCGTAAGTTCGATTAATGAACATTTTCATGAAAATGAAAATACTTAAGCGGTTTGACTAAATGAAAAAAATACCTGATCTTGGTGAATTTTTTTGTGAGAACTACCAGACTTTTAAAAATATGTTAGTATACATAAAAAGGAGTAGTAAGTAGGAGCAGTAATATGTACGTTGAGACTTTGGCAGTCATACCCAACGAAAGAGCAAACTCCAAATTTTTCATTTTTTTTAAAGCACACTCGAAAGGGTTTTCACTGACGGCAATACTGTACAAATCATTGGTAATATGAAGAAAATAAGAAACAATGGACAGTAATATATGGAAATAAGTGGCAGGACAAACTAATAGTGAATAATAAAACTGCCAATAAGTGACGATCACAAGCTCGTAGGCATACGTATGCTAATAACGAAAGATATGAAAGTTAGTGAACAAGTCCGGAATGTAATACTTGTATAAATATCAATAACAAACAACTTTAATTTTGAATTAAATCATTCACTGTACGGCACAAGTGTGAAGTATTAAAAAGAGGATCCGAACGGATAGAAAATAGATGGGTATGGAATAGGGTAAAGAATAACAAGCGAAGATAATAAGTAACAATACTTCAATATGGAAGCATCAGGGAAGGGTGAATAGTGTAAATAAAAGCAATGATATATACATATGTATTTAATTAACAAAGTTTAATAGCACATAAGGATGGAATTTTTAGTTTTATTTTGAATAAGCAACCAATAGTGTTTTGCTGTACAGAGGTAGAAAATTTTGAAATCGTGATTCCAAATTATAAAATAAAGCAGATTTAGAGAGTAAACACACAATTTAAGTGCGGTTAATTCATTTGTAGTGCACAAACATTATTGCATGTTGACAATAGTAAAAAAATAATTTGTTTAAGGAAATACATATGCGTGATTGGCAACCACCAGCCAAAATTGGTCGATTAATTTGAGAACTGGTTAACTATGGTTTACTTGCTTGCTTCAATTATGATGAAAAAGCTGGTAGAGCACTTACTTTTTTAACCATAATTAACTCCAGCTGACTGAGGAAACATTCACTCGATTTAGCCAGCCTCTAAGTGATTTCTACTTGTTTAGAAACTTAAATAAATAGTTCGGAGAAAAGAAGTTTAGGTCAAATGAAGAAGTGATAGATGCAACAACTGCTTATTTTGGAGAGTTTGAGAGAAATATTATTATACTGATGGTATAAAAAAAATTGAATCGCTTTGGATTAACGGCCGGTTTCACAAAGTCTGGTTAACCTGCAGTTTAGTGGTTACCGTTACTTAACCTATGAAAAAGTGTTTCACAATCGCTGGCCTGACGGCTAACCTTAGGTTAAGTGTTGGTATTTGTAACCCACAGAAGTTCCTCGAGTTAACTCGAGGTTTACATCAACTATCACTTTGTTTGCGGTTGGAACGCACAGAGGGCAGTGCTCTCATTGATTTCAAACGACTAGAGGTAAAATTTTGTCATTATTTGTGAAACTTTTAAGCTCGTGTCTCACTATAAAATTTTTATAAAAATTTTTATACAAACGATATGACGTAACGTGATATAAAAATAATTTAAGTAAGGTTTGAGTTGTGTTGTGTTATATGACATTATAATAACTTAATAATAACTTTAACTTAACTATAACCATAATTAATAATATTCATAATTAATAAATTAAACACAATCGGCTGTTATTATACCGAAAAGTAAGATAACAACCGTGATTATATATTTCATATTTTCCATGTTCATACCTAAATTTAAATTGAGATGGGTTTCAACAGCCAATGGGATGCCTCCTTTCATAAAATTTTTAGAAAATTTTCTAATATAAGAATTTTTATAAAAACGTTTTCGTGACGTCATGAAAATAGAAGTATCATAAAAATATTTTTTACAAATGTCATTTTTATAAAACTACTGCGCTGTCACACTATAAAAATTGTTTTTATAAAAATTTTATAGTAAAACACGGGCTTAAAAATTCATTCAAGACGTGAACCGCTCGGATTTTGATTTTGGTTATATTTTTGTGTACTTTAATTAACGGTATTGTATAATTGTGTTAAAAGATACAAAAAATGCGTATAGCAGCGATGTATAGACATCGGCCTAATTATTTTGAAGAATATGACGCTCACGATTTTTTTGTTAAAGAAAATCCCTTGCATCTAGTTTTATTTTCTATCTATAACAATAACCACCTGAGATTGCAATCATACCTAACTAAAGTATAAAAATATACCTAATATTTATAAAAAGTAATAAAATAAAACATAGAAATAAATTTATAAGTTATTATAATGTATAACAAGTAAATGACAAACGACAGACAAATAAGTAGGCTACCAACAGGGATTATAGAAAATCACTAGCTACAGAGCTGCCAACATTTCTTAACCTATGGTTAACTGCCGGTAAGCAGACCTAAGGTCGAAATTCGTTTGTGAAACAGTACCACCTCTCAAACTTCAGGTTAACCTTCAGGTGAAGGTTTGGTAACTTTAGGTTTTAACTATCGATTGTGAAACCGGCCGTAAGTGTTTCGATCTAAAAGGAGACTATATTTTTTTCAAAAAACTATTTTTTCTTTTCTGTTCTAAGGACTTTATTTACTCCCACATATACTGGTTGATTGAAAGAAAATCAAAACTATTGATAGAAAACAAGATTCTAATATACAAGATAATTCTGAAACCTGTCTGGTGATATGGGCTGTAACTTGGAGGAACCATCGGTGATATTTTTCAAAACTAAATATTAAAGTTACAGACGTTCTAATCAAAGTATGTCAGTGGCTTGCACTTCAATAAAAAAAATATTTTATAACTGTAGTATTTGTGTAAGTCCACACAATCTGGACATGGTTGAATATTGAATATATTCTCAAGAAAAATTGGATTATTTCGCAAACTCTCACAGGTACATAAAACAAAAATAAGTATAGCAACTCCGGACAATTGACAATATTGTTAGGCAATATACACCATTAAATCAGAAACCGATCTCGTCTCAGACAGTATCGTCAGCCGAAATACCTCGATAGCATTCTGTAAGCCTCAAAAGAGTACCAGATATGACTTCTAAACAACAAGGTTTTAACAAATCTATACCGGATTCTCTGGATGCCAATACGCAAAGAATATGATGTACACCAGATCACCGAACAGTAATCAAGAATTGATCTTACGAATGACGAATACAAGATGATCAGAACACGGATGTCACTGAATTCGTAAGTTGACTTGCTAACGAATCTTAGCATCCTATTAGATCTTGCTACAATCCAGTCTAAGTGATTATGGAATTATAGAGCAGGGTCAAGAATAAAGCCGAGGTTCTTGGACATTATCAAGAATTTTACCGTTGATCAAGTAGGAGAAGTACACGTTACATGTCTTTCTCTAAATTTCATAGATTTGCATTTCTTGACATTAAATCTACGACCACTGAGCTTAGATTTTAAATGGCCTATAATTTTAGTTGTCACAAAGGATATAATGCCATTTAAATATTTCATGTAGGGTAGGTGGGGTCGAGGTTCTAGCGCAGGGTACCTACACAGAGTAGGTACTCGGTCAAGTCTCCCTTTTTCTATTTAGAAAAACCTTTTTTACATTTCTTTGATATTTCGCGTAGTTCACGAGATATTTAACGTTATCATTTTCAAATATATACCGGGTTCAAGGTTGGCCGTTGTTCTACTAAACACTAAATAATGCTAGTCGAGTGCAGCATTTTCTTTGTCTTCATCTTATTAATGGAAATTCTTTTATCTGGAGTTAATCTTATGTTTTTGAAAAATTTTAGAGCATGTACAGTAGTGTGGTGGTCACAGGAGGAAATTCTAACATTCAGGGATTTAATGAACGCCTAAATCGAGATCTTTCGGCGAAAACCCCTCCGGTTTGTAACCATTATTGTTGAATATTTAACGAACTAATTAGTTATTTTTTAGAGCATGCGCTTAAAATTAATAAGTGCTGCAGGTGTAGCAGAAAGAAAATTTGGCGCATGGATTGGTGGTTCTATTTTAAGCTCGCTTGGATCGTTTCAACAATTATGGATTTCTAAACAAGAATATGATGAAGGTGGAAAAGCTTTTGTGCAATCTAAATGTCCATAAACATTGATTTTTTATTTAAAAATTGTTTATAAGCAAAACATTTTATTTATTTTATTTATTACGTTTTTGTAACGAATTGAAAAGTAGTCAAACTCGGTGATAAATTTATGATTTTTTAATTGTTGAAGATTTTTGTGTATTTAAATATTTACAGTTTATTATGTTGTTTTTAAAATTACTTTTAAGATAATTTTAACTTTTTTTAATTGCTTTGTTGTAACGAAGCAAAAATAGTCAAAATCGGTGATAAATTATTGATTTAGTGTTGAACATTTACTTCAGTATTATTAAAGTCTATAGGTGTATATTTACACTGTTTATTATTTTGTTGGTTTTTTATTATGTTTTTATAATACGCAATGTGTGATAAGTATATTTGTACTTAAAATTATTTTTAAGTTTATTAATATTGTTCCTATTTGTAGTGTTCATTATTTATGTTACATATTTAAAAAGGCTGAATTTAGTATTAGAATTTTTACTATTTCAATTAAGTGATTTAAAGCGATAATCTTTTTAGTAATTGACTGGTTTGTAGATTTAAAGTGGTTTTTGTGTATAAGTGTAAAATTTTATAATTGTATAAATGCTCAAATCTGCATAACTTTATTTATATATTAGCAGCTCTATTTTGTAACTTTTTTGTTACCATAACGATTTGTTAAAACCTGTCAAGTTTGGTGTACATCAAAAATTAACGTAAAAGATTGCAATACAAGTGATAAATATTATGTATATACCAAACTAGACGGGTTTTAAAAAATCGTTATAACGAAGAAGTTGTAGAATTGGGATGTATATTTGTGACTGATTTTACGAATCTAACGATGTGCCAAATTATACAAACCAGAAAATTATTTTTCAATAATTACAAATTCTTGTGTAATACAATTAAAATAATATATTCAGTTGTACTGAAACATATTTTTTACTTTAAATTAAACCATTCCATATTTTCTGGTTGTACTATTAAAGTATTTATATTTCTAAAATATCTGTAATTGTGTAAGTGTTATAGCATCATGGTCTTCGTAGGCATCTGATCCTGGCGATCTCAACATAAAAGTTTGCTCCTGGTTTCCTGACTTCCCGAGTAATATTTTGAGGTGTTAACACAGTTTTAGCACCGTGTTGAAATGACAATGTTAAATCGTTTAAAGAGTAAATTTGGTGTTTAACAAGCATATAACACCTCTACTTTTTAAGTTGTTTCCAGGTGTAAAATCATTAGTAGCTCTCTAAAATATGATCGAACACCGATATGTGTTTTGACAATTTAAGAAGTTGAATGGATTGCTAATAAAGGACCTCAATCTCATACTCGATTGGTCAAACCGAATCTACAGTTAATGTTTTTCATAATTTTTGGTCTCAAATTCCACAAATTTGTCTTTCATTTTATCAATGTTATTAAATTTTTTTCAGTCTGAAATATTTCAAAGTATTTAAAAATCGTCAAACGCCAACTGAAGGCCATATACAAATACAATCATTATAATCAATAAGTGGTAAGTGGTTTAGGTAGTGTAACTCGATATTAATCACATCAAATTTTTAGAATAAACCAAAAAATGCACAATGCACACTTTTTAGAACTAAAATGTTTAAGTTAACATAATATAAATACACCGTATGTATATTATCGCAAACGTTTTGATGGCATAGTATGGTGAAACATACGGTGTATTTATATTGTGTTAAGTTATACATATTAGTTCTAAAAAGTGTTTGTGCATTTTTTGGTTTATTCTAAAAATTTGATATGACAATCATTATAAGTACAAATTCAAAAGTAGATAAAGTTTGAAAACACTTTTGTGTGCAGATGGTTTTTATTTAGTAGATATTTAGTTGCAATATATTTTAAATTAAACAAACAGTGAACGTAATTATATTTAAAATTATTTGGTAGTAATAAATTAACTGGTAAAAAGCATTAATAAATAAATACACTTTTAGTAAATTATTTGAATTATAGGTATTTTAAAATGAATCCATTACCGGAAGATGGCAATGCAAACCTAGCACCAGTACCACAAGAAAATGCAATGGCTCTTGAACCTGCTGTTGCAGAATTAGGTTTTCAAGTAGCTGAACAAGAAGAATTTAATTTACCTGAACTTGCTCCTATACCTTTTCGGGACCTCGATCTAGATGATGAAGATATAGTTGACAAAGAAAACTTGAATTTACAGGCTCCTACTAATCATGTTCTTAAAGCTCCCCGTTTAATCCCTGAAGTAAGAGAAATTGCTAAATTAAAAGGAAGCATAATCGAGCCAAATCGTTATTTATGTATATCTAAAGATGGAGTTACAGAGTACAATCTTATTATTCCAGAAGGATTTAGATTAAATAATTTACTTCACGATGGAATTTTTGTGGTAATAAATATATACCAAGATGCCAATGGAGAAAAAAGTTATGTTCTTCATAGATTAATAGAAAATAATTTAGTAGTTAGACATTACATGTATAGAGGAGAGTGGCCCCAAAATGCCGTATTTCATGTTGCTTTCTAAACTCGCTCATTCATTTAAAAAATTATAAAATATTTAGCATGTAATAATCAATATTTAAATTTTGTTAATTTGTCTTTGTCGTGTAAAATCATTGATAATAAACTATTAAAATGAAAACATTTTAGAATGCGTAGTGCTGTTCAGAAGAATATCAGTTTATTATTGGATAACAGCCTGGGACGAGGCAAATTTCAGGAGCTTCGTGAGAGAAATATTGGAATATTAATTTCAAGAAGCCGAAGGTTGAGGGAAATATGATGATCAACATTTCCCGAACGCCAAACGCTCCTTGTAAATTTGCCTCTTCGTGGGGATGTTTGACTCAAGTACATCCCAAATGTGCAGCATGAGGTTTGTACTTTAAAAAATGGAAAGTTAAAAAAAGATAAAGATAAAAATAAGTTAATGTTTTTATTATTGGGTAAAACAATAATAAGATACATTATTAACACTTAAAGCAATAAAGGTTAGCAAGATATAAACATTAAATAATAATAATAAAAATTCTAAAATTAATATTCATTCAACATTTTCAAAAGATAATAAAAATTAAAAACATTGAGAGCATTAGAATTATTTTAATAAATTAACCATATCATTATAACATTTACATAGTATCAAGGTGATTTAAAATAAACCATAAAAATTTACATAATTGAGAAGCTTTAATAAAGCACGTAAATATTTCTATAATTTTTGGTCAGTTTATTTTATTATGACTAATTATTTATTTATTGTTTACGAACTGACCATTGTGGTAACTTTAATTTTATTTTCTATGAAAAATATATTGTACAAATAAAATAATAATTTATTAGTTATATTATGTATAATCAATAGTTAGTTCTTACCGTTAGCTAAAGAAATGTGAAAACCGATCGCTAAGCTAACAGGAGGAAACAAGGTAGTCAAATTTAAAAAAATTCTTATATTTTTAGTATATTTTTACTAATCCAGAATGGTCAGATAAATTGAATTTGAAAAATTCTAAATTAGCTACATAATACACACTCGACGTCAAGAATGTAACAACTGGTCTTGTAGCGTAGTTGACATTGCTCTAAAGTCGACAGAAAATTGGTGATTCAATTCTTCCTAGTGCTAATTTTTTTCATTATGCAATTTATTAAATTTTTGCTAACCGACAAAAATATTTAAACATTGTTTTCAATTTATTATAATAGCACATTTTATTATTCTAACTTACATGCAGCTTGAAAATTTATCGTTTTTAATAGGAATTTTGAAAAGATAAAAGTTACGGTTACAAAGGCTAACAAAGAGAGTCATCTTGTCAAAAGGGCAGTTATTGAAAATAAAAATTAATCATTAGCAAAATGTATTTTTTAGCAATCTAAGTCTGCATCCCCCTGCCTCAAATAGATTATGAATAAACGTATATATTTTAATTTTTTCCATCTATGAGCTGGATCACCGGTGTTGATTCTAAGAAATTTTTAATTTAAAAAAAACCTAAATTTCAATCTATAAATATTTATTTATTTTAATCAGTTTTATTATACGTTTGATGTTGGGTCTAAAAATGACCAGTTGACGTAAAAAAAATTTACCCAAAGTTTAAATAAATGCAAGTCAAGTACAGCATTGGCTTGTCGAGGTAAGCAGTGCCGCGCACCATGCAAACAAGCCAAGTTTTACAAAACATAATTTATATTTAAAAATCTAAAATTTTTAGAAAAAAATGTGATCAACAAACTTTCCTGAACTCCACCCCATCAGGGGTTCTCTACATCCCCCGAAACCCCCGTTTCACGAGTATGCCTTACCAGCTAAATTCTTCATGAGCTGCCACTGATAAAGTACAATATATCGTATTTTTGTAAATATTGGTTGAAATTTTGTATACGCCATAATTTGTCCTGTAATTTAAGTTCGCATTAAATAGTACATAGTCTTTTTTTGAGATGCCGTATCTACTCATTAAATATTGGTTATTAACTTGACCTTAGACTCGGTATATCCAGCACAACCAATATGTTCAAGATAGGTTAACACAATCAGAGTACACTTGACCGACTGAATTCGGAGATGTGTGCTTCACATCTATCGTAGCAAGTATACTTGAACCGAGTATAAGTTAGGTTGATATAAAGGAAGAGAAAGTTGTGATTTTTTTTTTATAATCTTTTAGTCGCGCATTCACTCGTGCAGTCTGAGTGAATGTATGTGCATCTCAGTGTTCACACGATCCAAGTGTACAGCGATTATGCAACCTAACTTTGTGCTACATTGCTGTATAGAAATTGATTTAAACATTTGAAAACAGTCTTCATTTGTATATATATAAAACAATTAATAGTGGCCGTAGTATTAGCAACATTCATACTAATTCCACTACCAATTTCCATTATTCCTATTATAAATCGGTAATAACTTTTTCTTCTCAAAATCTATAGTAACGCCGCTGCAAAGCAATCAGCATAGTTTCTTGCGTAAAAGATATATTATACCAAGTGCTGAATTAAATGGCTCAATGCAGGGGTCTTAGAATATTGGTTAAGAGAAGAATTCAGAAAAAATCTGTTTTACAGGTAACGTAAAACATTAAGAATTAAAAGATTACCTATGGGTCTTTTTAACAAATTTTAGTACCCCATGTACAGAAATCGACTGATTTGGTACGTTATAAACTGAAGTAAGTTATATACAATTCGACCAATAAAAATAAATAAAACATATATGTGTTTTCTCAAGCAAACCCACAAAAATATTCGTTATATTTAATGTCTGACCGAAACACGATTTTCAACCAAAACCGAATATTCGGCTTCTCTTCTTGTTTCAGCCAAAACCAGAGCCATAGCAAGCTCTTATGGCATCACAGCCAAATTTGAATATATGCCTGAGCCCCCCCGCCCCCATACAATTCTTACCATTTTAAAAATTTATTAGGTTTTCATTTTACAACAATTCTGCAAATTAAATAAATAAATTTAGCTAACTTGATAGCTCTAATATTCATAATTAAAGTCAATAAACAAAATTTTCACCAAGTAAATTACTTTGACCATCTATCTTTCATAACATTGTAATTTTCATAGCTGGTTGTGCAGACTTTACTTAATTTAAGCATATGAGTTGGTATCTCTAATAAAGCCAGGTTTCCAAGCGTCAAATTTAAATTTAAATCCTGTCCAGAGGCGTAGCAAGTGAGGGTGCTCGACACAACACAAGCGCTAGTTTCGGTCAGTTTTTAGCCAAAACCGAAACTGCCGCCGAAACCAGTATTTTTTGCCGAAACTGGCCGTAACCAAACCTTCGGTCGGTCTCTAATTATATTTGATCACATCTTTCTTATAAAAAAATACCCATATTGAGCCATTTAAAATAGAGCACTCTGTATGATCTAGTCTTAAAATTAACAAGAAATATAATAGATCATACTTCACAGCCAATACCATTGATTTGATTCCAGACTGAGAAGCATAGATTTATGTACACCTAGCTAAATTTGGTAACCCCTTTCCCTGTGCTGCTCAAAAATTGAATTTCTAAAAACTCTTTTTATCGTTTTTCTATTACTTTTAAATATTTAAAACAGTACAATTTTATATATTATATAATTTTGCCAGCTAAAATTATATCTTCTTATTCTTTTAACAGACTAGAATTAATTATTTTGGTTATTATAACAATTGTTATAAATAATAATCTCGCTATAATTATAGAAGCTTCCCAATGCAAATTTTCATGAAGTTATTGTTTCAAATCAAAACTACTTTTGATAAAAAGTGGGCTACACACAAAAATGATGACACTCTGGCAAACATTGTACTATAAATTCTAGAGAAAGCTTATAGACAGTAAGAATTGCCTGAGTTTATGAGAATTATGAGATTCAAAAGCTGCATCCCTGTTAAGACGGCAGTTTAATCTTGCAATAAAGATCAATAGTACTGCTTATATCATGCCGTCTTAATGAGGATGCAGCTTTAAGCTATAAAATATTACATAAATATTACACAATTGTTATCCATCGTATGGATCGTTTCCAGGAAATACAGAAAGTCAACTAGTGTATCAGTTCAATTAAAAATATCAAATGCCATCATTTTGAGTTCATCTAAAGTATTATTTCATAAAATTTTCACATACAAAATAGTATAAAATTATGTAATAATTTCTAAACTTGTATATAAATTTTAAAAATGTGCTTTTCATAAAATACATTCTATAAATATAAGCTGCATACTATCCGATTTTGGCTTAAGCAAAATTGATTTATATCATAAAAATATTGTACATTTGAGCTTTCTGTTATAGCACAAAATCCTGAGTAACGATTCGAGTATTATTGTTGGGCATAAGTTTTTCTTTGCAAAGCTAGCTAAACTTTAAATAAATAATACATACATAAAAATTCTTATTCGATACTGATAGGGTCACAACATATACTAATGGCAGATCTAGGAAGATTATTTTACTGAGGTTGATTATTAGGATTATTAAACATTGGATACATGGGTGAATACTGCTCATTGTTATTCCAATACATTGTGTATTCACTATCACCCTTTTCTTGAATTGAATTGGCTTTATAATGACTTTCAGCAAATGTCGGTAAAGCTGAAAATAAAATTGTAAGTTAATTTCCTGAAATTATAAGGGTAAAAGATCACTCCATAAGCATTAATTAAGAGTAGTAAATCTATCTCGTAGCCTATCATATTTAAATAAATTGCTCAAAGAGTATGTATACATTGTCCGGTTAGCCCCAGTGCAGATGGCCGCTTGGCTAACCGGAAGCCCAAAATTGTATGTAAACCATATTATCTATACGCACTGCAATGCAGCTGCCACCCATCCGCTCCGGTCAATTGGAGCGCAGCGGTCCGACTAGGAAGTAGCCGGATGATCGCTGTACACACTACGCGGATTTACTGTGCGGTTGCTAAGTTGCAGTTGATCGACATTGAAGACGCACGTGTACACGCTCGTACAATTCTCAACTATGGATTTCGATACAGAACGATTTATAATTGAAGTACAAAACAGACCATCAATCTGGAATTCTCTTTATATAACAATGGTAAATATAATAAATAGCTCCGACTTCTTCGACGTTCATCTTGGAAATTGCCTGTCTCGACTGCAAACCACAGTTGCTATACACACTGTTCGGTTAGCCGCACTGTGGATGACTGCAGCATACGGTTGCAATTACGGCTAACCGGACAGTGCGCACATACCCTTAGTCTCATGTTGATTAAGATAAACAGGAAGATCAAGATTATTTTTTACAAATGATTAAGTGATCAGTTTTGGATTATTTGATACGGAGTTACCCTAAATAATTACCTGGGTACATTCCAGAATTATTTTCTCCTAAGTTATCTGTAACTACCCATCCCAGATTTCCTGCAGCTGGAGACTGGCCAGAATTTTCATTTTGTACTGGATTCATATTGACTACTGTAGTATCACCAGGATTTGTATTTGTTGGAATAGTTCCCATTAAAGGAACTGTGCCAATGGTAAGCGGAATCGATGATTCCAAATTGGTGTGGAATCCAGTAACACCCACAACAACCTAAAATATTAAATCAAAAAATAATTAAAAACCAAAGATTCTATTATTACAACTCACATTTAAAACATAATCCAAATCAATTAAACCACAGTTGGTCAAATTTGATGGTGGCAATGAAGGAATTGAAATTGGTTGATTCCATGTATTGTTAGCATTAGCACCAACAGGACCAACTTTAACTTCGGCAATAATTTTAATATCTTTCTTAGATTCTCTACGTGGAGATTGCGAATGATAAGTTACTACCTAAACAGAAATTTAACTTAAAAAAGAACTTCCAGCACAGATATGGTTGATGAATTGAAGGGTTGGTGCAAAAACAAGTCTAGTCCACTTCTTGTCATAATTAACTTTGATTATGATAAAATATATATTGTTGAACTTCATTTTAGTGCAAAAATAGTCAAGTCTGGACTTGCTTATTCTGGCTAAACGCATTCCAAAGTCAGAAGTACTTTAATTGTCATGCAAAAATCAGTTGAATCGTAGATTTTATAATAACTTTTGCACCAAATGAGACAGTTTATTGATTTCAATAGTTCTGACAATGTAATTAAACATAAAGTCACATCTATACCAGCATCTACCAACCCCTTCTATTGTAAAATTGTAATTTTAGTTATAGTAAAAATTATGAGAACTCGAATATGACTGCAATCAGTTTTTCTCTAATAATCTGAAATAATGAAATTTATCAAAAATGTTCGTCTTTTAAGATAAACACTTTTTTCGAGTTATCAGAGAACTGGATTAAGTCCTACAGTCTTCCCTCGAATATAATACACAAGCATTATATTTGAGTTTCTTGAAAATATTAAAAATTTTAAATAGGTACTATAGTTATTTTTACTCAAATATAATACGGAAAATTCTATATAAATAAAAATAAATTAAAAATGTAAATACGTGTGTACTATATTCTGGAGAAAACTGTAGCTCTCGTAGTTACGAGCTATACTGTAGAAATTTTATTCAAAAATCACTTTTCAAAAAGAACAGACAAAGCAATAAAATGTAACTCAATAAATTGAAACACTATTTCTGTCTGTCGGTCATAAGAAAGAAGGCATTAAATTAATTTTTTTCCGAATTTAGTTTCTTATATTTTTGGAATCAGCGGAGAAAACTATATCTATGCATGTGTAATTGAATTTTGCAACTAATTAATTGACCGACTTTCTGCATTGTAATCATGTTGCTACCAACCTAAAAGAACAATGCACATTTTTTATCAAAAATTTGCATAGAGCTTTTATAACTATTGTAGAATGAAATGGTATTTACACAATACATGATAGTATATTGTTATCCATTTTTTTAGCATTTTATTCAAAACATTTAAATATATTAATTTTTAACTTGTGATAATTATAAATTATAATTATAATTATTATTTAAATTTTATTCAAAACTGCACAAGTTTACGTATTGCCCCCTTCTTTACAACGACAGATTTATACCTAGTGTTAATGCATTAGTGATATTTTAAAGAGCATTCGCTTAACTACAAACTAGATTATAACCCCTTATCAAGTAAAATTAACAAATTTCAAGTTATAAATTAAATTAAAAGACCCAATTCGAATTGAAAATTTAACGAGCTATACCTTTGGTTGTTATTCACCAAATTCCTTCACGCGGCCGGCCAGCTCATAGCCGGGAACTTTCAAAAATTATTGAGACTCGGGCGTGGGCAGCAGTACTTAACGAATCCAAGAGCATCGAAATAAAATTCAATAAAACGAATAACAATATAATAAAATTAAAATTAAAAGTTACAGCCTCCTCTACTCCGTTCGTTATCCTAAAAGACACATATAAAATAATACAATCACGTCGAGTTTCCCTCGAATACATCTCCAGGAAATTCGTCTGTTATTATAATACGGAATCAATTGTTACCACGGCAGTGGTCCTTAAATAAATCTTAAACTAATACAAAACATCTGACCTTTTGCAATAATCGCACATGTCAACTTGGGAGCTTGATCACCACTTAATTTACCATAGCACAATTAAATTACTAAAACTTCGTCCGCGACTAACAATGCCTTGTCAAAACTTAAAAACCTTTCCAAATTTGAAATGAATTTAATTCCGAGTCCGAATTGTCGCGTCCGTCTTATGTGGTGATTAATTCAGGACTGTCTTCCTTTTCCTTCCCACCCCCGTAAGTTATTTATCATACGAACACCTGCACTAGCTAGACATGCTGATAGCAACATTTCAGCTTCTCGGAACGGAAAATGCTCAAGGTTCCCTCGCGCTACAATTACTTAGTGCTAAATTAGCAATTAAATAACCATAGGCGTAACATGGTATAGTAAAATTTTTTGGAAAACCAACCAATTTCACAGAAAATAATGAACATGTATGAAAAAAACACAAAAAAACACAATTAGGTCTGCAACCTGTTTTTTACTAACAGCAATCTCAGTGATGTTCTGAAGTCACTATCAGTGCCGTAAGTATATTGTTGTTACCTCCAAGGTAGCTTGCTGGACTTATCTCGGATAATAATAATAATAATTTTATTCATCAACTCTATTTACAATGAAAAATAAATACAATTCATAGAGTAGAATTGATGAAGCAGCAAAACAATCAGCAAAGCTGTTTTTCAATTCCACCCTAGTCCGCATTTTGCGCAAGTAGCAATATCTCCTTGACCCCACTTCTAAAGAAACAGCTGGTTCCGCTGGTTAAAAACACGTCTACATACCTGTTGAAGACCTCCGTACTCAAAGGAGCCTTAAAACTTAGTCGTCTTGTGAGACGAGATAGACAAGTTCCCGCTATAACCCGCTAAACTAAAGTTTATGTTTTAAGTTAGCAGTAAGATGTGCTCGTAACACTAGTTTCTATTGTTGATAAAGGCAAATTAAAGGGACTGCCGACTTTACGTATCCTCCGAAGCACGAAGACGATAATAAGAATGTTTAGACTGTTCTTAGAATCAAACCGAGTACCTTATCGTCAGCAGTTATTCAGCTAACTTATTGGGCTAATACACCTGTATCTAAATAGATGTCATAATATTATCACTTGATATATTAATAGCATTTAATTTCCAGTGTATTTTAAAATTTTGTTTCATGGGGTTGCAATTAAATTTCATGTTTTTCATAAAAATGTGAGTGAACTTACGGTACTTTCACTCAGTGTATTGCTGTACCTTGTTCTAGATTTGTTTCAATTTATTTAATTACATTTTATCGCTTTAAAAAATTTCATGGTTTGCTTTTATGTTAACACTTTCAAATATTTTTCTTTATTAAAAAATTATTAAAAATTAAAAAGTATTTTTGGTAAGTGTTTGTTAAAATTGGCAGAAATGATAGATGAAAATTAATAAAGATGTACCTTTTGCAAAGAAATCACCACATCAGCTAATTCAACATTTGATATGTTATCAACTTCAGTAAGAACAGGAATGACTTGCCCGGGAACAAATCCTGTCTGTGGTAAGGTCACCACACATGTTAAAGGTCCTGATTTACACCAGCAACAACAAAAATATTTTTCTAATGTAACTTGTGTGCGTTCCTAAAAGCTCCCATTAACATTCAGGATAGATACTAATAAATAAAAATTTAATACTTTTAACCTGGGATTTAAGTTTAAATCGACAGGTGATAAAACAGTGAAAGCCCTTTTTGTTTCTTGATCAAATTTCCAAGGTCTATCTAACGTAACTTTTATGATGTAACGAATGTGTCCTAATTCGCCTTCAAACGAAGATGGTAAAGTTGGTGGTAAAACACATGTAAATGGATAAGTGTGTTGTCCCGGAGGAATTTCAATTTCACCACCTTATAAATTAAAAAGTTTTATCTTTCCAACACATTTTGTGTGATTTAATAAAATTTTAATTGGATAAAAATTAATGATTATAACGAACCTTGACCTCCTATAAGATAGTATTGAATTTTAAAATATTCTTCATTTCCAGTAAGTTCGATACGTTCATTCTCCAAATTTCCTTCATTATTAGTCCTAGACTCTTCAATAAACCAGCTAGTATTCGCTTCACCCTTAAAAAGTACTTGTATCCCTAAAATTTAACAAATAATTAAAACGATGCTATTCATAACCTAATTGATTTTTTATTTACCTCGAACTTTTTTCGGCGAATCAACTATTAATTCAATTCGACCAGTAACAGTTTGCCCTGCATAATACGCTGCCCAATTATTGTCTAATATTATTTGGCAGGATTTAAGACCCATCTTCTAATTATTTGAAAAACGAAACAAATTAAAAAATACACCAAAGAAAACTAAATGAGTCACTAATATTTTGTTACGGAATGTCAATCATTTGAAATTCCTTCTTTCGCTTTAATCGGCAGGATCAGTGGCGTATCAAGCTTAATTTGCAAAACCTGATGCGATCGATTCGAAAAATGTTCGTAGGTATTTAATTTTTCGGTCTTAACCTTAATTTTTAAAAATGTTTAGTCAAAAAGTTTATTAGATAATAGATATATTATAAATTAAAAAAAAAATTAATCTTCTGTAATTTTGTTTCTATTTATTCTTCTGTCGTAAAAATTGGCCATGTTACGGCTATTTGTTAAAAAATGCAATTTTCTAAAAACCAAAATTATTAATTTAAGCGCACATCCACGGATGTATAATATAAGAGGTGAGCTTACAACGCAAATTTCATGGCCTACGAACGTCCCTGTCAATGCTAGACAGAGACAGACAATGTGTTCGAGTTAATACTATAGTGGTCTTATGGAGTAATATCGGAAATATTATTTTAGAGACCTACAAGAAATAAATAAACAACTTAATAACAAATTATTTATTTAATTATTGTGTTAGACACAATTATAAACAATATTAGGTATATATTTTGAACTAACAAGTTAATAAGTGTACAATAAAAAGATATGAAATGTAATAATTTTATTAAATTCAGAATAACTAAATTAGTAGCATATTATAATCATATAAGGATTATTAGTTTCAAGATTTAATGTAATTTTGAGAAATAAAAAACGAGAAACAAATTATTAAAAAGCTGAAATTATTAAAACAAAATTAGAAAATGATAATCATAATTACGACTTATGCAATTTTGATTTTTTTTATCGACCGCTGAATGTTTTTTAAATTTTCCTTGTTCTTGTCATGTACAACAATATTTCTTTTTTTTATGTTTTTTTAGACAAATATTTAGGACAATTAGGCCAAATTGATGGTTTGGCATCTTCACGTTAACATGGAATTTTGAGAGGGTACTATAAGTTAACAAATATGATTTTTAGTAATCCACAACAGATTAATAAAATCTACCAATTAAAATCTTAAAGTATTACAACTTATTATAATATTATTAACTTGATAAAATTTCATCGAGTTATATTGAAATTTAACTAAAAATTTTAGGTATAACTTACCGAATAAGTTTCTGTGACTACTTCACGTATCACATCTTCCTTAAAACAATGTTTTTCGCACAAAACGTCATTTATTTCTAATTGTTTGTCTGCACGTGAAATCAAAGCACTCCACTCTTTTAATTTGTTTTTAGGCACTTTAAACAGGGAAGCTTTTTCTTTATTACTACGATACCCGCTGTTACAATTAGGTGCAAAACAATCTCTTCGAGGGATTGCCAAAATTTAAATGTTAACTAATTAAACTTTTAGTTTAAAACGTGTGTTTTAATTGTGCATCGCTTATGCACTGTGCAATATCGTGGTCAATCGTGGTACTATTTGTCTATCCCTGTTGCTGGCTCTCCCTTGCACACTGAGGAAGGTCGAGACCCACTACTATGTGATAGACGCATAGGCCGTCAGATCACCTTAATAATTATACATCCGTGCCCACATCACACGACACTTCTTTAGCTGATGGATTGATTGATTGATGGATTGATGAATTGATGAACCAGCTGTGCTGGCTGCGTTAGTGGAAAATGACGTTACTGCTAGCCTACTTGTTTGTTCCGCATCGTCGACCGCATCAATAAACGGATAACATATTAGATTTATGAAGTTTCAGGGCAATGCCTATATCTCTTTTTTTCTGATGCTGGTGGCGGGCGATGGGTATATTTAGAGGTGTCTTACCTCTTTAGTAGCGCGAGGCTAAATTGTCCAGATCCGCGGATCCTGTTAGGGTGGGAAATTGCTTTGTTACAATAATTGATACTTTCTTCGGAAGTCATGGCTGCGGGAAACGGTGCTTAAACAATTCCGTGTGTCCGTTATTTCTTCTTCAGAAGCCGTAAATCCTGCGAGGGGTGCGTGAATTCTAAGGTTCTTGATCGGATCTGGGATTATGGGTAACAAATTGTTTGATAAACTTGATGTATGTAAATCAAAGCTTTGAATAGTCCCCGGTTGGTTATCCCCGGTATCTTGAAGCCGGAATTATATTGTCCTAGTTGGACGATGAACGGGTTTTCAGCAAATTGTACGGATTTGTACAGTTTTTTCAGCTTGCTTCCTGTATTTATCGCTTTTGATGTTTGCATTGACGTGGAAACGTCGGTTGGTGACGTAAAACGGGAAGTCAAATGCGTGTCGGAGGCATTTGTTTTAGATCACTTCAATTTTCTTGATGTGAGTGGCGGCTGCGTTACTCAGATTGGAAACGCGTACATCATGGTCGGACTGATGATATCCTTAAGGATCCGAATCATATTGCCGGGCGACATGATTCGAGCATGACTCCTAGCTACTTCTTAGTTGTTATGAGATCGACTCTTTAAAAAATATGAAGACGTTCGTTTTAAGCGGGTTTTTTCTTTGAGTTTACTTTGATTCACAAGGTTGCGAATCATTTTTTTAAATCGTTATTGTGGAGACAGACAGATGTGTGTAAAAAAAAATCAAAATGCGTTAGAAGCACGGAGCAAGCTAAAGTAGCATTTCTTCAATTGCAACCGCCGTATATTGTGAAATAACATTCTACGGTCCAATCTGAAAGCATTATTCGTGTTTTCATCTGCAAATTAGTTAATCAGCATATAGCAGTTTAGAAAAAGTTTAAAAAATAATTTTTATTTTTTTGAGTAAATTGTAACTAAAATAGTCAAGAAACTTGACCCTTCTGTTTGCATAAGATATAGCAAATAAATTATTACAACCTTTTTTGAAATATATCGATTCTTTTTAATGCGTAGTACTCAGAAAACAGTTGGAGACAAGCAGATGTGCGTAAAACCATATCAAAATGCGTTAGAAAGCATGGAGCAAGCCAACCTCGCATTTCTTCAATTGCAACCGCCGTATATTGTAAAATAACATTCTACGGTCCAACCTGAAAGCATTATTCGTGTTTTCATCTGGAAATTAGTTAATCAGCATATAGCAGTTTATAAAAAGTTTAAAAAATAATATTTATGTTTTTGAGTAAATTGTAACTAAAATAGTCAAGAAAGTTGACCCTTCTGTTTGCATAAGATATAGCAAATAATTTATTACAACTTTTTTTGAAATATATCGATTCTTTTTAATGCGTAGTACTCAGAAAACAGTTGGAGACAAGCGGATGTGCGTAAAACCATATCAAAATGCGTTAGAAAGCATGGAGCAAGCCAACTTCGCATTTCTTCAATTGCAACCGCCGTATATTGTAAAATAACATTCTACGGTCCAATCTGAAAGCATTATTCGTGTTTTCATCTGGAAATTAGTTAATCAGCATATAGCAGTTTATAAAAAGTTTAAAAAATAATATTTATTTTTTTGAGTAAATTGTAACTAAAATAGTAAAGAAACTTGACCCTACTGTTTGCATAAGTTATAGCAAATAATTTATTATAACTTTTTTTGAAATATATCGATTCTTTTTAATGCGTAGTAATCAGAAAACAGTTGGAGACAAGCGGATGTGCGTAAAACCATATCAAAATGCGTTAGAAAGCATGGAGCAAGCCAACCTCGCATTTCTTCAATTGCAACCGCCGTATATTGTAAAATAACATTCTACGGTCCAATCTGAAAGCATTATTCGTGTTTTCATCTGGAAATTAATTAATCAGCATATATCAGTTTATAAAAAGTTTAAAAAATAATATTTATTTTTTTGAGTAAATTGTAACTAAAATAGTCAAGAAACTTGACCCTTCTGTTTGCATAAGATATAGCAAAAAATTTATAGCTACTTTTCTTGAAATATATTGACTCTTTTTAATGCGTAGTACTCAGAAAACAGTTGGAGACAAGCGGATGTGCGTAAAAACATATCAAAATGCGTTAGAAAGCATGGAGCAAGCCAACCTCGCATTTCTTCAATTGCAACCGCCGTATATTGTGAAATAACATTCTACGGTCCAATCTGAAAGCATTATTCGTGTTTTCATCTGGAAATTAGTTAATCAGCATATAGCAGTTTATAAAAAGTTTAAAAAATAATATTTATTTTTTTGAGTAAATTGTAACTAAAATAGTCAAGAAACTTGACCCTTCTGTTTGCATAAGATATAGCAAATAATTTCTTACAACTTCTTTTGAAATATATCGATTCTTTTTAATGCGTAGTACACAGAAAACAGTTGGAGACAAGCGGATGTGCGTAAAACCATATCAATGTGCGTTAGAAAGCATGGAGCAAGCCAACCTCGCATTTCTTCAATTGCAACCGCCGTATATTGTAAAATAACATTCTACGGTCCAATCTGAAAGCATTATTCGTGTTTTCATCTGGAAATTAGTTAATCAGCATATAGCAGTTTAGAAAAAGTTTAAAAAATAATATTTATTTTTTTGAGTAAATTGTAACTAAAATATTCAAGAAACTTGACCCTTCTGTTTGCATAAGATATAGCAAATAATTTATTACAACTTTTTTTGAAATATATCGGTTTTTTTTAATGCGTAGTACTCAGAAAACAGTTAGAGACAAGCGGATGTGAGTAAAACCATATCAAAATGCGTTAGAAAGCATGGAGCAAGCCAACCTCGCATTTCTTCAATTGCAACCGCCGTATATTGTGAAATAACATTCTACGGTCCAATCTGAAAGCATTATTCGTGTTTTCATCTGGAAATTAGTTAATCAGCATATAGCAGTTTAGAAAAAGTTTAAAAAATAATATTTATTTTTTTGAGTAAATTGTAACTAAAATAGTCAAGAAACTTGACCCTTCTGTTTGCATAAGATATAGCAAATAATTTATTACAACTTTTTTTGAAATATATCGATTCTTTTTAATGCGTAGTACTCAGAAAACAGTTGGAGACAAGCGGATGTGCGTAAAACCATATCAAAATGCGTTAGAAAGCAGGGAGCAAGCCAACCTCGCATTTCTTCAATTGCAACCGCCGTATATTGTAAAATAACATTCTACGGTGCAATCTGAAAGCATTATTCGTGTTTTCATCTGGAAATTAGTTAATCAGCATATAGCAGTTTAGAAAAAGTTTAAAAAATAATATTTATTTTTTTGAGTAAATTGTAACTAAAATAGTCAAGAAACTTGACCCTTCTGTTTGCATAAGATATAGCAAAAAATTTATAGCTACTTTTCTTGAAATATATCGACTCTTTTTAATGCGTAGTACTCAGAAAACAGTTGGAGACAAGCGGATGTGCTTAAAAACATATCAAAATGCGTTAGAAAGCATGGAGCAAGCCAACCTCGCATTTCTTCAATTGCAACCGCCGTATATTGTGAAATAACATTCTACGGTCCAATCTGAAAGCATTATTCGTGTTTTCATCTGCAAATTAGTTAATCAGCATATAGCAGTTTAGAAAAAGTTTAAAAAATAATATTTATTTTTTTGAGTAAATTGTAACTAAAATAGTCAAGAAAGTTGACCCTTCTGTTTGCATAAGATATAGCAAATAATTTATTACAACTTTTTTTGAAATATATCGATTCTTTTTAATGCGTAGTACTCAGAAAACAGTTGGAGACAAGCGGATGTGCGTAAAACCAAATCAAAATGCGTTAGAAAGCATGGAGCAAGCCAACCTCGCATTTCTTCAATTGCAACCGCCGTATATTGTAAAATAACATTCTACGGTCCAATCTGAAAGCATTATTCGTGTTTTCTTCTGGAAATTAGTTAATCAGCATATAGCAGTTTATAAAAAGTTTAAAAATAATATTTATTTTTTTGAGTAAATTGTAATTAAAATAGTCAAGAAACTTGACCCTTCTGTTTGCAAAAGATATAGCAAATAATTTATTACAACTTTTTTTGAAATATATCGATTCTTTTTAATGCGTAGTACTCAGAAAACAGTTGGAGACAAGCCGATGTGCGTAAAACCATATCAAAATGCGTTAGAAAGCATGGAGCAAGCCAACCTCGCATTTCTTCAATTGCAACCGCCGTATATTGTAAAATAACATTCTACGGTCCAATCTGAAAGCATTATTCGTGTTTTCATCTGGAAATTAGTTAATCAGCATATAGCAGTTTATAAAAAGTTTAAAAAATAATATTTATTTTTTTGAGTAAATTGTAATTAAAATAGTCAAGAAACTTGACCCTTCTGTTTGCATAAGATATAGCAAATAATTTATTACAACTTTTTTTAAAATATATCGATTCTTTTTAATGCGTAGTACTCAGAAAACAGTTGGAGACAAGCGGATGTGCGTAAAACCATATCAAAATGCGTTAGAAAGCATGGAGCAAGCCAATCTCGCATTTCTTCAATTGCAACCGCCGTATATTGTAAAATAACATTCTACGGTCCAATCTCAAAGCATTATTCGTGTTTTCTTCTGGAAATTAGTTAATCAGCATATAGCAGTTTATAAAAAGTTTAAAAAATAATATTTATTTTTTTGAGTAAATTGTAACTAAAATAGTCAAGAAACTTGACCCTTCTGTTTGCATAAGATATAGCAAATAATTTATTACAACTTTTTTTGATATATATCGATTCTTTTTAATGCGTAGTACTCAGAAAACAGTTGGAGACAAGCGGATGTGCGTAAAACCATAACAAAATGCGTTAGAAAGCATGGAGCAAGCCAACCTCGCATTTCTTCAATTGCAACCGCCGTATATTGTAAAATAACATTCCACAGTCCAATCTGAAAGCATTATTCGTGTTTTCATCTGGAAATTAGTTAATCAGCATATAGCAGTTTATAAAAAGTTTAAAAAATAATTTTTATTTTTTTGAGTAAATTGTAACTTAAATAGTCAAGAAACTTGACCCTTCTGTTTGCATAAGATATAGCAAATAATTTATTACAACTTTTTTTGAAATATATCGATTCTTTTTAATGCGTAGTACTCAGAAAACAGTTGGAGACAAGCGGATGTGCGTAAAACCATATCAAAATGCGTTAGAAAGCATGGAGCAAGCCAAGCTCGCATTTCTTCAATTGCAACCGCCGTATATTGTAAAATAACAGTCTACGGTCCAATCTGAAAGCATTATTCGTGTTTTCATCTGGAAATTAGTTAATCAGCATATAGCAGTTTAGAAAAAGTTTAAAAAACAATTTTTATTTTTTTGAGTAAATTGTAACTAAAATAGTCAAGAAACTTGACCCTTCTGTTTGCATAAGATATAGCAAATAATTGATTACAACTTTTTTTGAAATATATCGATTCTTTTTAATGCGTAGTACTCAGAAAACAGTTGGAGACAAGCGGATGTGCGTAAAACCATATCAAAATGCGTTAGAAAGCATGGAGCAAGCCAACCTCGCATTTCTTCAATTGCAACCGCCGTATATTGTAAAATAACATTCTACGGTCCAATCTGAAAGCATTATTCGTGTTTTCATCTGGAAATTAGTTAATCAGCATATAGCAGTTTAGAAAAAGTTTAAAAAATAATATTTATTTTTTTGAGTAAATTGTAACTAAAATAGTCAAGAAACTTGACCCTTCTGTTTGCATAAGATATAGCAAATAATTTATTACAACTTTTTTTGAAATATATCGATTCTTTCTAATGCGTAGTACTCAGAAAACAGTTGGAGACAAGCGGATGTGCGTAAAACCATATCAAAATGCGTTAGAAAGCATGGAGCAAGCCAACCTCGCATTTCTTCAATTGCAACCGCCGTATATTGTAAAATAACATTCTACGGTCCAATCTGAAAGCATTATTCGTGTTTTCTTCTGGAAATTAGTTAATCAGCATATAGCAGTTTACAAAAAGTTTAAAAAATAATATTTATTTTTTTGAGTAAATTGTAACTAAAATAGTCAAGAAACTTGACCCTTCTGTTTGCATAAGATATAGCAAATAATTTATTACAACTTTTTTTGTAATATATCGATTCTTTTTAATGCGTAGTACTCAGAAAACAGTTGGAGACAAGCGGATGTGCGTAAAACCATATCAAAATGCGTTAGAAAGCATGGAGCAAGCCAACCTCGCATTTCTTCAATTGCAACCGCCGTATATTGTAAAATAACAGTCGACGGTCCAATCTGAAAGCATTATTCCTGTTTTCATCTGGAAATTAGTTAATCAGCATATAGCAGTTTAGAAAAAGTTTAAAAAATAATTTTTATTTTTTTGAGTAAATTGTAACTAAAATAGTCAAGAAACTTGACCCTTCTGTTTGCATAAGATATAGCAAATAATTTATTACAACTTTTCTTGAAATATATCGACTCTTTTTAATGCGTAGTACTCAGAAAACAGTTGGAGACAAGCGGATGTGCGTAAAACCCAATCAAAATGCGTTAGAAAGCATGGAGCAAGCCAACCTCGCATTTCTTCAATTGCAACCGCCGTATATTGTAAAATAACATTCTACGGTCCAATCTGAAAGCATTATTCGTGTTTTCATCTGGAAATTAGTTAATCAGCATATAGCAGTTTATAAAAAGTTTAAAAAATAATATTTATTTTTTTGAGTAAATTGTAACTAAAAGAGTCAAGAAACTTGACCCTTCTGTTTGCATAAGATATAGCAAATAATTTATTACAACTTTTTTTGATATATATCGATTCTTTTTAATGCGTAGTACTCAGAAAACAGTTGGAGACAAGCGGATGTGGGTAAAACCATATCAAAATGCGTTAGAAAGCATGGATCAAGCCAACCTCGCATTTCTTCAATTGCAACCGCCGTATATTGTTAAATAACATTCTACGGTCCAATCTGAAAGCATTATTCGTGTTTTCATCTGGAAATTAGTTAATCAGCATATAGCAGTTTAGAAAAAGTTTAAAAAATAATATTTATGTTTTTGAGTAAATTGTAACTAAAATAGTCAAGAAACTTGACCCTTCTGTTTGCATAAGATATAGCAAATAATTTATTACAACTTTTTTTGAAATATATCGATTCTTTTTAATGCGTAGTACTCAGAAAACAGTTGGAGACAAGCGGATCTGCGTAAAACCATATCAAAATGCGTTAGAAAGCATGGAGCAAGCCAATCTCGCATTTCTTCAATTGCAACCGCCGTATATTATAAAATAACATTTTACGGTCCAATCTGAAAGCATTATTCGTGTTTTCTTCTGGAAATTAGTTAATCAGCATATAGCAGTTTATAAAAAGTTTAAAAAATAATATTTATTTTTTTGAGTAAATTGTAACTAAAATAGTCAAGAAACTTGACCCTTCTGTTTGCATAAGATATAGCAAATAATTTATTACAACTTTTTTTGAAATATATCGATTCTTTTTAATGCGTAGTACTCAGAAAACAGTTGGAGACAAGCGGATGTGCGTAAAACCATATCAAAATGCGTTAGAAAGCATGGAGCAAGCCAACCTCGCATTTCTTCAATTGCAACCGCCGTATATTGTAAAATAACATTCGACGGTCCAATCTGAAAGCATTATTCGTGTTTTCTTCTGGAAATTAGTTAATCAGCATATAGCAGTTTATAAAAAGTTTAAAAAATAATATTTATTTTTTTGAGTAAATTGTAACTAAAATAGTCAAGAAACTTGACCCGTCTGTTTGCATAAGATATAGCAAATAATTTATTACAACTTTTTTTGAAATATATCGATTCTTTTTAATGCGTAGTACTCAGAAAACAGTTGGAGACAAGCGGATGTGCGTAAAACCATATCAAAATGCGTTAGAAAGCATGGAGCAAGCAAACCTCGCATTTCTTCAATTGCAACCGCCGTATATTGTAAAATAACATTCTACGGTCCAATCTGAAAGCATTATTCGTGTTTTCTTCTGGAAATTAGTTAATCAGCATATAGCAGTTTATAAAAAGTTTAAAAAATAATATTTATTTTTTTGAGTAAATTGTAACTAAAATAGTCAAGAAACTTGACCCTTCTGTTTGCATAAGATATAGCAAATAATTTATTACAACTTTTTTTGAAATATATCGATTCTTTTTAATGCGTAGTACTCAGAAAACAGTTGGAGACAAGCGGATGTGCGTAAAACCATATCAAAATGCGTTAGAAAGATTGGAGCAAGCCAACCTCGCATTTCTTCAATTGCAACCGCCGTATATTGTAAAATAACATTCTACGGTCCAATCTGAAAGCATTATTCGTGTTTTCATCTGGAAATTAGTTAATCAGCATATAGCAGTTTATAAAAAGTTTAAAAAATAATATTTATTTTTTTGAGTAAATTGTAACTAAAATAGTCAAGAAACTTGACCCTTCTGTTTGCATAAGATATAGCAAATAATTTATTACAACTTTTTTTGAAATATATCGATTCTTTTTAATGCGTAGTACTCAGAAAACAGTTGGAGACAAGCGGATGTGCGTAAAACCATATCAAAATGCGTTAGAAAGCATGGAGCAAGCCAACCTCGCATTTCTTCAATTGGAACCGCCGTATATTGTAAAATAACATTCTACGGTCCAATCTGAAAGCATTATTCGTGTTTTCATCTGGAAATTAGTTAATCAGCATATAGCAGTTTATAAAAAGTTTAAAAAATAATATTTGTTTTTTTGAGTAAATTGTAACTAAAATAGTCAAGAAACTTGACCCTTCTGTTTGCATAAGATTTAGCAAATAATTTATTACAACTTTTTTTGAAATATATCGATTCTTTTTAATGCGTAGTACCCAGAAAACAGTTGGAGACAAGCGGATGTGCGTAAAACCATATCAAAATGCGTTAGAAAGCATGGAGCAAGCCAATCTCGCGTTTCTTCAATTGCAACCGCCGTATATTGTAAAATAACATTCTACGGTCCAATCTGAAAGCATTATTCGTGTTTTCATCTGGAAATTAGTTAATCAGCATATAGCAGTTTATAAAAAGTTTAAAAAATAATATTTATTTTTTTGAGTAAATTGTAACTAAAATAGTCAAGAAACTTGACCCTTCTGTTTGCATAAGATATAGCAAATAATTTATTACAACTTTTTTTGAAATATATCGATTCTTTTTAATGCGTAGTGCTCAGAAAACAGTTGGAGACAAGAGGATGTGCGTAAAACCATATCAAAATGCGTTAGAAAGCATGGAGCAAGCCAACCTCGCATTTCTTCAATTGCAACCGCCGTATATTGTAAAATAACATTCTACAGTCCAATCTGAAAGCATTATTCGTGTTTTCATCTGGAAATTAGTTAATCAGCATATAGCAGTTTATAAAAAGTTTAAAAAATAATATTTATTTTTTTGAGTAAATTGTAACTAAAATAGTCAAGAAACTTGACCCTTCTGTTTGCATAAGATATAGCAAATAATTTATTACAACTTTTTTTGAAATATATCGATTCTTTTTAATGCGTAGTACTCAGAAAACAGTTGGAGCCAAGCGGATGTGCGTAAAACCATATCAAAATGCGTTAGAAAGCATGGAGCAAGCCAACCTCGCATTTCTTCAATTGCAACCGCCGTATATTGTAAAATAACATTCTACGGTCCAATCTGAAAGCATTATTCGTGTTTTCTTCTGGAAATTAGTTAATCAGCATATAGCAGTTTACAAAAAGTTTAAGAAATAATATTTATTTTTTTGAGTAAATTGTAACTAAAATAGTCAAGAAACTTGACCCTTCTGTTTGCATAAGATATAGCAAATAATTTATTACAACTTTTTTTGAAATATATCGATTCTTTTTAATGCGTAGTACTCAGAAAACAGTTGGAGACAAGCGGATGTGCGTAAAACCATATCAAAATGCGTTAGAAAGCATGGAGCAAGCCAATCTCGCATTTCTTCAATTGCAACCGCCGTATATTATAAAATAACATTTTACGGTCCAATCTGAAAGCATTATTCGTGTTTTCTTCTGGAAATTAGTTAATCAGCATATAGCAGTTTATAAAAAGTTTAAAAAATAATATTTATTTTTTTGAGTAAATTGTAACTAAAATAGTCAAGAAACTTGACCCTTCTGTTTGCATAAGATATAGCAAATAATTTATTACAACTTTTTTTGAAATATATCGATTCTTTTTAATGCGTAGTACTCAGAAAACAGTTGGAGACAAGCGGATGTGCGTAAAACCATATCAAAATGCGTTAGAAAGCATGGAGCAAGCCAACCTCGCATTTCTTCAATTGCAACCGCCGTATATTGTAAAATAACATTCGACGGTCCAATCTGAAAGCATTATTCGTGTTTTCTTCTGGAAATTAGTTAATCAGCATATAGCAGTTTATAAAAAGTTTAAAAAATAATATTTATTTTTTTGAGTAAATTGTAACTAAAATAGTCAAGAAACTTGACCCGTCTGTTTGCATAAGATATAGCAAATAATTTATTACAACTTTTTTTGAAATATATCGATTCTTTTTAATGCGTAGTACTCAGAAAACAGTTGGAGACAAGCGGATGTGCGTAAAACCATATCAAAATGCGTTAGAAAGCATGGAGCAAGCCAAGCTCGCATTTCTTCAATTGCAACCGCCGTATATTGTAAGATAACATTCTATGGTCCAATCTGAAAGCATTATTCGTGTTTTCATCTGGAAATTAGTTAATCAGCATATAGCAGTTTAGAAAAAGTTTAAAAAATAATTTTTATTTTTTTGAGTAAATTGTAACTAAAATAGTCAAGAAACTTGACCCTTCTGTTTGCATAAGATATAGCAAATAATTTATTACAACTTTTTTTGAAATATATCGATTCTTTTTAATGCGTAGTACTCAGAAAACAGTTGGAGACAAGCGGATGTGCGTAAAACCATATCAAAATGCGTTAGAAAGCATGGCGAAAGCCAACCTCGCATTTCTTCAATTGCTACCGCCGTATATTGTAAAATAACATTCCACGGTCCAATCTGAAAGCATTATTCTTGTTTTCATCTGGAAATTAGTTAATCAGCATATAGCAGTTTATAAAAAGTTTAAAAAATAATAGTTATTTTTTTGAGTAAATTGTAACTAAAATAGTCAAGAAACTTGACCCTTCTGTTTGCATAAGATATAGCAAATAATTTATTACAACTTTTTTTGAAATATATCGATTCCTTTTAATGCATAGTACTCAGAAAACAGTTGGAGACAAGCGGATGTGCGTAAAACCATATCAAAATGCGTTAGAAAGCATGGAGCAAGCCAATCCCGCATTTCTTCAATTGCAACCGCCGTATATTGTAAAATAACATTCTACGGTCCAATCTGATAGCATTATTCGTGTTTTCATCTGGAAATTAGTTAATCAGCATATAGCAGTTTATAAAAAGTTTAAAAAATAATATTTATTTTTTTGAGTAAATTGTAACTAAAATAGTCAAGAAACTTGACCCTTCTATTTGCATAAGATATAGCAAATAATTTATTACAAGTTTTTTTGAAATAAATCGATTCTTTTAAATGCGTAGTACTCAGAAAACAGTTGGAGACAAGCGGATGTGCGTAAAACCATATCAAAATGCGTTAGAAAGCATGGAGCAAGCCAACCTCGCATTTCTTCAATTGCAACCGCCGTATATTGTAAAATAACATTCTACGGTCCAATCTGAAAGCATTATTCGTGTTTTCATCTGGAAATTAGTTAATCAGCATATAGCAGTTTAGAAAAAGTTTAAAAAATAATTTTTATTTTTTTGAGTAAATTGTAACTAAAATAGTCAAGAAACGTGACCCTTCTGTTTGCATAAGATATAGCAAATAATTTATTACAACTTTTTTTGAAATATATCGATTCTTTTTAATGCGTAGTACTCAGAAAACAGTTGGAGACAAGCGGATGTGTGTAAAACCATATCAAAATGCGTTAGAAAGCATGGAGCAAGCCAACCTCGCATTTCTTCAATTGCAACCGCCGTATATTGTAAAATAACATTCGACGGTCCAATCTGAAAGCATTATTCGTGTTTTCTTCTGGAAATTAGTTAATCAGCATATAGCAGTTTATAAAAAGTTTAAAAAATAATATTTATTTTTTTGAGTAAATTGTAACTAAAATAGTCAAGAAACTTGACCCGTCTGTTTGCATAAGATATAGCAAATAATTTATTACAACTTTTTTTGAAATATATCGATTCTTTTTAATGCGTAGTACTCAGAAAACAGTTGGAGACAAGCGGATGTGCGTAAAACCATATCAAAATGCGTTAGAAAGCATGGAGCAAGCAAACCTCGCATTTCTTCAATTGCAACCGCCGTATATTGTAAAATAACATTCTACGGTCCAATCTGAAAGCATTATTCGTGTTTTCTTCTGGAAATTAGTTAATCAGCATATAGCAGTTTATAAAAAGTTTAAAAAATAATATTTATTTTTTTGAGTAAATTGTAACTAAAATAGTCAAGAAACTTGACCCTTCTGTTTGCATAAGATATAGCAAATAATTTATTACAACTTTTTTTGAAATATATCGATTCTTTTTAATGCGTAGTACTCAGAAAACAGTTGGAGACAAGCGGATGTGCGTAAAACCATATCAAAATGCGTTAGAAAGATTGGAGCAAGCCAACCTCGCATTTCTTCAATTGCAACCGCCGTATATTGTAAAATAACATTCTACGGTCCAATCTGAAAGCATTATTCGTGTTTTCATCTGGAAATTAGTTAATCAGCATATAGCAGTTTAGAAAAAGTTTAAAAAATAATTTTTATTTTTTTGAGTAAATTGTAACTAAAATAGTCAAGAAACTTGACCCTTCTGTTTGCATAAGATATAGCAAATAATTTATTACAACTTTTTTTGAAATATATCGATTCTTTTTAATGCGTAGTACTCAGAAAACAGTTGGAGACAAGCGGATGTGCGTAAAACCATATCAAAATGCGTTAGAAAGCATGGAGCAAGCCAACCTCGCATTTCTTCAATTGCAACCGCCGTATATTGCAAAATAACATTCTACGGTCCAATCTGAAAGCATTATTCGTGTTTTCATCTGGAAATTAGTTAATCAGCATATAGCAGTTAATAAAAAGTTTAAAAAATAATATTTATTTTTTTGAGTAAATTGTAACTAAAATAGTCAAGAAACTTGACCCTTCTGTTTGCATAAGATATAGCAAATAATTTATTACAACTTTTTTTGAAATATATCGATTCTTTTTAATGCGTAGTACTCAGAAAACAGTTGGAGACAAGCGGATGTGCGTAAAACCATATCAAAATGCGTTAGAAAGCATGGAGCAAGCCAACCTCGCATTTCTTCAATTGCAACCGCCGTATATTGTAAAATAACATTCTACGGTCCAATCTGAAAGCATTATTCGTGTTTTCATCTGGAAATTAGTTAATCAGCATATAGCAGTTTAGAAAAAGTTTAAAAAATAATTTTTATTTTTTTGAGTAAATTGTAACTAAAATAGTCAAGAAACTTGACCCTTCTGTTTGCATAAGATATAGCAAATAATTTATTACAACTTTTTTTGAAATATATCGATTCTTTTTAATGCGTAGTACTCAGAAAACAGTTGGAGACAAGCGGATGTGCGTAAAACCATATCAAAATGCGTTAGAAAGCATGCAGCAAGCCAACCTCGCATTTCTTCAATTGCAACCGCCGTATATTGTAAAATAACATTCTACGGTCCAATCTGAAAGCATTATTCGTGTTTTCATCTGGAAATTAGTTAATCAGAATATAGCAGTTTATAAAAAGTTTAAAAAATAATATTTATTTTTTTGAGTAAATTGTAACTAAAATAGTCAAGAAACTTGACCCTTCTGTTTGCATAAGATATAGCAAATAATTTATTACAACTTTTTTTGAAATATATCGATTCTTTTTAATGCGTAGTACTCAGAAAACAGTTGGAGACAAGCGGATGTGCGTAAAACCATATCAAAATGCGTTAGAAAGCATGGAGCAAGCCAAGCTCGCATTTCTTCAATTGCAACCGCCGTATATTGTAAGATAACATTCTATGGTCCAATCTGAAAGCATTATTCGTGTTTTCATCTGGAAATTAGTTAATCAGCATATAGCAGTTTAGAAAAAGTTTAAAAAATAATTTTTAAACTTTTTCTTGAGTAAATTGTAACTAAAATAGTCAAGAAACTTGACCCTTCTGTTTGCATAAGATATAGCAAATAATTTATTACAACTTTATTTGAAATATATCGATTCTTTTTAATGCGTAGTACTCAGAAAACAGTTGGAGACAAGCGGATGTGCGTAAAACCATATCAAAATGCGTTAGAAAGCATGGAGCAAGCCAATCTCGCATTTCTTCAATTGCAACCGCCGTATATTGTAAAATAACATTCTACGGTCCAATCTGAAAGCATTATTCGTGTTTTCATCTGGAAATTAGTTAATCAGCATATAGCAGTTTATAAAAAGTTTAAAAAATAATATTTATTTTTTTGAGTAAATTGTAACTAAAATAGTCAAGAAACTGGACCCTTCTATTTGCATAAGATATAGCAAATAATTTATTACAAGTTTTTTTGAAATAAATCGATTCTTTTTAATGCGTAGTACTCAGAAAACAGTTGGAGACAAGCGGATGTGCGTAAAACCATATCAAATTGCGTTAGAAAGCATGGAGCAAGCCAACCTCGCATTTCTTCAATTGCAACCGCCGTATATTGTAAAATAACATTCAACGGTCCAATCTGAAAGCATTATTCGTGTTTTCATCTGGAAATTAGTTAATCAGCATATAGCAGTTTAGAAAAAGTTTAAAAAATAATTTTTATTTTTTTGAGTAAATTGTAACTAAAATAGTCAAGAAACTTGACCCTTCTGTTTGCATAAGATATAGCAAATAATTTATTACAACTTTTTTTGAAATATATCGATTCTTTTTAATGCGTAGTACTCAGAAAACAGTTGGAGACAAGCGGATGTGCGTAAAACCATATCAAAATGCGTTAGAAAGCATGGAGCAAGCCAACCTCGCATTTCTTCAATTGCAACCGCCGTATATTGTAAAATAACATTCTACGGTCCAATCTGAAAGCATTATTCGTGTTTTCATCTGGAAATTAGTTAATCAGCATATAGCAGTTTAGAAAAAGTTTAAAAAATAATTTTTATTTTTTTGAGTAAATTGTAACTAAAATAGTCAAGAAACTTGACCCTTCTGTTTGCATAAGATATAGCAAATAATTTATTACAACTTTTTTTGAAATATATCGATTATTTTTAATGCGTAGTACTCAGAAAACAGTTGGAGACAAGCGGATGTGCGTAAAACCATATCAAAATGCGTTAGAAAGCATGGAGCAAGCCAACCTCGCATTTCTTCAATTGCAACCGCCGTATATTGTAAAATAACATTCTACGGTCCAATCTGAAAGCATTATTCGTGTTTTCATCTGGAAATTAGTTAATCAGCATATAGCAGTTTAGAAAAAGTTTAAAAAATAATTTTTATTTTTTTGAGTAAATTGTAACTAAAATAGTCAAGAAACTTGACCCTTCTGTTTGCATAAGATATAGCAAATAATTTATTACAACTTTTTTTGAAATATATCGATTCTTTTTAATGCGTAGTACTCAGAAAACAGTTGGAGACAAGCGGATGTGCGTAAAACCATATCAAAATGCGTTAGAAAGCATGGAGCAAGCCAACCTCGCATTTCTTCAATTGCAACCGCCGTATATTGTAAAATAACATTCTACGGTCCAATCTGAAAGCATTATTCGTGTTTTCATCTGGAAATTAGTTAATCAGCATATAGCAGTTTATAAAAAGTTTAAAAAATTATATTTATTTTTTTGAGTAAATTGTAACTAAAATAGTCAAGAAACTTGACCCTTCTGTTTGCATAAGATATAGCAAATAATTTATTACAACTTTTTTTGAAATATATCGATTCTTTTTAATGCGTAGTACTCAGAAAACAGTTGGAGACAAGCGGATGTGCGTAAAACCATATCAAAATGCGTTAGAAAGCATGGAGCAAGCCAAGCTCGCATTTCTTCAATTGCAACCGCCGTATATTGTAAGATAACATTCTACGGTCCAATCTGAAAGCATTATTCGTGTTTTCATCTGGAAATTAGTTAATCAGCATATAGCAGTTTAGAAAAAGTTTAAAAAATAATTTTTATTTTTTTGAGTAAATTGTAACTAAAATAGTCAAGAAACTTGACCCTTCTGTTTGCATAAGATATAGCAAATAATTTATTACAACTTTTTTTGAAATATATCGATTCTTTTTAATGCGTAGTACTCAGAAAACAGTTGGAGACAAGCGGATGTGCGTAAAACCATATCAAAATGCGTTAGAAAGCATGGCGAAAGCCAACCTCGCATTTCTTCAATTGCTACCGCCGTATATTGTAAAATAACATTCCACGGTCCAATCTGAAAGCATTATTCGTGTTTTCATCTGGAAATTAGTTAAAATCAGCATATAGCAGTTTATAAAAAGTTTAAAAAATAATATTTATTTTTTTGAGTAAATTGTAACTAAAATAGTCAAGAAACTTGACCCTTCTGTTTGCATAAGATATAGCAAATAATTTATTACAACTTTTTTGAAATATATCGATTCTTCTTAATGCGTAGTACTCAGAAAACAGTTGGAGACAAGCGGATGTGCGTAAAACCATATCAAAATGCGTTAGAAAGCATGGAGCAAGCCAACCTCGCATTTATTTAATTGCAACCGCCGTATATTGTAAAATAACATTCTACGGTCCAATCTGAAAGCATTATACGTGTTTTCATCTGGAAATTAGTTAATCAGCAGATAGCAGTTTATAAAAAGTTTAAAAAATAATATTTATTTTTTTGAGTAAATTGTAACTAAAATAGTCAAGAAACTTGACCCTTCTGTTTGCATAAGATATAGCAAATAATTTATTACAACTTTTTTTTGAAATATATCGATTTTTTTTAATGCGTAGTACTCAGAAAACAGTTGGAGACAAGCGGATGTGCGTAAAACCATATCAAAATGCGTTAGAAAGCATGGAGCAAGCCAACCTCGCATTTCTTCAATTGCAACCGCCGTATATTGTAAAATAACATTCTACGGTCCAATCTGAAAGCATTATTCGTGTTTTCATCTGGAAATTAGTTAATCAGCATATAGCAGTTTAGAAAAAGTTTAAAAATAATTTTTATTTTTTTGAGTAAATTGTAACTAAAATAGTCAAGAAACTTGACCTTCTGTTTGCATAAGATATAGCAAATAATTTATTACAACTTTTTTTGAAATATATCGATTCTTTTTAATGCGTAGTACTCAGAAAACAGTTGGAGACAAGCGGATGTGCGTAAAACCATATCAAAATGCGTTAGAAAGCATGGAGCAAGCCAACCTCGCATTTCTTCAATTGCAACCGCCGTATATTGTAAAATAACATTCTACGGTCCAATCTGAAAGCATTATTCGTGTTTTCATCTGGAAATTAGTTAATCAGCATATAGCAGTTTAGAAAAAGTTTAAAAAATAATTTTTATTTTTTTGAGTAAATTGTAACTAAAATAGTCAAGAAACTTGACCCTTCTGTTTGCATAAGATATAGCAAATAATTTATTACAACTTTTTTTGAAATATATCGATTCTTTTTAATGCGTAGTACTCAGAAAACAGTTGGAGACAAGCGGATGTGCGTAAAACCATATCAAAATGCGTTAGAAAGCATGCAGCAAGCCAACCTCGCATTTCTTCAATTGCAACCGCCGTATATTGTAAAATAACATTCTACGGTCCAATCTGAAAGCATTATTCGTGTTTTCATCTGGAAATTAGTTAATCAGAATATAGCAGTTTATAAAAAGTTTAAAAAATAATATTTATTTTTTTGAGTAAATTGTAACTAAAATAGTCAAGAAACTTGACCCTTCTGTTTGCATAAGATATAGCAAATAATTTATTACAACTTTTTTTGAAATATATCGATTCTTTTTAATGCGTAGTACTCAGAAAACAGTTGGAGACAAGCGGATGTGCGTAAAACCATATCAAAATGCGTTAGAAAGCATGGAGCAAGCCAAGCTCGCATTTCTTCAATTGCAACCGCCGTATATTGTAAGATAACATTCTATGGTCCAATCTGAAAGCATTATTCGTGTTTTCATCTGGAAATTAGTTAATCAGCATATAGCAGTTTAGAAAAAGTTTAAAAAATAATTTTTATTTTCTTGAGTAAATTGTAACTAAAATAGTCAAGAAACTTGACCCTTCTGTTTGCATAAGATATAGCAAATAATTTATTACAACTTTATTTGAAATATATCGATTCTTTTTAATGCGTAGTACTCAGAAAACAGTTGGAGACAAGCGGATGTGCGTAAAACCATATCAAAATGCGTTAGAAAGCATGGCGAAAGCCAACCTCGCATTTCTTCAATTGCTACCGCCGTATATTGTAAAATAACCTTCCACGGTCCAATCTGAAAGCATTATTCGTGTTTTCATCTGGAAATTAGTTAATCAGCATATAGCAGTTTATAAAAAGTTTAAAAAATAATATTTATTTTTTTGATTAAATTGTAACTAAAATAGTCAAGAAACTTGACCCTTCTGTTTGCATAAGATATAGCAAATAATTTATTACAACTTTTTTTGAAATATATCGATTCCTTTTAATGCATAGTACTCAGAAAACAGTTGGAGACAAGCGGATGTGCGTAAAACCATATCAAAATGCGTTAGAAAGCATGGAGCAAGCCAATCTCGCATTTCTTCAATTGCAACCGCCGTATATTGTAAAATAACATTCTACGGTCCAATCTGAAAGCATTATTCGTGTTTTCATCTGGAAATTAGTTAATCAGCATATAGCAGTTTATAAAAAGTTTAAAAAATAATATTTATTTTTTTGAGTAAATTGTAACTAAAATAGTCAAGAAACTGGACCCTTCTATTTGCATAAGATATAGCAAATAATTTATTACAAGTTTTTTTGAAATAAATCGATTCTTTTTAATGCGTAGTACTCAGAAAACAGTTGGAGACAAGCGGATGTGCGTAAAACCATATCAAATTGCGTTAGAAAGCATGGAGCAAGCCAACCTCGCATTTCTTCAATTGCAACCGCCGTATATTGTAAAATAACATTCAACGGTCCAATCTGAAAGCATTATTCGTGTTTTCATCTGGAAATTAGTTAATCAGCATATAGCAGTTTAGAAAAAGTTTAAAAAATAATTTTTATTTTTTTGAGTAAATTGTAACTAAAATAGTCAAGAAACTTGACCCTTCTGTTTGCATAAGATATAGCAAATAATTTATTACAACTTTTTTTGAAATAATTCGATTCTTTTTAATGCGTAGTACTCAGAAAACAGTTGGAGACAAGCGGATGTGCGTAAAACCATATCAAAATGCGTTAGAAAGCATGGAGCAAGCCAACCTCGCATTTCTTCAATTGCAACCGCCGTATATTGTAAAATAACATTCTACGGTCCAATCTGAAAGCATTATTCGTGTTTTCATCTGGAAATTAGTTAATCAGCATATAGCAGTTTAGAAAAAGTTTAAAAAATAATTTTTATTTTTTTGAGTAAATTGTAACTAAAATAGTCAAGAAACTTGACCCTTCTGTTTGCATAAGATATAGCAAATAATTTATTACAACTTTTTTTGAAATATATCGATTATTTTTAATGCGTAGTACTCAGAAAACAGTTGGAGACAAGCGGATGTGCGTAAAACCATATCAAAATGCGTTAGAAAGCATGGAGCAAGCCAACCTCGCATTTCTTCAATTGCAACCGCCGTATATTGTAAAATAACATTCTACGGTCCAATCTGAAAGCATTATTCGTGTTTTCATCTGGAAATTAGTTAATCAGCATATAGCAGTTTAGAAAAAGTTTAAAAAATAATTTTTATTTTTTTGAGTAAATTGTAACTAAAATAGTCAAGAAACTTGACCCTTCTGTTTGCATAAGATATAGCAAATAATTTATTACAACTTTTTTTGAAATATATCGATTCTTTTTAATGCGTAGTACTCAGAAAACAGTTGGAGACAAGCGGATGTGCGTAAAACCATATCAAAATGCGTTAGAAAGCATGGAGCAAGCCAACCTCGCATTTCTTCAATTGCAACCGCCGTATATTGTAAAATAACATTCTACGGTCCAATCTGAAAGCATTATTCGTGTTTTCATCTGGAAATTAGTTAATCAGCATATAGCAGTTTATAAAAAGTTTAAAAAATTATATTTATTTTTTTGAGTAAATTGTAACTAAAATAGTCAAGAAACTTGACCCTTCTGTTTGCATAAGATATAGCAAATAATTTATTACAACTTTTTAGGAAATATATCGATTCTTTTTAATGCGTAGTACTCAGAAAACAGTTGGAGACAAGCGGATGTGCGCAAAACCATATCAAAATGCGTTAGAAAGCATGGAGCAAGCCAAGCCCGCATTTCTTCAATTGCAACCGCCGTATATTGTAAGATAACATTCTACGGTCCAATCTGAAAGCATTATTCGTGTTTTCATCTGGAAATTAGTTAATCAGCATATAGCAGTTTAGAAAAAGTTTAAAAAATAATTTTTATTTTTTTGAGTAAATTGTAACTAAAATAGTCAAGAAACTTGACCCTTCTGTTTGCATAAGATATAGCAAATAATTTATTACAACTTTTTTTGAAATATATCGATTCTTTTTAATGCGTAGTACTCAGAAAACAGTTGGAGACAAGCGGATGTGCGTAAAACCATATCCAAATGCGTTAGAAAGCATGGCGAAAGCCAACCTCGCATTTCTTCAATTGCTACCGCCGTATATTGTAAAATAACATTCCACGGTCCAATCTGAAAGCATTATTCGTGTTTTCATCTGGAAATTAGTTAATCAGCATATAGCAGTTTATAAAAAGTTTAAAAAATAATATTTATTTTTTTGAGTAAATTGTAACTAAAATAGTCAAGAAACTTGACCCTTCTGTTTGCATAAGATATAGCAAATAATTTATTACAACTTTTTTTGAAATATATCGATTCTTCTTAATGCGTAGTACTCAGAAAACAGTTGGAGACAAGCGGATGTGCGTAAAACCATATCAAAATGCGTTAGAAAGCATGGAGCAAGCCAACCTCGCATTTATTTAATTGCAACCGCCGTATATTGTAAAATAACATTCTACGGTCCAATCTGAAAGCATTATACGTGTTTTCATCTGGAAATTAGTTAATCAGCATATAGCAGTTTATAAAAAGTTTAAAAAATAATATTTATTTTTTTGAGTAAATTGTAACTAAAATAGTCAAGAAACTTGACCCTTCTGTTTGCATAAGATATAGCAAATAATTTATTACAACTTTTTTTGAAATATATCGATTTTTTTTAATGCGTAGTACTCAGAAAACAGTTGGAGACAAGCGGATGTGCGTAAAACCATATCAAAATGCGTTAGAAAGCATGGAGCAAGCCAACCTCGCATTTCTTCAATTGCAACCGCCGTATATTGTAAAATAACATTCTACGGTCCAATCTGAAAGCATTATTCGTGTTTTCATCTGGAAATTAGTTAATCAGCATATAGCAGTTTATAAAAAGTTTAAAAAATAATATTTATTTTTTTGAGTAAATTGTAACTAAAAGAGTCAAGAAACTTGACCCTTCTGTTTGCATAAGATATAGCAAATAATTTATTACAACTTTTTTTGAAATATATCGATTCTTTTTAATGCGTAGTACTCAGAAAACAGTTGGAGACAAGCGGATGTGCGTAAAACCATATCCAAATGCGTTAGAAAGCATGGCGAAAGCCAACCTCGCATTTCTTCAATTGCTACCGCCGTATATTGTAAAATAACATTCCACGGTCCAATCTGAAAGCATTATTCGTGTTTTCATCTGGAAATTAGTTAATCAGCATATAGCAGTTTATAAAAAGTTTAAAAAATAATATTTATTTTTTTGAGTAAATTGTAACTAAAATAGTCAAGAAACTTGACCCTTCTGTTTGCATAAGATATAGCAAATAATTTATTACAACTTTTTTTGAAATATATCGATTCTTCTTAATGCGTAGTACTCAGAAAACAGTTGGAGACAAGCGGATGTGCGTAAAACCATATCAAAATGCGTTAGAAAGCATGGAGCAAGCCAACCTCGCATTTATTTAATTGCAACCGCCGTATATTGTAAAATAACATTCTACGGTCCAATCTGAAAGCATTATACGTGTTTTCATCTGGAAATTAGTTAATCAGCATATAGCAGTTTATAAAAAGTTTAAAAAATAATATTTATTTTTTTGAGTAAATTGTAACTAAAATAGTCAAGAAACTTGACCCTTCTGTTTGCATAAGATATAGCAAATAATTTATTACAACTTTTTTTGAAATATATCGATTTTTTTTAATGCGTAGTACTCAGAAAACAGTTGGAGACAAGCGGATGTGCGTAAAACCATATCAAAATGCGTTAGAAAGCATGGAGCAAGCCAACCTCGCATTTCTTCAATTGCAACCGCCGTATATTGTAAAATAACATTCTACGGTCCAATCTGAAAGCATTATTCGTGTTTTCATCTGGAAATTAGTTAATCAGCATATAGCAGTATAGAAAAAGTTTAAAAAATAATTTTTATTTTTTTGAGTAAATTGTAACTAAAATAGTCAAGAAACTTGACCCTTCTGTTTGCATAAGATATAGCAAATAATTTATTACAACTTTTTTTGAAATATATCGATTCTTTTTAATGCGTAGTACTCAGAAAACAGTTGGAGACAAGCGGATGTGCGTAAAACCATATCAAAATGCGTTAGAAAGCATGGAGCAAGCCAACCTCGCATTTCTTCAATTGCAACCGCCGTATATTGTAAAATAACATTCTACGGTCCAATCTGAAAGCATTATTCGTGTTTTCATCTGGAAATTAGTTAATCAGCATATAGCAGTTTAGAAAAAGTTTAAAAAATAATTTTTATTTTTTTGAGTAAATTGTAACTAAAATAGTCAAGAAACTTGACCCTTCTGTTTGCATAAGATATAGCAAATAATTTATTACAACTTTTTTTGAAATATATCGATTCTTTTTAATGCGTAGTACTCAGAAAACAGTTGGAGACAAGCGGATGTGCGTAAAACCATATCAAAATGCGTTAGAAAGCATGGAGCAAGCCAACCTCGCATTTCTTCAATTGCAACCGCCGTATATTGTAAAATAACATTCTACGGTCCAATCTGAAAGCATTATTCGTGTTTTCATCTGGAAATTAGTTAATCAGCATATAGCAGTTTAGAAAAAGTTTAAAAAATAATTTTTATTTTTTTGAGTAAATTGTAACTAAAATAGTCAAGAAACTTGACCCTTCTGTTTGCATAAGATATAGCAAATAATTTATTACAACTTTTTTTGAAATATATCGATTCTTTTTAATGCGTAGTACTCAGAAAACAGTTGGAGACAAGCGGATGTGCGTAAAACCATATCAAAATGCGTTAGAAAGCATGCAGCAAGCCAACCTCGCATTTCTTCAATTGCAACCGCCGTATATTGTAAAATAACATTCTACGGTCCAATCTGAAAGCATTATTCGTGTTTTCATCTGGAAATTAGTTAATCAGCATATAGCAGTTTATAAAAAGTTTAAAAAATAATATTTATTTTTTTGAGTAAATTGTAACTAAAATAGTCAAGAAACTGGACCCTTCTATTTGCATAAGATATAGCAAATAATTTATTACAAGTTTTTTTGAAATAAATCGATTCTTTTTAATGCGTAGTACTCAGAAAACAGTTGGAGACAAGCGGATGTGCGTAAAACCATATCAAAATGCGTTAGAAAGCATGGAGCAAGCCAACCTCGCATTTCTTCAATTGCAACCGCCGTATATTGTAAAATAACATTCTACGGTCCAATCTGAAAGCATTATTCGTGTTTTCATCTGGAAATTAGTTAATCAGCATATAGCAGTTTATAAAAAGTTTAAAAAATAATATTTATTTTTTTGAGTAAATTGTAACTAAAATAGTCAAGAAACTTGACCCTTCTGTTTGCATAAGATATAGCAAATAATTTATTACAACTTTTTTTGATATATATCGATTCTTTTTAATGCGTAGTACTCAGAAAACAGTTGGAGACAAGCGGATGTGCGTAAAACCATATCAAAATGCGTTAAAAAGCATGGAGCAAGCCAACCTCGCATTTCTTCAATTGCAACCGCCGTATATTGTAAAATAACATTCTACGGTCCAATCTGAAAGCATTATTCGTGTTTTCATCTGGAAATTAGTTAATCAGCATATAGCAGTTTATAAAAAGTTTAAAAAATAATATTTATTTTTTTGAGTAAATTGTAACTAAAATAGTCAAGAAACTTGACCCTTCTGTTTGCATAAGATATAGCAAATAATTTATTCCAACTTTTTTTGAAATATATCGATTCTTCTTAATGCGTAGTACTCAGAAAACAGTTGGAGACAAGCGGATGTGCGTAAAACCATATCAAAATGCGTTAGAAAGCATGGAGCAAGCCAACCTCGCATTTATTTAATTGCAACCGCCGTATATTGTAAAATAACATTCTACGGTCCAATCTGAAAGCATTATTCGTGTTTTCATCTGGAAATTAGTTAATCAGCATATAGCAGTTTATAAAAAGTTTAAAGAATAATATTTATTTTTTTGAGTAAATTGTAACTAAAATAGTCAAAAAACTTGACCCTTCTGTTTGCATAAGATATAGCAAATAATTTATTACAACTTTTTTTGAAATATATCGATTCTTTTTAATGCGTAGTACTCAGAAAACAGTTGGAGACAAGCGGATGTGCGTAAAACCATATCAAAATGCGTTAGAAAGCATGGAGCAAGCCAACCTCGCATTTCTTCAATTGCAACCGCCGTATATTGTAAAATAACATTCTACGGTCCAATCTGAAGGCATTATTCGTGTTTTCATCTGGAAATTAGTTAATCAGCATATAGCAGTTTAGAAAAAGTTTAAAAAATAATATTTATTTTTTTGAGTAAATTGTAACTAAAATAGTCAAGAAACTTGACCCTTCTGTTTGCATAAGATATAGCAAATAATTTATTACAACTTTTTTTGAAATATATCGATTTTTTTAATGCGTAGTACTCAGAAAACAGTTGGAGACAAGCGGATGTGCGTAAAACCATATCAAAATGCGTTAGAAAGCATGGCGAAAGCCAACCTCGCATTTCTTCAATTGCTACCGCCGTATATTGTAAAATAACATTCCACGGTCCAATCTGAAAGCATTATTCGTGTTTTCATCTGGAAATTAGTTAATCAGCATATAGCAGTTTATAAAAAGTTTAAAAAATAATAGTTATTTTTTTGAGTAAATTGTAACTAAAATAGTCAAGAAACTTGACCCTTCTGTTTGCATAAGATATAGCAAATAATTTATTACAACTTTTTTTGAAATATATCGATTCCTTTTAATGCATATTACTCAGAAAACAGTTGGAGACAAGCGGATGTGCGTAAAACCATATCAAAATGCGTTAGAAAGCATGGAGCAAGCCAATCTCGCATTTCTTCAATTGCAACCGCCGTATATTGTAAAATAACATTCTACGGTCCAATCTGAAAGCATTATTCGTGTTTTCATCTGGAAATTAGTTAATCAGCATATAGCAGTTTATAAAAAGTTTAAAAAATAATATTTATTTTTTTGAGTAAATTGTAACTAAAATAGTCAAGAAACTGGACCCTTCTATTTGCATAAGATATAGCAAATAATTTATTACAACTTTTTTTGAAATAAATCGATTCTTTTTAATGCGTAGTACTCAGAAAACAGTTGGAGACAAGCGGATGTGCGTAAAACCATATCAAAATGCGTTAGAAAGCATGGAGCAAGCCAACCTCGCATTTCTTCAATTGCAACCGCCGTATATTGTAAAATAACATTCTACGGTCCAATCTGAAAGCATTATTCGTGTTTTCATCTGGAAATTAGTTAATCAGCATATAGCAGTTTAGAAAAAGTTTAAAAAACAATTTTTATTTTTTTGAGTAAATTGTAACTAAAATAGTCAAGAAACTTGACCCTTCTGTTTGCATAAGATATAGCAAATAATTTATTACAACTTTTTTTGAAATATATCGATTCTTTTTAATGCGTAGTACTCAGAAAACAGTTGGAGACAAGCGGATGTGCGTAAAACCATATCAAAATGCGTTAGAAAGCATGGAGCAAGCCAATCTCGCATTTCTTCAATTGCAACCGCCGTATATTGTAAAATAACATTCTACGGTCCAATCTGAAAGCATTATTCGTGTTTTCATCTGGAAATTAGTTAATCAGCATATAGCAGTTTAGAAAAAGTTTAAAAAATAATTTTTATTTTTTTGAGTAAATTGTAACTAAAATAGTCAAGAAACTTGACCCTTCTGTTTGCATAAGATATAGCAAATAATTTATTACAACTTTTTTTGAAATATATCGATTCTTTTTAATGCGTAGTACTCAGAAAACAGTTGGAGACAAGCGGATGTGCGAAAAACCATATCAAAATGCGTTAGAAAGCATGGAGCAAGCCAACCTCGCATTTCTTCAATTGCAACCGCCGTATATTGTAAAATAACATTCTACGGTCCAATCTAAAAGCATTATTCGTGTTTTCATCTGGAAATTAGTTAATCAGCATATAGCAGTTTATAAAAAGTTTAAAAAATAATATTTATTTTTTTGAGTAAATTGTAACTAAAATAGTCAAGAAACTTGACCCTTCTGTTTGCATAAGATATAGCAAATAATTTATTACAACTTTTTTTGATATATATCGATTCTTTTTAATGCGTAGTACTCAGAAAACAGTTGGAGACAAGCGGATGTGCGTAAAACCATATCAAAATGCGTTAGAAAGCATGGAGCAAGCCAATCTCGCATTTCTTCAATTGCAACCGCCGTATATTGTAAAATAACATTCTACGGTCCAATCTGAAAGCATTATTCGTGTTTTCATCTGGAAATTAGTTAATCAGCATATAGCAGTTTAGAAAAAGTTTAAAAAATAATTCTTATTTTTTTGAGTAAATTGTAACTAAAATAGTCAAGAAACTTGACCCTTCTGTTTGCATAAGATATAGCAAATAATTTATTACAACTTTTTTTGAAATATATCGATTCTTTTTAATGCGTAGTACTCAGAAAACAGTTGGAGACAAGCGGATGTGCGTAAAACCATATCAAAATGCGTTAGAAAGCATGGAGCAAGCCAATCTCGCATTTCTTCAATTGCAACCGCCGTATATTGTAAAATAAAATTCTACGGTCCAATCTGAAAGCATTATTCGTGTTTTCATCTGGACATTAGTTAATCAGCATATAGCAGTTTATAAAAAGTTTAAAAAATAATATTTATTTTTTTGAGTAAATTGTAACTAAAATAGTCAAGAAACTTGACCCTTCTGTTTGCATAAGATATAGCAAATAATTTATTACAACTTTTTTTGATATATATCGATTCTTTTTAATGCGTAGTACTCAGAAAACAGTTGGAGACAAGCGGATGTGCGTAAAACTATATCAAAATGCGTTAGAAAGCATGGAGCAAGCCAACCTCGCATTTCTTCAATTGCAACCGCCGTATATTGTAAAATAACATTCTACGGTCCAATCTGAAAGCATTATTCGTGTTTTCATCTGGAAATTAGTTAATCAGCATATAGCAGTTTAGAAAAAGTTTAAAAAATAATTTTTATTTTTTTGAGTAAATTGTAACTAAAATAGTCAAGAAACTTGACCCTTCTGTTTGCATAAGATATAGCAAATAATTTATTACAACTTTTTTTTGAAATATATCGATTCTTTTTAATGCGTAGTACTCAGAAAACAGTTGGAGACAAGCGGATGTGCGTAAAACCATATCAAAATGCGTTAGAAAGCATGGAGCAAGCCAATCTCGCATTTCTTCAATTGCAACCGCCGTATATTGTAAAATAACATTCTACGGTCCAATCTGAAAGCATTATTCGTGTTTTCATCTGGAAATTAGTTAATCAGCATATAGCAGTTTAGAAAAAGTTTAAAAAATAATTTTTATTTTTTTGAGTAAATTGTAACTAAAATAGTCAAGAAACTTGACCCTTCTGTTTGCATAAGATATAGCAAATAATTTATTACAACTTTTTTTGAAATAATGCGTAGTACTCAGAAAACAGTTGGAGACAAGCGGAATGTGCGTAAAACCATATCAAAATGCGTTAGAAAGCATGGAGCAAGCGAAGCTCGCATTTTCTTCAATTGCAACCGCCGTATATTGTAAGATAACATTCTACGGTCCAATCTGAAAGCATTATTCGTGTTTTCATCTGGAAATTAGTTAATCAGCATATAGCAGTTTAGAAAAAGTTTAAAAAATAATTTTTATTTTTTTGAGTAAATTGTAACTAAAATAGTCAAGAAACTTGACCCTTCTGTTTGCATAAGATATAGCAAATAATTTATTACAAATTTTTTTGAAATATATCGATTCTTTTTAATGCCTAGTACTCAGAAAACAGTTGGAGACAAGCGGATGTGCGTAAAACCATATCAAAATGCGTTAGAAAGCATGGAGCAAGCCAACCTCGCATTTCTTCAATTGCAACCGCCGTATATTGTAAAATACATTCTACGGTCCAATCTGAAAGCATTATTCGTGTTTTCATCTGGAAATTAGTTAATCAGCATATAGCAGTTTATAAAAAGTTTAAAAAATAATTTTTATTTTTTTGAGTAAATTGTAACTTAAATAGTCAAGAAACTTGACCCTTCTGTTTGCATAAGATATAGCAAATAATTTATTACAAGTTTTTTTAAAATATATCGATTCTTTTTAATGCGTAGTACTCAGAAAACAGTTGGAGACAAGCGGATGTGCGTAAAACCATATCAAAATGCGTTAGAAAGCATGGAGCAAGCCAACCTCGCATTTCTTCAATTGCAACCGCCCGTATATTGTAAAATAACATTCTACGGTCCAATCTGAAAGCATTATTCGTGTTTTCATCTGGAAATTAGTTAATCAGCATATAGCAGTTTAGAAAAAGTTTAAAAAATAATTTTTATTTTTTTGAGTAAATTGTAACTAAAAATAGTCAAGAAACTTGACCCTTCTGTTTGCATAAGATATAGCAAATAATTTATTACAACTTTTTTTGAAATATATCGATTCTTTTTAATGCGTAGTACTCAGAAAACAGTTGGAGACAACCGGGATGTGCGTAAAACCATATCAAAATGCGTTAGAAAGCATGGAGCAAGCCAACCTCGCATTTCTTCAATTGCAACCGCCGTATATTGTAAAATAACATTCTACGGTCCAATCTGAAAGCATTATTCGTGTTTTCATCTGGAAATTAGTTTAATCAGCATATAGCAGTTTATAAAAAGTTTAAAAAATAATATTTATTTTTTTGAGTAAATTGTAACTAAAATAGTCAAGAAACTTGACCCTTCTGTTTGCATAAGATATAGCAAATAATTTATTACAACTTTTTTTGAAATATATCGATTCTTTTTAATGCGTAGTACTCAGAAAACAGTTGGAGACAAGCGGATGTGCGTAAAACCATATCAAAATGCGTTAGAAAGCATGGAGCAAGCCAACCTCAGCATTTCTTCAATTGCAACCGCCGTATATTGTAAAATAACATTCTACGGTCCAATCTGAAAGCATTATTCGTGTTTTCATCTGGAAATTAGTTAATCAGCATATAGCAGTTTAGAAAAAGTTTAAAAAATAATTTGTTATTTTTTGAGTAAATATTGTAACTAAAATAGTCAAGTAACTTGACCCTTCTGTTTGCATAAGATATAGCAAATAATTTATTACAACTTTTTTGAAATATATCGATTCTTTTTAATGCGTAGTACTCAGAAAACAGTTGGAGACCAGCGATGTGCGTAAAACCATATCAAAATGCGTTAGAAAGCATGGAGCAAGCCAAGCTCGCATTTCTTCAATTGCAACCGCCGTATATTGTAAGATAACATTCTACGGTCCAATCTGAAAGCATTATTCGTGTTTTCATCTGGAAATTAGTTAATCAGCATATAGCAGTTTAGAAAAAGTTTAAAAAAATAATTTTTTATTTTTTTGAGTAAATTGTAACTAAAATAGTCAAGAAACTTGACCCTTCTGTTTGCATAAGATATAGCAAATAATTTATTACAACTTTTTTTGAAATATATAGATTCTTTTTAATGCGTAGTACTCAGAAAACAGTTGGAGACAAGCGGATGTGCGTAAAACCATATCAAAATGCGTTAGAAAGCATGGAGCAAGCCAACCTCGCATTTCTTCAATTGCAACCGCCGTATATTTGTAAAATAACATTCTACGGTCCATCTGAAGCATTATTCGTGTTTTCATCTGGAAATTAGTTAATCAGCATATAGCAGTTTAGAAAAAGTTTAAAAAATAATATTTATTTTTTTTGAGTAAATTGTAACTAAAATAGTCAAGAAACTTGACCCTTCTGTTTGCATAAGATATAGCAAATAATTTATTACAATTTTTTTGAAATATATCGATTCTTTTTAATGCCTAGTACTCAGAAAACAGTTGGAGACAAGCGGAAGCGGATGTGCGTAAAACCATATCAAAATGCGTTAGAAAGCATGGAGCAAGCCAACCTCGCATTTCTTCAATTGCAACCGCCGTATATTGTAAAATAACATTCTACGGTCCAATCTGAAAGCATTATTCGTGTTTTCATCTGGAAATTAGTTAATCAGCATATAGCAGTTTATAAAAAGTTTAAAAAATAATATTTATTTTTTTGAGTAAATTGTAACTAAAATAGTCAAGAAACTTGACCCTTCTGTTTGCATAAGATATAGCAAATAATTTATTACAACTTTTTTTGAAATATATCGATTCTTTTTAATGCGTAGTACTCAGAAAACAGTTGGAGACAAGCGGATGTGCGTAAAACCATATCAAAATGCGTTAAAAAGCATGGAGCAAGCCAAGCTCGCATTTCTTCAATTGCAACCGCCGTATATTGTAAGATAACATTCTATGGTCCAATCTGAAAGCATTATTCGTGTTTTCATCTGGAAATTAGTTAATCAGCATATAGCAGTTTAGAAAAAGTTTAAAAAATAATTTTTATTTTTTTGAGTAAATTGTAACTAAAATAGTCACGAAACTTGACCCTTCTGTTTGCATAAGATATAGCAAATAATTTATTACAACTTTTTTTGAAATATATCGATTCTTTTTAATGCGTAGTACTCAGAAAACAGTTGGAGACAAGCGGATGTGCGTAAAACCATATCAAAATGCGTTAGAAAGCATGGAGCAAGCCAACCTCGCATTTCTTCAATTGCAACCGCCGTATATTGTAAAATAACATTCTACGGTCCAATCTGAAAGCATTATTCGTGTTTTCATCTGGAAATTAGTTAATCAGCATATAGCAGTTTAGAAAAAGTTTAAAAAATAATTTTTATTTTTTTGAGTAAATTGTAACTAAAATAGTCAAGAAACTTGACCCTTCTGTTTGCATAAGATATAGCAAATAATTTATTACAACTTTTTTTGAAATATATCGATTCTTTTTAATGCGTAGTACTCAGAAAACAGTTGGAGACAAGCGGATGTGCGTAAAACCATATCAAAATGCGTTAGAAAGCATGGAGCAAGCGAAGCTCGCATTTCTTCAATTGCAACCGCCGTATATTGTAAGATAACATTCTACGGTCCAATCTGAAAGCATTATTCGTGTTTTCATCTGGAAATTAGTTAATCAGCATATAGCAGTTTAGAAAAAGTTTAAAAAATAATTTTTATTTTTTTGAGTAAATTGTAACTAAAATAGTCAAGAAACTTGACCCTTCTGTTTGCATAAGATATAGCAAATAATTTATTACAAATTTTTTTGAAATATATCGATTCTTTTTAATGCCTAGTACTCAGAAAACAGTTGGAGACAAGCGGATGTGCGTAAAACCATATCAAAATGCGTTAGAAAGCATGGAGCAAGCCAACCTCGCATTTCTTCAATTGCAACCGCCGTATATTGTAAAATAACATTCTACGGTCCAATCTGAAAGCATTATTCGTGTTTTCATCTGGAAATTAGTTAATCAGCATATAGCAGTTTAGAAAAAGTTTAAAAAATAATTTTTATTTTTTTGAGTAAATTGTAACTAAAATAGTCAAGAAACTTGACCCTTCTGTTTGCATAAGATATAGCAAATAATTTATTACAACTTTTTTTGAAATATATCGATTCTTTTTAATGCGTAGTACTCAGAAAACAGTTGGAGACAAGCGGATGTGCGTAAAACCATATCAAAATGCGTTAAAAAGCATGGAGCAAGCCAAGCTCGCATTTCTTCAATTGCAACCGCCGTATATTGTAAGATAACATTCTATGGTCCAATCTGAAAGCATTATTCGTGTTTTCATCTGGAAATTAGTTAATCAGCATATAGCAGTTTAGAAAAAGTTTAAAAAATAATTTTTATTTTTTTGAGTAAATTGTAACTAAAATAGTCAAGAAACTTGACCCTTCTGTTTGCATAAGATATAGCAAATAATTTATTACAACTTTTTTTGAAATATATCGATTCTTTTTAATGCGTAGTACTCAGAAAACAGTTGGAGACAAGCGGATGTGCGTAAAACCATATCAAAATGCGTTAGAAAGCATGGAGCAAGCCAACCTCGCATTTCTTCAATTGCAACCGCCGTATATTGTAAAATAACATTCTACGGTCCAATCTGAAAGCATTATTCGTGTTTTCATCTGGAAATTAGTTAATCAGCATATAGCAGTTTATAAAAAGTTTAAAAAATAATATTTATTTTTTTGAGTAAATTGTAACTAAAATAGTCAAGAAACTTGACCCTTCTGTTTGCATAAGATATAGCAAATAATTTATTACAACTTTTTTTGAAATATATCGATTCTTTTTAATGCGTAGTACTCAGAAAACAGTTGGAGACAAGCGGATGTGCGTAAAACCATATCAAAATGCGTTAAAAAACATGGAGCAAGCCAATCTCGCATTTCTTCAATTGCAACCGCCGTATATTGTAAGATAACATTCTATGGTCCAATCTGAAAGCATTATTCGTGTTTTCATCTGGAAATTAGTTAATCAGCATATAGCAGTTTAGAAAAAGTTTAAAAAATAATTTTTATTTTTTTGAGTAAATTGTAACTACAATAGTCAAGAAACTTGACCCTTCTGTTTGCATAAGATATAGCAAATAATTTATTACAAGTTTTTTTAAAATATATCGATTCTTTTTAATGCGTAGTACTCAGAAAACAGTTGGAGACAAGCGGATGTGCGTAAAACCATATCAAAATGCGTTAGAAAGCATGGAGCAAGCCAACCTCGCATTTCTTCAATTGCAACCGCCGTATATTGTAAAATAACATTCTACGGTCCAATCTGAAAGCATTATTCGTGTTTTCTTCTGGAAATTAGTTAATCAGCATATAGCAGTTTATAAAAAGTTTAAAAAATAATATTTATTTTTTTGAGTAAATTGTAACTAAAATAGTCAAGAAACTTGACCCTTCTGTTTGCATAAGATATAGCAAATAATTTATTACAACTTTTTTTGAAATATATCAATTCTTTTTAATGCGTAGTACTCAGAAAACAGTTGGAGACAAGCGGATGTGCGTAAAACCATATCAAAATGCGTTAGAAAGCATGGAGCAAGCCAACCTCGCATTTCTTCAATTGCAACCGCCGTATATTGTAAAATAACATTCTACGGTCCAATCTGAAAGCATTATTCGTGTTTTCATCTGGAAATTAGTTAATCAGCATATAGCAGTTTAGAAAAAGTTTAAAAAATAATTTTTATTTTTTTGAGTAAATTGTAACTAAAATAGTCAAGTAACTTGACCCTTCTGTTTGCATAAGATATAGCAAATAATTTATTACAACTTTTTTTGAAATATATCGATTCTTTTTAATGCGTAGTACTCAGAAAACAGTTGGAGACCAGCGGATGTGCGTAAAACCATATCAAAATGCGTTAGAAAGCATGGAGCAAGCCAAGCTCGCATTTCTTCAATTGCAACCGCCGTATATTGTAAGATAACATTCTACGGTCCAATCTGAAAGCATTATTCGTGTTTTCATCTGGAAATTAGTTAATCAGCATATAGCAGTTTAGAAAAAGTTTAAAAAATAATTTTTATTTTTTTGAGTAAATTGTAACTAAAATAGTCAAGAAACTTGACCCTTCTGTTTGCATAAGATATAGCAAATAATTTATTACAACTTTTTTTGAAATATATAGATTCTTTTTAATGCGTAGTACTCAGAAAACAGTTGGAGACAAGCGGATGTGCGTAAAACCATATCAAAATGCGTTAGAAAGCATGGAGCAAGCCAACCTCGCATTTCTTCAATTGCAACCGCCGTATATTGTAAAATAACATTCTACGGTCCAATCTGAAAGCATTATTCGTGTTTTCATCTGGAAATTAGTTAATCAGCATATAGCAGTTTAGAAAAAGTTTAAAAAATAATATTTATTTTTTTGAGTAAATTGTAACTAAAATAGTCAAGAAACTTGACCCTTCTGTTTGCATAAGATATAGCAAATAATTTATTACAATTTTTTTGAAATATATCGATTCTTTTTAATGCCTAGTACTCAGAAAACAGTTGGAGACAAGCGGATGTGCGTAAAACCATATCAAAATGCGTTAGAAAGCATGGAGCAAGCCAACCTCGCATTTCTTCAATTGCAACCGCCGTATATTGTAAAATAACATTCTACGGTCCAATCTGAAAGCATTATTCGTGTTTTCATCTGGAAATTAGTTAATCAGCATATAGCAGTTTAGAAAAAGTTTAAAAAATAATTTTTATTTTTTTGAGTAAATTGTAACTAAAATAGTCAAGAAACTTGACCCTTCTGTTTGCATAAGATATAGCAAATAATTTATTACAACTTTTTTTGAAATATATCGATTCTTTTTAATGCGTAGTACTCAGAAAACAGTTGGAGACAAGCGGATGTGCGTAAAACCATATCAAAATGCGTTAAAAAGCATGGAGCAAGCCAAGCTCGCATTTCTTCAATTGCAACCGCCGTATATTGTAAGATAACATTCTATGGTCCAATCTGAAAGCATTATTCGTGTTTTCATCTGGAAATTAGTTAATCAGCATATAGCAGTTTAGAAAAAGTTTAAAAAATAATTTTTATTTTTTTGAGTAAATTGTAACTAAAATAGTCACGAAACTTGACCCTTCTGTTTGCATAAGATATAGCAAATAATTTATTACAACTTTTTTTGAAATATATCGATTCTTTTTAATGCGTAGTACTCAGAAAACAGTTGGAGACAAGCGGATGTGCGTAAAACCATATCAAAATGCGTTAGAAAGCATGGAGCAAGCCAACCTCGCATTTCTTCAATTGCAACCGCCGTATATTGTAAAATAACATTCTACGGTCCAATCTGAAAGCATTATTCGTGTTTTCATCTGGAAATTAGTTAATCAGCATATAGCAGTTTAGAAAAAGTTTAAAAAATAATTTTTATTTTTTTGAGTAAATTGTAACTAAAATAGTCAAGAAACTTGACCCTTCTGTTTGCATAAGATATAGCAAATAATTTATTACAACTTTTTTTGAAATATATCGATTCTTTTTAATGCGTAGTACTCAGAAAACAGTTGGAGACAAGCGGATGTGCGTAAAACCATATCAAAATGCGTTAGAAAGCATGGAGCAAGCGAAGCTCGCATTTCTTCAATTGCAACCGCCGTATATTGTAAGATAACATTCTACGGTCCAATCTGAAAGCATTATTCGTGTTTTCATCTGGAAATTAGTTAATCAGCATATAGCAGTTTAGAAAAAGTTTAAAAAATAATTTTTATTTTTTTGAGTAAATTGTAACTAAAATAGTCAAGAAACTTGACCCTTCTGTTTGCATAAGATATAGCAAATAATTTATTACAAATTTTTTTGAAATATATCGATTCTTTTTAATGCCTAGTACTCAGAAAACAGTTGGAGACAAGCGGATGTGCGTAAAACCATATCAAAATGCGTTAGAAAGCATGGAGCAAGCCAACCTCGCATTTCTTCAATTGCAACCGCCGTATATTGTAAAATAACATTCTACGGTCCAATCTGAAAGCATTATTCGTGTTTTCATCTGGAAATTAGTTAATCAGCATATAGCAGTTTATAAAAAGTTTAAAAAATAATATTTATTTTTTTGAGTTAATTGTAACTAAAATAGTCAAGAAACTTGACCCTTCTGTTTGCATAAGATATAGCAAATAATTTATTACAACTTTTTTTGAAATATATCGATTCTTTTTAATGCGTAGTACTCAGAAAACAGTTGGAGACAAGCGGATGTGCGTAAAACCATATCAAAATGCGTTAAAAAGCATGGAGCAAGCCAAGCTCGCATTTCTTCAATTGCAACCGCCGTATATTGTAAGATAACATTCTATGGTCCAATCTGAAAGCATTATTCGTGTTTTCATCTGGAAATTAGTTAATCAGCATATAGCAGTTTAGAAAAAGTTTAAAAAATAATTTTTATTTTTTTGAGTAAATTGTAACTAAAATAGTCAAGAAACTTGACCCTTCTGTTTGCATAAGATATAGCAAATAATTTATTACAACTTTTTTTGAAATATATCGATTCTTTTTAATGCGTAGTACTCAGAAAACAGTTGGAGACAAGCGGATGTGCGTAAAACCATATCAAAATGCGTTAGAAAGCATGGAGCAAGCCAACCTCGCATTTCTTCAATTGCAACCGCCGTATATTGTAAAATAACATTCTACGGTCCAATCTGAAAGCATTATTCGTGTTTTCATCTGGAAATTAGTTAATCAGCATATAGCAGTTTATAAAAAGTTTAAAAAATAATATTTATTTTTTTGAGTAAATTGTAACTAAAATAGTCAAGAAACTTGACCCTTCTGTTTGCATAAGATATAGCAAATAATTTATTACAACTTTTTTTGAAATATATCGATTCTTTTTAATGCGTAGTACTCAGAAAACAGTTGGAGACAAGCGGATGTGCGTAAAACCATATCAAAATGCGTTAAAAAACATGGAGCAAGCCAATCTCGCATTTCTTCAATTGCAACCGCCGTATATTGTAAGATAACATTCTATGGTCCAATCTGAAAGCATTATTCGTGTTTTCATCTGGAAATTAGTTAATCAGCATATAGCAGTTTAGAAAAAGTTTAAAAAATAATTTTTATTTTTTTGAGTAAATTGTAACTAAAATAGTCAAGAAACTTGACCCTTCTGTTTGCATAAGATATAGCAAATAATTTATTACAAGTTTTTTTAAAATATATCGATTCTTTTTAATGCGTAGTACTCAGAAAACAGTTGGAGACAAGCGGATGTGCGTAAAACCATATCAAAATGCGTTAGAAAGCATGGAGCAAGCCAACCTCGCATTTCTTCAATTGCAACCGCCGTATATTGTAAAATAACATTCTACGGTCCAATCTGAAAGCATTATTCGTGTTTTCATCTGGAAATTAGTTAATCAGCATATAGCAGTTTAGAAAAAGTTTAAAAAATAATTTTTATTTTTTTGAGTAAATTGTAACTAAAATAGTCAAGAAACTTGACCCTTCTGTTTGCATAAGATATAGCAAATAATTTATTACAACTTTTTTTGAAATATATCGATTCTTTTTAATGCGTAGTACTCAGAAAACAGTTGGAGACAAGCGGATGTGCGTAAAACCATATCAAAATGCGTTAGAAAGCATGGAGCAAGCCAACCTCGCATTTCTTCAATTGCAACCGCCGTATATTGTAAAATAACATTCTACGGTCCAATCTGAAAGCATTATTCGTGTTTTCATCTGGAAATTAGTTAATCAGCATATAGCAGTTTATAAAAAGTTTAAAAAATAATTTTTATTTTTTTGAGTAAATTGTAACTAAAATAGTCAAGAAACTTGACCCTTCTGTTTGCATAAGATATAGCAAATAATTTATTACAACTTTTTTTGAAATATATCGATTCTTTTTAATGCGTAGTACTCAGAAAACAGTTGGAGACAAGCGGATGTGCGTAAAACCATATCAAAATGCGTTAGAAAGCATGGAGCAAGCGAAGCTCGCATTTCTTCAATTGCAACCGCCGTATATTGTAAGATAACATTCTACGGTCCAATCTGAAAGCATTATTCGTGTTTTCATCTGGAAATTAGTTAATCAGCATATAGCAGTTTAGAAAAAGTTTAAAAAATAATTTTTATTTTTTTGAGTAAATTGTAACTAAAATAGTCAAGAAACTTGACCCTTCTGTTTGCATAAGATATAGCAAATAATTTATTACAACTTTTTTTGAAATATATCGATTCTTTTTAATGCGTAGTACTCAGAAAACAGTTGGAGACAAGCGGATGTGCGTAAAACCATATCAAAATGCGTTAGAAAGCATGGAGCAAGCCAACCTCGCATTTCTTCAATTGCAACCGCCGTATATTGTAAAATAACATTCTACGGTCCAATCTGAAAGCATTAATCGTGTTTTCATCTGGAAATTAGTTAATCAGCATATAGCAGTTTATAAAAAGTTTAAAAAATAATATTTATTTTTTTGAGTAAATTGTAACTAAAATAGTCAAGAAACTTGACCCTTCTGTTTGCATAAGATATAGCAAATAATTTATTACAACTTTTTTTGAAATATATCGATTCTTTTTAATGCGTAGTACTCAGAAAACAGTTGGAGACAAGCGGATGTGCGTAAAACCATATCAAAATGCGTTAAAAAGCATGGAGCAAGCCAAGCTCGCATTTCTTCAATTGCAACCGCCGTATATTGTAAGATAACATTCTATGGTCCAATCTGAAAGCATTATTCGTGTTTTCATCTGGAAATTAGTTAATCAGCATATAGCAGTTTAGAAAAAGTTTAAAAAATAATTTTTATTTTTTTGAGTAAATTGTAACTAAAATAGTCAAGAAACTTGACCCTTCTGTTTGCATAAGATATAGCAAATAATTTATTACAACTTTTTTTGAAATATATCGATTCTTTTTAATGCGTAGTACTCAGAAAACAGTTGGAGACAAGCGGATGTGCGTAAAACCATATCAAAATGCGTTAGAAAGCATGGAGCAAGCCAACCTCGCATTTCTTCAATTGCAACCGCCGTATATTGTAAAATAACATTCTACGGTCCAATCTGAAAGCATTATTCGTGTTTTCATCTGGAAATTAGTTAATCAGCATATAGCAGTTTAGAAAAAGTTTAAAAAATAATTTTTATTTTTTTGAGTAAATTGTAACTAAAATAGTCAAGAAACTTGACCCTTCTGTTTGCATAAGATATAGCAAATAATTTATTACAACTTTTTTTGAAATATATCGATTCTTTTTAATGCGTAGTACTCAGAAAACAGTTGGAGACAAGCGGATGTGCGTAAAACCATATCAAAATGCGTTAGAAAGCATGGAGCAAGCCAACCTCGCATTTCTTCAATTGCAACCGCCGTATATTGTAAAATAACATTCTACGGTCCAATCTGAAAGCATTATTCGTGTTTTCATCTGGAAATTAGTTAATCAGCATATAGCAGTTTAGAAAAAGTTTAAAAAATAATTTTTATTTTTTTGAGTAAATTGTAACTAAAATAGTCAAGAAACTTGACCCTTCTGTTTGCATAAGATATAGCAAATAATTTATTACAACTTTTTTTGAAATATATCGATTCTTTTTAATGCGTAGTACTCAGAAAACAGTTGGAGACAAGCGGATGTGCGTAAAACCATATCAAAATGCGTTAGAAAGCATGGAGCAAGCCAACCTCGCATTTCTTCAATTGCAACCGCCGTATATTGTAAAATAACATTCTACGGTCCAATCTGAAAGCATTATTCGTGTTTTCATCTGGAAATTAGTTAATCAGCATATAGCAGTTTAGAAAAAGTTTAAAAAATAATTTTTATTTTTTTGAGTAAATTGTAACTAAAATAGTCAAGAAACTTGACCCTTCTGTTTGCATAAGATATAGCAAATAATTTATTACAACTTTTTTTGAAATATATCGATTCTTTTTAATGCGTAGTACTCAGAAAACAGTTGGAGACAAGCGGATGTGCGTAAAACCATATCAAAATGCGTTAGAAAGCATGGAGCAAGCCAACCTCGCATTTCTTCAATTGCAACCGCCGTATATTGTAAAATAACATTCTACGGTCCAATCTGAAAGCATTATTCGTGTTTTCATCTGGAAATTAGTTAATCAGCATATAGCAGTTTAGAAAAAGTTTAAAAAATAATTTTTATTTTTTTGAGTAAATTGTAACTAAAATAGTCAAGAAACTTGACCCTTCTGTTTGCATAAGATATAGCAAATAATTTATTACAACTTTTTTTGAAATATATCGATTCTTTTTAATGCGTAGTACTCAGAAAACAGTTGGAGACAAGCGGATGTGCGTAAAACCATATCAAAATGCGTTAGAAAGCATGGAGCAAGCCAACCTCGCATTTCTTCAATTGCAACCGCCGTATATTGTAAAATAACATTCTACGGTCCAATCTGAAAGCATTATTCGTGTTTTCATCTGGAAATTAGTTAATCAGCATATAGCAGTTTATAAAAAGTTTAAAAAATAATATTTATTTTTTTGAGTAAATTGTAACTAAAATAGTCAAGAAACTTGACCCTTCTGTTTGCATAAGATATAGCAAATAATTTATTACAACTTTTTTTGAAATATATCGATTCTTTTTAATGCGTAGTACTCAGAAAACAGTTGGAGACAAGCGGATGTGCGTAAAACCATATCAAAATGCGTTAGAAAGCATGGAGCAAGCCAACCTCGCATTTCTTCAATTGCAACCGCCGTATATTGTAAAATAACATTCTACGGTCCAATCTGAAAGCATTATTCGTGTTTTCATCTGGAAATTAGTTAATCAGCATATAGCAGTTTAGAAAAAGTTTAAAAAATAATTTTTATTTTTTTGAGTAAATTGTAACTAAAATAGTCAAGAAACTTGACCCTTCTGTTTGCATAAGATATAGCAAATAATTTATTACAACTTTTTTTGAAATATATCGATTCTTTTTAATGCGTAGTTCTCAGAAAACAGTTGGAGACAAGCGGATGTGCGTAAAACCATATCAAAATGCGTTAGAAAGCATGGAGCAAGCCAAGCTCGCATTTCTTCAATTGCAACCGCCGTATATTGTAAGATAACATTCTATGGTCCAATCTGAAAGCATTATTCGTGTTTTCATCTGGAAATTAGTTAATCAGCATATAGCAGTTTAGAAAAAGTTTAAAAAATAATTTTTATTTTTTTGAGTAAATTGTAACTAAAATAGTCAAGAAACTTGACCCTTCTGTTTGCATAAGATATAGCAAATAATTTATTACAACTTTTTTTGAAATATATCGATTCTTTTTAATGCGTAGTACTCAGAAAACAGTTGGAGACAAGCGGATGTGCGTAAAACCATATCAAAATGCGTTAGAAAGCATGGAGCAAGCCAATCTCGCATTTCTTCAATTGCAACCGCCGTATATTGTAAAATAACATTCTACGGTCCAATCTGAAAGCATTATTCGTGTTTTCATCTGGAAATTAGTTAATCAGCATATAGCAGTTTAGAAAAAGTTTAAAAAATAATTTTTATTTTTTTGAGTAAATTGTAACTAAAATAGTCAAGAAACTTGACCCTTCTGTTTGCATAAGATATAGCAAATAATTAATTACAACTTTTTTTGAAATATATCGATTCTTTTTAATGCGTAGTACTCAGAAAACAGTTGGAGACAAGCGGATGTGCGTAAAACCATATCAAAATGCGTTAGAAAGCATGGAGCAAGCCAAGCTCGCATTTCTTCAATTGCAACCGCCGTATATTGTAAGATAACATTCTACGGTCCAATCTGAAAGCATTATTCGTGTTTTCATCTGGAAATTAGTTAATCAGCATATAGCAGTTTAGAAAAAGTTTAAAAAATAATTTTTATTTTTTTGAGTAAATTGTAACTAAAATAGTCAAGAAACTTGACCCTTCTGTTTGCATAAGATATAGCAAATAATTTATTACAACTTTTTTTGAAATATATCGATTCTTTTTAATGCGTAGTACTCAGAAAACAGTTGGAGACAAGCGGATGTGCGTAAAACCATATCAAAATGCGTTAGAAAGCATGGAGCAAGCCAACCTCGCATTTCTTCAATTGCAACCGCCGTATATTGTAAAATAACATTCTACGGTCCAATCTGAAAGCATTATTCGTGTTTTCATCTGGAAATTAGTTAATCAGCATATAGCAGTTTATAAAAAGTTTAAAAAATAATATTTATTTTTTTGAGTAAATTGTAACTAAAATAATCAAGAAACTTGACCCTTCTGTTTGCATAAGATATAGCAAATAATTTATTACAACTTTTTTTGAAATATATCGATTCTTTTTAATGCGTAGTACTCAGAAAACAGTTGGAGACAAGCGGATGTGCGTAAAACCATATCAAAATGCGTTAGAAAGCATGCAGCAAGCCAAGCTCGCATTTCTTCAATTGCAACCGCCGTATATTGTAAGATAACATTCTATGGTCCAATCTGAAAGCATTATTCGTGTTTTCATCTGGAAATTAGTTAATCAGCATATAGCAGTTTAGAAAAAGTTTAAAAAATAATTTTTATTTTTTTGAGTAAATTGTAACTAAAATAGTCAAGAAACTTGACCCTTCTGTTTGCATAAGATATAGCAAATAATTTATTACAACTTTGTTTGAAATATATCGATTCTTTTTAATGCGTAGTACTCAGAAAACAGTTGGAGACAAGCGGATGTGCGTAAAACCATATCAAAATGCGTTAGAAAGCATGGAGCAAGCCAACCTCGCATTTCTTCAATTGCAACCGCCGTATATTGTAAAATAACATTCTACGGTCCAATCTGAAAGCATTATTCGTGTTTTCATCTGGAAATTAGTTAATCAGCATATAGCAGTTTATAAAAAGTTTAAAAAATAATATTTATTTTTTTGAGTAAATTGTAACTAAAATAGTCAAGAAACTTGACCCTTCTGTTTGCATAAGATATAGCAAATAATTTATTACAACTTTTTTTGAAATATATCGATTCTTTTTAATGCGTAGTACTCAGAAAACAGTTGGAGACAAGCGGATGTGCGTAAAACCATATCAAAATGCGTTAGAAAGCATGGAGCAAGCCAACCTCGCATTTCTTCAATTGCAACCGCCGTATATTGTAAAATAACATTCTACGGTCCAATCTGAAAGCATTATTCGTGTTTTCATCTGGAAATTAGTTAATCAGCATATAGCAGTTTAGAAAAAGTTTAAAAAATAATTTTTATTTTTTTGAGTAAATTGTAACTAAAATAGTCAAGTAACTTGACCCTTCTGTTTGCATAAGATATAGCAAATAATTTATTACAACTTTTTTTGAAATATATCGATTCTTTTTAATGCGTAGTACTCAGAAAACAGTTGGAGACCAGCGGATGTGCGTAAAACCATATCAAAATGCGTTAGAAAGCATGGAGCAAGCCAAGCTCGCATTTCTTCAATTGCAACCGCCGTATATTGTAAGATAACATTCTACGGTCCAATCTGAAAGCATTATTCGTGTTTTCATCTGGAAATTAGTTAATCAGCATATAGCAGTTTAGAAAAAGTTTAAAAAATAATTTTTATTTTTTTGAGTAAATTGTAACTAAAATAGTCAAGAAACTTGACCCTTCTGTTTGCATAAGATATAGCAAATAAGTTATTACAACTTTTTTTGAAATATATCGATTCTTTTTAATGCGTAGTACTCAGAAAACAGTTGGAGACAAGCGGATGTGCGTAAAACCATATCAAAATGCGTTAGAAAGCATGCAGCAAGCCAAGCTCGCATTTCTTCAATTGCAACCGCCGTATATTGTAAGATAACATTCTATGGTCCAATCTGAAAGCATTATTCGAGTTTTCATCTGGAAATTAGTTAATCAGCATATAGCAGTTTAGAAAAAGTTTAAAAAATAATTTTTATTTTTTTGAGTAAATTGTAACTAAAATAGTCAAGAAACTTGACCCTTCTGTTTGCATAAGATATAGCAAATAATTTATTACAACTTTGTTTGAAATATATCGATTCTTTTTAATGCGTAGTACTCAGAAAACAGTTGGAGACAAGCGGATGTGCGTAAAACCATATCAAAATGCGTTAGAAAGCATGGAGCAAGCCAACCTCGCATTTCTTCAATTGCAACCGCCGTATATTGTAAAATAACATTCTACGGTCCAATCTGAAAGCATTATTCGTGTTTTCATCTGGAAATTAGTTAATCAGCATATAGCAGTTTATAAAAAGTTTAAAAAATAATATTTATTTTTTTGAGTAAATTGTAACTAAAATAGTCAAGAAACTTGACCCTTCTGTTTGCATAAGATATAGCAAATAATTTATTACAACTTTTTTTGAAATATATCGATTCTTTTTAATGCGTAGTACTCAGAAAACAGTTGGAGACAAGCGGATGTGCGTAAAACCATATCAAAATGCGTTAGAAAGCATGGAGCAAGCCAACCTCGCATTTCTTCAATTGCAACCGCCGTATATTGTAAAATAACATTCTACGGTCCAATCTGAAAGCATTATTCGTGTTTTCATCTGGAAATTAGTTAATCAGCATATAGCAGTTTAGAAAAAGTTTAAAAAATAATTTTTATTTTTTTGAGTAAATTGTAACTAAAATAGTCAAGTAACTTGACCCTTCTGTTTGCATAAGATATAGCAAATAATTTATTAGAACTTTTTTTGAAATATATCGATTCTTTTTAATGCGTAGTACTCAGAAAACAGTTGGAGACCAGCGGATGTGCGTAAAACCATATCAAAATGCGTTAGAAAGCATGGAGCAAGCCAAGCTCGCATTTCTTCAATTGCAACCGCCGTATATTGTAAGATAACATTCTACGGTCCAATCTGAAAGCATTATTCGTGTTTTCATCTGGAAATTAGTTAATCAGCATATAGCAGTTTAGAAAAAGTTTAAAAAATAATTTTTATTTTTTTGAGTAAATTGTAACTAAAATAGTCAAGAAACTTGACCCTTCTGTTTGCATAAGATATAGCAAATAATTTATTACAACTTTTTTTGAAATATATAGATTCTTTTTAATGCGTAGTACTCAGAAAACAGTTGGAGACAAGCGGATGTGCGTAAAACCATATCAAAATGCGTTAGAAAGCATGGAGCAAGCCAACCTCGCATTTCTTCAATTGCAACCGCCGTATATTGTAAAATAACATTCTACGGTCCAATCTGAAAGCATTATTCGTGTTTTCATCTGGAAATTAGTTAATCAGCATATAGCAGTTTAGAAAAAGTTTAAAAAATAATATTTATTTTTTTGAGTAAATTGTAACTAAAATAGTCAAGAAACTTGACCCTTCTGTTTGCATAAGATATAGCAAATAATTTATTACAATTTTTTTGAAATATATCGATTCTTTTTAATGCGTAGTACTCAGAAAACAGTTGGAGACAAGCGGATGTGCGTAAAACCATATCAAAATGCGTTAAAAAGCATGGAGCAAGCCAAGCTCGCATTTCTTCAATTGCAACCGCCGTATATTGTAAGATAACATTCTATGGTCCAATCTGAAAGCATTATTCGTGTTTTCATCTGGAAATTACTTAATCAGCATATAGCAGTTTAGAAAAAGTTTAAAAAATAATTTTTATTTTTTTGAGTAAATTGTAACTAAAATAGTCACGAAACTTGACCCTTCTGTTTGCATAAGATATAGCAAATTATTTATTACAACTTTTTTTGAAATATATCGATTCTTTTTAATGCGTAGTACTCAGAAAACAGTTGGAGACAAGCGGATGTGCGTAAAACCATATCAAAATGCGTTAGAAAGCATGGAGCAAGCCAACCTCGCATTTCTTCAATTGCAACCGCCGTATATTGTAAAATAACATTCTACGGTCCAATCTGAAAGCATTATTCGTGTTTTCATCTGGAAATTAGTTAATCAGCATATAGCAGTTTAGAAAAAGTTTAAAAAATAATTTTTATTTTTTTGAGTAAATTGTAACTAAAATAGTCAAGAAACTTGACCCTTCTGTTTGCATAAGATATAGCAAATAATTTATTACAACTTTTTTTGAAATATATCGATTCTTTTTAATGCGTAGTACTCAGAAAACAGTTGGAGACAAGCGGATGTGCGTAAAACCATATCAAAATGCGTTAGAAAGCATGGAGCCAGCCAACCTCGCATTTCTTCAATTGCAACCGCCGTATATTGTAAAATAACATTCTACGGTCCAATCTGAAAGCATTATTCGTGTTTTCATCTGGAAATTAGTTAATCAGCATATAGCAGTTTAGAAAAAGTTTAAAAAATAATTTTTATTTTTTTGAGTAAATTGTAACTAAAATAGTCAAGAAACTTGACCCTTCTGTTTGCATAAGATATAGCAAATAATTTATTACAACTTTTTTTGAAATATATCGATTCTTTTTAATGCGTAGTACTCAGAAAACAGTTGGAGACAAGCGGATGTGCGTAAAACCATATCAAAATGCGTTAGAAAGCATGGAGCAAGCGAAGCTCGCATTTCTTCAATTGCAACCGCCGTATATTGTAAGATAACATTCTACGGTCCAATCTGAAAGCATTATTCGTGTTTTCATCTGGAAATTAGTTAATCAGCATATAGCAGTTTAGAAAAAGTTTAAAAAATAATTTTTATTTTTTTGAGTAAATTGTAACTAAAATAGTCAAGAAACTTGACCCTTCTGTTTGCATAAGATATAGCAAATAATTTATTACAACTTTTTTTGAAATATATCGATTCTTTTTAATGCCTAGTACTCAGAAAACAGTTGGAGACAAGCGGATGTGCGTAAAACCATATCAAAATGCGTTAGAAAGCATGGAGCAAGCCAACCTCGCATTTCTTCAATTGCAACCGCCGTATATTGTAAAATAACATTCTACGGTCCAATCTGAAAGCATTATTCGTGTTTTCATCTGGAAATTAGTTAATCAGCATATAGCAGTTTATAAAAAGTTTAAAAAATAATATTTATTTTTTTGAGTAAGTTGTAACTAAAATAGTCAAGAAACTTGACCCTTCTGTTTGCATAAGATATAGCAAATAATTTATTACAACTTTTTTTGAAATATATCGATTCTTTTTAATGCGTAGTACTCAGAAAACAGTTGGAGACAAGCGGATGTGCGTAAAACCATATCAAAATGCGTTAAAAAGCATGGAGCAAGCCAAGCTCGCATTTCTTCAATTGCAACCGCCGTATATTGTAAGATAACATTCTATGGTCCAATCTGAAAGCATTATTCGTGTTTTCATCTGGAAATTAGTTAATCAGCATATAGCAGTTTAGAAAAAGTTTAAAAAATAATTTTTATTTTTTTGAGTAAATTGTAACTAAAATAGTCAAGAAACTTGACCCTTCTGTTTGCATAAGATATAGCAAATAATTTATTACAACTTTTTTTGAAATATATCGATTCTTTTTAATGCGTAGTACTCAGAAAACAGTTGGAGACAAGCGGATGTGCGTAAAACCATATCAAAATGCGTTAGAAAGCATGGAGCAAGCCAACCTCGCATTTCTTCAATTGCAACCGCCGTATATTGTAAAATAACATTCTACGGTCCAATCTGAAAGCATTATTCGTGTTTTCATCTGGAAATTAGTTAATCAGCATATAGCAGTTTAGAAAAAGTTTAAAAAATAATTTTTATTTTTTTGAGTAAATTGTAACTAAAATAGTCAAGAAACTTGACCCTTCTGTTTGCATAAGATATAGCAAATAATTTATTACAACTTTTTTTGAAATATATCGATTCTTTTTAATGCGTAGTACTCAGAAAACAGTTGGAGACAAGCGGATGTGCGTAAAACCATATCAAAATGCGTTAGAAAGCATGGAGCAAGCCAACCTCGCATTTCTTCAATTGCAACCGCCGTATATTGTAAAATAACATTCTACGGTCCAATCTGAAAGCATTATTCGTGTTTTCATCTGGAAATTAGTTAATCAGCATATAGCAGTTTATAAAAAGTTTAAAAAATAATATTTATTTTTTTGAGTAAATTGTAACTAAAATAGTCAAGAAACTTGACCCTTCTGTTTGCATAAGATATAGCAAATAATTTATTACAACTTTTTTTGAAATATATCGATTCTTTTTAATGCGTAGTACTCAGAAAACAGTTGGAGACAAGCGGATGTGCGTAAAACCATATCAAAATGCGTTAAAAAGCATGGAGCAAGCCAATCTCGCATTTCTTCAATTGCAACCGCCGTATATTGTAAGATAACATTCTATGGTCCAATCTGAAAGCATTATTCGTGTTTTCATCTGGAAATTAGTTAATCAGCATATAGCAGTTTAGAAAAAGTTTAAAAAATAATTTTTATTTTTTTGAGTAAATTGTAACTAAAATAGTCAAGAAACTTGACCCTTCTGTTTGCATAAGATATAGCAAATAATTTATTACAAGTTTTTTTAAAATATATCGATTCTTTTTAATGCGTAGTACTCAGAAAACAGTTGGAGACAAGCGGATGTGCGTAAAACCATATCAAAATGCGTTAGAAAGCATGGAGCAAGCCAACCTCGCATTTCTTCAATTGCAACCGCCGTATATTGTAAAATAACATTCTACGGTCCAATCTGAAAGCATTATTCGTGTTTTCATCTGGAAATTAGTTAATCAGCATATAGCAGTTTAGAAAAAGTTTAAAAAATAATTTTTATTTTTTTGAGTAAATTGTAACTAAAATAGTCAAGAAACTTGACCCTTCTGTTTGCATAAGATATAGCAAATAATTTATTACAACTTTTTTTGAAATATATCGATTCTTTTTAATGCGTAGTACTCAGAAAACAGTTGGAGACAAGCGGATGTGCGTAAAACCATATCAAAATGCGTTAGAAAGCATGGAGCAAGCCAACCTCGCATTTCTTCAATTGCAACCGCCGTATATTGTAAAATAACATTCTACGGTCCAATCTGAAAGCATTATTCGTGTTTTCATCTGGAAATTAGTTAATCAGCATATAGCAGTTTAGAAAAAGTTTAAAAAATAATTTTTATTTTTTTAAGTAAATTGTAACTAAAATAGTCAAGAAACTTGACCCTTCTGTTTGCATAAGATATAGCAAATAATTTATTACAACTTTTTTTGAAATATATCGATTCTTTTTAATGCGTAGTACTCAGAAAACAGTTGGAGACAAGCGGATGTGCGTAAAACCATATCAAAATGCGTTAGAAAGCATGGAGCAAGCCAACCTCGCATTTCTTCAATTGCAACCGCCGTATATTGTAAAATAACATTCTACGGTCCAATCTGAAAGCATTATTCGTGTTTTCATCTGGAAATTAGTTAATCAGCATATAGCAGTTTAGAAAAAGTTTAAAAAATAATTTTTATTTTTTTGAGTAAATTGTAACTAAAACAGTCAAGAAACTTGATCCTTCTGTTTGCATAAGATATAGCAAATAATTTATTACAACTTTTTTTGAAATATATCGATTCTTTTTAATGCGTAGTACTCAGAAAACAGTTGGAGACAAGCGGATGTGCGTAAAACCATATCAAAATGCGTTAGAAAGCATGGAGCAAGCCAACCTCGCATTTCTTCAATTGCAACCGCCGTATATTGTAAAATAACATTCTACGGTCCAATCTGAAAGCATTATTCGTGTTTTCATATGGAAATTAGTTAATCAGCATATAGCAGTTTATAAAAAGTTTAAAAAATAATATTTAATTTTTTGAGTAAATTGTAACTAAAATAGTCAAGAAACTTGACCCTTCTGTTTGCATAAGATATAGCAAATAATTTATTACAACTTTTTTTGAAATATATCGATTCTTTTTAATGCGTAGTACTCAGAAAACAGTTGGAGACAAGCGGATGTGCGTAAAACCATATCAAAATGCGTTAAAAAGCATGGAGCAAGCCAAGCTCGCATTACTTCAATTGCAACCGCCGTATATTGTAAGATAACATTCTATGGGCCAATCTGAAAGCATTATTCGTGTTTTCATCTGGAAATTAGTTAATCAGCATATAGCAGTTTAGAAAAAGTTTAAAAAATAATTTTTATTTTTTTGAGTAAATTGTAACTAAAATAGTCAAGAAACTTGACCCTTCTGTTTGCATAAGATATAGCAAATAATTTATTACAACTTTTTTTGAAATATATCGATTCTTTTTAATGCGTAGTACTCAGAAAACAGTTGGAGACAAGCGGATGTGCGTAAAACCATATCGAAATGCGTTAGAAAGCATGGAGCAAGCCAACCTCGCATTTCTTCAATTGCAACCGCCGTATATTGTAAAATAACATTCTACGGTCCAATCTGAAAGCATTATTCGTGTTTTCATCTGGAAATTAGTTAATCAGCATATAGCAGTTTAGAAAAAGTTTAAAAAATAATTTTTATTTTTTTGAGTAAATTGTAACTAAAATAGTCAAGAAACTTGACCCTTCTGTTTGCATAAGATATAGCAAATAATTTATTACAACTTTTTTTGAAATATATCGATTCTTTTTAATGCGTAGTACTCAGAAAACAGTTGGAGACAAGCGGATGTGCGTAAAACCATATCAAAATGCGTTAGAAAGCATGGAGCAAGCCAACCTCGCATTTCTTCAATTGCAACCGCCGTATATTGTAAAATAACATTCTACGGTCCAATCTGAAAGCATTATTCGTGTTTTCATCTGGAAATTAGTTAATCAGCATATAGCAGTTTAGAAAAAGTTTAAAAAATAAATATTATTTTTTTGAGTAAATTGTAACTAAAATAGTCAAGAAACTTGACCCTTCTGTTTGCATAAGATATAGCAAATAATTTATTACAACTTTTTTTGAAATATATCGATTCTTTTTAATGCGTAGTACTCAGAAAACAGTTGGAGACAAGCGGATGTGCGTAAAACCATATCAAAATGCGTTAGAAAGCATGGAGCAAGCCAACCTCGCATTTCTTCAATTGCAACCGCCGTATATTGTAAAATAACATTCTACGGTCCAATCTGAAAGCATTATTCGTGTTTTCATCTGGAAATTAGTTAATCAGCATATAGCAGTTTAGAAAAAGTTTAAAAAATAATTTTTATTTTTTTGAGTAAATTGTAACTAAAATAGTCAAGAAACTTGACCCTTCTGTTTGCATAAGATATAGCAAATAATTTATTACAACTTTTTTTGAAATATATCGATTCTTTCTAATGCCTAGTACTAAGAAAACAGTTGGAGACAAGCGGATGTGCGTAAAACCATATCAAAATGCGTTAGAAAGCATGGAGCAAGCCAACCTCGCATTTCTTCAATTGCAACCGCCGTATATTGTAAAATAACATTCTACGGTCCAATCTGAAAGCATTATTCGTGTTTTCATCTGGAAATTAGTTAATCAGCATATAGCAGTTTATAAAAAGTTTAAAAAATAATATTTATTTTTTTGAGTAAATTGTAACTAAAATAGTCAAGAAACTTGACCCTTCTGTTTGCATAAGATATAGCAAATAATTTATTACAACTTTTTTTGAAATATATCGATTCTTTTTAATGCGTAGTACTCAGAAAACAGTTGGAGACAAGCGGATGTGCGTAAAACCATATCAAAATGCGTTAGAAAGCATGGAGCAAGCCAACCTCGCATTTCTTCAATTGCAACCGCCGTATATTGTAAAATAACATTCTACGGTCCAATCTGAAAGCATTATTCGTGTTTTCATCTGGAAATTAGTTAATCAGCATATAGCAGTTTAGAAAAAGTTTAAAAAATAAAAATTATTTTTTTTAGTAAATTGTAACTAAAATAGTCAAGAAACTTGACCCTTCTGTTTGCATAAGATATAGCAAATAATTTATTACAACTTTTTTTGAAATATATCGATTCTTTTTAATGCGTAGTACTCAGAAAACAGTTGGAGACAAGCGGATGTGCGTAAAACCATATCAAAATGCGTTAGAAAGCATGGAGCAAGCCAACCTCGCATTTCTTCAATTGCAACCGCCGTATATTGTAAAATAACATTCTACGGTCCAATCTGAAAGCATTATTCGTGTTTTCATCTGGAAATTAGTTAATCAGCATATAGCAGTTTAGAAAAAGTTTAAAAAATAATTTTTATTTTTTTGAGTAAATTGTAACTAAAATAGTCAAGAAACTTGACCCTTCTGTTTGCATAAGATATAGCAAATAATTTATTACAACTTTTTTTGAAATATATCGATTCTTTTTAATGCGTAGTACTCAGAAAACAGTTGGAGACAAGCGGATGTGCGAAAAACCATATCAAAATGCGTTAGAAAGCATGGAGCAAGCCAAGCTCGCATTTCTTCAATTGCAACCGCCGTATATTGTAAGATAACATTCTACGGTCCAATCTGAAAGCATTATTCGTGTTTTCATCTGGAAATTAGTTAATCAGCATATAGCAGTTTAGAAAAAGTTTAAAAAATAATTTTTATTTTTTTGAGTAAATTGTAACTAAAATAGTCAAGAAACTTGACCCTTCTGTTTGCATAAGATATAGCAAATAATTTATTACAACTTTTTTTGAAATATATCGATTCTTTTTAATGCGTAGTACTCAGAAAACAGTTGGAGACAAGCGGATGTACGTAAAACCATATCAAAATGCGTTAGAAAGCATGGAGCAAGCCAAGCTCGCATTTCTTCAATTGCAACCGCCGTATATTGTAAAATAACATTCTACGGTCCAATCTGAAAGCATTATTCGTGTTTTCATCTGGAAATTAGTTAATCAGCATATAGCAGTTTAGAAAAAGTTTAAAAGATAATTTTTATTTTTTTGAGTAAATTGTAACTAAAATAGTCAAGAAACTTGACCCTTCTGTTTGCATAAGATATAGCAAATAATTTATTACAACTTTTTTTGAAATATATCGATTCTTTTTAATGCGTAGTACTCAGAAAACAGTTGGAGACAAGCGGATGTGCGTAAAGCCATATCAAAATGCGTTAGAAAGCATGGAGCAAGCCAAGCTCGCATTTCTTCAATTGCAACCGCCGTATATTGTAAGATAACATTCTATGGTCCAATCTGAAAGCATTATTCGTGTTTTCATCTGGAAATTAGTTAATCAGCATATAGCAGTTTAGAAAAAGTTTAAAAAATAATTTTTATTTTTTTGAGTAAATTGTAACTAAAATAGTCAAGAAACTTGACTCTTCTGTTTGCATAAGATATAGCAAATAATTTATTACAACTTTTTTTGAAATATATCAATTCTTTTTAATGCGTAGTACTCAGAAAACAGTTGGAGACCAGCGGATTTGCGTAAAACCATATCAAAATGCGTTAGAAAGCATGGAGCAAGCCAAGCTCGCATTTCTTCAATTGCAACCGCCGTATATTGTAAGATAACATTCTAAGGTCCAATCTGAAAGCATTATTCGTGTTTTCATCTGGAAATTAGTTAATCAGCATATAGCAGTTTAGAAAAAGTTTAAAAAATAATTTTTATTTTTTTGAGTAAATTGTAACTAAAATAGTCAAGAAACTTGACCCTTCTGTTTGCATAAGATATAGCAAATAATTTATTACAACTTTTTTTGAAATATATCGATTTTTTTTAATGCCTAGTACTCAGAAAACAGTTGGAGACAAGCGGATGTGCGTAAAACCATATCAAAATGCGTTAGAAAGCATGGAGCAAGCCAACCTCGCATTTCTTCAATTGCAACCGCCGTATATTGTAAAATAACATTCTACGGTCCAATCTGAAAGCATTATTCGTGTTTTCATCTGGAAATTAGTTAATCAGCATATAGCAGTTTATAAAAAGTTTAAAAAATAATATTTATTTTTTTGAGTAAATTGTAACTAAAATAGTCAAGAAACTTGACCCTTCTGTTTGCATAAGATATAGCAAATAATTTATTACAACTTTTTTTGAAATATATCGATTCTTTTTAATGCGTAGTACTCAGAAAACAGTTGGAGACAAGCGGATGTGCGTAAAACCATATCAAAATGCGTTAGAAAGCATGGAGCAAGCCAAGCTCGCATTTCTTCAATTGCAACCGCCGTATATTGTAAAATAACATTCTACGGTCCAATCTGAAAGCATTATTCGTGTTTTCATCTGGAAATTAGTTAATCAGCATATAGCAGTTTAGAAAAAGTTTAAAAGATAATTTTTATTTTTTTGAGTAAATTGTAACTAAAATAGTCAAGAAACTTGACCCTTCTGTTTGCATAAGATATAGCAAATAATTTATTACAACTTTTTTTGAAATATATCGATTCTTTTTAATGCGTAGTACTCAGAAAACAGTTGGAGACAAGCGGATGTGCGTAAAACCATATCAAAATGCGTTCGAAAACATGGAGCAAGCCAACCTCGCATTTCTTCAATTGCAACCGCCGTATATTGTAAAATAACATTCTACGGTCCAATCTGAAAGCATTATTCGTGTTTTCATCTGGAAATTAGTTAATCAGCATATAGCAGTTTAGAAAAACTTTAAAAAATAATTTTTATTTTTTTGAGTAAATTGTAACTAAAATAGTCAAGAAACTTGACCCTTCTGTTTGCATAAGATATAGCAAATAATTTATTACAACTTTTTTTGAAATATATCGATTCTTTTTAATGCGTAGTATTCAGAAAACAGTTGGAGATCAGCGGATGTGCGTAAAACCATATCAAAATGCGTTAGAAAGCATGGAGCAAGCCAAGCTCGCATTTCTTCAATTGCAACCGCCGTATATTGTAAGATAACATTCTATGGTCCAATCTGAAAGCATTATTCGTGTTTTCATCTGGAAATTAGTTAATCAGCATATAGCAGTTTAGAAAAAGTTTAAAAAATAATTTTTATTTTTTTGAGTAAATTGTAACTAAATTAGTCAAGAAACTTGACCCTTCTGTTTGCATAAGATATAGCAAATAATTTATTACAACTTTTTTTGAAATATATCGATTCTTTTTAATGCGTAGTACTCAGAAAACAGTTGGAGACAAGCGGATGTGCGTAAAACCATATCAAAATGCGTCAGAAAGCATGGAGCAAGCCAACCTCGCATTTCTTCAATTGCAACCGCCGTATATTGTAAAATAACATTCTACGGTGCAATCTGAAAGCATTATTCGTGTTTTCATCTGGAAATTAGTTAATCAGCATATAGCAGTTTATAAAAAGGTTAAAAAATAATATTTATTTTTTTGAGTAAATTGTAACTAAAATAGTCAAGAAACTTGACCCTTCTGTTTGCATAAGATATAGCAAATAATTTATTACAACTTTTTTTGAAATATATCGATTCTTTTTAATGCGTAGTACTCAGAAAACAGTTGGAGACAAGCGGATGTGCGTAAAACCATATCAAAATGCGTTAGAAAGCATGGAGCAAGCCAACCTCGCATTTCTTCAATTGCAACCGCCGTATATTGTAAAATAACATTCTACGGTCCAATCTGAAAGCATTATTCGTGTTTTCATCTGGAAATTAGTTAATCAGCATATAGCAGTTTAGAAAAAGTTTAAAAAATAATTTTTATTTTTTTTGAGTAAATTGTAACTAAAATAGTCAAGAAACTTGACCCTTCTGTTTGCATAAGATATAGCAAATAATTTATTACAACTTTTTTTGAAATATATCGATTCTTTTTAATGCGTAGTACTCAGAAAACAGTTGGAGACAAGCGGATGTGCGTAAAACCATATCAAAATGCGTTAAAAAGCATGGAGCAAGCCAACCTCGCATTTCTTCAATTGCAACCGCCGTATATTGTAAAATAACATTCTACGGTCCAATCTGAAAGCATTATTCGTGTTTTCATCTGGAAATTAGTTAATCAGCATATAGCAGTTTAGAAAAAGGTTAAAAAATAATTTTTATTTTTTTGAGTAAATTGTAACTAAAATAGTCAAGAAACTTGACCCTTCTGTTTGCATAAGATATAGCAAATAATTTATTACAACTTTTTTTGAAATATATCAATTCTTTTTAATGCGTAGTACTCAGAAAACAGTTGGAGACCAGCGGATGTGCGTAAAACCATATCAAAATGCGTTAGAAAGCATGGAGCAAGCCAAGCTCGCATTTCTTCAATTGCAACCGCCGTATATTGTAAGATAACATTCTAAGGTCCAATCTGAAAGCATTATTCGTGTTTTCATCTGGAAATTAGTTAATCAGCATATAGCAGTTTAGAAAAAGTTTAAAAAATAATTTTTATTTTTTTGAGTAAATTGTAACTAAAATAGTCAAGAAACTTGACCCTTCTGTTTGCATAAGATATAGCAAATAATTTATTACAACTTTTTTTGAAATATATCGATTTTTTTTAATGCCTAGTACTCAGAAAACAGTTGGAGACAAGCGGATGTGCGTAAAACCATATCAAAATGCGTTAGAAAGCATGGAGCAAGCCAACCTCGCATTTCTTCAATTGCAACCGCCGTATATTGTAAAATAACATTCTACGGTCCAATCTGAAAGCATTATTCGTGTTTTCATCTGGAAATTAGTTAATCAGCATATAGCAGTTTATAAAAAGTTTAAAAAATAATATTTATTTTTTTGAGTAAATTGTAACTAAAATAGTCAAGAAACTTGACCCTTCTGTTTGCATAAGATATAGCAAATAATTTATTACAACTTTTTTTGAAATATATCGATTCTTTTTAATGCGTAGTACTCAGAAAACAGTTGGAGACAAGCGGATGTGCGTAAAACCATATCAAAATGCGTTAGAAAGCATGGAGCAAGCCAAGCTCGCATTTCTTCAATTGCAACCGCCGTATATTGTAAAATAACATTCTACGGTCCAATCTGAAAGCATTATTCGTGTTTTCATCTGGAAATTAGTTAATCAGCATATAGCAGTTTAGAAAAAGTTTAAAAGATAATTTTTATTTTTTTGAGTAAATTGTAACTAAAATAGTCAAGAAACTTGACCCTTCTGTTTGCATAAGATATAGCAAATAATTTATTACAACTTTTTTTGAAATATATCGATTCTTTTTAATGCGTAGTACTCAGAAAACAGTTGGAGACAAGCGGATGTGCGTAAAACCATATGAAAATGCGTTCGAAAACATGGAGCAAGCCAACCTCGCATTTCTTCAATTGCAACCGCCGTATATTGTAAAATAACATTCTACGGTCCAATCTGAAAGCATTATTCGTGTTTTCATCTGGAAATTAGTTAATCAGCATATAGCAGTTTAGAAAAACTTTAAAAAATAATTTTTATTTTTTTGAGTAAATTGTAACTAAAATAGTCAAGAAACTTGACCCTTCTGTTTGCATAAGATATAGCAAATAATTTATTACAACTTTTTTTGAAATATATCGATTCTTTTTAATGCGTAGTATTCAGAAAACAGTTGGAGATCAGCGGATGTGCGTAAAACCATATCAAAATGCGTTAGAAAGCATGGAGCAAGCCAACCTCGCATTTCTTCAATTGCAACCGCCGTATATTGTAAAATAACATTCTACGGTCCAATCTGAAAGCATTATTCGTGTTTTCATCTGGAAATTAGTTAATCAGCATATAGCAGTTTAGAAAAAGTTTAAAAAATAATTTTTATTTTTTTGAGTAAATTGTAACTAAAATAGTCAAGAAACTTGACCCTTCTGTTTGCATAAGATATAGCAAATAATTTATTACAACTTTTTTTGAAATATATCGATTCTTTTTAATGCGTAGTACTCAGAAAACAGTTGGAGACAAGCGGATGTGCGTAAAACCATATCAAAATGCGTTAGAAAGCATGGAGCAAGCCAATCTCGCATTTCTTCAATTGCAACCGCCGTATATTGTAAAATAACATTCTACGGTCCAATCTGAAAGCATTATTCGTGTTTTCATCTGGAAATTAGTTAATCAGCATATAGCAGTTTATAAAAAGTTTAAAAAATAATATTTATTTTTTTGAGTAAATTGTAACTAAAATAGTCAAGAAACTTGACCCTTCTGTTTGCATAAGATATAGCAAATAATTTATTACAACTTTTTTTGAAATATATCGATTCTTTTTAATGCGTAGTACTCAGAAAACAGTTGGAGACAAGCGGATGTGCGTAAAACCATATCAAAATGCGTTAGAAAGCATGGAGCAAGCCAACCTCGCATTTCTTCAATTGCAACCGCCGTATATTGTAAGATAACATTCTACGGTCCAATCTGAAAGCATTATTCGTGTTTTCATCTGGAAATTAGTTAATCAGCATATAGCAGTTTAGAAAAAGTTTAAAAAAAATTTTTATTTTTTTGAGTAAATTGTAACTAAAATAGTCAAGAAACTTGACCCTTCTGTTTGCATAAGATATAGCAAATAATTTATTACAACTTTTTTTGAAATATATCGATTCTTTTTAATGCGTAGTACTCAGAAAACAGTTGGAGACAAGCGGATGTGCGTAAAACCATATCAAAATGCGTTAGAAAGCATGGAGCAAGCCAACCTCGCATTTCTTCAATTGCAACCGCCGTATATTGTAAAATAACATTCTACGGTCCAATCTGAAAGCATTATTCGTGTTTTCATCTGGAAATTAGTTAGTCAGCATATAGCAGTTTAGAAAATGTTTAAAAAATAATTTTTATTTTTTTGAGTAAATTGTAACTAAAATAGTCAAGAAACTTGACCCTTCTGTTTGCATAAGATATAGCAAATAATTTATTACAACTTTTTTTGAAATATATCGATTCTTTTTAATGCCTAGTACTCAGAAAACAGTTGGAGACAAGCGGATGTGCGTAAAACCATATCAAAATGCGTTAGAAAGCATGGAGCAAGCCAACCTCGCATTTCTTCAATTGCAACCGCCGTATATTGTAAAATAACATTCTACGGTCCAATCTGAAAGCATTATTCGTGTTTTCAACTGGAAATTAGTTAATCAGCATATAGCAGTTTAGAAAAAGTTTAAAAAATAATATTTATTTTTTTGAGTAAATTGTAACTAAAATAGTCTAGAAACTTGACCCTTCTGTTTGCATAAGATATAGCAAATAATTTATTACAACTTTTTTTGAAATATATCGATTCTTTTTAATGCGTAGTACTCAGAAAACAGTTGGAGACAAGCGGATGTGCATAAAACCATATCAAAATGCGTTAGAAAGCATGGAGCAAGCCAACCTCGCATTTCTTCAATTGCAACCGCCGTATATTGTAAAATAACATTCTACGGTCCAATCTGAAAGCATTATTCATGTTTTCATCTGGAAATTAGTTAATCAGCATATAGCAGTTTATAAAAAGTTTAAAAAATAATATTTATTTTTTTGAGTAAATTGTAACTAAAATAGTCAAGAAACTTGACCCTTCTGTTTGCATAAGATATAGCAAATAATTTATTACAACTTTTTTTGAAATATATCGATTCCTCTTAATGCGTAGTACTCAGAAAACAGTTGGAGACAAGCGGATGTGCGTAAAACCATATCAAAATGCGTTAGAAAGCATGGAGCAAGCCAACCTCGCATTTATTTAATTGCAACCGCCGTATATTGTAAAATAACATTCTACGGTCCAATCTGAAAGCATTATTCGTGTTTTCATCTGGAAATTAGTTAATCAGCATATAGCAGTTTATAAAAAGTTTAAAAAATAATATTTATTTTTTTGAGTAAATTGTAACTAAAATAGTCAAGAAACTTGACCCTTCTGTTTGCATAAGATATAGCAAATAATTTATTACAACTTTTTTTGAAATATATCGATTCTTTTTAATGCGTAGTACTCAGAAAACAGTTGGAGACAAGCGGATGTGCCTAAAACCATATCAAAATGTGTTAGAAAGCATGGAGCAAGCCAACCTCGCATTTCTTCAATTGCAACCGCCGTATATTGTAAAATAACATTCTACGGTCCAATCTGAAAGCATTATTCGTGTTTTCATCTGGAAATTAGTTAATCAGCATATAGCAGTTTAGAAAAAGTTTAAAAAATAATTTTTATTTTTTTGAGTAAATTGTAACTAAAATAGTCAAGAAACTTGACCCTTCTGTTTGCATAAGATATAGCAAATAATTTATTACATTTTTTTTTGAAATATATCGATTCTTTTTAATGCGTAGTACTCAGAAAACAGTTGGAGACAAGTTGATGTGCGTAAAACCATATCAAAATGCGTTAGAAAGCATGGAGCAAGCCAATCTCGCATTTCTTCAATTGCAACCGCCGTATATTGTAAAATAACATTCTACGGTCCAATCTGAAAGCATTATTCGTGTTTTCATCTGGAAATTAGTTAATCAGCATATAGCAGTTTATAAAAAGTTTAAAAAATAATATTTATTTTTTTGAGTAAATTGTAACTAAAATAGTCAAGAAACTTGACCCTTCTGTTTGCATAAGATATAGCAAATAATTTATTACAACTTTTTTTGAAATATATCGATTCTTTTTAATGCGTAGTACTCAGAAAACAGTTGGAGACAAGCGGATGTGCGTAAAACCATATCAAAATGCGTTAGAAAGCATGGAGCAAGCCAACCTCGCATTTCTTCAATTGCAACCGCCGTATATTGTAAAATAACATTCTACGGTCCAATCTGAAAGCATTATTCGTGTTTTCATCTGGAAATTAGTTAATCAGCATATAGCAGTTTAGAAAAAGTTTAAAAAATAATTTTTATTTTTTTGAGTAAATTGTAACTAAAATAGTCAAGAAACTTGACCCTTCTGTTTGCATAAGATATAGCAAATAATTTATTACAACTTTTTTTGAAATATATCGATTCTTTTTAATGCGTAGTACTCAGAAAACAGTTGGAGACAAGCGGATGTGCGTAAAACCATATCAAAACGCGTTAGAAAGCATGGAGCAAGCCAACCTCGCATTTCTTCAATTGCAACCGCCGTATATTGTAAAATAACATTCTGCGGTCCAATCTGAAAGCATTATTCGTGTTTTCTTCTGGAAATTAGTTAATCAGCATATAGCAGTTTATAAAAAGTTTAAAAAATAATATTTATTTTTTTGAGTAAATTGTAACTAAAATAGTCAAGAAACTTGACCCTATTGTTTGCATAAGATATAGCAAATAATTTATTACAACTTTTTTTGAAATATATCGATTCTTTTTAATGCGTAGTACTCAGAAGACAGTTGGAGACAAGCGGATGTGCGTAAAACCATATCAAAATGCGTTAGAAAGCATGGAGCAACCCAAGCTCGCATTTCCTCAATTGAAACCGCCGTATATTGTAAAATAACAATCTACGGTCCAATCTGAAAGCATTATTCGTGTTTTCATCTGGAAAATAGTTAATCAGCATATAGCAGTTTATAAAAAGTTTAAAAAATAATATTAATTTTTTTGAGTAAATTGTAACTAAAATAGTCAAGAAACTTGACCCTTCTGTTTGCATAAGATATAGCAAATAATTTATTACAACTTTTTTTGAAATATATCGATTCTTTTTAATGCGTAGTACTCAGAAAACAGTTGGAGACAAGCGGATGTGCGTAAAACCATATCAAAATGCGTTAGAAAGCATGGAGCAAGCCAACCTCGCATTTCTTCAATTGCAACCGCCGTATATTGTAAAATAACATTCTACGGTCCAATCTGAAAGCATTATTCGTGTTTTCTTCTGGAAATTAGTTAATCAGCATATAGCAGTTTATAAAAAGTTTAAAAAATAATATTTATTTTTTTGAGTAAATTGTAACTAAAATAGTCAAGAAACTTGACCCTTCTGTTTGCATAAGATATAGCAAATAATTTATTACAACTTTTTTTGAAATATATCGATTCTTTTTAATGCGTAGTACTCAGAAAACAGTTGGAGACAAGCGGATGTGCGTAAAACCATATCAAAATGCGTTAGAAAGCATGGAGCAAACCAACCTTGCATTTCTTCAATTGCAACCGCCGTATATTGTAAAATAACATTCTACGGTCCAATCTGAAAGCATTATTCGTGTTTTCTTCTGGAAATTAGTTAATCAGCATATAGCAGTTTATAAAAAGTTTAAAAAATAATATTTATTTTTTTGAGTAAATTGTAACTAAAATAGTCAAGAAACTTGACCCTTCTGTTTGCATAAGATATAGCAAATAATTTATTACAACTTTTTTTGAAATATATCGATTCTTTTTAATGCGTAGTACTCAGAAAACAGTTGGAGACAAGCGGATGTGCGTAAAACCATATCAAAATGCGTTAGAAAGCATGGAGCAAGCCAATCTCGCATTTCTTCAATTGCAACCGCCGTATATTGTAAAATAACATTCTACGGTCCAATCTGAAAGCATTGTTCGTGTTTTCATCTGGAAATTAGTTAATCAGCATATAGCAGTTTATAAAAAGTTTAAAAAATAATATTTATTTTTTTGAGTAAATTGTAACTAAAATAGTCAAGAAACTTGACGCTTCTGTTTGCATAAGATATAGCAAATAATTTATTACAACTTTTTTTGAAATATATCGATTCTTTTTAATGCGTTGTACTCAGAAAACAGTTGGAGACAAGCGGATGTGCGTAAAACCATATCAAAATGCGTTAGAAAGCATGGAGCAAGCCAACCTCGCATTTCTTCAATTGCAACCGCCGTATATTGTAAAATAACATTCCACGGTCCAATCTGAAAGCATTATTTGTGTTTTCATCTGGAAATTAGTTAAACAGCATATAGCAGTTTATAAAAAGTTTAAAAAATAATATTTATTTTTTTGAGTAAATTGTAACTAAAATAGTCAAGAAACTTGACCCTTCTGTTTGCATAAGATATAGCAAATAATTTATTACAACTTTTTTTGAAATATATCGATTCTTTTTAATGCGTAGTACTCAGAAAACAGTTGGAGACAAGCGGATGTGCGTAAAACCATATCAAAATGCGTTAGAAAGCATGGAGCAAGCCAACCTCGCATTTCTTCAATTGCAACCGCCGTATATTGTAAAATAACATTCTACGGTCCAATCTGAAAGCATTATTCGTGTTTTCATCTGGAAATTAGTTAATCAGCATATAGCAGTTTAGAAAAAGTTTAAAAAATAATTTTTATTTTTTTGAGTAAATTGTAACTAAAATAGTCAAGAAACTTGACCCTTCTGTTTGCATAAGATATAGCAAATAATTTATTACAACTTTTTTTGAAATATATCGATTCTTTTTAATGCGTAGTACTCAGAAAACAGTTGGAGACAAGCGGATGTGCGTAAAACCATATCAAAATGCGTTAGAAAGCATGGAGCAAGCCAACCTCGCATTCCTTCAATTGCAACCGCCGTATATTGTAAAATAACATTCTACGGTCCAATCTGAAAGCATTATTTGTGTTTTCATCTGGAAATTAGTTAATCAGCATATAGCAGTTTAGAAAAAGTTTAAAAAATAATTTTTATTTTTTTGAGTAAATTGTAACTAAAATAGTCAAGAAACTTGACCCTTCTGTTTGCATAAGATATAGCAAATAATTTATTACAACTTTTTGTGAAATATATCGATTCTTTTTAATGCGTAGTACTCAGAAAACAGTTGGAGACAAGCGGATGTGCGTAAAACCATATCAAAATGCGTTAGAAAGCATGGAGCAAGCCAACCTCGCATTTCTTCAATTGCAACCGCCGTATATTATAAAATAACATTCTACGGTCCAATCTGAAAGCATTATTCGTGTTTTCATCTGGAAATTAGTTAATCAGCATATAGCAGTTTAGAAAAAGTTTAAAAAATAATTTTTATTTTTTTGAGTAAATTGTAACTAAAATAGTCAAGAAACTTGACCCTTCTGTTTGCATAAGATATAGCAAATAATTTATTACAACTTTTTTTGAAATATATCGATTCTTTTTAATGCGTAGTACTCAGAAAACAGTTGGAGACAAGCGGATGTACGTAAAACCATATCAAAATGCGTTAGAAAGCATGGAGCAAACCAACCTCGCATTTCTTCAATTGCAACCGCCGTATATTGTAAACTAACATTCTACGGTCCAATCTGAAAGCATTATTCGTGTTTTCATCTGGAAATTAGTTAATCAGCATATAGCAGTTTAGAAAAAATTTAAAAAATAATTTTTATTTTTTTGAGTAAATTGTAACTAAAATAGTCAAGAAACTTGACCCTTCTGTTTGCATAAGATATAGCAAATAATTTATTACAACTTTTTTTGAAATATATCGATTCTTTTTAATGCGTAGTACTCAGAAAACAGTTGGAGACAAGCGGATGTGCGTAAAACCATATCAAAATGCGTTAGAAAGCATGGAGGAAGCCAAGCTCGCATTTCTTCAATTGCAACCGCCGTATATTGTAAGATAACATTCTACGGTCCAATCTGAAAGCATTATTCGTGTTTTCATCTGGAAATTAGTTAATCAGCATATAGCAGTTTATAAAAAGTTTAAAAAATAATTTTTATTTTTTTGAGTAAATTGTAACTAAAATAGTCAAGAAACTTGACCCTTCTGTTTGCATAAGATATAGCAAATAATTTATTACAACTTTTTTTGAAATATATCGATTCTTTTCAATGCGTAGTACTCAGAAAACAGTTGGAGACAAGCGGATGTGCGTAAAACCATATCAAAACGCGTTAGAAAGCATGGAGCAAGCCAACCTCGCAATTTCTTCAATTGCAACCGCCGTATATTGTAAAATAACATTCTACGGTCCAATCTGAAAGCAATATTCGTGTTTTCATCTAGAAATTAGTTAATCAGCATATAGCAGTTTAGAAAAAGTTTAAAAAATAATTTTTATTTTTTTGAGTAAATTGTAACTAAAATAGTCAAGAAACTTGACCCTTCTGTTTGCATAAGATATAGCAAATAATTTATTACAACTTTTTTTGAAATATATCGATTCTTTTTAATGCGTAGTACTCAGAAAACAGTTGGAAACAAGCGGATGTGCGTAAAACCATATCAAAATGCGTTAGAAAGCATGGAGCAAGCCAACCTCGCATTTCTTCAATTGCAACCGCCGTATATTGTAAAATAACATTCTACGGTCCAATCTGAAAGCATTATTCGTGTTTTCATCTGGAAATTAGTTAATCAGCATATAGCAGTTTAGAAAAAGTTTAAAAAATAATTTTTATTTTTTTGAGTAAATTGTAACTAAAATAGTCAAGAAACTTGACCCTTCTGTTTGCATAAGATATAGCAAATAATTTATTACAACTTTTTTTGAAATATATCGATTCTTTTTAATGCGTAGTAATCAGAAAACAGTTGGAGACAAGCGGATGTGCGTAAAACCATATCAAAATGCGTTAGAAAGCATGGAGCAAGCCAACCTCGCATTTCTTCAATTGCAACCGCCGTATATTGTAAAATAACATTCTACGGTCCAATCTGAAAGCATTATTCGTGTTTTTTGATCTGGAAATTAGTTAATCAGCATATAGCAGTTTAGAAAAAGTTTAAAAAATAATTTTTATTTTTTTGAGTAAATTGTAACTAAAATAGTCAAGAAACTTGACCCTTCTGTTTGCATAAGATATAGCAAATAATTTATTACAACTTTTTTTGAAATATATCGATTCTTTTTAATGCGTAGTACTCAGAAAACAGTTGGAGACAAGCGGATGTGCGTAAAACCATATCAAAATGCGTTAGAAAGCATGGAGCAAGCCAACCTCGCATTTCTTCAATTGCAACCGCCGTATATTGTAAAATAACATTCTACGGTCCAATCTGAAAGCATTATTCGTGTTTTTATCTGGAAATTAGTTAATCAGCATATAGCAGTTTAGAAAAAGTTTAAAAAATAATATTTATTTTTTTGAGTAAATTGTAACTAAAATAGTCAAGAAACTTGACCCTTCTGTTTGCATAAGATATAGCAAATAATTTATTACAACTTTTTTTGAAATATATCGATTCTTTTTAATGCGTAGTACTCAGAAAACAGTTGGAGACAAGCGGATGTGCGTAAAACCATATCAAAATGCGTTAGAAAGCATGGAGCAAGCCAACCTCGCATTTCTTCAATTGCAACCGCCGTATATTGTAAAATAACATTCTACGGTCCAATCTGAAAGCATTATTCGTGTTTTCATCTGGAAATTAGTTAATCAGCATATAGCAGTTTAGAAAAAGTTTAAAAAATAATTTTTATTTTTTTGAGTAAATTGTAACTAAAATAGTCAAGAAACTTGACCCTTCTGTTTGCATAAGATATAGCAAATAATTTATTACAACTTTTTTTGAAATATATCGATTCTTTTTAATGCGTAGTACTCAGAAAACAGTTGGAGACAAGCGGATGTGCGTAAAACCATATCAAAATGCGTTAGAAAGCATGGAGCAAGCCAACCTCGCATTTCTTCAATTGCAACCGCCGTATATTGTAAAATAACATTCTACGGTCCAATCTGAAAGCATTATTCGTGTTTTCATCTGGAAATTAGTTAATCAGCATATAGCAGTTTAGAAAAAGTTTAAAAAATAATTTTTATTTTTTTGAGTAAATTGTAACTAAAATAGTCAAGAAACTTGACCCTTCTGTTTGCATAAGATATAGCAAATAATTTATTACAACTTTTTTTGAAATATATCGATTCTTTTTAATGCCTAGTACTCAGAAAACAGTTGGAGACAAGCGGATGTGCGTAAAACCATATCAAAATGCGTTAGAAAGCATGGAGCAAGCCAACCTCGCATTTCTTCAATTGCAACCGCCGTATATTGTAAAATAACATTCTACGGTCCAATCTGAAAGCATTATTCGTGTTTTCATCTGGAAATTAGTTAATCAGCATATAGCAGTTTAGAAAAAGTTTAAAAAATAATTTTTATTTTTTTGAGTAAATTGTAACTAAAATAGTCAAGAAACTTGACCCTTCTGTTTGCATAAGATATAGCAAATAATTTATTACAACTTTTTTTGAAATATATCGATTCTTTTTAATGCGTAGTACTCAGAAAACAGTTGGAGACAAGCGGATGTGCGTAAAACCATATCAAAATGCGTTAGAAAGCATGGAGCAAGCCAACCTCGCATTTCTTCAATTGCAACCGCCGTATATTGTAAAATAACATTCTACGGTCCAATCTGAAAGCATTATTCGTGTTTTCATCTGGAAATTAGTTAATCAGCATATAGCAGTTTATAAAAAGTTTAAAAAATAATTTTTATTTTTTTGAGTAAATTGTAACTAAAATAGTCAAGAAACTTGACCCTTCTGTTTGCATAAGATATAGCAAATAATTTATTACAACTTTTTTTGAAATATATCGATTCTTTTCAATGCGTAGTACTCAGAAAACAGTTGGAGACAAGCGGATGTGCGTAAAACCATATCAAAATGCGTTAGAAAGCATGGAGCAAGCCAACCTCGCATTTCTTCAATTGCAACCGCCGTATATTGTAAAATAACATTCTACGGTCCAATCTGAAAGCATTATTCGTGTTTTCATCTGGAAATTAGTTAATCAGCATATAGCAGTTTAGAAAAAGTTTAAAAAATAATTTTTATTTTTTTGAGTAAATTGTAACTAAAATAGTCAAGAAACTTGACCCTTCTGTTTGCATAAGATATAGCAAATAATTTATTACAACTTTTTTTGAAATATATCGATTTTTTTTAATGCGTAGTACTCAGAAAACAGTTGGAGACAAGCGGATGTGCGTAAAACCATATCAAAATGCGTTAGAAAGCATGGAGCAAGCCAACCTCGCATTTCTTCAATTGCAACCGCCGTATATTGTAAGATAACATTCTATGGTCCAATCTGAAAGCATTATTCGTGTTTTCATCTGGAAATTAGTTAATCAGCATATAGCAGTTTAGAAAAAGTTTAAAAAATAATTTTTATTTTTTTGAGTAAATTGTAACTAAAATAATCAAGAAACTTGACCCTTCTGTTTGCATAAGATATAGCAAATAATTTATTAAAACTTTTTTTGAAATATATCGATTCTTTTTAATGCGTAGTACTCAGAAAACAGTTGGAGACAAGCGGATGTGCGTAAAACCATATCAAAATGCGTTAGAAAGCATGGAGCAAGCCAACCTCGCATTTCTTCAATTGCAACCGCCGTATATTGTAAAATAACATTCTACGGTCCAATCTGAAAGCATTATTCGTGTTTTTTGATCTGGAAATTAGTTAATCAGCATATAGCAGTTTAGAAAAAGTTTAAAAATTTTTATTTTTTTGAGTAAATTGTAACTAAAATAGTCAAGAAACTTGACCCTTCTGTTTGCATAAGATATAGCAAATAATTTATTACAACTTTTTTTGAAATATATCGATTCTTTTTAATGCGTAGTACTCAGAAAACAGTTGGAGACAAGCGGATGTGCGTAAAACCATATCAAAATGCGTTAGAAAGCATGGAGCAAGCCAACCTCGCATTTCTTCAATTGCTACCGCCGTATATTGTAAGATAACATTCTACGGTCCAATCTGAAAGCATTATTCGTGTTTTCATCTGGAAATTAGTTAATCAGCATATAGCAGTTTAGAAAAAGTTTAAAAAATAATTTTTATTTTTTTGAGTAAATTGTAACTAAAATAGTCAAGAAACTTGACCCTTCTGTTTGCATAAGATATAGCAAATAATTTATTACAACTTTTTTTGAAATATATCGATTCTTTTTAATGCGTAGTACTCAGAAAACAGTTGGAGACAAGCGGATGTGCGTAAAACCATATCAAAATGCGTTAGAAAGCATGGAGCAAGCCAACCTCGCATTTCTTCAATTGCAACCGCCGTATATTGTAAAATAACATTCTACGGTCCAATCTGAAAGCATTATTCGTGTTTTCATCTGGAAATTAGTTAATCAGCATATAGCAGTTTAGAAAAAGTTTAAAAAATAATTTTTATTTTTTTGAGTAAATTGTAACTAAAATAGTCAAGAAACTTGACCCTTCTGTTTGCATAAGATATAGCAAATAATTTATTACAACTTTTTTTGAAATATATCGATTCTTTTTAATGCGTAGTACTCAGAAAACAGTTGGAGACAAGCGGATGTGCGTTAAACCATATCAAAATGCGTTAGAAAGCATGGAGCAAGCCAACCTCGCATTTCATCAATTGCAACCGCCGTATATTGTAAAATAACATTCTACGGTCCAATCTGAAAGCATTATTCGTGTTTTCATCTGGAAATTAGTTAATCAGCATATAGCAGTTTAGAAAAAGTTTAAAAAATAATTTTTATTTTTTTGAGTAAATTGTAACTAAAATAGTCAAGAAACTTGACCCTTCTGTTTGCATAAGATATAGCAAATAATTTATTACAACTTTTTTTGAAATATATCGATTCTTTTTAATGCGTAGTACTCAGAAAACAGTTGGAGACAAGCGGATGTACGTAAAACCATATCAAAATGCGTTAGAAAGCATGGAGCAAGCCAACCTCGCATTTCTTCAATTGCAACCGCCGTATATTGTAAGATAACATTCTACGGTCCAATCTGAAAGCATTATTCGTGTTTTCATCTGGAAATTAGTTAATCAGCATATAGCAGTTTAGAAAAAGTTTAAAAAATAATTTTTATTTTTTTGAGTAAATTGTAACTAAAATAGTCAAGAAACTTGACCCTTCTGTTTGCATAAGATATAGCAAATAATTTATTACAACTTTTTTTGAAATATATCGATTCTTTTTAATGCGTAGTACTCAGAAAACAGTTGGAGACAAGCGGATGTGCGTAAAACCATATCAAAATGCGTTAGAAAACATGGAGCAAGCCAACCTCGCATTTCTTCAATTGCAACCGCCGTATATTGTAAAATAACATTCTACGGTCCAATCTGAAAGCATTATTCGTGTTTTCATCTGGAAATTAGTTAATCAGCATATAGCAGTTTAGAAAAAGTTTAAAAAATAATTTTTATTTTTTTGAGTAAATTGTAACTAAAATAGTCAAGAAACTTGACCCTTCTGTTTGCATAAGATATAGCAAATAATTTATTACAACTTTTTTTGAAATATATCGATTCTTTTTAATGCGTAGTACGCAGAAAACAGTTGGAGACAAGCGGATGTGCGTAAAACCATATCAAAATGCGTTAGAAAGCATGGAGCAAGCCAACCTCGCATTTCTTGAATTGCAACCGCCGTATATTGTAAAATAACATTCTACGGTGCAATCTGAAAGCATTATTCGTGTTTTCATCTGGAAATTAGTTAATCAGCATATAGCAGTTTATAAAAAGTTTAAAAAATAATATTTATTTTTTTGAGTAAATTGTAACTAAAATAGTCAAGAAACTTGACCCTTCTGTTTGCATAAGATATAGCAAATAATTTATTACAACTTTTTTTGAAATATATCGATTCTTTTTAATGCGTAGTACTCAGAAAACAGTTGGAGACAAGCGGATGTGCGTAAAACCATATCAAAATGCGTTAGAAAGCATGGAGCAAGCCAAGCACGCATTTCTTCAATTGCAACCGCCGTATATTGTAAAATAACATTCTACGGTCCAATCTGAAAGCATTATTCGTGTTTTCATCTGGAAATTAGTTAATCAGCATATAGCAGTTTATAAAAAGTTTAAAAAATAATATTTATTTTTTTGAGTAAATTGTAACTAAAATAGTCAAGAAACTTGACCCTTCTGTTTGCATAAGATATAGCAAATAATTTATTACAACTTTTTTTGAAATATATCGATTCTTTTTAATGCGTAGTACTCAGAAAACAGTTGGAGACAAGCGGATGTGCGTAAAACCATATCAAAATGCGTTAGAAAGCATGGAGCAAGCCAACCTCGCATTTCTTCAATTGCAACCGCCGTATATTGTAAAATAACATTCTACGGTCCAATCTGAAAGCATTATTCGTGTTTTCATCTGGAAATTAGTTAATCAGCATATAGCAGTTTAGAAAAAGTTTAAAAAATAATTTTTATTTTTTTGAGTAAATTGTAACTAAAATAGTCAAGAAACTTGACCCTTCTGTTTGCATAAGATATAGCAAATAATTTATTACAACTTTTTTTGAAATATATCGATTCTTTTTAATGCGTAGTACTCAGAAAACAGTTGGAGACAAGCGGATGTGCGTAAAACCATATCAAAATGCGTTAGAAAGCATGGAGCAAGCCAACCTCGCATTTCTTCAATTGCAACCGCCGTATATTGTAAAATAACATTCTACGGTCCAATCTGAAAGCATTATTCGTGTTTTCATCTGGAAATTAGTTAATCAGCATATAGCAGTTTAGAAAAAGTTTAAAAAATAATTTTTATTTTTTTGAGTAAATTGTAACTAAAATAGTCAAGAAACTTGACCCTTCTGTTTGCATAAGATATAGCAAATAATTTATTACAACTTTTTTTGAAATATATCGATTCTTTTTAATGCGTAGTACTCAGAAAACAGTTGGAGACAAGCGGATGTGCGTAAAACCATATCAAAATGCGTTAGAAAGCATGGAGCAAGCCAACCTCGCATTTCTTCAATTGCAACCGCCGTATATTGTAAAATAACATTCTACGGTCCAATCTGAAAGCATTATTCGTGTTTTCATCTGGAAATTAGTTAATCAGCATATAGCAGTTTAGAAAAAGTTTAAAAAATAATTTTTATTTTTTTGAGTAAATTGTAACCAAAATAGTCAAGAAACTTGACCCTTCTGTTTGCATAAGATATAGCAAATAATTTATTACAACTTTTTTTGAAATATATCGATTCTTTTTAATGCGTAGTACTCAGAAAACAGTTGGAGACAAGCGGATGTGCGTAAATCCATATCAAAATGCGTTAGAAAGCATGGAGCAAGCCAACCTCGCATTTCTTCAATTGCAACCGCCGTATATTGTAAAATAACATTCTACGGTCCAATCTGAAAGCATTATTCGTGTTTTCATCTGGAAATTAGTTAATCAGCATATAGCAGTTTAGAAAAAGTTTAAAAAATAATTTTTATTTTTTTGAGTAAATTGTAACTAAAATAGTCAAGAAACTTGACCCTTCTGTTTGCATAAGATATAGCAAATAATTTATTACAACTTTTTTTGAAATATATCGATTCTTTTTAATGCGTAGAACTCAGAAAACAGTTGCAGACAAGCGGATGTGCGTAAAACCATATCAAAATGCGTTAGAAAGCATGGAGCAAGCCAACCTCGCATTTCTTCAATTGCAACCGCCGTATATTGTAAAATAACATTCTACGGTCCAATCTGAAAGCATTATTCGTGTTTTCATCTGGAAATTAGTTAATCAGCATATAGCAGTTTAGAAAAAGTTTAAAAAATAATATTTATTTTTTTGAGTAAATTGTAACTAAAATAGTCAAGAAACTTGACCCTTCTGTTTGCATATGATATAGCAAATAATTTATTACAACTTTTTTTGAAATATATCGATTCTTTTTAATGCATAGTACTCAGAAAACAGTTGGAGACAAGCGGATGTGCGTAAAACCATATCAAAATGCGTTAGAAAGCATGGAGCAAGCCAACCTCGCATTTCTTCAATTGCAACCGCCGTATATTGTAAAATAACATTCTACGGTCCAATCTGAAAGCATTATTCGTGTTTTCATCTGGAAATTAGTTAATCAGCATATAGCAGTTTAGAAAAAGTTTAAAAAATAATTTTTATTTTTTTGAGTAAATTGTAACTAAAATAGTCAAGAAACTGGACCCTTCTATTTGCATAAGATATAGCAAATAATTTATTACAAGTTTTTTTGAAATATATCGATTCTTTTTAATGCGTAGTACGATTCTTTTTAATGCGTAGTACTCAGAAAACAGTTGGAGACAAGCGGATGTGCGTAAAACCATATCAAAATGCGTTAGAAAGCATGGAGCAAGCCAACCTCGCATTTCTTCAATTGCAACCGCCGTATATTGTAAAATAACATTCTACGGTCCAATCTGAAAGCATTATTCGTGTTTTCATCTGGAAATTAGTTAATCAGCATATAGCAGTTTAGAAAAAGTTTAAAAAATAATATTTATTTTTTTTGAGTAAATTGTAACTAAAATAGTCAAGAAACTTGACCCTTCTGTTTGCATAAGATATAGCAAATAATTTATTACAACATTTTTTGAAATATATCGAATCTTTTTAATGCGTAGTACTCAGAAAACAGTTGGAGACAAGCGGATGTGCGTAAAACCATATCAAAATGCGTTAGAAAGCATGGAGCAAGCCAACCTCGCATTTCTTCAATTGCAACCGCCGTATATTGTAAAATAACATTCTATGGTCCAATCTGAAAGCATTATTCGTGTTTTCATCTGGAAATTAGTTAATCAGCATATAGCAGTTTAGAAAAAGTTTAAAAAATAATTTTTATTTTTTTGAGTAAATTGTAACTAAAATAGTCAAGAAACTTGACCCTTCTGTTTGCATAAGATATAGCAAATAATTTATTACAACTTTTTTTGAAATATATCGATTCTTTTTAATGCGTAGTACTCAGAAAACAGTTGGAGACAAGCGGATGTGCGTAAAACCATATCAAAATGCGTTAGAAAGCATGGAGCAAGCCAACCTCGCATTTCTTCAATTGCAACCGCCGTATATTGTAAAATAACATTCTACGGTCCAATCTGAAAGCATTATTCGTGTTTTCATCTGGAAATTAGTTAATCAGCATATAGCAGTTTAGAAAAAGTTTAAAAAATAATATTTATTTTTTTGAGTAAATTGTAACTAAAATAGTCAAGAAACTTGACCCTTCTGTTTGCATAAGATATAGCAAATAATTTATTACAACTTTTTTTGAAATATATCGATTCTTCTTAATGCGTAGTACTCAGAAAACAGTTGGAGACAAGCGGATGTGCGTAAAACCATATCAAAATGCGTTAGAAAGCATGGAGCAAGCCAACCTCGCATTTCTTCAATTGCAACCGCCGTATATTGTAAAATAACATTCTACGGTCCAATCTGAAAGCATTATTCGTGTTTTCATCTGGAAATTAGTTAATCAGCATATAGCAGTTTAGAAAAAGTTTAAAAAATAATTTTTATTTTTTTGAGTAAATTGTAACTAAAATAGTCAAGAAACTTGACCCTTCTGTTTGCATAAGATATAGCAAATAATTTATTACAACTTTTTTTGAAATATATCGATTCTTTTTAATGCGTAGTACTCAGAAAACAGTTGGAGACAAGCGGATGTGCGTTAAACCATATCAAAATGCGTTAGAAAGCATGGAGCAAGCCAACCTCGCATTTCATCAATTGCAACCGCCGTATATTGTAAGATAACATTCTACGGTCCAATCTGAAAGCATTATTCGTGTTTTCATCTGGAAATTAGTTAATCAGCATATAGCAGTTTAGAAAAAGTTTAAAAAATAATTTTTATTTTTTTGAGTAAATTGTAACTAAAATAGTCAAGAAACTTGACCCTTCTGTTTGCATAAGATATAGCAAATAATTTATTACAACTTTTTTTGAAATATATCGATTCTTTTTAATGTGTAGTACTCAGAAAACAGTTGGAGACAAGCGGATGTGCGTAAAACCATATCAAAATGCGTTAGAAAGCATGGAGCAAGCCAACCTCGCATTTCTTCAATTGCAACCGCCGTATATTGTAAAATAACATTCTACGGTCCAATCTGAAAGCATTATTCGTGTTTTCATCTGGAAATTAGTTAATCAGCATATAGCAGTTTAGAAAAAGTTTAAAAAATAATTTTTATTTTTTTGAGTAAATTGTAACTAAAATAGTCAAGAAACTTGACCCTTCTGTTTGCATAAGATATAGCAAATAATTTATTACAACTTTTTTTGAAATATATCGATTCTTTTTAATGCGTAGTACTCAGAAAACAGTTGGAGACAAGCGGATGTGCGTAAAACCATATCAAAATGCGTTAGAAAGCATGGAGCAAGCCAACCTCGCATTTCTTCAATTGCAACCGCCGTATATTGTAAAATAACATTCTACGGTCCAATCTGAAAGCATTATTCGTGTTTTCATCTGGAAATTAGTTAATCAGCATATAGCAGTTTAGAAAAAGTTTAAAAAATAATTTTTATTTTTTTGAGTAAATTGTAACTAAAATAGTCAAGAAACTTGACCCTTCTGTTTGCATAAGATATAGCAAATAATTTATTACAACTTTTTTTGAAATATATCGATTCTTTTTAATGCGTAGTACTCAGAAAACAGTTGGAGACAAGCGGATGTGCGTAAAACCATATCAAAATGCGTTAGAAAGCATGGAGCAAGCCAACCTCGCATTTCTTCAATTGCAACCGCCGTATATTGTAAAATAACATTCTACGGTCCAATCTGAAAGCATTATTCGTGTTTTCATCTGGAAATTAGTTAATCAGCATATAGCAGTTTATAAAAAGTTTAAAAAATAATATTTATTTTTTTGAGTAAATTGTAACTAAAATAGTCAAGAAACTTGACCCTTCTGTTTGCATAAGATATAGCAAATAATTTATTACAACTTTTTTTGAAATATATCGATTCTTTTTAATGCGTAGTACTCAGAAAACAGTTGGAGAGAAGCGGATGTGCGTAAAACCATATCAAAATGCGTTAGAAAGCATGGAGCAAGCCAACCTCGCATTTCTTCAATTGCAACCGCCGTATATTGTAAAATAACATTCTACGGTCCAATCTGAAAGCATTATTCGTGTTTTCATCTGGAAATTAGTTAATCAGCATATAGCAGTTTAGAAAAAGTTTAAAAAATAATTTTTATTTTTTTGAGTAAATTGTAACTAAAATAGTCAAGAAACTTGACCCTTCTGTTTGCATAAGATATAGCAAATAATTTATTACAACTTTTTTTGAAATATATCGATTCTTTTTAATGCGTAGTACTCAGAAAACAGTTGGAGACAAGCGGATGTGCGTAAAACCATATCAAAATGCGTTAGAAAGCATGGAGCAAGCCAACCTCGCATTTCTTCAATTGCAACCGCCGTATATTGTAAAATAACATTCTACGGTCCAATCTGAAAGCATTATTCGTGTTTTCATCTGGAAATTAGTTAATCAGCATATAGCAGTTTAGAAAAAGTTTAAAAAATAAAAATTATTTTTTTGAGTAAATTGTAACTAAAATAGTCAAGAAACTTGACCCTTCTGTTTGCATATGATATAGCAAATAATTTATTACAACTTTTTTTGAAATATATCGATTCTTTTTAATGCATAGTACTCAGAAAACAGTTGGAGACAAGCGGATGTGCGTAAAACCATATCAAAATGCGTTAGAAAGCATGGAGCAAGCCAACCTCGCATTTCTTCAATTGCAACCGCCGTATATTGTAAAATAACATTCTACGGTCCAATCTGAAAGCATTATTCGTGTTTTCATCTGGAAATTAGTTAATCAGCATATAGCAGTTTAGAAAAAGTTTAAAAAATAATTTTTATTTTTTTGAGTAAATTGTAACTAAAATAGTCAAGAAACTGGACCCTTCTATTTGCATAAGATATAGCAAATAATTTATTACAAGTTTTTTTGAAATATATCGATTCTTTTTAATGCGTAGTACTCAGAAAACAGTTGGAGACAAGCGGATGTGCGTAAAACCATATCAAAATGCGTTAGAAAGCATGGAGCAAGCCAACCTCGCATTTCTTCAATTGCAACCGCCGTATATTGTAAAATAACATTCTACGGTCCAATCTGAAAGCATTATTCGTGTTTTCATCTGGAAATTAGTTAATCAGCATATAGCAGTTTAGAAAAAGTTTAAAAAATAATATTTATTTTTTTGAGTAAATTGTAACTAAAATAGTCAAGAAACTTGACCCTTCTGTTTGCATAAGATATAGCAAATAATTTATTACAACATTTTTTGAAATATATCGAATCTTTTTAATGCGTAGTACTCAGAAAACAGTTGGAGACAAGCGGATGTGCGTAAAACCATATCAAAATGCGTTAGAAAGCATGGAGCAAGCCAACCTCGCATTTCTTCAATTGCAACCGCCGTATATTGTAAAATAACATTCTATGGTCCAATCTGAAAGCATTATTCGTGTTTTCATCTGGAAATTAGTTAATCAGCATATAGCAGTTTAGAAAAAGTTTAAAAAATAATTTTTATTTTTTTGAGTAAATTGTAACTAAAATAGTCAAGAAACTTGACCCTTCTGTTTGCATAAGATATAGCAAATAATTTATTACAACTTTTTTTGAAATATATCGATTCTTTTTAATGCGTAGTACTCAGAAAACAGTTGGAGACAAGCGGATGTGCGTAAAACCATATCAAAATGCGTTAGAAAGCATGGAGCAAGCCAACCTCGCATTTCTTCAATTGCAACCGCCGTATATTGTAAAATAACATTCTACGGTCCAATCTGAAAGCATTATTCGTGTTTTCATCTGGAAATTAGTTAATCAGCATATAGCAGTTTAGAAAAAGTTTAAAAAATAATATTTATTTTTTTGAGTAAATTGTAACTAAAATAGTCAAGAAACTTGACCCTTCTGTTTGCATAAGATATAGCAAATAATTTATTACAACTTTTTTTGAAATATATCGATTCTTCTTAATGCGTAGTACTCAGAAAACAGTTGGAGACAAGCGGATGTGCGTAAAACCATATCAAAATGCGTTAGAAAGCATGGAGCAAGCCAACCTCGCATTTCTTCAATTGCAACCGCCGTATATTGTAAAATAACATTCTACGGTCCAATCTGAAAGCATTATTCGTGTTTTCATCTGGAAATTAGTTAATCAGCATATAGCAGTTTAGAAAAAGTTTAAAAAATAATTTTTATTTTTTTGAGTAAATTGTAACTAAAATAGTCAAGAAACTTGACCCTTCTGTTTGCATAAGATATAGCAAATAATTTATTACAACTTTTTTTGAAATATATCGATTCTTTTTAATGCGTAGTACTCAGAAAACAGTTGGAGACAAGCGGATGTGCGTTAAACCATATCAAAATGCGTTAGAAAGCATGGAGCAAGCCAACCTCGCATTTCATCAATTGCAACCGCCGTATATTGTAAGATAACATTCTACGGTCCAATCTGAAAGCATTATTCGTGTTTTCATCTGGAAATTAGTTAATCAGCATATAGCAGTTTAGAAAAAGTTTAAAAAATAATTTTTATTTTTTTGAGTAAATTGTAACTAAAATAGTCAAGAAACTTGACCCTTCTGTTTGCATAAGATATAGCAAATAATTTATTACAACTTTTTTTGAAATATATCGATTCTTTTTAATGTGTAGTACTCAGAAAACAGTTGGAGACAAGCGGATGTGCGTAAAACCATATCAAAATGCGTTAGAAAGCATGGAGCAAGCCAAGCTCGCATTTCTTCAATTGCAACCGCCGTATATTGTAAGATAACATTCTACGGTCCAATCTGAAAGCATTATTCGTGTTTTCATCTGGAAATTAGTTAATCAGCATATAGCAGTTTAGAAAAAGTTTAAAAAATAATTTTTATTTTTTTGAGTAAATTGTAACTAAAATAGTCAAGAAACTTGACCCTTCTGTTTGCATAAGATATAGCAAATAATTTATTACAACTTTTTTTGAAATATATCGATTCTTTTTAATGCGTAGTACTCAGAAAACAGTTGGAGACAAGCGGATGTGCGTAAAACCATATCAAAATGCGTTAGAAAGCATGGAGCAAGCCAACCTCGCATTTCTTCAATTGCAACCGCCGTATATTGTAAAATAACATTCTACGGTCCAATCTGAAAGCATTATTCGTGTTTTCATCTGGAAATTAGTTAATCAGCATATAGCAGTTTAGAAAAAGTTTAAAAAATAATTTTTATTTTTTTGAGTAAATTGTAACTAAAATAGTCAAGAAACTTGACCCTTCTGTTTGCATAAGATATAGCAAATAATTTATTACAACTTTTTTTGAAATATATCGATTCTTTTTAATGCGTAGTACTCAGAAAACAGTTGGAGACAAGCGGATGTGCGTAAAACCATATCAAAATGCGTTAGAAAGCATGGAGCAAGCCAACCTCGCATTTCTTCAATTGCAACCGCCGTATATTGTAAAATAACATTCTACGGTCCAATCTGAAAGCATTATTCGTGTTTTCATCTGGATATTAGTTAATCAGCATATAGCAGTTTAGAAAAAGTTTAAAAAATAATTTTTATTTTTTTGAGTAAATTGTAACTAAAATAGTCAAGAAACTTGACCCTTCTGTTTGCATAAGATATAGCAAATAATTTATTACAACTTTTTTTGAAATATATCGATTCTTTTTAATGCGTAGTACTCAGAAAACAGTTGGAGACAAGCGGATGTGCGTAAAACCATATCAAAATGCGTTAGAAAGCATGGAGCAAGCCAACCTCGCATTTCTTCAATTGCAACCGCCGTATATTGTAAAATAACATTCTACGGTCCAATCTGAAAGCATTATTCGTGTTTTCATCTGGAAATTAGTTAATCAGCATATAGCAGTTTATAAAAAGTTTAAAAAATAATATTTATTTTTTTGAGTAAATTGTAACTAAAATAGTCAAGAAACTTGACCCTTCTGTTTGCATAAGATATAGCAAATAATTTATTACAACTTTTTTTGAAATATATCGATTCTTTTTAATGCGTAGTACTCAGAAAACAGTTGGAGAGAAGCGGATGTGCGTAAAACCATATCAAAATGCGTTAGAAAGCATGGAGCAAGCCAACCTCGCATTTCTTCAATTGCAACCGCCGTATATTGTAAAATAACATTCTACGGTCCAATCTGAAAGCATTATTCGTGTTTTCATCTGGAAATTAGTTAATCAGCATATAGCAGTTTAGAAAAAGTTTAAAAAATAATTTTTATTTTTTTGAGTAAATTGTAACTAAAATAGTCAAGAAACTTGACCCTTCTGTTTGCATAAGATATAGCAAATAATTTATTACAACTTTTTTTGAAATATATCGATTCTTTTTAATGCGTAGTACTCAGAAAACAGTTGGAGACAAGCGGATGTGCGTAAAACCATATCAAAATGCGTTAGAAAGCATGGAGCAAGCCAACCTCGCATTTCTTCAATTGCAACCGCCGTATATTGTAAAATAACATTCTACGGTCCAATCTGAAAGCATTATTCGTGTTTTCATCTGGAAATTAGTTAATCAGCATATAGCAGTTTAGAAAAAGTTTAAAAAATAATTTTTATTTTTTTGAGTAAATTGTAACTAAAATAGTCAAGAAACTTGACCCTTCTGTTTGCATAAGATATAGCAAATAATTTATTACAACTTTTTTTGAAATATATCGATTCTTTTTAATGCGTAGTACGCAGAAAACAGTTGTAGACAAGCGGATGTGCGTAAAACCATATCAAAATGCGTTAGAAAGCATGGAGCAAGCCAACCTCGCATTTCTTGAATTGCAACCGCCGTATATTGTAAAATAACATTCTACGGTGCAATCTGAAAGCATTATTCGTGTTTTCATCTGGAAATTAGTTAATCAGCATATAGCAGTTTATAAAAAGTTTAAAAAATAATATTTATTTTTTTGAGTAAATTGTAACTAAAATAGTCAAGAAACTTGACCCTTCTGTTTGCATAAGATATAGCAAATAATTTATTACAACTTTTTTTGAAATATATCGATTCGTTTTAATGCGTAGTACTCAGAAAACAGTTGGAGACAAGCGGATGTGCGTAAAACCATATCAAAATGCGTTAGAAAGCATGGAGCAAGCCAAGCACGCATTTCTTCAATTGCAACCGCCGTATATTGTAAGATAACATTCTACGGTCCAATCTGAAAGCATTATTCGTGTTTTCATCTGGAAATTAGTTAATCAGCATCTAGCAGTTTAGAAAAAGTTTAAAAAATAATTTTTATTTTTTTGAGTAAATTGTAACTAAAATAGTCAAGAAACTTGACCCTTCTGTTTGCATAAGATATAGCAAATAATTTATTACAACTTTTTTTGAAATATATCGATTCTTTTTAATGCGTAGTACTCAGAAAACAGTTGGAGACAAGCGGATGTGCGTAAAACCATATCAAAATGCGTTAGAAAGCATGGAGCAAGCCAACCTCGCATTTCTTCAATTGCAACCGCCGTATATTGTAAAATAACATTCTACGGTCCAATCTGAAAGCATTATTCGTGTTTTCATCTGGAAATTAGTTAATCAGCATATAGCAGTTTATAAAAAGTTTAAAAAATAATATTTATTTTTTTGAGTAAATTGTAACTAAAATAGTCAAGAAACTTGACCCTTCTGTTTGCATAAGATATAGCAAATAATTTATTACAACTTTTTTTGAAATATATCGATTCTTTTTAATGCGTAGTACTCAGAAAACAGTTGGAGACAAGCGGATGTGCGTAAAACCATATCAAAATGCGTTAGAAAGCATGGAGCAAGCCAACCTCGCATTTCTTCAATTGCAACCGCCGTATATTGTAAAATAACATTCTACGGTCCAATCTGAAAGCATTATTCGTGTTTTCATCTGGAAATTAGTTAATCAGCATATAGCAGTTTATAAAAAGTTTAAAAAATAATATTTATTTTTTTGAGTAAATTGTAACTAAAATAGTCAAGAAACTTGACCCTTCTGTTTGCATAAGATATAGCAAATAATTTATTACAACTTTTTTTGAAATATATCGATTCTTTTTAATGCGTAGTACTCAGAAAACAGTTGGAGACAAGCGGATGTGCGTAAAACCATATCAAAATGCGTTAGAAAGCATGGAGCAAACCAACCTCGCATTTCTTCAATTGCAACCGCCGTATATTGTAAAATAACATTCTACGGTCCAATCTGAAGGCATTATTCGTGTTTTCATCTGGAAATTAGTTAATCAGCATATAGCAGTTTAGAAAAAGTTTAAAAAATAAGTTTTCTTTTTTGAGTAAATTGTAACTAAAATAGTCAAGAAACTTGACCCTTCTGTTTGCATAAGATATAGCAAATAATTTATTACAACTTTTTTTGAAATATATCGATTCTTTTTAATGCGTAGTACTCAGAAAACAGTTGGAGACAAGCGGATGTGCGTAAAACCATATCAAAATGCGTTAGAAAGCATGGAGCAAGCCAACCTCGCATTTCTTCAATTGCAACCGCCGTATATTGTAAAATAACATTCTACGGTCCAATCTGAAAGCATTATTCGTGTTTTCATCTGGAAATTAGTTAATCAGCATATAGCAGTTTAGAAAAAGTTTAAAAAATAATTTTTATTTTTTTGAGTAAATTGTAACTAAAATAGTCAAGAAACTTGACCCTTCTGTTTGCATAAGATATAGCAAATAATTTATTACAACTTTTTTTGAAATATATCGATTCTTTTTAATGCGTAGTACTCAGAAAACAGTTGGAGACAAGCGGATGTGCGTAAAACCATATCAAAATGCGTTAGAAAGCATGGAGCAAACCAACCTCGCATTTCTTCAATTGCAACCGCCGTATATTGTAAAATAACATTCTACGGTCCAATCTGAAGGCATTATTCGTGTTTTCATCTGGAAATTAGTTAATCAGCATATAGCAGTTTAGAAAAAGTTTAAAAAATAATTTTTATTTTTTTGAGTAAATTGTAACTAAAATAGTCAAGAAACTTGACCCTTCTGTTTGCATAAGATATAGCAAATAATTTATTACAACTTTTTTTGAAATATATCGATTCTTTTTAATGCGTAGTACTCAGAAAACAGTTGGAGACAAGCGGATGTGCGTAAAACCATATCAAAATGCGTTAGAAAGCATGGAGCAAGCCAACCTCGCATTTCTTCAATTGCAACCGCCGTATATTGTAAAATAACATTCTACGGTCCAATCTGAAAGCATTATTCGTGTTTTCATCTGGAAATTAGTTAATCAGCATATAGCAGTTTAGAAAAAGTTTAAAAAATAATTTTTCTTTTTTGAGTAAATTGTAACTAAAATAGTCAAGAAACTTGACCCTTCTGTTTGCATAAGATATAGCAAATAATTTATTACAACTTTTTTTGAAATATATCGATTCTTTTTAATGCGTAGTACTCAGAAAACAGTTGGAGACAAGCGGATGTGCGTAAAACCATATCAAAATGCGTTAGAAAGCATGGAGCAAGCCAACCTCGCATTTCTTCAATTGCAACCGCCGTATATTGTAAAATAACATTCTACGGTCCAATCTGAAAGCATTATTCGTGTTTTCATCTGGAAATTAGTTAATCAGCATATAGCAGTTTAGAAAAAGTTTAAAAAATAATTTTTATTTTTTTGAGTAAATTGTAACTAAAATAGTCAAGAAACTTGACCCTTCTGTTTGCATAAGATATAGCAAATAATTTATTACAACTTTTTTTGAAATATATCGATTCTTTTTAATGCCTAGTACTCAGAAAACAGTTGGAGACAAGCGGATGTGCGTAAAACCATATAAAAATGCGTTAGAAAGCATGGAGCAAGCCAACCTCGCATTTATTCAATTGCAACCGCCGTATATTGTAAAATAACATTCTACGGTCCAATCTGAAAGCATTATTCGTGTTTTCATCTGGAAATTAGTTAATCAGCATATAGCAGTTTAGAAAAATTGTAACTAAAATAGTCAAGATACTTGACCCTTCTGTTTGCATAAGATATAGCAAATAATTTATTACAACTTTTTTTGAAATATATCGATTCTTTTTAATGCGTAGTACTCAGAAAACAGTTGGAGACAAGCGGATGTGCGTAAAACCATATCAAAATGCGTTAGAAAGCATGGAGCAAGCCAACCTCGCATTTCTTCAATTGCAACCGCCGTATATTGTAAAATAACATTCTACGGTCCAATCTGAAAGCATTATTCGTGTTTTCATCTGGAAATTAGTTAATCAGCATATAGCAGTTTAGAAAAAGTTTAAAAAATAATTTTTATTTTTTTGAGTAAATTGTAACTAAAATAGTCAAGAAACTTGACCCTTCTGTTTGCATAAGATATAGCAAATAATTTATTACAACTTTTTTTGAAATATATCGATTCTTTTTAATGCGTAGTACTCAGAAAACAGTTGGAGACAAGCGGATGTGCGTAAAACCATATCAAAATGCGTTAGAAAGCATGGAGCAAACCAACCTCGCATTTCTTCAATTGCAACCGCCGTATATTGTAAAATAACATTCTACGGTCCAATCTGAAGGCATTATTCGTGTTTTCATCTGGAAATTAGTTAATCAGCATATAGCAGTTTAGAAAAAGTTTAAAAAATAATTTTTATTTTTTTGAGTAAATTGTAACTAAAATAGTCAAGAAACTTGACCCTTCTGTTTGCATAAGATATAGCAAATAATTTATTACAACTTTTTTTGAAATATATCGATTCTTTTTAATGCGTAGTACTCAGAAAACAGTTGGAGACAAGCGGATGTGCGTAAAACCATATCAAAATGCGTTAGAAAGCATGGAGCAAGCCAACCTCGCATTTCTTCAATTGCAACCGCCGTATATTGTAAAATAACATTCTACGGTCCAATCTGAAAGCATTATTCGTGTTTTCATCTGGAAATTAGTTAATCAGCATATAGCAGTTTAGAAAAAGTTTAAAAAATAATTTTTATTTTTTGAGTAAATTGTAACTAAAATAGTCAAGAAACTTGACCCTTCTGTTTGCATAAGATATAGCAAATAATTTATTACAACTTTTTTTGATATATATCGATTCTTTTTAATGCGTAGTACTCAGAAAACAGTTGGAGACAAGCGGATGTGCGTAAAACCATTTCAAAATGCGTTAGAAAGCATGGAGCAAGCCAATCTCGCATTTCTTCAATTGCAACCGCCGTATATTGTAAAATAACATTCTACGGTCCAATCTGAAAGCATTATTCGTGTTTTCATCTGGAAATTAGTTAATCAGCATATAGCAGTTTAGAAAAAGTTTAAAAAATAATTTTCATTTTTTTGAGTAAATTGTAACTAAAATAGTCAAGAAACTTGACCCTTCTGTTTGCATAAGATATAGCAAATAATTTATTACAACTTTTTTTGAAATATATCGATTCTTTTTAATGCCTAGTACTCAGAAAACAGTTGGAGACAAGCGGATGTGCGTAAAACCATATAAAAATGCGTTAGAAAGCATGGAGCAAGCCAACCTCGCATTTATTCAATTGCAACCGCCGTATATTGTAAAATAACATTCTACGGTCCAATCTGAAAGCATTATTCGTGTTTTCATCTGGAAATTAGTTAATCAGCATATAGCAGTTTAGAAAAATTGTAACTAAAATAGTCAAGATACTTGACCCTTCTGTTTGCATAAGATATAGCAAATAATTTATTACAACTTTTTTTGAAATATATCGATTCTTTTTAATGCGTAGTACTCAGAAAACAGTTGGAGACAAGCGGATGTGCGTAAAACCATATCAAAATGCGTTAGAAAGCATGGAGCAAGCCAACCTCTCATTTCTTCAATTGCAACCGCCGTATATTGTAAAATAACATTCTACGGTACAATCTGAAAGCATTATTCGTGTTTTCATCTGGAAATTAGTTAATCAGCATATAGCAGTTTAGAAAAAGTTTAAAAAATAATTTTTATTTTTTTGAGTAAATTGTAACTAAAATAGTCAAGAAACTTGACCCTTCTGTTTGCATAAGATATAGCAAATAATTTATTACAACTTTTTTTGAAATATATCGATTCTTTTTAATGCGTAGTACTCAGAAAACAGTTGGAGACAAGCGGATGTGCGTAAAACCATATCAAAATGCGTTAGAAAGCATGGAGCAAGCCAACCTCGCATTTCTTCAATTGCAACCGCCGTATATTGTAAAATAACATTCTACGGTCCAATCTGAAAGCATTATTCGTGTTTTCATCTAGAAATTAGTTAATCAGCATATAGCAGTTTAGAAAAAGTTTAAAAAATAATTTTTATTTTTTTGAGTAAATTGTAACTAAAATAGTCAAGAAACTTGACCCTTCTGTTTGCATAAGATATAGCAAATAATTTATTACAACTTTTTTTGAAATATATCGATTCTTTTTAATGCGTAGTACTCAGAAAACAGTTGGAGACAAGCGGATGTGCGTAAAACCACATCAAAATGCGTTAGAAAGCATGGAGCAAGCCAACCTCGCATTTCTTCAATTGCAACCGCCGTATATTGTAAAATAACATTCTACGGTCCAATCTGAAAGCATTATTCGTGTTTTCATCTGGAAATTAGTTAATCAGCATATAGCAGTTTAGAAAAAGTTTAAAAAATAATTTTTATTTTTTTGAGTAAATTGTAACTAAAATAGTCAAGAAACTTGACCCTTCTGTTTGCATAAGATATAGCAAATAATTTATTACAACTTTTTTTGAAATATATCGATTCTTTTTAATGCGTAGTACTCAGAAAACAGTTGGAGACAAGCGGATGTGCGTAAAACCATATCAAAATGCGTTAGAAAGCATGGAGCAAGCCAACCTCGCATTTCTTCAATTGCAACCGCCGTATATTGTAAAATAACATTCTACGGTCCAATCTGAAAGCATTATTCGTGTTTTCATCTGGAAATTAGTTAATCAGCATATAGCAGTTTAGAAAAAGTTTAAAAAATAATTTTTATTTTTTTGAGTAAATTGTAACTAAAATAGTCAAGAAACTTGACCCTTCTGTTTGCATAAGATATAGCAAATAATTTATTACAACTTTTTTTGAAATATATCGATTCTTTTTAATGCGTAGTACTCAGAAAACAGTTGGAGACAAGCGGATGTGCGTAAAACCATATCAAAATGCGTTAGAAAGCATGGAGCAAGCCAACCTCGCATTTCTTCAATTGCAACCGCCGTATATTGTAAAATAACATTCTACGGTCCAATCTGAAAGCATTATTCGTGTTTTCATCTAGAAATTAGTTAATCAGCATATAGCAGTTTAGAAAAAGTTTAAAAAATAATTTTTATTTTTTTGAGTAAATTGTAACTAAAATAGTCAAGAAACTTGACCCTTCTGTTTGCATAAGATATAGCAAATAATTTATTACAACTTTTTTTGAAATATATCGATTCTTTTTAATGCGTAGTACTCAGAAAACAGTTGGAGACAAGCGGATGTGCGTAAAACCACATCAAAATGCGTTAGAAAGCATGGAGCAAGCCAACCTCGCATTTCTTCAATTGCAACCGCCGTATATTGTAAAATAACATTCTACGGTCCAATCTGAAGGCATTATTCGTGTTTTCATCTGGAAATTAGTTAATCAGCATATAGCAGTTTAGAAAAAGTTTAAAAAATAATTTTTATTTTTTTGAGTAAATTGTAACTAAAATAGTAAAGAAACTTGACCCTTCTGTTTGCATAAGATATAGCAAATAATTTATTACAACTTTTTTTGAAATATATCGATTCTTTTTAATGCGTAGTACTCAGAAAACAGTTGGAGACCAACGGATGTGCGTAAAACCATATCAAAATGCGTTAGAAAGCATGGAGCAAGCCAACCTCGCATTTCTTCAATTGCAACCGCCGTATATTGTAAGATAACATTCTATGGTCCAATCTGAAAGCATTATTCGTGTTTTCATCTGGAAATTAGTTAATCAGCATATAGCAGTTTAGAAAAAGTTTAAAAAATAATTTTTATTTTTTTGAGTAAATTGTAACTAAAATAGTCAAGAAACTTGACCCTTCTGTTTGCATAAGATATAGCAAATAATTTATTACAACTTTTTTTGAAATATATCGATTCTTCTTAATGCGTAGTACTCAGAAAACAGTTGGAGACAAGCGGATGTGCGTAAAACCATATCAAAATGCGTTAGAAAGCATGGAGCAAGCCAACCTCGCATTTATTTAATTGCAACCGCCGTATATTGTAAAATAACATTCTACGGTCCAATCTGAAAGCATAATTCGTGTTTTCATCTGGAAATTAGTTAATCAGCATATAGCAGTTTATAAAAAGTTTAAAAAATAATATTTATTTTTTTGAGTAAATTGTAACTAAAATAGTCAAGAAACTTGACCCTTCTGTTTGCATAAGATATAGCAAATAATTTATTACAACTTTTTTTGAAATATATCGATTCTTTTTAATGCGTAGTACTCAGAAAACAGTTGGAGACAAGCGGATGTGCGTAAAACCATATCAAAATGCGTTAGAAAGCATGGAGCAAGCCAACCTCGCATTTCTTCAATTGCAACCGCCGTATATTGTAAAATAACATTCTACGGTCCAATCTGAAAGCATTATTCGTGTTTTCATCTGGAAATTAGTTAATCAGCATATAGCAGTTTAGAAAAAGTTTAAAAAATAATTTTTATTTTTTTGAGTAAATTGTAACTAAAATAGTCAAGAAACTTGACCCTTCTGTTTGCATAAGATATAGCAAATAATTTATTACAACTTTTTTTGAAATATATCGATATTTTTTAATGCGTAGTACTCAGAAAACAGTTGGAGACAAGCGGATGTGCGTAAAACCATATCAAAATGCGTTAGAAAGCATGGAGCAAGCCAACCTCGCATTTCTTCAATTGCAACCGCCGTATATTGTAAAATAACATTCTACGGTCCAATCTGAAAGCATTATTCGTGTTTTCATCTGGAAATTAGTTAATCAGCATATAGCAGTTTAGAAAAAGTTTAAAAAATAATTTTTATTTTTTTGAGTAAATTGTAACTAAAATAGTCAAGAAACTTGACCCTTCTGTTTGCATAAGATATAGCAAATAATTTATTACAACTTTTTTTGAAATATATCGATTCTTTTTAATGCGTAGTACTCAGAAAACAGTTGGAGACAAGCGGATGTGCGTAAAACCATATCAAAATGCGTTAGAAAGCATGGAGCAAGCCAACCTCGCATTTCTTCAATTGCAACCGCCGTATATTGTAAAATAACATTCTACGGTCCAATCTGAAAGCATTATTCGTGTTTTCATCTGGAAATTAGTTAATCAGCATATAGCAGTTTAGAAAAAGTTTAAAAAATAATTTTTATTTTTTTGAGTAAATTGTAACTAAAATAGTCAAGAAACTTGACCCTTCTGTTTGCATAAGATATAGCAAATAATTTATTACAACTTTTTTTGAAATATATCGATTCTTTTTAATGCGTAGTACTCAGAAAACAGTTGGAGACAAGCGGATGTGCGTAAAACCATATCAAAATGCGTTAGAAAGCATGGAGCAAACCAACCTCGCATTTCTTCAATTGCAACCGCCGTATATTGCAAAATAACATTCTACGGTCCAATCTGAAAGCATTATTCGTGTTTTTATCTGGAAATTAGTTAATCAGCATATAGCAGTTTAGAAAAAATTTAAAAAATAATTTTTATTTTTTTGAGTAAATTGTAACTAAAATAGTCAAGAAACTTGACCCTTCTGTTTGCATAAGATATAGCAAATAATTTATTACAACTTTTTTTGAAATATATCGATTCTTTTTAATGCGTAGTACTCAGAAAACAGTTGGAGACAAGCGGATGTGCGTAAAACCATATCAAAATGCGTTAGAAAGCATGGAGCAAGCCAAGCTCGCATTTCTTCAATTGCAACCGCCGTATATTGTAAGATAACATTCTACGGTCCAATCTGAAAGCATTATTCGTGTTTTCATCTGGAAATTAGTTAATCAGCATATAGCAGTTTATAAAAAGTTTAAAAAATAATTTTTATTTTTTTGAGTAAATTGTAACTAAAATAGTCAAGAAACTTGACCCTTCTGTTTGCATAAGATATAGCAAATAATTTATTACAACTTTTTTTGAAATATATCGATTCTTTTTAATGCGTAGTACTCAGAAAACAGTTGGAGACAAGCGGATGTGCGTAAAACCATATCAAAATGCGTTAGAAAGCATGGAGCAAGCCAACCTCGCATTTCTTCAATTGCAACCGCCGTATATTGTAAAATAACATTCTACGGTCCAATCTGAAAGCATTATTCGTGTTTTCATCTGGAAATTAGTTAATCAGCATATAGCAGTTTAGAAAAAGTTTAAAAAATAATTTTTATTTTTTTGAGTAAATTGTAACTAAAATAGTCAAGAAACTTGACCCTTCTGTTTGCATAAGATATAGCAAATAATTTATTACAACTTTTTTTGAAATATATCGATTCTTTTTAATGCGTAGTACTCAGAAAACAGTTGGAGACAAGCGGATGTGCGTAAAACCATATCAAAATGCGTTAGAAAGCATGGAGCAAACCAACCTCGAATTTCTTCAATTGCAACCGCCGTATATTGCAAAATAACATTCTACGGTCCAATCTGAAAGCATTATTCGTGTTTTCATCTGGAAATTAGTTAATCAGCATATAGCAGTTTAGAAAAAATTTAAAAAATAATTTTTATTTTTTTGAGTAAATTGTAACTAAAATAGTCAAGAAACTTGACCCTTCTGTTTGCATAAGATATAGCAAATAATTTATTACAACTTTTTTTGAAATATATCGATTCTTTTTAATGCGTAGTACTCAGAAAACAGTTGGAGACAAGCGGATGTGCGTAAAACCATATCAAAATGCGTTAGAAAGCATGGAGCAAGCCAAGCTCGCATTTCTTCAATTGCAACCGCCGTATATTGTAAGATAACATTCTACGGTCCAATCTGAAAGCATTATTCGTGTTTTCATCTGGAAATTAGTTAATCAGCATATAGCAGTTTATAAAAAGTTTAAAAAATAATTTTTATTTTTTTGAGTAAATTGTAACTAAAATAGTCAAGAAACTTGACCCTTCTGTTTGCATAAGATATAGCAAATAATTTATTACAACTTTTTTTTTTATATATCGATTCTTTTCAATGCGTAGTACTCAGAAAACAGTTGGAGACAAGCGGATGTGCGTAAAACCATATCAAAATGCGTTAGAAAGCATGGAGCAAGCCAACCTCGCATTTCTTCAATTGCAACCGCCGTATATTGTAAAATAACATTCTACGGTCCAATCTGAAGGCATTATTCGTGTTTTCATCTGGAAATTAGTTAATCAGCATATAGCAGTTTAGAAAAAGTTTAAAAAATAATTTTTATTTTTTTGAGTAAATTTTAACTAAAATAGTCAAGAAACTTGACCCTTCTGTTTGCATAAGATATAGCAAATAATTTATTACAACTTTTTTTGAAATATATCGATTCTTTTTAATGCGTAGTACTCTGAAAACAGTTGGAGACCAGCGGATGTGCGTAAAACCATATCAAAATGCGTTAGAAAGCATGGAGCAAGCCAACCTCGCATTTCTTCAATTGCAACCGCCGTATATTGTAAGATAACATTCTAAGGTCCAATCTGAAAGCATTATTCGTGTTTTCATCTGGAAATTAGTTAATCAGCATATAGCAGTTTAGAAAAAGTTTAAAAAATAATTTTTATTTTTTTGAGTAAATTGTAACTAAAATAGTCAAGAAACTTGACCCTTCTGTTTGCATAAGATATAGCAAATAATTTATTACAACTTTTTTTGAAATATATCGATTCTTTTTAATGCGTAGTACTCAGAAAACAGTTGGAGACAAGCGGATGTGCGTAAAACCATATCAAAATGCGTTAGAAAGCATGGAGCAAGCCAACCTCGCATTTCTTCAATTGCAACCGCCGTATATTGTAAAATAACATTCTACGGTCCAATCTGAAAGCATTATTCGTGTTTTCATCTGGAAATTAGTTAATCAGCATATAGCAGTTTAGAAAAAGTTTAAAAAATAATATTTATTTTTTTGAGTAAATTGTAACTAAAATAGTCAAGAAACTTGACCCTTCTGTTTGCATAAGATATAGCAAATAATTTATTACAACTTTTTTTGAAATATATCGATTCTTTTTAATGCGTAGTACTCAGAAAACAGTTGGAGACAAGCGGATGTGCGTAAAACCATATCAAAATGCGTTAGAAAGCATGGAGCAAGCCAACCTCGCATTTCTTCAATTGCAACCGCCGTATATTGTAAAATAACATTCTACGGTCCAATCTGAAAGCATTATTCGTGTTTTCATCTGGAAATTAGTTAATCAGCATATAGCAGTTTATAAAAAGTTTAAAAAATAATATTTATTTTTTTGAGTAAATTGTAACTAAAATAGTCAAGAAACTTGACCCTTCTGTTTGCATAAGATATAGCAAATAATTTATTACAACTTTTTTTGAAATATATCGATTCTTTTTAATGCGTAGTACTCAGAAAGCAGTTGGAGACAAGCGGATGTGCGTAAAACCATATCAAAATGCGTTAGAAAGCATGGAGCAAGCCAACCTCGCATTTCTTCAATTGCAACCGCCGTATATTGTAAAATAACATTCTACGGTCTAATCTGAAAGCATTATTCGTGTTTTCATCTGGAAATTAGTTAATCAGCATATAGCAGTTTAGAAAAAGTTTAAAAAATAATTTTTATTTTTTTGAGTAAATTGTAACTAAAATAGTCAAGAAACTTGACCCTTCTGTTTGCATAAGATATAGCAAATAATTTTATACAATTTTTTTTGAAATATATCGATTCTTTTTAATGCGTAGTACTCAGAAAACAGTTGGAGACAAGCGGATGTGCGTAAAACCATATCAAAATGCGTTAGAAAGCATGGAGCAAGCCAACCTCGCATTTCTTCAATTGCAACCGCCGTATATTGTAAAATAACATTCTACGGTCCAATCTGAAAGCATTATTCGTGTTTTCATCTGGAAATTAGTTAATCAGCATATAGCAGTTTAGAAAAAGTTTAAAAAATAATTTTTATTTTTTTGAGTAAATTGTAACTAAAATAGTCAAGAAACTTGACCCTTCTGTTTGCATAAGATATAGCAAATAATTTATTACAACTTTTTTTGAAATATATCGATTCTTTTTAATGCGTAGTACTCAGAAAACAGTTGGAGACAAGCGGATGTGCGTAAAACCATATCAAAATGCGTTAGAAAGCATGGAGCAAGCCAACCTCGCATTTCTTCAATTGCAACCGCCGTATATTGTAAAATAACATTCTACGGTCCAATCTGAAAGCATTATTCGTGTTTTCATCTGGAAATTAGTTAATCAGCATATAGCAGTTTAGAAAAAGTTTAAAAAATAATTTTTATTTTTTTGAGTAAATTGTAACTAAAATAGTCAAGAAACTTGACCCTTCTGTTTGCATCAGATATAGCAAATAATTTATTACAACTTTTTTTGAAATATATCGATTCTTTTTAATGCGTAGTACTCAGAAAACAGTTGGAGACAAGCGGATGTGCGTAAAACCATATCAAAATGCGTTAGAAAGCATGGAGCAAGCCAACCTCGCATTTCTTCAATTGCAACCGCCGTATATTGTAAAATAACATTCTACGGTCCAATCTGAAAGCATTATTCGTGTTTTCATCTGGAAATTAGTTAATCAGCATATAGCAGTTTAGAAAAAGTTTAAAAAATAATTTTTATTTTTTTGAGTAAATTGTAACTAAAATAGTCAAGAAACTTGACCCTTCTGTTTGCATAAGATATAGCAAATAATTTATTACAACTTTTTTTGAAATATATCGATTCTTTTTAATGCGTAGTACTCAGAAAACAGTTGGAGACAAGCGGATGTGCGTAAAACCATATCAAAATGCGTTAGAAAGCATGGAGCAAGCCAACCTCGCATTTCTTCAATTGCAACCGCCGTATATTGTAAGATAACATTCTATGGTCCAATCTGAAAGCATTATTCGTGTTTTCATCTGGAAATTAGTTAATCAGCATATAGCAGTTTAGAAAAAGTTTAAAAAATAATTTTTATTTTTTTGAGTAAATTGTAACTAAAATAGTCAAGAAACTTGACCCTTCTGTTTGCATAAGATATAGCAAATAATTTATTACAACTTTTTTTGAAATATATCGATTCTTTTTAATGCGTAGTACTCAGAAAACAGTTGGAGACAAGCGGATGTGCGTAAAACCATATCAAAATGCGTTAGAAAGCATGGAGCAAGCCAACCTCGCATTTCTTCAATTGCAACCGCCGTATATTGTAAAATAACATTCTACGGTCCAATCTGAAAGCATTATTCGTGTTTTCATCTGGAAATTAGTTCATCAGCATATAGCAGTTTAGAAAAAGTTTAAAAAATAATTTTTATTTTTTTGAGTAAATTGTAACTAAAATAGTCAAGAAACTTGACCCTTCTGTTTGCATAAGATATAGCAAATAATTTATTACAACTTTTTTTGAAATGTATCGATTCTTTTTAATGCGTAGTACTCAGAAAACAGTTGGAGACAAGCGGATGTGCGTAAAACCATATCAAAATGCGTTAGAAAGCATGGAGCAAGCCAACCTCGCATTTCTTCAATTGCAACCGCCGTATATTGTAAAATAACATTCTACGGTCCAATCTGAAAGCATTATTCGTGTTTTCATCTGGAAATTAGTTAATCAGCATATAGCAGTTTAGAAAAAGTTTAAAAAATAATATTTATTTTTTTGAGTAAATTGTAACTAAAATAGTCAAGAAACTTGACCCTTCTGTTTGCATAAGATATAGCAAATACTTTATTACAACTTTTTTTGAAATATATCGATTCTTTTTAATGCGTAGTACTCAGAAAACAGTTGGAGACAAGCGGATGTGCGTAAAACCATATCAAAATGCGTTAGAAAGCATGGAGCAAGCCAAGCTCGCATTTCTTCAATTGCAACCGCCGTATATTGTAAGATAACATTCTATGGTCCAATCTGAAAGCATTATTCGTGTTTTCATCTGGAAATTAGTTAATCAGCATATAGCAGTTTAGAAAAAGTTTAAAAAATAATTTTTATTTTTTTGAGTAAATTGTAACTAAAATAGTCAAGAAACTTGACCCTTCTGTTTGCATAAGATATAGCAAATAATTTATTACAACTTTTTTTGAAATATATCGATTCTTTTTAATGCGTAGTACTCAGAAAACAGTTGGAGACAAGCGGATGTGCGTAAAACCATATCAAAATGCGTTAGAAAGCATGGAGCAAGCCAACCTCGCATTTCTTCAATTGCAACCGCCGTATATTGTAAAATAACATTCTACGGTCCAATCTGAAAGCATTATTCGTGTTTTCATCTGGAAATTAGTTAATCAGCATATAGCAGTTTAGAAAAAGTTTAAAAAATAATTTTTATTTTTTTGAGTAAATTGTAACTAAAATAGTCAAGAAACTTGACCCTTCTGTTTGCATAAGATATAGCAAATAATTTATTACAACTTTTTTTGAAATATATCGATTCTTTTTAATGCGTAGTACTCAGAAAACAGTTGGAGACAAGCGGATGTGCGTAAAACCATATCAAAATGCGTTAGAAAGCATGGAGCAAGCCAACCTCGCATTTCTTCAATTGCAACCGCCGTATATTGTAAAATAACATTCTACGGTCCAATCTGAAAGCATTATTCGTGTTTTCATCTGGAAATTAGTTAATCAGCATATAGCAGTTTAGAAAAAGTTTAAAAAATAATTTTTATTTTTTTGAGTAAATTGTAACTAAAATAGTCAAGAAACTTGACCCTTCTGTTTGCATAAGATATAGCAAATAATTTATTACAACTTTTTTTGAAATATATCGATTCTTTTTAATGCGTAGTACTCAGAAAACAGTTGGAGACAAGCGGATGTGCGTAAAACCATATCAAAATGCGTTAGAAAGCATGGAGCAAGCCAACCTAGCATTTCTTCAATTGCAACCGCCGTATATTGTAAAATAACATTCTACGGTACAATCTGAAAGCATTATTCGTGTTTTCATCTGGAAATTAGTTAATCAGCATATAGCAGTTTATAAAAAGTTTAAAAAATAATATTTATTTTTTTGAGTAAATTGTAACTAAAATAGTCAAGAAACTTGACCCTTCTGTTTGCATAAGATATAGCAAATAATTTATTACAACTTTTTTTGAAATATATCGATTCTTTTTAATGCGTAGTACTCAGAAAACAGTTGGAGACAAGCGGATGTGCGTAAAACCATATCAAAATGCGTTAGAAAGCATGGAGCAAGCCAACCTCGCATTTCTTCAATTGCAACCGCCGTATATTGTAAGATAACATTCTATGGTCCAATCTGAAAGCATTATTCGTGTTTTCATCTGGAAATTAGTTAATCAGCATATAGCAGTTTAGAAAAAGTTTAAAAAATAATTTTTATTTTTTTGAGTAAATTGTAACTAAAATAGTCAAGAAACTTGACCCTTCTGTTTGCATAAGATATAGCAAATAATTTATTACTTTTTTTTTGAAATATATCGATTCTTTTTAATGCGTAGTACTCAGAAAACAGTTGGAGACAAGCGGATGTGCGTAAAACCATATCAAAATGCGTTAGAAAGCATGGAGCAAGCCAACCTCGCATTTCTTCAATTGCAACCGCCGTATATTGTAAAATAACATTCTACGGTCCAATCTGAAAGCATTATTCGTGTTTTCATCTGGAAATTAGTTAATCAGCATATAGCAGTTTATAAAAAGTTTAAAAAATAATTTTTATTTTTTTGAGTAAATTGTAACTAAAATAGTCAAGAAACTTGACCCTTCTGTTTGCATAGGATATAGCAAATAATTTATTACAACTTTTTTTGAAATATATCGATTCTTTTTAATGCGTAGTACTCAGAAAACAGTTGGAGACAAGCGGATGTGCGTAAAACCATTTCAAAATGCGTTAGAAAGCATGGAGCAAGCCAACCTCGCATTTCTTCAATTGCAACCGCCGTATATTGTAAAATAACATTCTACGGTCCAATCTGAAAGCATTATTCGTGTTTTCATCTGGAAATTAGTTAATCAGCATATAGCAGTTTAGAAAAAGTTTAAAAAATAATTTTTATTTTTTTGAGTAAATTGTAACTAAAATAGTCAAGAAACTTGACCCTTCTGTTTGCATAAGCTATAGCACATAATTTATTACAACTTTTTTTGAAATATATCGATTCTTTTTAATGCGTAGTACTCAGAAAACAGTTGGAGACAAGCGGATGTGCGTAAAACCATATCAAAATGCGTTAGAAAGCATGGAGCAAGCCAACCTCGCATTTCTTCAATTGCAACCGCCGTATATTGTAAAATAACATTCTACGGTCCAATCTGAAAGCATTATTCGTGTTTTCATCTGGAAATTAGTTAATCAGCATATAGCAGTTTAGAAAAAGTTTAAAAAATAATTTTTATTTTTTTGAGTAAATTGTAACTAAAATAGTCAAGAAACTTGACCCTTCTGTTTGCATAAGATATAGCAAATACTTTATTACAACTTTTTTTGAAATATATCGATTCTTTTTAATGCGTAGTACTCAGAAAACAGTTGGAGACAAGCGGATGTGCGTAAAACCATATCAAAATGCGTTAGAAAGCATGGAGCAAGCCAACCTCGCATTTCTTCAATTGCATCCGCCGTATATTGTAAAATAACATTCTACGGTCCAATCCGAAAGCATTATTCGTGTTTTCATCTGGAAATTAGTTAATCAGCATATAGCAGTTTAGAAAAAGTTTAAAAAATAATTTTTATTTTTTTGAGTAAATTGTAACTAAAATAGTCAAGAAACTTGACCCTTCTGTTTGCATAAGATATAGCAAATAATTTATTACAACTTTTTTTGAAATATATCGATTCTTTTTAATGCGTAGTACTCAGAAAACAGTTGGAGACAAGCGGATGTGCGTAAAACCATATCAAAATGCGTTAGAAAGCATGGAGCAAGCCAACCTCGCATTTCTTCAATTGCAACCGCCGTATATTGTAAAATAACATTCTACGGTCCAATCTGAAAGCATTATTCGTGTTTTCATCTGGAAATTAGTTAATCAGCATATAGCAGTTTAGAAAAAGTTTAAAAAATAATTTTTATTTTTTTGAGTAAATTGTAACTAAAATAGTCAAGAAACTTGACCCTTCTGTTTGCATAAGATATAGCAAATAATTTATTACAACTTTTTTTGAAATATATCGATTCTTTTCAATGCGTAGTACTCAGAAAACAGTTGGAGACAAGCGGATGTGCGTAAAACCATATCAAAATGCGTTAGAAAGCATGGAGCAGCCAACCTCGCATTTCTTCAATTGCAACCGCCGTATATTGTAAAATAACATTCTACGGTCCAATCTGAAAGCATTATTCGTGTTTTTTGATCTGGAAATTAGTTAATCAGCATATAGCAGTTTAGAAAAAGTTTAAAAAATAATTTTTATTTTTTTGAGTAAATTGTAACTAAAATAGTCAAGAAACTTGACCCTTCTGTTTGCATAAGATATAGCAAATAATTTATTACAACTTTTTTTGAAATATATCGATTCTTTTTAATGCGTAGTACTCAGAAAACAGTTGGAGACAAGCGGATGGGCGTAAAACCATATCAAAATGCGTTAGAAAGCATGGAGCAAGCCAACCTCGCATTTCTTCAATTGCAACCGCCGTATATTGTAAAATAACATTCTACGGTCCAATCTGAAAGCATTATTCGTGTTTTCATCTGGAAATTAGTTAATCAGCATATAGCAGTTTAGAAAAAGTTTAAAAAATAATTTTTATTTTTTTGAGTAAATTGTAACTAAAATAGTCAAGAAACTTGACCCTTCTGTTTGCATAAGATATAGCACATAATTTATTACAACTTTTTTTGAAATATATCGATTCTTTTTAATGCGTAGTACTCAGAAAACAGTTGGAGACAAGCGGATGTGCGTAAAACCATATCAAAATGCGTTAGAAAGCATGGAGCAAGCCAATCTCGCATTTCTTCAATTGCAACCGCCGTATATTGTAAAATAACATTCTACGGTCCAATCTGAAAGCATTATTCGTGTTTTCATCTGGAAATTAGTTAATCAGCATATAGCAGTTTAGAAAAAGTTTAAAAAATAATTTTTATTTTTTTGAGTAAATTGTAACTAAAATAGTCAAGAAACTTGACCCTTCTGTTTGCATAAGATATAGCAAATAATTTATTACAACTTTTTTTGAAATATATCGATTCTTTTTAATGCGTAGTACTCAGAAAACAGTTGGAGACAAGCGGATGTGCGTAAAACCATATCAAAATGCGTTAGAAAGCATGGAGCAAGCCAACCTCGCATTTCTTCAATTGCATCCGCCGTATATTGTAAAATAACATTCTACGGTCCAATCCGAAAGCATTATTCGTGTTTTCATCTGGAAATTAGTTAATCAGCATATAGCAGTTTAGAAAAAGTTTAAAAAATAATTTTTATTTTTTTGAGTAAATTGTAACTAAAATAGTCAAGAAACTTGACCCTTCTGTTTGCATAAGATATAGCAAATAATTTATTACAACTTTTTTTGAAATATATCGATTCTTTTTAATGCGTAGTACTCAGAAAACAGTTGGAGACAAGCGGATGTGCGTAAAACCATATCAAAATGCGTTAGAAAGCATGGAGCAAGCCAACCTCGCATTTCTTCAATTGCAACCGCCGTATATTGTAAAATAACATTCTACGGTCCAATCTGAAAGCATTATTCGTGTTTTCATCTGGAAATTAGTTAATCAGCATATAGCAGTTTAGAAAAAGTTTAAAAAATAATTTTTATTTTTTTGAGTAAATTGTAACTAAAATAGTCAAGAAACTTGACCCTTCTGTTTGCATAAGATATAGCAAATAATTTATTACAACTTTTTTTGAAATATATCGATTCTTTTTAATGCGTAGTACTCAGAAAACAATTGGAGACAAGCGGATGTGCGTAAAACCATATCAAAATGCGTTAGAAAGCATGGAGCAAGCCAACCTCGCATTTCTTCAATTGCAACCGCCGTATATTGTAAAATAACATTCTACGGTCCAATCTGAAAGCATTATTCGTGTTTTCATCTGGAAATTAGTTAATCAGCATATAGCAGTTTATAAAAAGTTTAAAAAATAATTTTTATTTTTTTGAGTAAATTGTAACTAAAATAGTCAAGAAACTTGACCCTTCTGTTTGCATAAGATATAGCAAATAATTTATTACAACTTTTTTTGAAATATATCGATTCTTTTTAATGCGTAGTACTCAGAAAACAGTTGGAGACAAGCGGATGTGCGTAAAACCATATCAAAATGCGTTAGGAAGCATGGAGCAAGCCAACCTCGCATTTCTTCAATTGCAACCGCCGTATATTGTAAAATAACATTCTACCGTCCAATCTGAAAGCATTATTCGTGTTTTCATCTGGAAATTAGTTAATCAGCATATAGCAGTTTAGAAAAAGTTTAAAAAGTAATTTTTATTTTTTTGAGTAAATTGTAACTAAAATAGTCAAGAAACTTGACCTTTCTGTTTGCATAAGATATAGCAAATAATTGATTACAACTTTTTTTGAAATATATCGATTCTTTTTAATGCGTAGTACTCAGAAAACAGTTGGAGACAAGCGGATGTGCGTAAAACCATATCAAAATGCGTTAAAAAGCATGGAGCAAGCCAAGCTCGCATTTCTTCAATTGCAACCGCCGTATATTGTAAGATAACATTCTATGGTCCAATCTGAAAGGATTATTCGTGTTTTCATCTGGAAATTAGTTAATCAGCATATAGCAGTTTAGAAAAAGTTTAAAAAATAATTTTTATTTTTTTGAGTAAATTGTAACTAAAATAGTCAAGAAACTTGACCCTTCTGTTTGCATAAGATATAGCAAATAATTTATTACAACTTTTTTTGAAATATATCGATTCTTTTTAATGCGTAGTACTCAGAAAACAGTTGGAGACAAGCGGATGGGCGTAAAACCATATCAAAATGCGTTAGAAAGCATGGAGCAAGCCAACCTCGCATTTCTTCAATTGCAACCGCCGTATATTGTAAAATAACATTCTACGGTCCAATCTGAAAGCATTATTCGTGTTTTCATCTGGAAATTAGTTAATCAGCATATAGCAGTTTAGAAAAAGTTTAAAAAATAATTTTTATTTTTTTGAGTAAATTGTAACTAAAATAGTCAAGAAACTTGACCCTTCTGTTTGCATAAGATATAGCAAATAATTTATTACAACTTTTTTTGAAATATATCGATTCTTTTTAATGCGTAGTACTCAGAAAACAGTTGGAGACAAGCGGATGTGCGTAAAACCATATCAAAATGCGTTAGAAAGCATGGAGCAAGCCAACCTCGCATTTCTTCAATTGCAACCGCCGTATATTGTAAAATAACATTCTACGGTCCAATCTGAAAGCATTATTCGTGTTTTCATCTGGAAATTAGTTAATCAGCATATAGCAGTTTAGAAAAAGTTTAAAAAATAATTTTTATTTTTTTGAGTAAATTGTAACTAAAATAGTCAAGAAACTTGACCCTTCTGTTTGCATAAGATATAGCAAATAATTTATTACAACTTTTTTTGAAATATATCGATTCTTTTTAATGCGTAGTACTCAGAAAACAGTTGGAGACAAGCGGATGTGCGTAAAACCATATCAAAATGCGTTAGAAAGCATGGAGCAAGCCAACCTCGCATTTCTTCAATTGCAACCGCCGTATATTGTAAAATAACATTCTACGGTCCAATCTGAAAGCATTATTCGTGTTTTCATCTGGAAATTAGTTAATCAGCATATAGCAGTTTAGAAAAAGTTTAAAAAATAATTTTTATTTTTTTGAGTAAATTGTAACTAAAATAGTCAAGAAACTTGACCCTTCTGTTTGCATAAGATATAGCAAATAATTTATTACAACTTTTTTTGAAATATATCGATTCTTTTTAATGCGTAGTACTCAGAAAACAGTTGGAGACAAGCGGATGTGCGTAAAACCATATCAAAATGCGTTAGAAAGCATGGAGCAAGCCAACCTCGCATTTCTTCAATTGCAACCGCCGTATATTGTAAAATAACATTCTACGGTCCAATCTGAAAGCATTATTCGTGTTTTCATCTGGAAATTAGTTAGTCAGCATATAGCAGTTTAGAAAAAGTTTAAAAAATATATTTTATTTTTTTGAGTAAACTGTAACTAAAATAGTCAAGAAACTTGACCCTTCTGTTTGCATAAGATATAGCAAATAATTTATTACAACTTTTTTTGAAATATATCGATTCTTTTTAATGCGTAGTACTCAGAAAACAGTTGGAGACAAGCGGATGTGCGTAAAACCATATCAAAATGCGTTAGAAAGCATGGAGCAAGCCAAGCTCGCATTTCTTCAATTGCAACCGCCGTATATTGTAAGATAACATTCTATGGTCCAATCTGAAAGCATTATTCGTGTTTTCATCTGGAAATTAGTTAATCAGCATATAGCAGTTTAGAAAAAGTTTAAAAAATAATTTTTATTTTTTTGAGTAAATTGTAACTAAAATAGTCAAGAAACTTGACCCTTCTGTTTGCATAAGATATAGCAAATAATTTATTACAACTTTTTTTGAAATATATCGATTCTTTTTAATGCGTAGTACTCAGAAAACAGTTGGAGACAAGCGGATGGGCGTAAAACCATATCAAAATGCGTTAGAAAGCATGGAGCAAGCCAACCTCGCATTTCTTCAATTGCAACCGCCGTATATTGTAAAATAACATTCTACGGTCCAATCTGAAAGCATTATTCGTGTTTTCATCTGGAAATTAGTTAATCAGCATATAGCAGTTTAGAAAAAGTTTAAAAAATAATTTTTATTTTTTTGAGTAAATTGTAACTAAAATAGTCAAGAAACTTGACCCTTCTGTTTGCATAAGATATAGCAAATAATTTATTACAACTTTTTTTGAAATATATCGATTCTTTTTAATGCGTAGTACTCAGAAAACAGTTGGAGACAAGCGGATGTGCGTAAAACCATATCAAAATGCGTTAGAAAGCATGGAGCAAGCCAACCTCGCATTTCTTCAATTGCAACCGCCGTATATTGTAAAATAACATTCTACGGTCCAATCTGAAAGCATTATTCGTGTTTTCATCTGGAAATTAGTTAATCAGCATATAGCAGTTTAGAAAAAGTTTAAAAAATAATTTTTATTTTTTTGAGTAAATTGTAACTAAAATAGTCAAGAAACTTGACCCTTCTGTTTGCATAAGATATAGCAAATAATTTATTACAACTTTTTTTGAAATATATCGATTCTTTTTAATGCGTAGTACTCAGAAAACAGTTGGAGACAAGCGGATGTGCGTAAAACCATATCAAAATGCGTTAGAAAGCATGGAGCAAGCCAACCTCGCATTTCTTCAATTGCAACCGCCGTATATTGTAAAATAACATTCTACGGTCCAATCTGAAAGCATTATTCGTGTTTTCATCTGGAAATTAGTTAATCAGCATATAGCAGTTTAGAAAAAGTTTAAAAAATAATTTTTATTTTTTTGAGTAAATTGTAACTAAAATAGTCAAGAAACTTGACCCTTCTGTTTGCATAAGATATAGCAAATAATTTATTACAACTTTTTTTGAAATATATCGATTCTTTTTAATGCGTAGTACTCAGAAAACAGTTGGAGACAAGCGGATGTGCGTAAAACCATATCAAAATGCGTTAGAAAGCATGGAGCAAGCCAACCTCGCATTTCTTCAATTGCAACCGCCGTATATTGTAAAATAACATTCTACGGTCCAATCTGAAAGCATTATTCGTGTTTTCATCTGGAAATTAGTTAATCAGCATATAGCAGTTTAGAAAAAGTTTAAAAAATAATTTTTATTTTTTTGAGTAAACTGTAACTAAAATAGTCAAGAAACTTGACCCTTCTGTTTGCATAAGATATAGCAAATAATTTATTACAACTTTTTTTGAAATATATCGATTCTTTTTAATGCGTAGTACTCAGAAAACAGTTGGAGACAAGCGGATGTGCGTAAAACCATATCAAAATGCGTTAGAAAGCATGGAGCAAGCCAAGCTCGCATTTCTTCAATTGCAACCGCCGTATATTGTAAGATAACATTCTATGGTCCAATCTGAAAGCATTATTCGTGTTTTCATCTGGAAATTAGTTAATCAGCATATAGCAGTTTAGAAAAAGTTTAAAAAATAATTTTTATTTTTTTGAGTAAATTGTAACTAAAATAGTCAAGAAACTTGACCCTTCTGTTTGCATAAGATATAGCAAATAATTTATTACAACTTTTTTTGAAATATATCGATTCTTTTTAATGCGTAGTACTCAGAAAACAGTTGGAGACAAGCGGATGTGCGTAAAACCATATCAAAATGCGTTAGAAAGCATGGAGCAAGCCAACCTCGCATTTCTTCAATTGCAACCGCCGTATATTGTAAAATAACATTCTACGGTACAATCTGAAAGCATTATTCGTGTTTTCATCTGGAAATTAGTTAATCAGCATATAGCAGTTTAGAAAAAGTTTAAAAAATAATTTTTATTTTTTTGAGTAAATTGTAACTAAAATAGTCAAGAAACTTGACCCTTCTGTTTGCATAAGATATAGCAAATAATTTATTACAACTTTTTTTGAAATATATCGATTCTTTTTAATGCGTAGTACTCAGAAAACAGTTGGAGACAAGCGGATGTGCGTAAAACCATATCAAAATGCGTTAGAAAGCATGGAGCAAGCCAAGCTCGCATTTCTTCAATTGCAACCGCCGTATATTGTAAGATAACATTCTATGGTCCAATCTGAAAGCATTATTCGTGTTTTCATCTGGAAATTAGTTAATCAGCATATAGCAGTTTAGAAAAAGTTTAAAAAATAATTTTTATTTTTTTGAGTAAATTGTAACTAAAATAGTCAAGAAACTTGACCCTTCTGTTTGCATAAGATATAGCAAATAATTTATTACAACTTTTTTTGAAATATATCGATTCTTTTTAATGCGTAGTACTCAGAAAACAGTTGGAGACAAGCGGATGTGCGTAAAACCATATCAAAATGCGTTAGAAAGCATGGAGCAAGCCAACCTCGCATTTCTTCAATTGCAACCGCCGTATATTGTAAAATAACATTCTACGGTCCAATCTGAAAGCATTATTCGTGTTTTCATCTGGAAATTAGTTAATCAGCATATAGCAGTTTAGAAAAAGTTTAAAAAATAATTTTTATTTTTTTGAGTAAATTGTAACTAAAATAGTCAAGAAACTTGACCCTTCTGTTTGCATAAGATATAGCAAATAATTTATTACAACTTTTTTTGAAATATATCGATTCTTTTTAATGCGTAGTACTCAGAAAACAGTTGGAGACAAGCGGATGTGCGTAAAACCATATCAAAATGCGTTAGAAAGCATGGAGCAAGCCAACCTCGCATTTCTTCAATTGCAACCGCCGTATATTGTAAAATAACATTCTACGGTCCAATCTGAAAGCATTATTCGTGTTTTCATCTGGAAATTAGTTAATCAGCATATAGCAGTTTAGAAAAAGTTTAAAAAATAATTTTTATTTTTTTGAGTAAATTGTAACTAAAATAGTCAAGAAACTTGACCCTTCTGTTTGCATAAGATATAGCAAATAATTTATTACAACTTTTTTTGAAATATATCGATTCTTTTTAATGCGTAGTACTCAGAAAACAGTTGGAGACAAGCGGATGTGCGTAAAACCATATCAAAATGCGTTAGAAAGCATGGAGCAAGCCAACCTCGCATTTCTTCAATTGCAACCGCCGTATATTGTAAAATAACATTCTACGGTCCAATCTGAAAGCATTATTCGTGTTTTCATCTGGAAATTAGTTAATCAGCATATAGCAGTTTAGAAAAAGTTTAAAAAATAATTTTTATTTTTTTGAGTAAACTGTAACTAAAATAGTCAAGAAACTTGACCCTTCTGTTTGCATAAGATATAGCAAATAATTTATTACAACTTTTTTTGAAATATATCGATTCTTTTTAATGCGTAGTACTCAGAAAACAGTTGGAGACAAGCGGATGTGCGTAAAACCATATCAAAATGCGTTAGAAAGCATGGAGCAAGCCAAGCTCGCATTTCTTCAATTGCAACCGCCGTATATTGTAAGATAACATTCTATGGTCCAATCTGAAAGCATTATTCGTGTTTTCATCTGGAAATTAGTTAATCAGCATATAGCAGTTTAGAAAAAGTTTAAAAAAATATTTTTATTTTTTTGAGTAAATTGTAACTAAAATAGTCAAGAAACTTGACCCTTCTGTTTGCATAAGATATAGCAAATAATTTATTACAACTTTTTTTGAAATATATCGATTCTTTTTAATGCGTAGTACTCAGAAAACAGTTGGAGACAAGCGGATGTGCGTAAAACCATATCAAAATGCGTTAGAAAGCATGGAGCAAGCCAACCTCGCATTTCTTCAATTGCAACCGCCGTATATTGTAAAATAACATTCTACGGTCCAATCTGAAAGCATTATTCGTGTTTTCATCTGGAAATTAGTTAATCAGCATATAGCAGTTTAGAAAAAGTTTAAAAAATAATTTTTATTTTTTTGAGTAAATTGTAACTAAAATAGTCAAGAAACTTGACCCTTCTGTTTGCATAAGATATAGCAAATAATTTATTACAACTTTTTTTGAAATATATCGATTCTTTTTAATGCGTAGTACTCAGAAAACAGTTGGAGACAAGCGGATGTGCGTAAAACCATATCAAAATGCGTTAGAAAGCATGGAGCAAGCCAAGCTCGCATTTCTTCAATTGCAACCGCCGTATATTGTAAGATAACATTCTATGGTCCAATCTGAAAGCATTATTCGTGTTTTCATCTGGAAATTAGTTAATCAGCATATAGCAGTTTAGAAAAAGTTTAAAAAATAATTTTTATTTTTTTGAGTAAATTGTAACTAAAATAGTCAAGAAACTTGACCCTTCTGTTTGCATAAGATATAGCAAATAATTTATTACAACTTTTTTTGAAATATATCGATTCTTTTTAATGCGTAGTACTCAGAAAACAGTTGGAGACAAGCGGATGTGCGTAAAACCATATCAAAATGCGTTAGAAAGCATGGAGCAAGCCAACCTCGCATTTCTTCAATTGCAACCGCCGTATATTGTAAAATAACATTCTACGGTCCAATCTGAAAGCATTATTCGTGTTTTCATCTGGAAATTAGTTAATCATCACATAGCAGTTTAGAAAAAGTTTAAAAAATAATTTTTATTTTTTTGAGTAAATTGTAACTAAAATAGTCAAGAAACTTGACCCTTCTGTTTGCATAAGATATAGCAAATAATTTATTACAACTTTTTTTGAAATATATCAAATCTTTTTAATGCGTAGTACTCAGAAAACAGTTGGAGACAAGCGTATGTGCGTAAAACCATATCAAAATGCGTTAGAAAGCATGGAGCAAGCCAACCTCGCATTTCTTCAATTGCAACCGCCGTATATTGTAAAATAACATTCTACGGTCCAATCTGAAAGCATTATTCGTGTTTTCATCTGGAAATTAGTTAATCAGCATATAGCAGTTTAGAAAAAGTTTAAAAAATAATTTTTATTTTTTTGAGTAAATTGTAACTAAAATAGTCAAGAAACTTGACCCTTCTGTTTGCATAAGATATAGCAAATAATTTATTACAACTTTTTTTGAAATATATCGATTCTTTTTAATGCCTAGTACTCAGAAAACAGTTGGAGACAAGCGGATGTGCGTAAAACCATATCAAAATGCGTTAGAAAGCATGGAGCAAGCCAAGCTCGCATTTCTTCAATTGCAACCGCCGTATATTGTAAGATAACATTCTATGGTCCAATCTGAAAGCATTATTCGTGTTTTCATCTGGAAATTAGTTAATCAGCATATAGCAGTTTAGAAAAAGTTTAAAAAATAATCTTTATTTTTTTGAGTAAATTGTAACTAAAATAGTCAAGAAACTTGACCCTTCTGTTTGCATAAGATATAGCAAATAATTTATTACAACTTTTTTTGAAATATATCGATTCTTTTTAATGCGTAGTACTCAGAAAACAGTTGGAGACAAGCGGATGTGCGTAAAACCATATCAAAATGCGTTAGAAAGCATGGAGCAAGCCAACCTCGCATTTCTTCAATTGCAACCGCCGTATATTGTAAAATAACATTCTACGGTCCAATCTGAAAGCATTATTCGTGTTTTCATCTGGAAATTAGTTAATCAGCATATAGCAGTTTAGAAAAAGTTTAAAAAATAATTTTTATTTTTTTGAGTAAATTGTAACTAAAATAGTCAAGAAACTTGACCCTTCTGTTTGCATAAGATATAGCAAATAATTTATTACAACTTTTTTTGAAATATATCGATTCTTTTTAATGCGTAGTACTCAGAAAACAGTTGGAGACAAGCGGATGTGCGTAAAACCATATCAAAATGCGTTAGAAAGCATGGAGCAAGCCAACCTCGCATTTCTTCAATTGCAACCGCCGTATATTGTAAAATAACATTCTACGGTCCAATCTGAAAGCATTATTCGTGTTTTCATCTGGAAATTAGTTAATCAGCATATAGCAGTTTAGAAAAAGTTTAAAAAATAATATTTATTTTTTTGAGTAAATTGTAACTAAAATAGTCAAGAAACTTGACCCTTCTGTTTGCATAAGATATAGCAAATAATTTATTACAACTTTTTTTGAAATATATCGATTCTTTTTAATGCATAGTACTCAGAAAACAGTTGGAGACAAGCGGATGTGCGTAAAACCATATCAAAATGCGTTAGAAAGCATGGAGCAAGCCAACCTCGCATTTCTTCAATTGCAACCGCCGTATATTGTAAAATAACATTCTACGGTCCAATCTGAAAGCATTATTCGTGTTTTCATCTGGAAATTAGTTAATCAGCATATAGCAGTTTAGAAAAAGTTTAAAAAATAATTTTTATTTTTTTGAGTAAATTGTAACTAAAATAGTCAAGAAACTTGACCCTTCTGTTTGCATAAGATATAGCAAATAATTTATTACAACTTTTTTTGAAATATATCGATTCTTTTTAATGCGTAGTACTCAGAAAACAGTTGGAGACAAGCGGATGTGCGTAAAACCATATCAAAATGCGTTAGAAAGCATGGAGCAAGCCAACCTCGCATTTCTTCAATTGCAACCGCCGTATATTGTAAAATAACATTCTACGGTCCAATCTGAAAGCATTATTCGTGTTTTCATCTGGAAATTAGTTAATCAGCATATAGCAGTTTAGAAAAAGTTTAAAAAGTAATTTTTATTTTTTTGAGTAAATTGTAACTAAAATAGTCAAGAAACTTGACCTTTCTGTTTGCATAAGATATAGCAAATAATTTATTACAACTTTTTTTGAAATATATCGATTCTTTTTAATGCGTAGTACTCAGAAAACAGTTGGAGACAAGCGGATGTGCGTAAAACCATATCAAAATGCGTTAAAAAGCATGGAGCAAGCCAAGCTCGCATTTCTTCAATTGCAACCGCCGTATATTGTAAGATAACATTCTATGGTCCAATCTGAAAGGATTATTCGTGTTTTCATCTGGAAATTAGTTAATCAGCATATAGCAGTTTAGAAAAAGTTTAAAAAATAATTTTTATTTTTTTGAGTAAATTGTAACTAAAATAGTCAAGAAACTTGACCCTTCTGTTTGCATAAGATATAGCAAATAATTTATTACAACTTTTTTTGAAATATATCGATTCTTTTTAATGCGTAGTACTCAGAAAACAGTTGGAGACAAGCGGATGTGCGTAAAACCATATCAAAATGCGTTAGAAAGCATGGAGCAAGCCAACCTCGCATTTCTTCAATTGCAACCGCCGTATATTGTAAAATAACATTCTACGGTCCAATCTGAAAACATTATTCGTGTTTTCATCTGGAAATTAGTTAATCAGCATATAGCAGTTTAGAAAAAGTTTAAAAAATAATTTTTATTTTTTTGAGTAAATTGTAACTAAAATAGTCAAGAAACTTGACCCTTCTGTTTGCATAAGATATAGCAAATAATTTATTACAACTTTTTTTGAAATATATCGATTCTTTTTAATGCGTAGTACTCAGAAAACAGTTGGAGACAAGCGGATGTGCGTAAAACCATATCAAAATGCGTTAGAAAGCATGGAGCAAGCCAACCTCGCATTTCTTCAATTGCAACCGCCGTATATTGTAAAATAACATTCTACGGTCCAATCTGAAAGCATTATTCGTGTTTTCATCTGGAAATTAGTTAATCAGCATATAGCAGTTTAGAAAAAGTTTAAAAAATAATTTTTATTTTTTTGAGTAAATTGTAACTAAAATAGTCAAGAAACTTGACCCTTCTGTTTGCATAAGATATAGCAAATAATTTATTACAACTTTTTTTGAAATATATCGAATCTTTTTAATGCGTAGTACTCAGAAAACAGTTGGAGACAAGCGGATGTGCGTAAAACCATATCAAAATGCGTTAGAAAGCATGGAGCAAGCCAACCTCGCATTTCTTCAATTGCAACCGCCGTATATTGTAAAATAACATTCTACGGTCCAATCTGAAAGCATTATTCGTGTTTTCATCTGGAAATTAGTTAATCAGCATATAGCAGTTTAGAAAAAGTTTAAAAAATAATTTTTATTTTTTTGAGTAAATTGTAACTAAATAGTCAAGAAACTTGACCCTTCTGTTTGCATAAGATATAGCAAATAATTTATTACAACTTTTTTTGAAATATATCGATTCTTTTTAATGCCTAGTACTCAGAAAACAGTTGGAGACAAGCGGATGTGCGTAAAACCATATCAAAATGCGTTAGAAAGCATGGAGCAAGCCAACCTCGCATTTCTTCAATTGCAACCGCCGTATATTGTAAAATAACATTCTACGGTCCAATCTGAAAGCATTATTCGTGTTTTCATCTGGAAATTAGTTAATCAGCATATAGCAGTTTAGAAAAAGTTTAAAAAATAATTTTTATTTTTTTGAGTAAATTGTAACTAAAATAGTCAAGAAACTTGACCCTTGTGTTTGCATAAGATATAGCAAATAATTTATTACAACTTTTTTTGAAATATATCGATTCTTTTTAATGCGTAGTACTCAGAAAACAGTTGGAGACAAGCGGATGTGCGTAAAACCATATCAAAATGCGTTAGAAAGCATGGAGCAAGCCAACCTCGCATTTCTTCAATTGCAACCGCCGTATATTGTAAAATAACATTCTACGGTCCAATCTGAAAGCATTATTCGTGTTTTCATCTGGAAATTAGTTAATCAGCATATAGCAGTTTAGAAAAAGTTTAAAAAATAATTTTTATTTTTTTGAGTGATTTGTAACTAAAATAGTCAAGAAACTTGACCCTTCTGTTTGCATAAGATATAGCAAATAATTTATTACAACTTTTTTTGAAATATATCGATTCTTTTTAATGCGTAGTACTCAGAAAACAGTTGGAGACAAGCGGATGTGCGTAAAACCATATCAAAATGCGTTAGAAAGCATGGAGCAAGCCAACCTCGCATTTCTTCAATTGCAACCGCCGTATATTGTAAAATAACATTCTACGGTCCAATCTGAAAGCATTATTCGTGTTTTCATCTGGAAATTAGTTAATCAGCATATAGCAGTTTAGAAAAAGTTTAAAAAATAATTTTTATTTTTTTGAGTAAATTGTAACTAAAATAGTCAAGAAACTTGACCCTTCTGTTTGCATAAGATATAGCAAATAATTTATTACAACTTTTTTTGAAATATATCGATTCTTTTTAATGCCTAGTACTCAGAAAACAGTTGGAGACAAGCGGATGTGCGTAAAACCATATCAAAATGCGTTAGAAAGCATGGAGCATGCCAAGCTCGCATTTCTTCAATTGCAACCGCCGTATATTGTAAGATAACATTCTATGGTCCAATCTGAAAGCATTATTCGTGTTTTCATCTGGAAATTAGTTAATCAGCATATAGCAGTTTAGAAAAAGTTTAAAAAATAATTTTTATTTTTTTGAGTAAATTGTAACTAAAATAGTCAAGAAACTTGACCCTTCTGTTTGCATAAGATATAGCAAATAATTTATTGCAACTTTTTTTGAAATATATCGATTCTTTTTAATGCGTAGTACTCAGAAAACAGTTGGAGACAAGCGGATGTGCGTAAAACCATATCAAAATGCGTTAGAAAGCATGGAACAAGCCAACCTCGCATTTCTTCAATTGCAACCGCCGTATATTGTAAAATAACATTCTACGGTCCAATCTGAAAGCATTATTCGTGTTTTCATCTGGAAATTAGTTAATCAGCATATAGCAGTTTAGAAAAAGTTTAAAAAATAATTTTTATTTTTTTGAGTAAATTGTAACTAAAATAGTCAAGAAACTTGACCCTTCTGTTTGCATAAGATATAGCAAATAATTTATTACAACTTTTTTTGAAATATATCGATTCTTTTTAATGCGTAGTACTCAGAAAACAGTTGGAGACAAGCGGATGTGCGTAAAACCATATCAAAATGCGTTAGAAAGCATGGAGCAAGCCAACCTCGCATTTCTTCAATTGCAACCGCCGTATATTGTAAAATAACATTCTACGGTCCAATCTGAAAGCATTATTCGTGTTTTCATCTGGAAATTAGTTAATCAGCATATAGCAGTTTAGAAAAAGTTTAAAAAATAATTTTTATTTTTTTGAGTAAATTGTAACTAAAATAGTCAAGAAACTTGACCCTTCTGTTTGCATAAGATATAGCAAATAATTTATTACAACTTTTTTTGAAATATATCGATTCTTTTTAATGCCTAGTACTCAGAAAACAGTTGGAGACAAGCGGATGTGCGTAAAACCATATCAAAATGCGTTAGAAAGCATGGAGCAAGCCAACCTCGCATTTCTTCAATTGCAACCGCCGTATATTGTAAAATAACATTCTACGGTCCAATCTGAAAGCATTATTCGTGTTTTCATCTGGAAATTAGTTAATCAGCATATAGCAGTTTATAAAAAGTTTAAAAAATAAATATTATTTTTTTGAGTAAATTGTAACTAAAATAGTCAAGAAACTTGACCCTTCTGTTTGCATAAGATATAGCAAATAATTTATTACAACTTTTTTTGAAATATATCGATTCTTTTTAATGCCTAGTACTCAGAAAACAGTTGGAGACAAGCGGATGTGCGTAAAACCATATCAAAATGCGTTAGAAAGCATGGAGCAAGCCAACCTCGCATTTCTTCAATTGCAACCGCCGTATATTGTAAAATAACATTCTACGGTCCAATCTGAAAGCATTATTCGTGTTTTCATCTGGAAATTAGTTAATCAGCATATAGCAGTTTAGAAAAAGTTTAAAAAATAATATTTATTTTTTTGAGTAAATTGTAACTAAAATAGTCAAGAAACTTGACCCTTCTGTTTGCATATGATATAGCAAATAATTTATTACAACTTTTTTTGAAATATATCGATTCTTTTTAATGCATAGTACTCAGAAAACAGTTGGAGACAAGCGGATGTGCGTAAAACCATATCAAAATGCGTTAGAAAGCATGGAGCAAGCCAACCTCGCATTTCTTCAATTGCAACCGCCGTATATTGTAAAATAACATTCTACGGTCCAATCTGAAAGCATTATTCGTGTTTTCATCTGGAAATTAGTTAATCAGCATATAGCAGTTTAGAAAAAGTTTAAAAAATAATTTTTATTTTTTTGAGTAAATTGTAACTAAAATAGTCAAGAAACTGGACCCTTCTATTTGCATAAGATATAGCAAATAATTTATTACAAGTTTTTTTGAAATATATCGATACTTTTTAATGCGTAGTACTCAGAAAACAGTTGGAGACAAGCGGATGTGCGTAAAACCATATCAAAATCCGTTAGAAAGCATGGAGCAAGCCAACCTCGCATTTCTTCAATTGCAACCGCCGTATATTGTAAAATAACATTCTACGGTCCAATCTGAAAGCATTATTCGTGTTTTCATCTGGAAATTAGTTAATCAGCATATAGCAGTTTAGAAAAAGTTTAAAAAATAATATTTATTTTTTTGAGTAAATTGTAACTAAAATAGTCAAGAAACTTGACCCTTCTGTTTGCATAAGATATAGCAAATAATTTATTACAACATTTTTTGAAATATATCGAATCTTTTTAATGCGTAGTACTCAGAAAACAGTTGGAGACAAGCGGATGTGCGTAAAACCATATCAAAATGCGTTAGAAAGCATGGAGCAAGCCAACCTCGCATTTCTTCAATTGCAACCGCCGTATATTGTAAAATAACATTCTACGGTCCAATCTGAAAGCATTATTCGTGTTTTCATCTGGAAATTAGTTAATCAGCATATAGCAGTTTAGAAAAAGTTTAAAAAATAATTTTTATTTTTTTGAGTAAATTGTAACTAAAATAGTCAAGAAACTTGACCCTTCTGTTTGCATAAGATATAGCAAATAATTTATTACAACTTTTTTTGAAATATATCGATTCTTTTTAATGCGTAGTACTCAGAAAACAGTTGGAGACAAGCGGATGTGCGTAAAACCATATCAAAATGCGTTAGAAAGCATGGAGCAAGCCAACCTCGCATTTCTTCAATTGCAACCGCCGTATATTGTAAAATAACATTCTACGGTCCAATCTGAAAGCATTATTCGTGTTTTCATCTGGAAATTAGTTAATCAGCATATAGCAGTTTATAAAAAGTTTAAAAAATAATATTTATTTTTTTGAGTAAATTGTAACTAAAATAGTCAAGAAACTTGACCCTTCTGTTTGCATAAGATATAGCAAATAATTTATTACAACTTTTTTTGAAATATATCGATTCTTTTTAATGCGTAGTACTCAGAAAACAGTTGGAGACAAGCGGATGTGCGTAAAACCATATCAAAATGCGTTAGAAAGCATGGAGCAAGCCAAGCTCGCATTTCTTCAATTGCAACCGCTGTATATTGTAAGATAACATTCTACGGTCCAATCTGAAAGCATTATTCGTGTTTTCATCTGGAAATTAGTTAATCAGCATATAGCAGTTTAGAAAAAGTTTAAAAAATAATTTTTATTTTTTTGAGTAAATTGTAACTAAAATAGTCAAGAAACTTGACCCTTCTGTTTGCATAAGATATAGCAAATAATTTATTACAACTTTTTTTGAAATATATCGATTCTTTTTAATGCGTAGTACTCAGAAAACAGTTGGAGACAAGCGGATGTGCGTAAAACCATATCCAAATGCGTTAGAAAGCATGGAGCAAGCCAACCTTGCATTTCTTCAATTGCAACCGCCGTATATTGTAAAATAACATTCTACGGTCCAATCTGAAAGCATTATTCGTGTTTTCATCTGGAAATTAGTTAATCAGCATATAGCAGTTTATAAAAAGTTTAAAAAATAATTTTTATTTTTTTGAGTAAATTGTAACTAAAATAGGCAAGAAACTTGACCCTTCTGTTTGCATAAGATATAGCAAATAATTTATTACAACTTTTTTTGAAATATATCGATTCTTTTTAATGCGTAGTACTCAGAAAACAGTGGGAGACAAGCGGATGTGCGTAAAACCATATCAAAATGCGTTATAAAGCATGGAGCAAGCCAACCTCGCATTTCTTCAATTGCAACCGCCGTATATTGTAAAATAACATTCTACGGTCCAATCTGAAAGCATTATTCGTGTTTTCATCTGGAAATTAGTTAATCAGCATATAGCAGTTTAGAAAAAGTTTAAAAAATAATTTTTATTTTTTTGAGTAAATTGTAACTAAAATAGTCAAGAAACTTGACCCTTCTGTTTGCATAAGATATAGCAAATAATTTATTACAACTTTTTTTGAAATATATCGATTCTTTTTAATGCGTAGTACTCAGAAAACAGTTGGAGACAAGCGGATGTGCGTAAAACCATATCAAAATGCGTTAGAAAGCATGGAGCAAGCCAACCTCGCATTTCTTCAATTGCAACCGCCGTATATTGTAAAATAACATTCTACGGTCCAATCTGAAAGCATTATTCGTGTTTTCATCTGGAAATTAGTTAATCAGCATATAGCAGTTTAGAAAAAGTTTAAAAAATAATTTTTATTTTTTTGAGTAAATTGTAACTAAAATAGTCAAGAAACTTGACCCTTCTGTTTGCATAAGATATAGCAAATAATTTATTACAACTTTTTTTGAAATATATCGATTCTTTTTAATGCGTAGTACTCAGAAAACAGTTGGAGACAAGCGGATGTGCGTAAAACCATATCAAAATGCGTTAGAAAGCATGGAGCAAACCAACCTCGCATTTCTTCAATTGCAACCGCCGTATATTGTAAAATAACATTCTACGGTCCAATCTGAAAGCATTATTCGTGTTTTCATCTGGAAATTAGTTAATCAGCATATAGCAGTTTAGAAAAAGTTTAAAAAATAATTTTTATTTTTTTGAGTAAATTGTAACTAAAATAGTCAAGAAACTTGACCCTTCTGTTTGCATAAGATATAGCAAATAATTTATTACAACTTTTTTTGAAATATATCGATTCTTTTTAATGCGTAGTACTCAGAAAACAGTTGGAGACAAGCGGATGTGCGTAAAACCATATCAAAATGCGTTAGAAAGCATGGAGCAAGCCAACCTCGCATTTCTTCAATTGCAACCGCCGTATATTGTAAAATAACATTCTACGGTCCAATCTGAAAGCATTATTCGTGTTTTCATCTGGAAATTAGTTAATCAGCATATAGCAGTTTAGAAAAAGTTTAAAAAATAATTTTTATTTTTTTGAGTAAATTGTAACTAAAATAGTCAAGAAACTTGACCCTTCTGTTTGCATAAGATATAGCAAATAATTTATTACAACTTTTTTTGATATATATCGATTCTTTTTAATGCGTAGTACTCAGAAAACAGTTGGAGACAAGCGGATGTGCGTAAAACCATATCAAAATGCGTTAGAAAGCATGGAGCAAGCCAACCTCGCATTTCTTCAATTGCAACCGCCGTATATTGTAAAATAACATTCTACGGTCCAATCTGAAAGCATTATTCGTGTTTTCATCTGGAAATTAGTTAATCAGCATATAGCAGTTTAGAAAAAGTTTAAAAAATAATTTTTATTTTTTTGAGTAAATTGTAACTAAAATAGTCAAGAAACTTGACCCTTCTGTTTGCATAAGATATAGCAAATAATTTATTACAACTTTTTTTGAAATATATCGATTCTTTTTAATGCGTAGTACTCAGAAAACAGTTGGAGACAAGCGGATGTGCGTAAAACCATATCAAAATGCGTTAGAAAGCATGGAGCAAGCCAACCTCGCATTTCTTCAATTGCAACCGCCGTATATTGTAAAATAACATTCTACGGTCCAATCTGAAAGCATTATTCGTGTTTTCATCTGGAAATTAGTTAATCAGCATATAGCAGTTTAGAAAAAGTTTAAAAAATAATATTTATTTTTTTGAGTAAATTGTAACTAAAATAGTCAAGAAACTTGACCCTTCTGTTTGCATAAGATATAGCAAATAATTTATTACAACATTTTTTGAAATATATCGAATCTTTTTAATGCGTAGTACTCAGAAAACAGTTGGAGACAAGCGGATGTGCGTAAAACCATATCAAAATGCGTTAGAAAGCATGGAGCAAGCCAACCTCGCATTTCTTCAATTGCAACCGCCGTATATTGTAAAATAACATTCTACGGTCCAATCTGAAAGCATTATTCGTGTTTTCATCTGGAAATTAGTTAATCAGCATATAGCAGTTTAGAAAAAGTTTAAAAAATAATATTTATTTTTTTGAGTAAATTGTAACTAAAATAGTCAAGAAACTTGACCCTTCTGTTTGCATAAGATATAGCAAATAATTTATTACAACTTTTTTTGAAATATATCCATTCTTCTTAATGCGTAGTACTCAGAAAACAGTTGGAGACAAGCGGATGTGCGTAAAACCATATCAAAATGCGTTAGAAAGCATGGAGCAAGCCAACCTTGCATTTCTTCAATTGCAACCGCCGTATATTGTAAAATAACATTCTATGGTCCAATCTGAAAGCATTATTCGTGTTTTCATCTGGAAATTAGTTAATCAGCATATAGCAGTTTAGAAAAAGTTTAAAAAATAATTTTTATTTTTTTGAGTGATTTGTAACTAAAATAGTCAAGAAACTTGACCCTTCTGTTTGCATAAGATATAGCAAATAATTTATTACAACTTTTTTTGAAATATATCGATTCTTTTTAATGCGTAGTACTCAGAAAACAGTTGGAGACAAGCGGATGTGCGTAAAACCATATCAAAATGCGTTAGAAAGCATGGAGCAAGCCAACCTCGCATTTCTTCAATTGCAACCGCCGTATATTGTAAAATAACATTCTACGGTCCAATCTGAAAGCATTATTCGTGTTTTCATCTGGAAATTAGTTAATCAGCATATAGCAGTTTAGAAAAAGTTTAAAAAATAATATTTATTTTTTTGAGTAAATTGTAACTAAAATAGTCAAGAAACTTGACCCTTCTGTTTGCATAAGATATAGCAAATAATTTATTACAACTTTTTTTGAAATATATCCATTCTTCTTAATGCGTAGTACTCAGAAAACAGTTGGAGACAAGCGGATGTGCGTAAAACCATATCAAAATGCGTTAGAAAGCATGGAGCAAGCCAACCTCGCATTTATTTAATTGCAACCGCCGTATATTGTAAAATAACATTCTACGGTCCAATCTGAAAGCATTATTCGTGTTTTCATCTGGAAATTAGTTAATCAGCATATAGCAGTTTATAAAAAGTTTAAAAAATAGTATTTATTTTTTTGAGTAAATTGTAACTAAAATAGTCAAGAAACTTGACCCTTCTGTTTGCATAAGATATAGCAAATAATTTATTACAACTTTTTTTGAAATATATCGATTCTTTTTAATGCGTAGTACTCAGAAAACAGTTGGAGACAAGCGGATGTGCGTAAAACCATATCAAAATGCGTTAGAAAGCATGGAGCAAGCCAACCTCGCATTTCTTCAATTGCAACCGCCGTATATTGTAAAATAACATTCTACGGTCCAATCTGAAAGCATTATTCGTGTTTTCATCTGGAAATTAGTTAATCAGCATATAGCAGTTTATAAAAAGTTTAAAAAATAATATTTATTTTTTTGAGTAAATTGTAACTAAAATAGTCAAGAAACTTGACCCTTCTGTTTGCATAAGATATAGCAAATAATTTATTACAACTTTTTTTGAAATATATCGATTCTTTTTAATGCGTAGTACTCAGAAAACAGTTGGAGACAAGCGGATGTGCGTAAAACCATATCAAAATGCGTTAGAAAGCATGGAGCAAGCCAAGCTCGCATTTCTTCAATTGCAACCGCCGTATATTGTAAGATAACATTCTACGGTCCAATCTGAAAGCATTATTCGAGTTTTCATCTGGAAATTAGTTAATCAGCATATAGCAGTTTAGAAAAAGTTTAAAAAATAATTTTTATTTTTTTGAGTAAATTGTAACTAAAATAGTCAAGAAACTTGACCCTTCTGTTTGCATAAGATATAGCAAATAATTTATTACAACTTTTTTTGAAATATATCGATTCTTTTTAATGCGTAGTACTCAGAAAACAGTTGGAGACAAGCGGATGTGCGTAAAACCATATCAAAATGCGTTAGAAAGCATGGAGCAAGCCAAGCTCGCATTTCTTCAATTGCAACCGCCGTATATTGTAAGATAACATTCTACGGTCCAATCTGAAAGCATTATTCGTGTTTTCATCTGGAAATTAGTTAATCAGCATATAGCAGTTTAGAAAAAGTTTAAAAAATAATTTTTATTTTTTTGAGTAAATTGTAACTAAAATAGTCAAGAAACTTGACCCTTCTGTTTGCATAAGATATAGCAAATAATTTATTACAACTTTTTTTGAAATATATCGATTCTTTTTAATGCGTAGTACTCAGAAAACAGTTGGAGACAAGCGGATGTGCGTAAAACCATATCAAAATGCGTTAGAAAGCATGGAGCAAGCCAACCTTGCATTTCTTCAATTGCAACCGCCGTATATTGTAAAATAACATTCTACGGTCCAATCTGAAAGCATTATTCGTGTTTTCATCTGGAAATTAGTTAATCAGCATATAGCAGTTTATAAAAAGTTTAAAAAATAATTTTTATTTTTTTGAGTAAATTGTAACTAAAATAGGCAAGAAACTTGACCCTTCTGTTTGCATAAGATATAGCAAATAATTTATTTCAACTTTTTTTGAAATATATCGATTCTTTTTAATGCGTAGTACTCAGAAAACAGTTGGAGACAAGCGGATGTGCGTAAAACCATATCAAAATGCGTTAGAAAGCATGGAGCAAGCCAACCTCGCATTTCTTCAATTGCAACCGCCGTATATTGTAAAATAACATTCTACGGTCCAATCTGAAAGCATTATTCGTGTTTTCATCTGGAAATTAGTTAATCAGCATATAGCAGTTTAGAAAAAGTTTAAAAAATAAAAATTATTTTTTTGAGTAAATTGTAACTAAAATAGTCAAGAAACTTGACCCTTCTGTTTGCATAAGATATAGCAAATAATTTATTACAACTTTTTTTGAAATATATCCATTCTTCTTAATGCGTAGTACTCAGAAAACAGTTGGAGACAAGCGGATGTGCGTAAAACCATATCAAAATGCGTTAGAAAGCATGGAGCAAGCCAACCTCGCATTTATTTAATTGCAACCGCCGTATATTGTAAAATAACATTCTACGGTCCAATCTGAAAGCATTATTCGTGTTTTCATCTGGAAATTAGTTAATCAGCATATAGCAGTTTATAAAAAGTTTAAAAAATAGTATTTATTTTTTTGAGTAAATTGTAACTAAAATAGTCAAGAAACTTGACCCTTCTGTTTGCATAAGATATAGCAAATAATTTATTACAACTTTTTTTGAAATATATCGATTCTTTTTAATGCGTAGTACTCAGAAAACAGTTGGAGACAAGCGGATGTGCGTAAAACCATATCAAAATGCGTTAGAAAGCATGGAGCAAGCCAACCTCGCATTTCTTCAATTGCAACCGCCGTATATTGTAAAATAACATTCTACGGTCCAATCTGAAAGCATTATTCGTGTTTTCATCTGGAAATTAGTTAATCAGCATATAGCAGTTTATAAAAAGTTTAAAAAATAATATTTATTTTTTTGAGTAAATTGTAACTAAAATAGTCAAGAAACTTGACCCTTCTGTTTGCATAAGATATAGCAAATAATTTATTACAACTTTTTTTGAAATATATCGATTCTTTTTAATGCGTAGTACTCAGAAAACAGTTGGAGACAAGCGGATGTGCGTAAAACCATATCAAAATGCGTTAGAAAGCATGGAGCAAGCCAAGCTCGCATTTCTTCAATTGCAACCGCCGTATATTGTAAGATAACATTCTACGGTCCAATCTGAAAGCATTATTCGTGTTTTCATCTGGAAATTAGTTAATCAGCATATAGCAGTTTAGAAAAAGTTTAAAAAATAATTTTTATTTTTTTGAGTAAATTGTAACTAAAATAGTCAAGAAACTTGACCCTTCTGTTTGCATAAGATATAGCAAATAATTTATTACAACTTTTTTTGAAATATATCGATTCTTTTTAATGCGTAGTACTCAGAAAACAGTTGGAGACAAGCGGATGTGCGTAAAACCATATCAAAATGCGTTAGAAAGCATGGAGCAAGCCAAGCTCGCATTTCTTCAATTGCAACCGCCGTATATTGTAAGATAACATTCTACGGTCCAATCTGAAAGCATTATTCGTGTTTTCATCTGGAAATTAGTTAATCAGCATATAGCAGTTTAGAAAAAGTTTAAAAAATAATTTTTATTTTTTTGAGTAAATTGTAACTAAAATAGTCAAGAAACTTGACCCTTCTGTTTGCATAAGATATAGCAAATAATTTATTACAACTTTTTTTGAAATATATCGATTCTTTTTAATGCGTAGTACTCAGAAAACAGTTGGAGACAAGCGGATGTGCGTAAAACCATATCAAAATGCGTTAGAAAGCATGGAGCAAGCCAACCTTGCATTTCTTCAATTGCAACCGCCGTATATTGTAAAATAACATTCTACGGTCCAATCTGAAAGCATTATTCGTGTTTTCATCTGGAAATTAGTTAATCAGCATATAGCAGTTTATAAAAAGTTTAAAAAATAATTTTTATTTTTTTGAGTAAATTGTAACTAAAATAGGCAAGAAACTTGACCCTTCTGTTTGCATAAGATATAGCAAATAATTTATTACAACTTTTTTTGAAATATATCGATTCTTTTTAATGCGTAGTACTCAGAAAACAGTGGGAGACAAGCGGATGTGCGTAAAACCATATCAAAATGCGTTAGAAAGCATGGAGCAAGCCAACCTCGCATTTCTTCAATTGCAACCGCCGTATATTGTAAAATAACATTCTACGGTCCAATCTGAAAGCATTATTCGTGTTTTCATCTGGAAATTAGTTAATCAGCATATAGCAGTTTAGAAAAAGTTTAAAAAATAATTTTTATTTTTTTGAGTAAATTGTAACTAAAATAGTCAAGAAACTTGACCCTTCTGTTTGCATAAGATATAGCAAATAATTTATTACAACTTTTTTTGAAATATATCGATTCTTTTTAATGCGTAGTACTCAGAAAACAGTTGGAGACAAGCGGATGTGCGTAAAACCATATCAAAATGCGTTAGAAAGCATGGAGCAAGCCAACCTCGCATTTCTTCAATTGCAACCGCCGTATATTGTAAAATAACATTCTACGGTCCAATCTGAAAGCATTATTCGTGTTTTCATCTGGAAATTAGTTAATCAGCATATAGCAGTTTAGAAAAAGTTTAAAAAATAATTTTTATTTTTTAGAGTAAATTGTAACTAAAATAGTCAAGAGACTTGACCCTTCTGTTTGCATAAGATATAGCAAATAATTTATTACAACTTTTTTTGAAATATATCGATTCTTTTTAATGCGTAGTACTCAGAAAACAGTTGGAGACAAGCGGATGTGCGTAAAACCATATCAAAATGCGTTAGAAAGCATGGAGCAAGCCAACCTCGCATTTCTTCAATTGCAACCGCCGTATATTGTAAAATAACATTCTACGGTCCAATCTGAAAGCATTATTCGTGTTTTCATATGGAAATTAGTTAATCAGCATATAGCAGTTTAGAAAAAGTTTAAAAAATAATTTTTATTTTTTTGAGTAAATTGTAACTAAAATAGTCAAGAAACTTGACCCTTCTGTTTGCATAAGATATAGCAAATAATTTATTACAACTTTTTTTGAAATATATCGATTCTTTTTAATGCGTAGTACTCAGAAAACAGTTGGAGACAAGCGGATGTGCGTAAAACCATATCAAAATGCGTTAGAAAGCATGGAGCAAGCCAACCTCGCATTTCTTCAATTGCAACCGCCGTATATTGTAATATAACATTCTACGGTCCAATCTGAAAGCATTATTCGTGTTTTCATCTGGAAATTAGTTAATCAGCATATAGCAGTTTATAAAAAGTTTAAAAAATAATATTTATTTTTTTGAGTAAATTGTAACTAAAATAGTCAAGAAACTTGACCCTTCTGTTTGCATAAGATATAGCAAATAATTTATTACAACTTTTTTTGAAATATATCGATTCTTTTTAATGCGTAGTACTCAGAAAACAGTTGGAGACAAGCGGATGTGCGTAAAACCATATCAAAATGCGTTAGAAAGCATGGAGCAAGCCAACCTCGCATTTCTTCAATTGCAACCGCCGTATATTGTAAAATAACATTCTACGGTCCAATCTGAAAGCATTATTCGTGTTTTCATCTGGAAATTAGTTAATCAGCATATAGCAGTTTAGAAAAAGTTTAAAAAATAATTTTTATTTTTTTGAGTAAATTGTAACTAAAATAGTCAAGAAACTTGACCCTTCTGTTTGCATAAGATATAGCAAATAATTTATTACAACTTTTTTTGAAATATATCGATTCTTTTTAATGCGTAGTACTCAGAAAACAGTTGGAGACAAGCGGATGTGCGTAAAACCATATCAAAATGCGTTAGAAAGCATGGAGCAAGCCAACCTCGCATTTCTTCAATTGCTACCGCCGTATATTGTAAGATAACATTCTACGGTCCAATCTGAAAGCATTATTCGTGTTTTCATCTGGAAATTAGTTAATCAGCATATAGCAGTTTAGAAAAAGTTTAAAAAATAATTTTTATTTTTTTGAGTAAATTGTAACTAAAATAGTCAAGAAACTTGACCCTTCTGTTTGCATAAGATATAGCAAATAATTTATTACAACTTTTTTTGAAATATATCGATTCTTTTTAATGCGTAGTACTCAGAAAACAGTTGGAGACAAGCGGATGTGCGTAAAACCATATCAAAATGCGTTAGAAAGCATGGAGCAAGCCAACCTCGCATTTCTTCAATTGCAACCGCCGTATATTGTAAAATAACATTCTACGGTCCAATCTGAAAGCATTATTCGTGTTTTCATCTGGAAATTAGTTAATCAGCATATAGCAGTTTATAAAAAGTTTAAAAAATAATATTTATTTTTTTGAGTAAATTGTAACTAAAATAGTCAAGAAACTTGACCCTTCTGTTTGCATAAGATATAGCAAATAATTTATTACAACTTTTTTTGAAATATATCGATTCTTTTTAATGCGTAGTACTCAGAAAACAGTTGGAGACAAGCGGATGTGCGTAAAACCATATCAAAATGCGTTAGAAAGCATGCAGCAAGCCAACCTCGCATTTCTTCAATTGCAACCGCCGTATATTGTAAAATAACATTCTACGGTCCAATCTGAAAGCATTATTCGTGTTTTCATCTGGAAATTAGTTAATCAGCATATAGCAGTTTAGAAAAAGTTTAAAAAATAATTTTTATTTTTTTGAGTAAATTGTAACTAAAATAGTCAAGAAACTTGACCCTTCTGTTTGCATAAGATATAGCAAATAATTTATTACAACTTTTTTTGAAATATATCGATTCTTTTTAATGCGTAGTACTCAGAAAACAGTTGGAGACAAGCGGATGTGCGTAAAACCATATCAAAATGCGTTAGAAAGCATGGAGCAAGCCAACCTCGCATTTCTTCAATTGCTACCGCCGTATATTGTAAGATAACATTCTACGGTCCAATCTGAAAGCATTATTCGTGTTTTCATCTGGAAATTAGTTAATCAGCATATAGCAGTTTAGAAAAAGTTTAAAAAATAATTTTTATTTTTTTGAGTAAATTGTAACTAAAATAGTCAAGAAACTTGACCCTTCTGTTTGCATAAGATATAGCAAATAATTTATTACAACTTTTTTTGAAATATATCGATTCTTTTTAATGCGTAGTACTCAGAAAACAGTTGGAGACAAGCGGATGTGCGTTAAACCATATCAAAATGCGTTAGAAAGCATGGAGCAAGCCAACCTCGCATTTCATCAATTGCAACCGCCGTATATTGTAAGATAACATTCTACGGTCCAATCTGAAAGCATTATTCGTGTTTTCATCTGGAAATTAGTTAATCAGCATATAGCAGTTTAGAAAAAGTTTAAAAAATAATTTTTATTTTTTTGAGTAAATTGTAACTAAAATAGTCAAGAAACTTGACCCTTCTGTTTGCATAAGATATAGCAAATAATTTATTACAACTTTTTTTGAAATATATCGATTCTTTTTAATGCGTAGTACTCAGAAAACAGTTGGAGACAAGCGGATGTACGTAAAACCATATCAAAATGCGTTAGAAAGCATGGAGCAAGCCAACCTCGCATTTCTTCAATTGCAACCGCCGTATATTGTAAGATAACATTCTACGGTCCAATCTGAAAGCATTATTCGTGTTTTCATCTGGAAATTAGTTAATCAGCATATAGCAGTTTAGAAAAAGTTTAAAAAATAATTTTTATTTTTTTGAGTAAATTGTAACTAAAATAGTCAAGAAACTTGACCCTTCTGTTTGCATAAGATATAGCAAATAATTTATTACAACTTTTTTTGAAATATATCGATTCTTTTTAATGCGTAGTACTCAGAAAACAGTTGGAGACAAGCGGATGTGCGTAAAACCATATCAAAATGCGTTAGAAAACATGGAGCAAGCCAACCTCGCATTTCTTCAATTGCAACCGCCGTATATTGTAAAATAACATTCTACGGTCCAATCTGAAAGCATTATTCGTGTTTTCATCTGGAAATTAGTTAATCAGCATATAGCAGTTTAGAAAAAGTTTAAAAAATAATTTTTATTTTTTTGAGTAAATTGTAACTAAAATAGTCAAGAAACTTGACCCTTCTGTTTGCATAAGATATAGCAAATAATTTATTACAACTTTTTTTGAAATATATCGATTCTTTTTAATGCGTAGTACGCAGAAAACAGTTGGAGACAAGCGGATGTGCGTAAAACCATATCAAAATGCGTTAGAAAGCATGGAGCAAGCCAACCTCGCATTTCTTGAATTGCAACCGCCGTATATTGTAAAATAACATTCTACGGTGCAATCTGAAAGCATTATTCGTGTTTTCATCTGGAAATTAGTTAATCAGCATATAGCAGTTTATAAAAAGTTTAAAAAATAATATTTATTTTTTTGAGTAAATTGTAACTAAAATAGTCAAGAAACTTGACCCTTCTGTTTGCATAAGATATAGCAAATAATTTATTACAACTTTTTTTGAAATATATCGATTCTTTTTAATGCGTAGTACTCAGAAAACAGTTGGAGACAAGCGGATGTGCGTAAAACCATATCAAAATGCGTTAGAAAGCATGGAGCAAGCCAAGCACGCATTTCTTCAATTGCAACCGCCGTATATTGTAAGATAACATTCTACGGTCCAATCTGAAAGCATTATTCGTGTTTTCATCTGGAAATTAGTTAATCAGCATATAGCAGTTTATAAAAAGTTTAAAAAATAATATTTATTTTTTTGAGTAAATTGTAACTAAAATAGTCAAGAAACTTGACCCTTCTGTTTGCATAAGATATAGCAAATAATTTATTACAACTTTTTTTGAAATATATCGATTCTTTTTAATGCGTAGTACTCAGAAAACAGTTGGAGACAAGCGGATGTGCGTAAAACCATATCAAAATGCGTTAGAAAGCATGGAGCAAGCCAACCTCGCATTTCTTCAATTGCAACCGCCGTATATTGTAAAATAACATTCTACGGTCCAATCTGAAAGCATTATTCGTGTTTTCATCTGGAAATTAGTTAATCAGCATATAGCAGTTTAGAAAAAGTTTAAAAAATAATTTTTATTTTTTTGAGTAAATTGTAACTAAAATAGTCAAGAAACTTGACCCTTCTGTTTGCATAAGATATAGCAAATAATTTATTACAACTTTTTTTGAAATATATCGATTCTTTTTAATGCGTAGTACTCAGAAAACAGTTGGAGACAAGCGGATGTGCGTAAAACCATATCAAAATGCGTTAGAAAGCATGGAGCAAGCCAACCTCGCATTTCTTCAATTGCAACCGCCGTATATTGTAAAATAACATTCTACGGTCCAATCTGAAAGCATTATTCGTGTTTTCATCTGGAAATTAGTTAATCAGCATATAGCAGTTTAGAAAAAGTTTAAAAAATAATTTTTATTTTTTTGAGTAAATTGTAACTAAAATAGTCAAGAAACTTGACCCTTCTGTTTGCATAAGATATAGCAAATAATTTATTACAACTTTTTTTGAAATATATCGATTCTTTTTAATGCGTAGTACTCAGAAAACAGTTGGAGACAAGCGGATGTGCGTAAAACCATATCAAAATGCGTTAGAAAGCATGGAGCAAGCCAACCTCGCATTTCTTCAATTGCAACCGCCGTATATTGTAAAATAACATTCTACGGTCCAATCTGAAAGCATTATTCGTGTTTTCATCTGGAAATTAGTTAATCAGCATATAGCAGTTTAGAAAAAGTTTAAAAAATAATTTTTATTTTTTTGAGTAAATTGTAACCAAAATAGTCAAGAAACTTGACCCTTCTGTTTGCATAAGATATAGCAAATAATTTATTACAACTTTTTTTGAAATATATCGATTCTTTTTAATGCGTAGTACTCAGAAAACAGTTGGAGACAAGCGGATGTGCGTAAATCCATATCAAAATGCGTTAGAAAGCATGGAGCAAGCCAACCTCGCATTTCTTCAATTGCAACCGCCGTATATTGTAAAATAACATTCTACGGTCCAATCTGAAAGCATTATTCGTGTTTTCATCTGGAAATTAGTTAATTAGCATATAGCAGTTTAGAAAAAGTTTAAAAAATAATTTTTATTTTTTTGAGTAAATTGTAACTAAAATAGTCAAGAAACTTGACCCTTCTGTTTGCATAAGATATAGCAAATAATTTATTACAACTTTTTTTGAAATATATCGATTCTTTTTAATGCGTAGTACTCAGAAAACAGTTGCAGACAAGCGGATGTGCGTAAAACCATATCAAAATGCGTTAGAAAGCATGGAGCAAGCCAACCTCGCATTTCTTCAATTGCAACCGCCGTATATTGTAAAATAACATTCTACGGTCCAATCTGAAAGCATTATTCGTGTTTTCATCTGGAAATTAGTTAATCAGCATATAGCAGTTTAGAAAAAGTTTAAAAAATAATATTTATTTTTTTGAGTAAATTGTAACTAAAATAGTCAAGAAACTTGACCCTTCTGTTTGCATATGATATAGCAAATAATTTATTACAACTTTTTTTGAAATATATCGATTCTTTTTAATGCATAGTACTCAGAAAACAGTTGGAGACAAGCGGATGTGCGTAAAACCATATCAAAATGCGTTAGAAAGCATGGAGCAAGCCAACCTCGCATTTCTTCAATTGCAACCGCCGTATATTGTAAAATAACATTCTACGGTCCAATCTGAAAGCATTATTCGTGTTTTCATCTGGAAATTAGTTAATCAGCATATAGCAGTTTAGAAAAAGTTTAAAAAATAATTTTTATTTTTTTGAGTAAATTGTAACTAAAATAGTCAAGAAACTGGACCCTTCTATTTGCATAAGATATAGCAAATAATTTATTACAAGTTTTTTTGAAATATATCGATTCTTTTTAATGCGTAGTACTCAGAAAACAGTTGGAGACAAGCGGATGTGCGTAAAACCATATCAAAATGCGTTAGAAAGCATGGAGCAAGCCAACCTCGCATTTCTTCAATTGCAACCGCCGTATATTGTAAAATAACATTCTACGGTCCAATCTGAAAGCATTATTCGTGTTTTCATCTGGAAATTAGTTAATCAGCATATAGCAGTTTAGAAAAAGTTTAAAAAATAATATTTATTTTTTTGAGTAAATTGTAACTAAAATAGTCAAGAAACTTGACCCTTCTGTTTGCATAAGATATAGCAAATAATTTATTACAACATTTTTTGAAATATATCGAATCTTTTTAATGCGTAGTACTCAGAAAACAGTTGGAGACAAGCGGATGTGCGTAAAACCATATCAAAATGCGTTAGAAAGCATGGAGCAAGCCAACCTCGCATTTCTTCAATTGCAACCGCCGTATATTGTAAAATAACATTCTATGGTCCAATCTGAAAGCATTATTCGTGTTTTCATCTGGAAATTAGTTAATCAGCATATAGCAGTTTAGAAAAAGTTTAAAAAATAATTTTTATTTTTTTGAGTAAATTGTAACTAAAATAGTCAAGAAACTTGACCCTTCTGTTTGCATAAGATATAGCAAATAATTTATTACAACTTTTTTTGAAATATATCGATTCTTTTTAATGCGTAGTACTCAGAAAACAGTTGGAGACAAGCGGATGTGCGTAAAACCATATCAAAATGCGTTAGAAAGCATGGAGCAAGCCAACCTCGCATTTCTTCAATTGCAACCGCCGTATATTGTAAAATAACATTCTACGGTCCAATCTGAAAGCATTATTCGTGTTTTCATCTGGAAATTAGTTAATCAGCATATAGCAGTTTAGAAAAAGTTTAAAAAATAATATTTATTTTTTTGAGTAAATTGTAACTAAAATAGTCAAGAAACTTGACCCTTCTGTTTGCATAAGATATAGCAAATAATTTATTACAACTTTTTTTGAAATATATCGATTCTTCTTAATGCGTAGTACTCAGAAAACAGTTGGAGACAAGCGGATGTGCGTAAAACCATATCAAAATGCGTTAGAAAGCATGGAGCAAGCCAACCTCGCATTTCTTCAATTGCAACCGCCGTATATTGTAAAATAACATTCTACGGTCCAATCTGAAAGCATTATTCGTGTTTTCATCTGGAAATTAGTTAATCAGCATATAGCAGTTTAGAAAAAGTTTAAAAAATAATTTTTATTTTTTTGAGTAAATTGTAACTAAAATAGTCAAGAAACTTGACCCTTCTGTTTGCATAAGATATAGCAAATAATTTATTACAACTTTTTTTGAAATATATCGATTCTTTTTAATGCGTAGTACTCAGAAAACAGTTGGAGACAAGCGGATGTGCGTTAAACCATATCAAAATGCGTTAGAAAGCATGGAGCAAGCCAACCTCGCATTTCATCAATTGCAACCGCCGTATATTGTAAGATAACATTCTACGGTCCAATCTGAAAGCATTATTCGTGTTTTCATCTGGAAATTAGTTAATCAGCATATAGCAGTTTAGAAAAAGTTTAAAAAATAATTTTTATTTTTTTGAGTAAATTGTAACTAAAATAGTCAAGAAACTTGACCCTTCTGTTTGCATAAGATATAGCAAATAATTTATTACAACTTTTTTTGAAATATATCGATTCTTTTTAATGTGTAGTACTCAGAAAACAGTTGGAGACAAGCGGATGTGCGTAAAACCATATCAAAATGCGTTAGAAAGCATGGAGCAAGCCAACCTCGCATTTCTTCAATTGCAACCGCCGTATATTGTAAGATAACATTCTACGGTCCAATCTGAAAGCATTATTCGTGTTTTCATCTGGAAATTAGTTAATCAGCATATAGCAGTTTAGAAAAAGTTTAAAAAATAATTTTTATTTTTTTGAGTAAATTGTAACTAAAATAGTCAAGAAACTTGACCCTTCTGTTTGCATAAGATATAGCAAATAATTTATTACAACTTTTTTTGAAATATATCGATTCTTTTTAATGCGTAGTACTCAGAAAACAGTTGGAGACAAGCGGATGTGCGTAAAACCATATCAAAATGCGTTAGAAAGCATGGAGCAAGCCAACCTCGCATTTCTTCAATTGCAACCGCCGTATATTGTAAAATAACATTCTACGGTCCAATCTGAAAGCATTATTCGTGTTTTCATCTGGAAATTAGTTAATCAGCATATAGCAGTTTAGAAAAAGTTTAAAAAATAATTTTTATTTTTTTGAGTAAATTGTAACTAAAATAGTCAAGAAACTTGACCCTTCTGTTTGCATAAGATATAGCAAATAATTTATTACAACTTTTTTTGAAATATATCGATTCTTTTTAATGCGTAGTACTCAGAAAACAGTTGGAGACAAGCGGATGTGCGTAAAACCATATCAAAATGCGTTAGAAAGCATGGAGCAAGCCAACCTCGCATTTCTTCAATTGCAACCGCCGTATATTGTAAAATAACATTCTACGGTCCAATCTGAAAGCATTATTCGTGTTTTCATCTGGATATTAGTTAATCAGCATATAGCAGTTTATAAAAAGTTTAAAAAATAATATTTATTTTTTTGAGTAAATTGTAACTAAAATAGTCAAGAAACTTGACCCTTCTGTTTGCATAAGATATAGCAAATAATTTATTACAACTTTTTTTGAAATATATCGATTCTTTTTAATGCGTAGTACTCAGAAAACAGTTGGAGAGAAGCGGATGTGCGTAAAACCATATCAAAATGCGTTAGAAAGCATGGAGCAAGCCAACCTCGCATTTCTTCAATTGCAACCGCCGTATATTGTAAAATAACATTCTACGGTCCAATCTGAAAGCATTATTCGTGTTTTCATCTGGAAATTAGTTAATCAGCATATAGCAGTTTAGAAAAAGTTTAAAAAATAATTTTTATTTTTTTGAGTAAATTGTAACTAAAATAGTCAAGAAACTTGACCCTTCTGTTTGCATAAGATATAGCAAATAATTTATTACAACTTTTTTTGAAATATATCGATTCTTTTTAATGCGTAGTACTCAGAAAACAGTTGGAGACAAGCGGATGTGCGTAAAACCATATCAAAATGCGTTAGAAAGCATGGAGCAAGCCAACCTCGCATTTCTTCAATTGCAACCGCCGTATATTGTAAAATAACATTCTACGGTCCAATCTGAAAGCATTATTCGTGTTTTCATCTGGAAATTAGTTAATCAGCATATAGCAGTTTATAAAAAGTTTAAAAAATAATATTTATTTTTTTGAGTAAATTGTAACTAAAATAGTCAAGAAACTTGACCCTTCTGTTTGCATATGATATAGCAAATAATTTATTACAACTTTTTTTGAAATATATCGATTCTTTTTAATGCATAGTACTCAGAAAACAGTTGGAGACAAGCGGATGTGCGTAAAACCATATCAAAATGCGTTAGAAAGCATGGAGCAAGCCAACCTCGCATTTCTTCAATTGCAACCGCCGTATATTGTAAAATAACATTCTACGGTCCAATCTGAAAGCATTATTCGTGTTTTCATCTGGAAATTAGTTAATCAGCATATAGCAGTTTAGAAAAAGTTTAAAAAATAATTTTTATTTTTTTGAGTAAATTGTAACTAAAATAGTCAAGAAACTGGACCCTTCTATTTGCATAAGATATAGCAAATAATTTATTACAAGTTTTTTTGAAATATATCGATTCTTTTTAATGCGTAGTACTCAGAAAACAGTTGGAGACAAGCGGATGTGCGTAAAACCATATCAAAATGCGTTAGAAAGCATGGAGCAAGCCAACCTCGCATTTCTTCAATTGCAACCGCCGTATATTGTAAAATAACATTCTACGGTCCAATCTGAAAGCATTATTCGTGTTTTCATCTGGAAATTAGTTAATCAGCATATAGCAGTTTAGAAAAAGTTTAAAAAATAATATTTATTTTTTTGAGTAAATTGTAACTAAAATAGTCAAGAAACTTGACCCTTCTGTTTGCATAAGATATAGCAAATAATTTATTACAACATTTTTTGAAATATATCGAATCTTTTTAATGCGTAGTACTCAGAAAACAGTTGGAGACAAGCGGATGTGCGTAAAACCATATCAAAATGCGTTAGAAAGCATGGAGCAAGCCAACCTCGCATTTCTTCAATTGCAACCGCCGTATATTGTAAAATAACATTCTATGGTCCAATCTGAAAGCATTATTCGTGTTTTCATCTGGAAATTAGTTAATCAGCATATAGCAGTTTAGAAAAAGTTTAAAAAATAATTTTTATTTTTTTGAGTAAATTGTAACTAAAATAGTCAAGAAACTTGACCCTTCTGTTTGCATAAGATATAGCAAATAATTTATTACAACTTTTTTTGAAATATATCGATTCTTTTTAATGCGTAGTACTCAGAAAACAGTTGGAGACAAGCGGATGTGCGTAAAACCATATCAAAATGCGTTAGAAAGCATGGAGCAAGCCAACCTCGCATTTCTTCAATTGCAACCGCCGTATATTGTAAAATAACATTCTACGGTCCAATCTGAAAGCATTATTCGTGTTTTCATCTGGAAATTAGTTAATCAGCATATAGCAGTTTAGAAAAAGTTTAAAAAATAATATTTATTTTTTTGAGTAAATTGTAACTAAAATAGTCAAGAAACTTGACCCTTCTGTTTGCATAAGATATAGCAAATAATTTATTACAACTTTTTTTGAAATATATCGATTCTTCTTAATGCGTAGTACTCAGAAAACAGTTGGAGACAAGCGGATGTGCGTAAAACCATATCAAAATGCGTTAGAAAGCATGGAGCAAGCCAACCTCGCATTTCTTCAATTGCAACCGCCGTATATTGTAAAATAACATTCTACGGTCCAATCTGAAAGCATTATTCGTGTTTTCATCTGGAAATTAGTTAATCAGCATATAGCAGTTTAGAAAAAGTTTAAAAAATAATTTTTATTTTTTTGAGTAAATTGTAACTAAAATAGTCAAGAAACTTGACCCTTCTGTTTGCATAAGATATAGCAAATAATTTATTACAACTTTTTTTGAAATATATCGATTCTTTTTAATGCGTAGTACTCAGAAAACAGTTGGAGACAAGCGGATGTGCGTTAAACCATATCAAAATGCGTTAGAAAGCATGGAGCAAGCCAACCTCGCATTTCATCAATTGCAACCGCCGTATATTGTAAGATAACATTCTACGGTCCAATCTGAAAGCATTATTCGTGTTTTCATCTGGAAATTAGTTAATCAGCATATAGCAGTTTAGAAAAAGTTTAAAAAATAATTTTTATTTTTTTGAGTAAATTGTAACTAAAATAGTCAAGAAACTTGACCCTTCTGTTTGCATAAGATATAGCAAATAATTTATTACAACTTTTTTTGAAATATATCGATTCTTTTTAATGTGTAGTACTCAGAAAACAGTTGGAGACAAGCGGATGTGCGTAAAACCATATCAAAATGCGTTAGAAAGCATGGAGCAAGCCAACCTCGCATTTCTTCAATTGCAACCGCCGTATATTGTAAGATAACATTCTACGGTCCAATCTGAAAGCATTATTCGTGTTTTCATCTGGAAATTAGTTAATCAGCATATAGCAGTTTAGAAAAAGTTTAAAAAATAATTTTTATTTTTTTGAGTAAATTGTAACTAAAATAGTCAAGAAACTTGACCCTTCTGTTTGCATAAGATATAGCAAATAATTTATTACAACTTTTTTTGAAATATATCGATTCTTTTTAATGCGTAGTACTCAGAAAACAGTTGGAGACAAGCGGATGTGCGTAAAACCATATCAAAATGCGTTAGAAAGCATGGAGCAAGCCAACCTCGCATTTCTTCAATTGCAACCGCCGTATATTGTAAAATAACATTCTACGGTCCAATCTGAAAGCATTATTCGTGTTTTCATCTGGAAATTAGTTAATCAGCATATAGCAGTTTAGAAAAAGTTTAAAAAATAATTTTTATTTTTTTGAGTAAATTGTAACTAAAATAGTCAAGAAACTTGACCCTTCTGTTTGCATAAGATATAGCAAATAATTTATTACAACTTTTTTTGAAATATATCGATTCTTTTTAATGCGTAGTACTCAGAAAACAGTTGGAGACAAGCGGATGTGCGTAAAACCATATCAAAATGCGTTAGAAAGCATGGAGCAAGCCAACCTCGCATTTCTTCAATTGCAACCGCCGTATATTGTAAAATAACATTCTACGGTCCAATCTGAAAGCATTATTCGTGTTTTCATCTGGAAATTAGTTAATCAGCATATAGCAGTTTAGAAAAAGTTTAAAAAATAATTTTTATTTTTTTGAGTAAATTGTAACTAAAATAGTCAAGAAACTTGACCCTTCTGTTTGCATAAGATATAGCAAATAATTTATTACAACTTTTTTTGAAATATATCGATTCTTTTTAATGCGTAGTACTCAGAAAACAGTTGGAGACAAGCGGATGTGCGTAAAACCATATCAAAATGCGTTAGAAAGCATGGAGCAAGCCAACCTCGCATTTCTTCAATTGCAACCGCCGTATATTGTAAAATAACATTCTACGGTCCAATCTGAAAGCATTATTCGTGTTTTCATCTGGAAATTAGTTAATCAGCATATAGCAGTTTAGAAAAAGTTTAAAAAATAATTTTTATTTTTTTGAGTAAATTGTAACTAAAATAGTCAAGAAACTTGACCCTTCTGTTTGCATAAGATATAGCAAATAATTTATTACAACTTTTTTTGAAATATATCGATTCTTTTTAATGCGTAGTACTCAGAAAACAGTTGGAGACAAGCGGATGTGCGTAAAACCATATCAAAATGCGTTAGAAAGCATGGAGCAAGCCAACCTCGCATTTCTTCAATTGCAACCGCCGTATATTGTAAAATAACATTCTACGGTCCAATCTGAAAGCATTATTCGTGTTTTCATCTGGAAATTAGTTAATCAGCATATAGCAGTTTAGAAAAAGTTTAAAAAATAATTTTTATTTTTTTGAGTAAATTGTAACTAAAATAGTCAAGAAACTTGACCCTTCTGTTTGCATAAGATATAGCAAATAATTTATTACAACTTTTTTTGAAATATATCGATTCTTTTTAATGCGTAGTACGCAGAAAACAGTTGTAGACAAGCGGATGTGCGTAAAACCATATCAAAATGCGTTAGAAAGCATGGAGCAAGCCAACCTCGCATTTCTTGAATTGCAACCGCCGTATATTGTAAAATAACATTCTACGGTGCAATCTGAAAGCATTATTCGTGTTTTCATCTGGAAATTAGTTAATCAGCATATAGCAGTTTATAAAAAGTTTAAAAAATAATATTTATTTTTTTGAGTAAATTGTAACTAAAATAGTCAAGAAACTTGACCCTTCTGTTTGCATAAGATATAGCAAATAATTTATTACAACTTTTTTTGAAATATATCGATTCGTTTTAATGCGTAGTACTCAGAAAACAGTTGGAGACAAGCGGATGTGCGTAAAACCATATCAAAATGCGTTAGAAAGCATGGAGCAAGCCAAGCACGCATTTCTTCAATTGCAACCGCCGTATATTGTAAGATAACATTCTACGGTCCAATCTGAAAGCATTATTCGTGTTTTCATCTGGAAATTAGTTAATCAGCATCTAGCAGTTTAGAAAAAGTTTAAAAAATAATTTTTATTTTTTTGAGTAAATTGTAACTAAAATAGTCAAGAAACTTGACCCTTCTGTTTGCATAAGATATAGCAAATAATTTATTACAACTTTTTTTGAAATATATCGATTCTTTTTAATGCGTAGTACTCAGAAAACAGTTGGAGACAAGCGGATGTGCGTAAAACCATATCAAAATGCGTTAGAAAGCATGGAGCAAGCCAACCTCGCATTTCTTCAATTGCAACCGCCGTATATTGTAAAATAACATTCTACGGTCCAATCTGAAAGCATTATTCGTGTTTTCATCTGGAAATTAGTTAATCAGCATATAGCAGTTTATAAAAAGTTTAAAAAATAATATTTATTTTTTTGAGTAAATTGTAACTAAAATAGTCAAGAAACTTGACCCTTCTGTTTGCATAAGATATAGCAAATAATTTATTACAACTTTTTTTGAAATATATCGATTCTTTGTAATACGTAGTACTCAGAAAACAGTTGGAGACAAGCGGATGTGCGTAAAACCATAACAAAATGCGTTAGAAAGCATGGAGCAAGCCAACCTCGCATTTCTTCAATTGCAACCGCCGTATATTGTAAAATAACATTCTACGGTCCAATCTGAAAGCATTATTCGTGTTTTCATCTGGAAATTAGTTAATCAGCATATAGCAGTTTAGAAAAAGTTTAAAAAATAATTTTTATTTTTTTGAGTAAATTGTAACTAAAATAGTCAAGAAACTTGACCCTTCTGTTTGCATAAGATATAGCAAATAATTTATTACAACTTTTTTTGAAATATATCGATTCTTTTTAATGCGTAGTACTCAGAAAACAGTTGGAGACAAGCGGATGTGCGTAAAACCATATCAAAATGCGTTAGAAAGCATGGAGCAAGCCAACCTCGCATTTCTTCAATTGCAACCGCCGTATATTGTAAAATAACATTCTACGGTCCAATCTGAAAGCATTATTCGTGTTTTCATCTGGAAATTAGTTAATCAGCATATAGCAGTTTAGAAAAAGTTTAAAAAATAATTTTTATTTTTTTGAGTAAATTGTAACTAAAATAGTCAAGAAACTTGACCCTTCTGTTTGCATAAGATATAGCAAATAATTTATTACAACTTTTTTTGAAATATATCCATTCTTTTTAATGCGTAGTACTCAGAAAACAGTTGGAGACAAGCGGATGTGCGTAAAACCATATCAAAATGCGTTAGAAAGCATGGAGCAAGCCAACCTCGCATTTCTTCAATTGCAACCGCCGTATATTGTAAAATAACATTCTACGGTCCAATCTGAAAGCATTATTCGTGTTTTCATCTGGAAATTAGTTAATCAGCATATAGCAGTTTAGAAAAAGTTTAAAAAATAATATTTATTTTTTTGAGTAAATTGTAACTAAAATAGTCAAGAAACTTGACCCTTCTGTTTGCATAAGATATAGCAAATAATTTATTACAACTTTTTTTGAAATATATCGATTCTTTTTAATGCGTAGTACTCAGAAAACAGTTGGAGACAAGCGGATGTGCGTAAAACCATATCAAAATGCGTTAGAAAGCATGGAGCAAGCCAACCTCGCATTTCTTCAATTGCAACCGCGGTATATTGTAAAATAACATTCTACGGTCCAATCTGAAAGCATTATTCGTGTTTTCATCTGGAAATTAGTTAATCAGCATATAGCAGTTTAGAAAAAGTTTAAAAAATAATATTTATTTTTTTGAGTAAATTGTAACTAAAATAGTCAAGAAACTTGACCCTTCTGTTTGCATAAGATATAGCAAATAATTTATTACAACTTTTTTTGAAATATATCGATTCTTTTTAATGCGTAGTACTCAGAAAACAGTTGGAGACAAGCGGATGTGCGTAAAACCATATCAAAATGCGTTAGAAAGCATGGAGCAAGCCAGCCTCGCATTTCTTCAATTGCAACCGCCGTATATTGTAAAATAACATTCTACGGTCCAATCTGAAAGCATTATTCGTGTTTTCATCTGGAAATTAGTTAATCAGCATATAGCCGTTTAGAAAAAGTTTAAAAAATAATTTTTATTTTTTTGAGTAAATTCTAACTAAAATAGTCAAGAAACTTGACCCTTCTGTTTGCATAAGATATAGCAAATAATTTATTACAACTTTTTTTGAAATATATCGATTCTTTTTAATGCGTAGTACTCAGAAAACAGTTGGAGACAAGCGGATGTGCGTAGAACCATATCAAAATGCGTTAGAAAGCATGGAGCAAGCCAACCTCGCATTACTTCAATTGCAACCGCCGTATATTGTAAAATAACATTCTACGGTCCAATCTGAAAGCATTATTCGTGTTTTGATCTGGAAATTAGTTAATCAGCATATAGCAGTTTAGAAAAAGTTTAAAAAATAATTTTTATTTTTTTGAGTAATTTGTAACTAAAATAGTCAAGAAACTTGACCCTTCTGTTTGCATAAGATATAGCAAATAATTTATTACAACTTTTTTTGAAATATATCGATTCTTTTTAATGCGTAGTACTCAGAAAACAGTTGGAGACAAGCGGATGTGCGTAAAACCATATCAAAATGCGTTAGAAAGCATGGAGCAAGCCAACCTCGCATTTCTTCAATTGCAACCGCCGTATATTGTAAAATAACATTCTACGGTCCAATCTGAAAGCATTATTCGTGTTTTCATCTGGAAATTAGTTAATCAGCATATAGCAGTTTAGAAAAAGTTTAAAAAATAATTTTTATTTTTTTGAGTAAATTGTAACTAAAATAGTCAAGAAACTTGACCCTTCTGTTTGCATAAGATATAGCAAATAATTTATTACAACTTTTTTTGAAATATATCGATTCTTTTTAATGCGTAGTACTCAGAAAACAGTTGGAGACAAGCGGATGTGCGTAAAACCATATCAAAATGCGTTAGAAAGCATGGAGCAAGCCAGCCTCGCATTTCTTCAATTGCAACCGCCGTATATTGTAAAATAACATTCTACGGTCCAATCTGAAAGCATTATTCGTGTTTTCATCTGGAAATTAGTTAATCAGCATATAGCAGTTTAGAAAAAGTTTAAAAAATAATTTTTATTTTTTTGAGTAAATTGTAACTAAAATAGTCAAGAAACTTGACCCTTCTGTTTGCATAAGATATAGCAAATAATTTATTACAACTTTTTTTGAAATATATCGATTCTTTTTAATGCGTAGTACTCAGAAAACAGTTGGAGACAAGCGGATGTGCGTAAAACCATATCAAAATGCGTTAGAAAGCATGGAGCAAGCCAACCTCGCATTTCTTCAATTGCAACCGCCGTATATTGTAAATTAACATTCTACGGTCCAATCTGAAAGCATTATTCGTGTTTTCATCTGGAAATTAGTTAATCAGCATATAGCAGTTTAGAAAAAGTTTAAAAAATAATTTTTATTTTTTTGAGTAAATTGTAACTAAAATAGTCAAGAAACTTGACCCTTCTGTTTGCATAAGATATAGCAAATAATTTATTACAACTTTTTTTGAAATATATCGATTATTTTTAATGCGTAGTACTCAGAAAACAGTTGGAGACAAGCGGATGTGCGTAAAACCATATCAAAATGCGTTAGAAAGCATGGAGCAAGCCAACCTCGCATTTCTTCAATTGCAACCGCCGTATATTGTAAAATAACATTCTACGGTCCAATCTGAAAGCATTATTCGTGTTTTCATCTGGAAATTAGTTAATCAGCATATAGCAGTTTATAAAAAGTTTAAAAAATAATATTTATTTTTTTGAGTAAATTGTAACTAAAATAGTCAAGAAACTTGACCCTTCTGTTTGCATAAGATATAGCAAATAATTTATTACAACTTTTTTTGAAATATATCGATTCTTTTTAATACGTAGTACTCAGAAAACAGTTGGAGACAAGCGGATGTGCGTAAAACCATATCAAAATGCGTTAGAAAGCATGGAGCAAGCCAACCTCGCATTTCTTCAATTGCAACCGCCGTATATTGTAAAATAACATTCTACGGTCCAATCTGAAAGCATTATTCGTGTTTTCATCTGGAAATTAGTTAATCAGCATATAGCAGTTTATAAAAAGTTTAAAAAATAATATTTATTTTTTTGAGTAAATTGTAACTAAAATAGTCAAGAAACTTGACCCTTCTGTTTGCATAAGATATAGCAAATAATTTATTACAACTTTTTTTGAAATATATCGATTCTTTTTAATGCGTAGTACTCAGAAAACAGTTGGAGACAAGCGGATGTGCGTAAAACCATATCAAAATGCGTTAAAAAGCATGGAGCAAGCCAAGCTCGCATTTCTTCAATTGCAACCGCCGTATATTGTAAGATAACATTCTATGGTCCAATCTGAAAGCATTATTCGTGTTTTCATCTGGAAATTAGTTAATCAGCATATAGCAGTTTAGAAAAAGTTTAAAAAATAATTTTTATTTTTTTGAGTAAATTGTAACTAAAATAGTCAAGAAACTTGACCCTTCTGTTTGCATAAGATATAGCAAATAATTTATTACAACTTTTTTTGAAATATATCGATTCTTTTTAATGCGTAGTACTCAGAAAACAGTTGGAGACAAGCGGATGTGCGTAAAACCATATCAAAATGCGTTAGAAAGCATGGAGCAAGCCAACCTCGCATTTCTTCAATTGCAACCGCCGTATATTGTAAAATAACATTCTACGGTCCAATCTGAAAGCATTATTCGTGTTTTCATCTGGAAATTAGTTAATCAGCATATAGCAGTTTAGAAAAAAATTAAAAAATAATTTTTATTTTTTTGAGTAAATTGTAACTAAAATAGTCAAGAAACTTGACCCTTCTGTTTGCATAAGATATAGCAAATAATTTATTACAACTTTTTTTGAAATATATCGATTCTTTTTAATGCCTAGTACTCAGAAAACAGTTGGAGACAAGCGGATGTGCGTAAAACCATATCAAAATGCGTTAGAAAGCATGGAGCAAGCCAACCTCGCATTTCTTCAATTGCAACCGCCGTATATTGTAAAATAACATTCTACGGTCCAATCTGAAAGCATTATTCGTGTTTTCATCTGGAAATTAGTTAATCAGCATATAGCAGTTTATAAAAAGTTTAAAAAATAATTTTTATTTTTTTGAGTAAATTGTAACTAAAATATTCAAGAAACTTGACCCTTCTGTTTGCATAAGATATAGCAAATAATTTATTACAACTTTTTTTGAAATATATCGATTCTTTTTAATGCGTAGTACTCAGAAAACAGTTGGAGACAAGCGGATGTGCGTAAAACCATATCAAAATGCGTTAGAAAGCATGGAGCAAGCCAACCTCGCATTTCTTCAATTGCAACCGCCGTATATTGTAAAATAACATTCTACGGTCCAATCTGAAAGCATTATTCGTGTTTTCATCTGGAAATTAGTTAATCAGCATATAGCAGTTTAGAAAAAGTTTAAAAAATAATTTTTATTTTTTTGAGTAAATTGTAACTAAAATAGTCAAGAAACTTGACCCTTCTGTTTGCATAAGATATAGCAAATAATTTATTACAACTTTTTTTGAAATATATCGATTCTTTTTAATGCGTAGTACTCAGAAAACAGTTGGAGACCAGCGGATGTGCGTAAAACCATATCAAAATGCGTTAGAAAGCATGGAGCAAGCCAAGCTCGCATTTCTTCAATTGCAACCGCCGTATATTGTAAGATAACATTCTATGGTCCAATCTGAAAGCATTATTCGTGTTTTCATCTGGAAATTAGTTAATCAGCATATAGCAGTTTAGAAAAAGTTTAAAAAATAATTTTTATTTTTTTGAGTAAATTGTAACTAAAATAGTCAAGAAACTTGACCCTTCTGTTTGCATAAGATATAGCAAATAATTTATTACAACTTTTTTTGAAATATATCGATTCTTTTTAATGCGTAGTACTCAGAAAACAGTTGGAGACAAGCGGATGTGCGTAAAACCATATCAACATGCGTTAGAAAGCATGGAGCAAGCCAACCTCGCATTTCTTCAATTGCAACCGCCGTATATTGTAAAATAACATTCTACGGTCCAATCTGAAAGCATTATTCGTGTTTTCATCTGGAAATTAGTTAATCAGCATATAGCAGTTTAGAAAAAGTTTAAAAAATAATTTTTATTTTTTTGAGTAAATTGTAACTAAAATAGTCAAGAAACTTGACCCTTCTGTTTGCATAAGATATAGCAAATAATTTATTACAACTTTTTTTGAAATATATCGATTCTTTTTAATGCCTAGTACTCAGAAAACAGTTGGAGACAAGCGGATGTGCGTAAAACCATATCAAAATGCGTTAGAAAGCATGGAGCAAGCCAACCTCGCATTTCTTCAATTGCAACCGCCGTATTTTGTAAAATAACATTCTACGGTCCAATCTGAAAGCATTATTCGTGTTTTCATCTGGAAATTAGTTAATCAGCATATAGCAGTTTATAAAAAGTTTAAAAAATAATATTTATTTTTTTGAGTAAATTGTAACTAAAATAGTCAAGAAACTTGACCCTTCTGTTTGCATAAGATATAGCAAATAATTTATTACAACTTTTTTTGAAAAATATCGATTCTTTTTAATGCGTAGTACTCAGAAAACAGTTGGAGACAAGCGGATGTGCGTAAAACCATATCAAAATGCGTTAGAAAGCATGGAGCAAGCCAACCTCGCATTTCTTCAATTGCAACCGCCGTATATTGTAAAATAACATTCTACGGTCCAATCTGAAAGCATTATTCGTGTTTTCATCTGGAAATTAGTTAATCAGCATATAGCAGTTTAGAAAAAGTTTAAAAAATAATTTTTATTTTTTTGAGTAAATTGTAACTAAAATAGTCAAGAAACTTGACCCTTCTGTTTGCATAAGATATAGCAAATAATTTATTACAACTTTTTTTGAAATATATCGATTCTTTTTAATGCGTAGTACTCAGAAAACAGTTGGAGACCAGCGGATGTGCGTAAAACCATATCAAAATGCGTTAGAAAGCATGGAGCAAGCCAAGCTCGCATTTCTTCAATTGCAACCGCCGTATATTGTAAGATAACATTCTATGGTCCAATCTGAAAGCATTATTCGTGTTTTCATCTGGAAATTAGTTAATCAGCATATAGCAGTTTAGAAAAAGTTTAAAAAATAATTTTTATTTTTTTGAGTAAATTGTAACTAAAATAGTCAAGAAACTTGACCCTTCTGTTTGCATAAGATATAGCAAATAATTTATTACAACTTTTTTTGAAATATATCGATTCTTTTTAATGCGTAGTACTCAGAAAACAGTTGGAGACAAGCGGATGTGCGTAAAACCATATCAAAATGCGTTAGAAAGCATGGAGCAAGCCAAGCTCGCATTTCTTCAATTGCAACCGCCGTATATTGTAAAATAACATTCTACGGTCCAATCTGAAAGCATTATTCGTGTTTTCATCTGGAAATTAGTTAATCAGCATATAGCCGTTTAGAAAAAGTTTAAAAAATAATTTTTATTTTTTTGAGTAAATTGTAACTAAAATAGTCAAGAAACTTGATCCTTCTGTTTGCATAAGATATAGCAAATAATTTATTACAACTTTTTTTGAAATATATCGATTCTTTTTAATGCGTAGTACTCAGAAAACAGTTGGAGACAAGCGGATGTGCGTAAAACCATATCAAAATGCGTTAGAAAGCATGGAGCAAGCCAACCTCGCATTACTTCAATTGCAACCGCCGTATATTGTAAAATAACATTCTACGGTCCAATCTGAAAGCATTATTCGTGTTTTGATCTGGAAATTAGTTAATCAGCATATAGCAGTTTAGAAAAAGTTTAAAAAATAATTTTTATTTTTTTGAGTAATTTGTAACTAAAATAGTCAAGAAACTTGACCCTTCTGTTTGCATAAGATATAGCAAATAATTTATTACAACTTTTTTTGAAATATATCGATTCTTTTTAATACGTAGTACTCAGAAAACAGTTGGAGACAAGCGGATGTGCGTAAAACCATATCAAAATGCGTTAGAAAGCATGGAGCAAGCCAAGCTCGCATTTCTTCAATTGCAACCGCCGTATATTGTAAGATAACATTCTATGGTCCAATCTGAAAGCATTATTCGTGTTTTCATCTGGAAATTAGTTAATCAGCATATAGCAGTTTAGAAAAAGTTTAAAAAATAATTTTTATTTTTTTGAGTAAATTGTAACTAAAATAGTCAAGAAACTTGACCCTTCTGTTTGCATAAGATATAGCAAATAATTTATTACAACTTTTTTTGAAATATATCGATTCTTTTTAATGCGTAGTACTCAGAAAACAGTTGGAGACAAGCGGATGTGCGTAAAACCATATCAAAATGCGTTAGAAAGCATGGAGCAAGCCAACCTCGCATTTCTTCAATTGCAACCGCCGTATATTGTAAAATAACATTCTACGGTCCAATCTGAAAGCATTATTCGTGTTTTCATCTGGAAATTAGTTAATCAGCATATAGCAGTTTAGAAAAAAATTAAAAAATAATTTTTATTTTTTTGAGTAAATTGTAACTAAAATAGTCAAGAAACTTGACCCTTCTGTTTGCATAAGATATAGCAAATAATTTATTACAACTTTTTTTGAAATATATCGATTCTTTTTAATGCCTAGTACTCAGAAAACAGTTGGAGACAAGCGGATGTGCGTAAAACCATATCAAAATGCGTTAGAAAGCATGGAGCAAGCCAACCTCGCATTTCTTCAATTGCAACCGCCGTATATTGTAAAATAACATTCTACGGTCCAATCTGAAAGCATTATTCGTGTTTTCATCTGGAAATTAGTTAATCAGCATATAGCAGTTTATAAAAAGTTTAAAAAATAATTTTTATTTTTTTGAGTAAATTGTAACTAAAATAGTCAAGAAACTTGACCCTTCTGTTTGCATAAGATATAGCAAATAATTTATTACAACTTTTTTTGAAATATATCGATTCTTTTTAATGCGTAGTACTCAGAAAACAGTTGGAGACAAGCGGATGTGCGTAAAACCATATCAAAATGCGTTAGAAAGCATGGAGCAAGCCAACCTCGCATTTCTTCAATTGCAACCGCCGTATATTGTAAAATAACATTCTACGGTCCAATCTGAAAGCATTATTCGTGTTTTCATCTGGAAATTAGTTAATCAGCATATAGCAGTTTAGAAAAAGTTTAAAAAATAATTTTTATTTTTTTGAGTAAATTGTAACTAAAATAGTCAAGAAACTTGACCCTTCTGTTTGCATAAGATATAGCAAATAATTTATTACAACTTTTTTTGAAATATATCGATTCTTTTTAATGCGTAGTACTCAGAAAACAGTTGGAGACAAGCGGATGTGCGTAAAACCATATCAAAATGCGTTAGAAAGCATGGAGCAAGCCAACCTCGCATTTCTTCAATTGCAACCGCCGTATATTGTAAAATAACATTCTACGGTCCAATCTGAAAGCATTATTCGTGTTTTCATCTGGAAATTAGTTAATCAGCATATAGCAGTTTATAAAAAGTTTAAAAAATAATATTTATTTTTTTGAGTAAATTGTAACTAAAATAGTCAAGAAACTTGACCCTTCTGTTTGCATAAGATATAGCAAATAATTTATTACAACTTTTTTTGAAATATATCGATTCTTTTTAATGCGTAGTACTCAGAAAACAGTTGGAGACAAGCGGATGTGCGTAAAACCATATCAAAATGCGTTAGAAAGCATGGAGCAAGCCAAGCTCGCATTTCTTCAATTGCAACCGCCGTATATTGTAAGATAACATTCTATGGTCCAATCTGAAAGCATTATTCGTGTTTTCATCTGGAAATTAGTTAATCAGCATATAGCAGTTTAGAAAAAGTTTAAAAAATAATTTTTATTTTTTTGAGTAAATTGTAACTAAAATAGTCCAGAAACTTGACCCTTCTGTTTGCATAAGATATAGCAAATAATTTATTACAACTTTTTTTGAAATATATCGATTCTTTTTAATGCGTAGTACTCAGAAAACAGTTGGAGACAAGCGGATGTGCGTAAAACCATATCAAAATGCGTTAGAAAGCATGGAGCAAGCCAACCTCGCATTTCTTCAATTGCAACCGCCGTATATTGTAAAATAACATTCTACGGTCCAATCTGAAAGCATTATTCGTGTTTTCATCTGGAAATTAGTTAATCAGCATATAACAGTTTAGAAAAAAATTAAAAAATAATTTTTATTTTTTTGAGTAAATTGTAACTAAAATAGTCAAGAAACTTGACCCTTCTGTTTGCATAAGATATAGCAAATAATTTATTACAACTTTTTTTGAAATATATCGATTCTTTTTAATGCCTAGTACTCAGAAAACAGTTGGAGACAAGCGGATGTGCGTAAAACCATATCAAAATGCGTTAGAAAGCATGGAGCAAGCCAACCTCGCATTTCTTCAATTGCAACCGCCGTATATTGTAAAATAACATTCTACGGTCCAATCTGAAAGCATTATTCGTGTTTTCATCTGGAAATTAGTTAATCAGCATATAGCAGTTTATAAAAAGTTTAAAAATTAATTTTTATTTTTTTGAGTAAATTGTAACTAAAATAGTCAAGAAACTTGACCCTTCTGTTTGCATAAGATATAGCAAATAATTTATTACAACTTTTTTTGAAATATATCGATTCTTTTTAATGCGTAGTACTCAGAAAACAGTTGGAGACAAGCGGATGTGCGTAAAACCATATCAAAACGCGTTAGAAAGCATGGAGCAAGCCAACCTCGCATTTCTTCAATTGCAACCGCCGTATATTGTAAAATAACATTCTACGGTCCAATCTGAAAGCATTATTCGTGTTTTGATCTGGAAATTAGTTAATCAGCATATAGCAGTTTAGAAAAAGTTTAAAAAATAATTTTTATTTTTTTGAGTAATTTGTAACTAAAATAGTCAAAAAACTTGACCCTTCTGTTTGCATAAGATATAGCAAATAATTTATTACAACTTTTTTTGAAATATATCGATTCTTTTTAATGCGTAGTACTCAGAAAACAGTTGGAGACAAGCGGATGTGCGTAAAACTATATCAAAATGCGTTAGAAAGCATGGAGCAAGCCAACCTCGCATTTCTTCAATTGCAACCGCCGTATATTGTAAAATAACATTCTACGGTCCAATCTGAAAGCATTATTCGTGTTTTCATCTGGAAATTAGTTAATCAGCATATAGCAGTTTATAAAAAGTTTAAAAAATAATTTTTATTTTTTTGAGTAAATTGTAACTAAAATAGTCAAGAAACTTGACCCTTCTGTTTGCATAAGATATAGCAAATAATTTATTACAACTTTTTTTGAAATATATCGATTCTTTTTAATGCGTAGTACTCAGAAAACAGTTGGAGACAAGCGGATGTGCGTAAAACCATATCAAAATGCGTTAGAAAGCATGGAGCAAGCCAACCTCGCATTTCTTCAATTGCAACCGCCGTATATTGTAAAATAACATTCTACGGTCCAATCTGAAAGCATTATTCGTGTTTTCATCTGGAAATTAGTTAATCAGCATATAGCAGTTTAGAAAAAGTTTAAAAAATAATTTTTATTTTTTTGAGTAAATTGTAACTAAAATAGTCAAGAAACTTGACCCTTCTGTTTGCATAAGATATAGCACATAATTTATTACAACTTTTTTTGAAATATATCGATTCTTTTTAATGCGTAGTACTCAGAAAACAGTTGGAGACAAGCGGATGTGCGTAAAACCATATCAAAATGCGTTAGAAAGCATGGAGCAAGCCAAGCTCGCATTTCTTCAATTGCAACCGCCGTATATTGTAAGATAACATTCTATGGTCCAATCTGAAAGCATTATTCGTGTTTTCATCTGGAAATTAGTTAATCAGCATATAGCAGTTTAGAAAAAGTTTAAAAAATAATTTTTATTTTTTTGAGTAAATTGTAACTAAAATAGTCAAGAAACTTGACCCTTCTGTTTGCATAAGATATAGCAAATAATTTATTACAACTTTTTTTGAAATATATCGATTCTTTTTAATGCGTAGTACTCAGAAAACAGTTGGAGACAAGCGGATGTGCGTAAAACCATATCAAAATGCGTTAGAAAGCATGGAGCAAGCCAACCTCGCATTTCTTCAATTGCAACCGCCGTATATTGTAAAATAACATTCTACGGTCCAATCTGAAAGCATTATTCGTGTTTTCATCTGGAAATTAGTTAATCAGCATATAGCAGTTTAGAAAAAGTTTAAAAAATAATTTTTATTTTTTTGAGTAAATTGTAACTAAAATAGTCAAGAAACTTGACCCTTCTGTTTGCATAAGATATAGCAAATAATTTATTACAACTTTTTTTGAAATATATCGATTCTTTTTAATGCGTAGTACTCAGAAAACAGTTGGAGACAAGCGGATGTGCGTAAAACCATATCAAAATGCGTTAGAAAGCATGGAGCAAGCCAACCTCGCATTTCTTCAATTGCAACCGCCGTATATTGTAAAATAACATTCTACGGTCCAATCTGAAAGCATTATTCGTGTTTTCATCTGGAAATTAGTTAATCAGCATATAGCAGTTTAGAAAAAGTTTAAAAAATAATTTTTATTTTTTTGAGTAAATTGTAACTAAAATAGTCAAGAAACTTGACCCTTCTGTTTGCATAAGATATAGCAAATAATTTATTACAACTTTTTTTGAAATATATCGATTCTTTTTAATGCGTAGTACTCAGAAAACAGTTGGAGACCAGCGGATGTGCGTAAAACCATATCAAAATGCGTTAGAAAGCATGGAGCAAGCCAAGCTCGCATTTCTTCAATTGCAACCGCCGTATATTGTAAGATAACATTCTATGGTCCAATCTGAAAGCATTATTCGTGTTTTCATCTGGAAATTAGTTAATCAGCATATAGCAGTTTAGAAAAAGTTTAACAAATAATTTTTATTTTTTTGAGTAAATTGTAACTAAAATAGTCAAGAAACTTGACCCTTCTGTTTGCATAAGATATAGCAAATAATTTATTACAACTTTTTTTGAAATATATCGATTCTTTTTAATGCGTAGTACTCAGAAAAAAGTTGGAGACAAGCGGATGTGCGTAAAACCATATCAAAATGCGTTAGAAAGCATGGAGCAAGCCAACCTCGCATTACTTCAATTGCAACCGCCGTATATTGTAAAATAATATTCTACGGTCCAATCTGAAAGCATTATTCGTGTTTTGATCTGGAAATTAGTTAATCAGCATATAGCAGTTTAGAAAAAGTTTAAAAAATAATTTTTATTTTTTTGAGTAATTTGTAACTAAAATAGTCAAAAAACTTGACCCTTCTGTTTGCATAAGATATAGCAAATAATTTATTACAACTTTTTTTGAAATATATCGATTCTTTTTAATGCGTAGTACTCAGAAAACAGTTGGAGACAAGCGGATGTGCGTAAAACTATATCAAAATGCGTTAGAAAGCATGGAGCAAGCCAACCTCGCATTTCTTCAATTGCAACCGCCGTATATTGTAAAATAACATTCTACGGTCCAATCTGAAAGCATTATTCGTGTTTTCATCTGGAAATTAGTTAATCAGCATATAGCAGTTTAGAAAAAGTTTAAAAAATAATTTTTATTTTTTTGAGTAAATTGTAACTAAAATAGTCAAGAAACTTGACCCTTCTGTTTGCATAAGATATAGCAAATAATTTATTACAACTTTTTTTGAAATATATCGATTCTTTTTAATGCGTAGTACTCAGAAAACAGTTGGAGACAAGCGGATGTGCGTAAAACCATATCAAAATGCGTTAGATAGCATGGAGCAAGCCAACCTCGCATTTCTTCAATTGCAACCGCCGTATATTGTAAAATAACATTCTACGGTCCAATCTGAAAGCATTATTCGTGTTTTCATCTGGAAATTAGTTAATCAGCATATAGCAGTTTAGAAAAAGTTTAAAAAATAATTTTTATTTTTTTGAGTAAATTGTAACTAAAATAGTCAAGAAACTTGACCCTTCTGTTTGCATAAGATATAGCAAATAATTTATTACAACTTTTTTTGAAATATATCGATTCTTTTTAATGCGTAGTACTCAGAAAACAGTTGGAGACAAGCGGATGTGCGTAAAACCATATCAAAATGCGTTAGAAAGCATGGAGCAAGCCAACCTCGCATTTCTTCAATTGCAACCGCCGTATATTGTAAAATAACATTCTACGGTCCAATCTGAAAGCATTATTCGTGTTTTCATCTGGAAATTAGTTAATCAGCATATAGCAGTTTATAAAAAGTTTAAAAAATAATATTTATTTTTTTGAGTAAATTGTAACTAAAATAGTCAAGAAACTTGACCCTTCTGTTTGCATAAGATATAGCAAATAATTTATTACAACTTTTTTTGAAATATATCGATTCTTTTTAATGCGTAGTACTCAGAAAACAGTTGGAGACAAGCGGATGTGCGTAAAACCATATCAAAATGCGTTAGAAAGCATGGAGCAAGCCAACCTCGCATTTCTTCAATTGCAACCGCCGTATATTGTAAAATAACATTCTACGGTCCAATCTGAAAGCATTATTCGTGTTTTCATCTGGAAATTAGTTAATCAGCATATAGCAGTTTAGAAAAAGTTTAAAAAATAATTTTTATTTTTTTGAGTAAATTGTAACTAAAATAGTCAAGAAACTTGACCCTTCTGTTTGCATAAGATATAGCAAATAATTTATTACAACTTTTTTTGAAATATATCGATTCTTTTTAATGCGTAGTACTCAGAAAACAGTTGGAGACAAGCGGATGTGCGTAAAACCATATCAAAATGCGTTAGAAAGCATGGAGCAAGCCAAGCTCGCATTTCTTCAATTGCAACCGCCGTATATTGTAAGATAACATTCTATGGTCCAATCTGAAAGCATTATTCGTGTTTTCATCTGGAAATTAGTTAATCAGCATATAGCAGTTTATAAAAAGTTTAAAAAATAATTTTTATTTTTTTGAGTAAATTGTAACTAAAATAGTCAAGAAACTTGACCCGTCTGTTTGCATAAGATATAGCAAATAATTTATTACAACTTTTTTTGAAATATATCGATTCTTTTTAATGCGTAGTACTCAGAAAACAGTTGGAGACAAGCGGATGTGCGTAAAACCATATCAAAATGCGTTAGAAAGCATGGAGCAAGCCAACCTCGCATTTCTTCAATTGCAACCGCCGTATATTGTAAAATAACATTCTACGGTCCAATCTGAAAGCATTATTCGTGTTTTCATCTGGAAATTAGTTAATCAGCATATAGCAGTTTAGAAAAAGTTTAAAAAATAATTTTTATTTTTTTGAGTAAATTGTAACTAAAATAGTCAAGAAACTTGACCCTTCTGTTTGCATAAGATATAGCAAATAATTTATTACAACTTTTTTTGAAATATATCGATTCTTTTTAATGCCTAGTACTCAGAAAACAGTTGGAGACAAGCGGATGTGCGTAAAACCATATCAAAATGCGTTAGAAAGCATGGAGCAAGCCAACCTCGCATTTCTTCAATTGCAACCGCCGTATATTGTAAAATAACATTCTACGGTCCAATCTGAAAGCATTATTCGTGTTTTCATCTGGAAATTAGTTAATCAGCATATAGCAGTTTATAAAAAGTTTAAAAAATTATATTTATTTTTTTGAGTAAATTGTAACTAAAATAGTCAAGAAACTTGACCCTTCTGTTTGCATAAGATATAGCAAATAATTTATTACAACTTTTTTTGAAATATATCGATTCTTTTTAATGCGTAGTACTCAGAAAACAGTTGGAGACAAGCGGATGTGCGTAAAACCATATCAAAATGCGTTAGAAAGCATGGAGCAAGCCAACCTCGCATTTCTTCAATTGCAACCGCCGTATATTGTAAAATAACATTCTACGGTCCAATCTGAAAGCATTATTCGTGTTTTCATCTGGAAATTAGTTAATCAGCATATAGCAGTTTAGAAAAAGTTTAAAAAATAATTTTTATTTTTTTGAGTAAATTGTAACTAAAATAGTCAAGAAACTTGACCCTTCTGTTTGCATAAGATATAGCAAATAATTTATTACAACTTTTTTTGAAATATATCGATTCTTTTTAATGCGTAGTACTCAGAAAACAGTTGGAGACCAGCGGATGTGCGTAAAACGATATCAAAATGCGTTAGAAAGCATGGAGCAAGCCAAGCTCGCATTTCTTCAATTGCAACCGCCGTATATTGTAAGATAACATTCTATGGTCCAATCTGAAAGCATTATTCGTGTTTTCATCTGGAAATTAGTTAATCAGCATATAGCAGTTTAGAAAAAGTTTAAAAAATAATTTTTATTTTTTTGAGTAAATTGTAACTAAAATAGTCAAGAAACTTGACCCTTCTGTTTGCATAAGATATAGCAAATAATTTATTACAACTTTTTTTGAAATATATCGATTCTTTTTAATGCGTAGTACTCAGAAAACAGTTGGAGACAAGCGGATGTGCGTAAAACCATATCAAAATGCGTTAGAAAGCATGGAGCAAGCCAAGCTCGCATTTCTTCAATTGCAACCGCCGTATATTGTAAAATAACATTTTACGGTCCAATCTGAAAGCATTATTCGTGTTTTCATCTGGAAATTAGTTAATCAGCATATAGCAGTTTAGAAAAAGTTTAAAAAATAATTTTTATTTTTTTGAGTAAATTGTAACTAAAATAGTCAAGAAACTTGACCCTTCTGTTTGCATAAGATATAGCAAATAATTTATTACAACTTTTTTTGAAATATATCGATTCTTTTTAATGCGTAGTACTCAGAAAACAGTTGGAGACAAGCGGATGTGCGTAAAACCATATCAAAATGCGTTAGAAAGCATGGAGCAAGCCAACCTCGCATTACTTCAATTGCAACCGCCGTATATTGTAAAATAACATTCTACGGTCCAATCTGAAAGCATTATTCGTGTTTTGATCTGGAAATTAGTTAATCAGCATATAGCAGTTTAGAAAAAGTTTAAAAAATAATTTTTATTTTTTTGAGTAAATTGTAACTAAAATAGTCAAGAAACTTGACCCTTCTGTTTGCATAAGATATAGCAAATAATTTATTACAACTTTTTTTGAAATATATCCATTCTTTTTAATGCGTAGTACTCAGAAAACAGTTGGAGACAAGCGGATGTGCGTAAAACCATATCAAAATGCGTTAGAAAGCATGGAGCAAGCCAACCTCGCATTTCTTCAATTGCAACCGCCGTATATTGTAAAATAACATTCTAAGGTCCAATCTGAAAGCATTATTCGTGTTTTCATCTGGAAATTAGTTAATCAGCATATAGCAGTTTAGAAAAAGTTTAAAAAATAATTTTTATTTTTTTGAGTAAATTGTAACTAAAATAGTCAAGAAACTTGACCCTTCTGTTTGCATAAGATATAGCAAATAATTTATTACAACTTTTTTTGAAATATATCGATTCTTTTTAATGCGTAGTACTCAGAAAACAGTTGGAGACAAGCGGATGTGCGTAAAACCATATCAAAATGCGTTAGAAAGCATGGAGCAAGCCAACCTCGCATTTCTTCAATTGCAACCGCCGTATATTGTAAAATAACATTCTACGGTCCAATCTGAAAGCATTATTCGTGTTTTCATCTGGAAATTAGTTAATCAGCATATAGCAGTTTAGAAAAAGTTTAAAAAATAATTTTTATTTTTTTGAGTAAATTGTAACTAAAATAGTCAAGAAACTTGACCCTTCTGTTTGCATAAGATATAGCAAATAATTTATTACAACTTTTTTTGAAATATATCGATTCTTTTTAATGCCTAGTACTCAGAAAACAGTTGGAGACAAGCGGATGTGCGTAAAACCATATCAAAATGCGTTAGAAAGCATGGAGCAAGCCAACCTCGCATTTCTTCAATTGCAACCGCCGTATATTGTAAGATAACATTCTACGGTCCAATCTGAAAGCATTATTCGTGTTTTCATCTGGAAATTAGTTAATCAGCATATAGCAGTTTATAAAAAGTTTAAAAAATAATATTTATTTTTTTGAGTAAATTGTAACTAAAATAGTCAAGAAACTTGACCCTTCTGTTTGCATAAGATATAGCAAATAATTTATTACAACTTTTTTTGAAATATATCGATTCTTTTTAATGCGTAGTACTCAGAAAACAGTTGGAGACAAGCGGATGTGCGTAAAACTATATCAAAATGCGTTAGAAAGCATGGAGCAAGCCAACCTCGCATTTCTTCAATTGCAACCGCCGTATATTGTAAAATAACATTCTACGGTCCAATCCGAAAGCATTATTCGTGTTTTCATCTGGAAATTAGTTAATCAGCATATAGCAGTTTATAAAAAGTTTAAAAAATAATATTTATTTTTTTGAGTAAATTGTAACTAAAATAGTCAAGAAACTTGACCCTTCTGTTTGCATAAGATATAGCAAATAATTTATTACAACTTTTTTTGAAATATATAGATTCTTTTTAATGCGTAGTACTCAGAAAACAGTTGGAGACAAGCGGATGTGCGTAAAACCATATCAAAATGCGTTAGAAAGCATGGAGCAAGCCAACCTCGCATTTCTTCAATTGCAACCGCCGTATATTGTAAAATAACATTCTACGGTCCAATCTGAAAGCATTATTCGTGTTTTCATCTGGAAATTAGTTAATCAGCATATAGCAGTTTAGAAAAAGTTTAAAAAATAATTTTTATTTTTTTGAGTAAATTGTAACTAAAATAGTCAAGAAACTTGACCCTTCTGTTTGCATAAGATATAGCAAATAATTTATTACAACTTTTTTTGAAATATATCGATTCTTTTTAATGCGTAGTACTCAGAAAACAGTTGGAGACAAGCGGATGTGCGTAAAACCATATCAAAATGCGTTAGAAAGCATGGAGCAAGCCAACCTCGCATTTCTTCAATTGCAACCGCCGTATATTGTAAAATAACATTCTACGGTCCAATCTGAAAGCATTATTCGTGTTTTCATCTGGAAATTAGTTAATCAGCATATAGCAGTTTAGAAAAAGTTTAAAAAATAATTTTTATTTTTTTGAGTAAATTGTAACTAAAATAGTCAAGAAACTTGACCCTTCTGTTTGCATAAGATATAGCAAATAATTTATTACAACTTTTTTTGAAATATATCGATTCTTTTTAATGCGTAGTACTCCGAAAACAGTTGGAGACAAGCGGATGTGCGTAAAACCATATCAAAATGCGTTAGAAAGCATGGAGCAAGCCAACCTCGCATTTCTTCAATTGCAACCGCCGTATATTGTAAAATAACATTCTACGGTCCAATCTGAAAGCATTATTCGTGTTTTCATCTGGAAATTAGTTAATCAGCATATAGCAGTTTAGAAAAAGTCTAAAAAATAATTTTTATTTTTTTGAGTAAATTGTAACTAAAATAGTCAAGAAACTTGACCCTTCTGTTTGCTTAAGATATAGCAAATAATTTATTACAACTTTTTTTGAAATATATCGATTCTTTTTAATGCGTAGTACTCAGAAAACAGTTGGAGACAAGCGGATGTGCGTAAAACCATATCAAAATGCGTTAGAAAGCATGGAGCAAGCCAACCTCGCATTTCTTCAATTGCAACCGCCGTATATTGTAAAATAACATTCTACGGTCCAATCTGAAAGCATTATTCGTGTTTTCATCTGGAAATTAGTTAATCAGCATATAGCAGTTTAGAAAAAGTTTAAAAAATAATTTTTATTTTTTTGAGTAAATTGTAACTAAAATAGTCAAGAAACTTGACCCTTCTGTTTGCATAAGATATAGCAAATTATTTATTACAACTTTTTTTGAAATATATCGATTCTTTTTAATGCGTAGTACTCAGAAAACAGTTGGAGACAAGCGGATGTGCGTAAAACCATATCAAAATGCGTTAGAAAGCATGGAGCAAGCCAACCTCGCATTTCTTCAATTGCAACCGCCGTATATTGTAAAATAACATTCTACGGTCCAATCTGAAAGCATTATTCGTGTTTTCATCTGGAAATTAGTTAATCAGCATATAGCAGTTTAGAAAAAGTTTAAAAAATAATTTTTGTTTTTTTGAGTAACTTGTAACTAAAATAGTCAAGAAACTTGAACCTTCTGTTTGCATAAGATATAGCAAATAATTTATTACAACTTTTTTTGAAATATATCGATTCTTTTTAATGCCTAGTACTCAGAAAACAGTTGGAGACAAGCGGATGTGCGTAAAACCATATCAAAATGCGTTAGAAAGCATGGAGCAAGCCAACCTCGCATTTCTTCAATTGCAACCGCCGTATATTGTAAAATAACAATCTACGGTCCAATCTGAAAGCATTATTCGTGTTTTCATCTGGAAATTAGTTAATCAGCATATAGCAGTTTAGAAAAAGTCTAAAAAATAATTTTTATTTTTTTGAGTAAATTGTAACTAAAATAGTCAAGAAACTTGACCCTTCTGTTTGCATAAGATATAGCAAATAATTTATTACAACTTTTTTTGAAATATATCGATTCTTTTTAATGCGTAGTACTCAGAAAACAGTTGGAGACAAGCGGATGTGCGTACAACCATATCAAAATGCGTTAGCAAGCATGGAGCAAGCCAACCTCGCATTTCTTCAATTGCAACCGCCGTATATTGTAAAATAACATTCTACGGTCCAATCTGAAAGCATTATTCGTGTTTTCATCTGGAAATTAGTTAATCAGCATATAGCAGTTTAGAAAAAGTTTAAAAAATAATTTTTATTTTTTTGAGTAAATTGTAACTAAAATAGTCAAGAAACTTGACCCTTCTGTTTGCATAAGATATAGCAAATAATTTATTACAACTTTTTTTGAAATATATCGATTCTTCTTAATGCGTAGTACTCAGAAAACAGTTGGAGACAAGCGGATGTGCGTAAAACCATATCAAAATGCGTTAGAAAGCATGGAGCAAGCCAAGCTCGCATTTCTTCAATTGCAACCGCCGTATATTGTAAGATAACATTCTATGGTCCAATCTGAAAGCATTATTCGTGTTTTCATCTGGAAATTAGTTAATCAGCATATAGCAGTTTAGAAAAAGTTTAAAAAATAATTTTTATTTTTTTGAGTAAATTGTAACTAAAATAGTCAAGAAACTTGACCCTTCTGTTTGCATAAGATATAGCAAATAATTTATTACAACTTTTTTTGAAATATATCGATTCTTTTTAATGCGTAGTACTCAGAAAACAGTTGGAGACAAGCGGATGTGCGTAAAACCATATCAAAATGCGTTAGAAAGCATGGCGAAAGCCAACCTCGCATTTCTTCAATTGCTACCGCCGTATATTGTAAAATATCATTCCACGGTCCAATCTGAAAGCATTATTCGTGTTTTCAGCTGGAAATTAGTTAATCAGCATATAGCAGTTTATAAAAAGTTTAAAAAATAATATTTATTTTTTTGAGTAAATTGTAACTAAAATAGTCAAGAAACTTGACCCTTCTGTTTGCATAAGATATAGCAAATAATTTATTACAACTTTTTTTGAAATATATCGATTCCTTTTAATGCATAGTACTCAGAAAACAGTTGGAGACAAGCGGATGTGCGTAAAACCATATCAAAATGCGTTAGAAAGCACGGAGCAAGCCAATCTCGCATTTCTTCAATTGCAACCGCCGTATATTGTAAAATAACATTCTACGGTCCAATCTGAAAGCATTATTCGTGTTTTCATCTGGAAATTAGTTAATCAGCATATAGCAGTTTATAAAAAGTTTAAAAAATAATATTTATTTTTTTGAGTAAATTGTAACTAAAATAGTCAAGAAACTGGACCCTTCTATTTGCATAAGATATAGCAAATAATTTATTACAAGTTTTTTTGAAATAAATCGATTCTTTTTAATGCGTAGTACTCAGAAAACCGTTGGAGACAAGCGGATGTGCGTAAAACCATACCAAAATGCGTTAGAAAGCATGGAGCAAGCCAACCTCGCATTTCTTCAATTGCAACCGCCGTATATTGTAAAATAACATTCTATGGTCCAATCTGAAAGCATTATTCGTGTTTTCATCTGGAAATTAGTTAATCAGCATATAGCAGTTTAGAAAAAGTTTAAAAAATAATTTTTATTTTTTTGAGTAAATTGTAACTGAAATAGTCAAGAAACTTGACCCTTCTGTTTGCATAAGATATAGCAAATAATTTATTACAACTTTTTTTGAAATATATCGATTCTTTTTAATGCGTAGTACTCAGAAAACAGTTGGAGACAAGCGGATGTGCGTAAAACCATATCAAAATGCGTTAGAAAGCATGGAGCAAGCCAACCTCGCATTTCTTCAATTGCAACCGCCGTATATTGTAAAATAACATTCTACGGTCCAATCTGAAAGCATTATTCGTGTTTTCATCTGGAAATTAGTTAATCAGCATATAGCAGTTTATAAAAAGTTTAAAAAATAATATTTATTTTTTTGAGTAAATTGTAACTAAAATAGTCAAGAAACTTGACCCTTCTGTTTGCATAAGATATAGCAAATAATTTATTACAACTTTTTTTGAAATATATCGATTCTTTTTAATGCGTAGTACTCAGAAAACAGTTGGAGACAAGCGGATGTGCGTAAAACCATATCAAAATGCGTTAGAAAGCATGGAGCAAGCCAACCTCGCATTTCTTCAATTGCAACCGCCGTATATTGTAAACTAACATTCTACGGTCCAATCTGAAAGCATTATTCGTGTTTTCATCTGGAAATTAGTTAATCAGCATATAGCAGTTTAGAAAAAGTTTAAAAAATAATTTTTATTTTTTTGAGTAAATTGTAACTAAAATAGTCAAGAAACTTGACCCTTCTGTTTGCATAAGATATAGCAAATAATTTATTACAACTTTTTTTGAAATATATCGATTCTTTTTAATGCCTAGTACTCAGAAAACAGTTGGAGACAAGCGGATGTGCGTAAAACCATATCAAAATGCGTTAGAAAGCATGGAGCAAGCCAACCTCGCATTTCTTCAATTGCAACCGCCGTATATTGTAAAATAACATTCTACGGTCCAATCTGAAAGCATTATTCGTGTTTTCATCTGGAAATTAGTTAATCAGCATATAGCAGTTTAGAAAAAGTTTAAAAAATAATTTTTATTTTTTTGAGTAAATTGTAACTAAAATAGTCAAGAAACTTGACCCTTCTGTTTGCATAAGATATAGCAAATAATTTATTACAACTTTTTTTGAAATATATCGATTCTTTTTAATGCGTAGTACTCAGAAAACAGTTGGAGACAAGCGGATGTGCGTAAAACCATATCAAAATGCGTTAGAAAGCATGGAGCAAGCCAACCTCGCATTTCTTCAATTGCAACCGCCGTATATTGTAAAATAACATTCTACGGTCCAATCTGAAAGCATTATTCGTGTTTTCATCTGGAAATTAGTTAATCAGCATTTATAGCAGTTTAGAAAAAGTTTAAAAAATAATTTTTATTTTTTTGAGTAAATTGTAACTAAAATAGTCAAGAAACTTGACCCTTCTGTTTGCATAAGATATAGCAAATAATTTATTACAACTTTTTTTGAAATATATCGATTCTTTTTAATGCCTAGTACTCAGAAAACAGTTGGAGACAAGCGGATGTGCGTAAAACCATATCAAAATGCGTTAGAAATCATGGAGCAAGCCAACCTCGCATTTCTTCAATTGCAACCGCCGTATATTGTAAAATAACATTCTACGGTCCAATCTGAAAGCATTATTCGTGTTTTCATCTGGAAATTAGTTAATCAGCATATAGCAGTTTATAAAAAGTTTAAAAAATAATATTTATTTTTTTGAGTAAATTGTAACTAAAATAGTCAAGAAACTTGACCCTTCTATTTGCATAAGATATAGCAAATAATTTATTACAACTTTTTTTGATATATATCGATTCTTTTTAATGCGTAGTACTCAGAAAACAGTTGGAGACAAGCGGATGTGCGTAAAACCATATCAAAATGCGTTAGAAAGCATGGAGCAAGCCAACCTCGCATTTCTTCAATTGCAACCGCCGTATATTGTAAAATAACATTCTACGGTCCAATCTGAAAGCATTATTCGTGTTTTCATCTGGAAATTAGTTAATCAGCATATAGCAGTTTAGAAAATGTTTAAAAAATAATTTTTATTTTTTTGAGTAAATTGTAACTAAAATAGTCAAGAAACTTGACCCTTCTGTTTGCATAAGATATAGCAAATAATTTATTACAACTTTTTTTGAAATATATCAATTCTTTTTAATGCGTAGTACTCAGAAAACAGTTGGAGACAAGCGGATGTGCGTAAAACCATATCAAAATGCGTTAGAAAGTATGGAGCAAGCCAAGCTCGCATTTCTTCAATTGCAACCGCCGTATATTGTAAGATAACATTCTATGGTCCAATCTGAAAGCATTATTCGTGTTTTCATCTGGAAATTAGTTAATCAGCATATAGCAGTTTAGAAAAAGTTTAAAAAATAATTTTTATTTTTTTGAGTAAATTGTAACTAAAATAGTCAAGAAACTTGACCCTTCTGTTTGCATAAGATATAGCAAATAATTTATTACAACTTTTTTTGAAATATATCGATTCTTTTTAATGCGTAGTACTCAGAAAACAGTTGGAGACAAGCGGATGTGCGTAAAACCATATCAAAATGCGTTAGAAAGCATGGAGCAAGCCAACCACGCATTTCTTCAATTGCAACCGCCGTATATTGTAAAATAACATTCTACGGTCCAATCTGAAAGCATTATTCGTGTTTTCATCTGGAAATTAGTTAATCAGCATATAGCAGTTTATAAAAAGTTTAAAAAATAATATTTATTTTTTTGAGTAAATTGTAACTAAAATAGTCAATAAACTTGACCCTTCTGTTTGCATAAGATATAGCAAATAATTTATTACAACTTTTTTTGATATATATCGATTCTTTTTAATGCGTAGTACTCAGAAAACAGTTGGAGACAAGCGGATGTGCGTAAAACCATATCAAAATGCGTTAGAAAGCATGGAGCAAGCCAACCTCGCATTTCTTCAATTGCAACCGCCGTATAATGTAAAATAACATTCTACGGTCCAATCTGAAAGCATTATTCGTGTTTTCATCTGGAAATTAGTTAATCAGCATATAGCAGTTTATAAAAAGTTTAAAAAATAATATTTATTTTTTTGAGTAAATTGTAACTAAAATAGTCAAGAAACTTGACCCTTCTATTTGCATAAGATATAGCAAATAATTTATTACAACTTTTTTTGATATATATCGATTCTTTTTAATGCGTAGTACTCAGAAAACAGTTGGAGACAAGCGGATGTGCGTAAAACCATATCAAAATGCGTTAGAAAGCATGGAGCAAGCCAACCTCGCATTTCTTCAATTGCAACCGCCGTATATTGTAAAATAACATTCTACGGTCCAATCTGAAAGCATTATTCGTGTTTTCATCTGGAAATTAGTTAATCAGCATATAGCAGTTTAGAAAAAGTTTAAAAAATAATTTTTATTTTTTTGAGTAAATTGTAACTAAAATAGTCAAGAAACTTGACCCTTCTGTTTGCATAAGATATAGCAAATAATTTATTACAACTTTTTTTGAAATATATCGATTCTTTTTAATGCGTAGTACTCAGAAAACAGTTGGAGACAAGCGGATGTGCATAAAACCATATCAAAATGCGTTAGAAAGCATGGAGCAAGCCAACCTCGCATTTCTTCAATTGCAACCGCCGTATATTGTAAAATAACATTCTACGGTCCAATCTGAAAGCATTATTCGTGTTTTCATCTGGAAATTAGTTAATCAGCATATAGCAGTTTAGAAAAAGTTTAAAAAATAATTTTTATTATTTTGAGTAAATTGTAACTAAAATAGTCAAGAAACTTGACCCTTCTGTTTGCATAAGATATAGCAAATAATTTATTACAACTTTTTTTGAAATATATCCATTCTTTTTAATGCGTAGTACTCAGAAAACAGTTGGAGACAAGCGGATGTGCGTAAAACCATATCAAAATGCGTTAGAAAGCATGGAGCAAGCCAACCTCGCATTTCTTCAATTGCAACCGCCGTATATTGTAAAATAACATTCTACGGTCCAATCTGAAAGCATTATTCGTGTTTTCATCTGGAAATTAGTTAATCAGCATATAGCAGTTTAGAAAAAGTTTAAAAAATAATTTTTATTTTTTTGAGTAAATTGTAACTAAAATAGTCAAGAAACTTGACCCTTCTGTTTGCATAAGATATAGCAAATAATTTATTACAACTTTTTTTGAAATATATCGATTCTTTTTAATGCGTAGTACTCAGAAAACAGTTGGAGACAAGCGGATGTGCGTAAAACCATATCAAAATGCGTTAGAAAGCATGGAGCAAGCCAACCTCGCATTTCTTCAATTGCAACCGCCGTATATTGTAAAATAACATTCTACGGTCCAATCTGAAAGCATTATTCGTGTTTTCATCTGGAAATTAGTTAATCAGCATATAGCAGTTTAGAAAAAGTTTAAAAAATAATTTTTATTTTTTTGAGTAAATTGTAACTAAAATAGTCAAGAAACTTGACCCTTCTGTTTGCATAAGATATAGCAAATAATTTATTACAACTTTTTTTGAAATATATCGATTCTTTTTAATGCCTAGTACTCAGAAAACAGTTGGAGACAAGCGGATGTGCGTAAAACCATATCAAAATGCGTTAGAAAGCATGGAGCAAGCCAACCTCGCATTTCTTCAATTGCAACCGCCGTATATTGTAAAATAACATTCTACGGTCCAATCTGAAAGCATTATTCGTGTTTTCATCTGGAAATTAGTTAATCAGCATATAGCAGTTTATAAAAAGTTTAAAAAATAATATTTATTTTTTTGAGTAAATTGTAACTAAAATAGTCAAGAAACTTGACCCTTCTGTTTGCATAAGATATAGCAAATAATTTATTACAACTTTTTTTGAAATATATCAATTCTTTTTAATGCGTAGTACTCAGAAAACAGTTGGAGACAAGCGGATGTGCGTAAAACTATATCAAAATGCGTTAGAAAGCATGGAGCAAGCCAACCTCGCATTTCTTCAATTGCAACCGCCGTATATTGTAAAATAACATTCTACGGTCCAATCCGAAAGCATTATTCGTGTTTTCATCTGGAAATTAGTTAATCAGCATATAGCAGTTTATAAAAAGTTTAAAAATAATATTTATTTTTTTGAGTAAATTGTAACTAAAATAGTCAAGAAACTTGACCCTTCTGTTTGCATAAGATATAGCAAATAATTTATTACAACTTTTTTTGAAATATATAGATTCTTTTTAATGCGTAGTACTCAGAAAACAGTTGGAGACAAGCGGATGTGCGTAAAACCATATCAAAATGCGTTAGAAAGCATGGAGCAAGCCAACCTCGCATTTCTTCAATTGCAACCGCCGTATATTGTAAAATAACATTCTACGGTCCAATCTGAAAGCATTATTCGTGTTTTCATCTGGAAATTAGTTAATCAGCATATAGCAGTTTAGAAAAAGTTTAAAAAATAATTTTTATTTTTTTGAGTAAATTGTAACTAAAATAGTCAAGAAACTTGACCCTTCTGTTTGCATAAGATATAGCAAATAATTTATTACAACTTTTTTTGAAATATATCGATTCTTTTTAATGCGTAGTACTCAGAAAACAGTTGGAGACAAGCGGATGTGCGTAAAACCATTTCAAAATGCGTTAGAAAGCATGGAGCAAGCCAATCTCGCATTTCTTCAATTGCAACCGCCGTATATTGTAAAATAACATTCTACGGTCCAATCTGAAAGCATTATTCGTGTTTTCATCTGGAAATTAGTTAATCAGCATATAGCAGTTTAGAAAAAGTTTAAAAAATAATTTTTATTTTTTTGAGTAAATTGTAACTAAAATAGTCAAGAAACTTGACCCTTCTGTTTGCATAAGATATAGCAAATAATTTATTACAACTTTTTTTGAAATATATCGATTCTTTTTAATGCGTAGTACTCCGAAAACAGTTGGAGACAAGCGGATGTGCGTAAAACCATATCAAAATGCGTTAGAAAGCATGGAGCAAGCCAACCTCGCATTTCTTCAATTGCAACCGCCGTATATTGTAAAATAACATTCTACGGTCCAATCTGAAAGCATTATTCGTGTTTTCATCTGGAAATTAGTTAATCAGCATATAGCAGTTTAGAAAAAGTCTAAAAAATAATTTTTATTTTTTTGAGGAAATTGTAACTAAAATAGTCAAGAAACTTGACCCTTCTGTTTGCATAAGATATAGGAAATAATTTATTACAACTTTTTTTGAAATATATCGATTCTTTTTAATGCGTAGTACTCAGAAAACAGTTGGAGACAAGCGGATGTGCGTAAAACCATATCAAAATGCGTTAGAAAGCATGGAGCAAGCCAACCTCGCATTTCTTCAATTGCAACCGCCGTATATTGTAAAATAACATTCTACGGTCCAATCTGAAAGCATTATTCGTGTTTTCATCTGGAAATTAGTTAATCAGCATATAGCAGTTTAGAAAAAGTCTAAAAAATAATTTTTATTTTTTTGAGTAAATTGTAACTAAAATAGTCAAGAAACTTGACCCTTCTGTTTGCATAAGATATAGCAAATAATTTATTACAACTTTTTTTGAAATATATCGATTCTTTTTAATGCGTAGTACTCAGAAAACAGTTGGAGACAAGCGGATGTGCGTAAAACCATATCAAAATGCGTTAGAAAGCATGGAGCATGCCAACCTCGCATTTCTTCAATTGGAACCGCCGTATATTGTAAAATAACATTCTACGGTCCAATCTGAAAGCATTATTCGTGTTTTCATCTGGAAATTAGTTAATCAGCATATAGCAGTTTAGAAAAAGTTTAAAAAATAATTTTTGTTTTTTTGAGTAACTTGTAACTAAAATAGTCAAGAAACTTGAACCTTCTGTTTGCATAAGATATAGCAAATAATTTATTACAACTTTTTTTGAAATATATCGATTCTTTTTAATGCCTAGTACTCAGAAAACAGTTGGAGACAAGCGGATGTGCGTAAAACCATATCAAAATGCGTTAGAAAGCATGGAGCAAGCCAACCTCGCATTTCTTCAATTGCAACCGCCGTATATTGTAAAATAACAATCTACGGTCCAATCTGAAAGCATTATTCGTGTTTTCATCTGGAAATTAGTTAATCAGCATATAGCAGTTTAGAAAAAGTCTAAAAAATAATTTTTATTTTTTTGAGTAAATTGTAACTAAAATAGTCAAGAAACTTGACCCTTCTGTTTGCATAAGATATAGCAAATAATTTATTACAACTTTTTTTGAAATATATCGATTCTTTTTAATGCGTAGTACTCAGAAAACAGTTGGAGACAAGCGGATGTGCGTACAACCATATCAAAATGCGTTAGAAAGCATGGAGCAAGCCAACCTCGCATTTCTTCAATTGCAACCGCCGTATATTGTAAAATAACATTCTACGGTCCAATCTGAAAGCATTATTCGTGTTTTCATCTGGAAATTAGTTAATCAGCATATAGCAGTTTAGAAAAAGTTTAAAAAATAATTTTTATTTTTTTGAGTAAATTGTAACTAAAATAGTCAAGAAACTTGACCCTTCTGTTTGCATAAGATATAGCAAATAATTTATTACAACTTTTTTCGAAATATATCGATTCTTTTTAATGCGTAGTACTCAGAAAACAGTTGGAGACAAGCGGATGTGCGTAAAACCATATCAAAATGCGTTAGCAAGCATGGAGCAAGCCAACCTCGCATTTCTTCAATTGCAACCGCCGTATATTGTAAAATAACATTCTACGGTCCAATCTGAAAGCATTATTCGTGTTTTCATCTGGAAATTAGTTAATCAGCATATAGCAGTTTAGAAAAAGTTTAAAAAATAATTTTTATTTTTTTGAGTAAATTGTAACTAAAATAGTCAAGAAACTTGACCCTTCTGTTTGCATAAGATATAGCAAATAATTTATTACAACTTTTTTTGAAATATATCGATTCTTCTTAATGCGTAGTACTCAGAAAACAGTTGGAGACAAGCGGATGTGCGTAAAACCATATCAAAATGCGTTAGAAAGCATGGAGCAAGCCAAGCTCGCATTTCTTCAATTGCAACCGCCGTATATTGTAAGATAACATTCTATGGTCCAATCTGAAAGCATTATTCGTGTTTTCATCTGGAAATTAGTTAATCAGCATATAGCAGTTTAGAAAAAGTTTAAAAAATAATTTTTATTTTTTTGAGTAAATTGTAACTAAAATAGTCAAGAAACTTGACCCTTCTGTTTGCATAAGATATAGCAAATAATTTATTACAACTTTTTTTGAAATATATCGATTCTTTTTAATGCGTAGTACTCAGAAAACAGTTGAAGACAAGCGGATGTGCGTAAAACCATATCAAAATGCGTTAGAAAGCATGGCGAAAGCCAACCTCGCATTTCTTCAATTGCTACCGCCGTATATTGTAAAATAACATTCCACGGTCCAATCTGAAAGCATTATTCGTGTTTTCAGCTGGAAATTAGTTAATCAGCATATAGCAGTTTATAAAAAGTTTAAAAAATAATATTTATTTTTTTGAGTAAATTGTAACTAAAATAGTCAAGAAACTTGACCCTTCTGTTTGCATAAGATATAGCAAATAATTTATTACAACTTTTTTTGAAATATATCGATTCCTTTTAATGCATAGTACTCAGAAAACAGTTGGAGACAAGCGGATGTGCGTAAAACCATATCAAAATGCGTTAGAAAGCATGGAGCAAGCCAACCTCGCATTTCTTCAATTGCAACCGCCGTATATTGTAAAATAACATTCTATGGTCCAATCTGAAAGCATTATTCGTGTTTTCATCTGGAAATTAGTTAATCAGCATATAGCAGTTTAGAAAAAGTCTAAAAAATAATTTTTATTTTTTTGAGTAAATTGTAACTAAAATAGTCAAGAAACTTGACCCTTCTGTTTGCATAAGATATAGCAAATAATTTATTACAACTTTTTTTGAAATATATCGATTCTTTTTAATGCGTAGTACTCAGAAAACAGTTGGAGACAAGCGGATGTGCGTACAACCATATCAAAATGCGTTAGAAAGCATGGAGCAAGCCAACCTCGCATTTCTTCAATTGCAACCGCCGTATATTGTAAAATAACATTCTACGGTCCAATCTGAAAGCATTATTCGTGTTTTCATCTGGAAATTAGTTAATCAGCATATAGCAGTTTAGAAAAAGTTTAAAAAATAATTTTTATTTTTTTGAGTAAATTGTAACTAAAATAGTCAAGAAACTTGACCCTTCTGTTTGCATAAGATATAGCAAATAATTTATTACAACTTTTTTCGAAATATATCGATTCTTTTTAATGCGTAGTACTCAGAAAACAGTTGGAGACAAGCGGATGTGCGTAAAACCATATCAAAATGCGTTAGCAAGCATGGAGCAAGCCAACCTCGCATTTCTTCAATTGCAACCGCCGTATATTGTAAAATAACATTCTACGGTCCAATCTGAAAGCATTATTCGTGTTTTCATCTGGAAATTAGTTAATCAGCATATAGCAGTTTAGAAAAAGTTTAAAAAATAATTTTTATTTTTTTGAGTAAATTGTAACTAAAATAGTCAAGAAACTTGACCCTTCTGTTTGCATAAGATATAGCAAATAATTTATTACAACTTTTTTTGAAATATATCGATTCTTCTTAATGCGTAGTACTCAGAAAACAGTTGGAGACAAGCGGATGTGCGTAAAACCATATCAAAATGCGTTAGAAAGCATGGAGCAAGCCAAGCTCGCATTTCTTCAATTGCAACCGCCGTATATTGTAAGATAACATTCTATGGTCCAATCTGAAAGCATTATTCGTGTTTTCATCTGGAAATTAGTTAATCAGCATATAGCAGTTTAGAAAAAGTTTAAAAAATAATTTTTATTTTTTTGAGTAAATTGTAACTAAAATAGTCAAGAAACTTGACCCTTCTGTTTGCATAAGATATAGCAAATAATTTATTACAACTTTTTTTGAAATATATCGATTCTTTTTAATGCGTAGTACTCAGAAAACAGTTGAAGACAAGCGGATGTGCGTAAAACCATATCAAAATGCGTTAGAAAGCATGGCGAAAGCCAACCTCGCATTTCTTCAATTGCTACCGCCGTATATTGTAAAATAACATTCCACGGTCCAATCTGAAAGCATTATTCGTGTTTTCAGCTGGAAATTAGTTAATCAGCATATAGCAGTTTATAAAAAGTTTAAAAAATAATATTTATTTTTTTGAGTAAATTGTAACTAAAATAGTCAAGAAACTTGACCCTTCTGTTTGCATAAGATATAGCAAATAATTTATTACAACTTTTTTTGAAATATATCGATTCCTTTTAATGCATAGTACTCAGAAAACAGTTGGAGACAAGCGGATGTGCGTAAAACCATATCAAAATGCGTTAGAAAGCATGGAGCAAGCCAACCTCGCATTTCTTCAATTGCAACCGCCGTATATTGTAAAATAACATTCTATGGTCCAATCTGAAAGCATTATTCGTGTTTTCATCTGGAAATTAGTTAATCAGCATATAGCAGTTTAGAAAAAGTTTAAAAAATAATTTTTATTTTTTTGAGTAAATTGTAACTGAAATAGTCAAGAAACTTGACCCTTCTGTTTGCATAAGATATAGCAAATAATTTATTACAACTTTTTTTGAAATATATCGATTCTTTTTAATGCGTAGTACTCAGAAAACAGTTGGAGACAAGCGGATGTGCGTAAAACCATATCAAAATGCGTTAGAAAGCATGGAGCAAGCCAACCTCGCATTTCTTCAATTGCAACCGCCGTATATTGTAAAATAACATTCTACGGTCCAATCTGAAAGCATTATTCGTGTTTTCATCTGGAAATTAGTTAATCAGCATATAGCAGTTTATAAAAAGTTTAAAAAATAATATTTATTTTTTTGAGTAAATTGTAACTAAAATAGTCAAGAAACTTGACCCTTCTGTTTGCATAAGATATAGCAAATAATTTATTACAACTTTTTTTGAAATATATCGATTCTTTTTAATGCGTAGTACTCAGAAAACAGTTGGAGACAAGCGGATGTGCGTAAAACCATATCAAAATGCGTTAGAAAGCATGGAGCAAGCCAACCTCGCATTTCTTCAATTGCAACCGCCGTATATTGTAAACTAACATTCTACGGTCCAATCTGAAAGCATTATTCGTGTTTTCATCTGGAAATTAGTTAATCAGCATATAGCAGTTTAGAAAAAGTTTAAAAAATAATTTTTATTTTTTTGAGTAAATTGTAACTAAAATAGTCAAGAAACTTGACCCTTCTGTTTGCATAAGATATAGCAAATAATTTATTACAACTTTTTTTGAAATATATCGATTCTTTTTAATGCCTAGTACTCAGAAAACAGTTGGAGACAAGCGGATGTGCGTAAAACCATATCAAAATGCGTTAGAAAGCATGGAGCAAGCCAACCTCGCATTTCTTCAATTGCAACCGCCGTATATTGTAAAATAACATTCTACGGTCCAATCTGAAAGCATTATTCGTGTTTTCATCTGGAAATTAGTTAATCAGCATATAGCAGTTTAGAAAAAGTTTAAAAAATAATTTTTATTTTTTTGAGTAAATTGTAACTAAAATAGTCAAGAAACTTGAGCCTTCTGTTTGCATAAGATATAGCAAATAATTTATTACAACTTTTTTTGAAATATATCGATTCTTTTTAATGCGTAGTACTCAGAAAACAGTTGGTGACAAGCGGATGTGCGTAAAACCATATCAAAATGCGTTAGAAAGCATGGAGCAAGCCAACCTCGCATTTCTTCAATTGCAACCGCCGTATATTGTAAAATAACATTCTACGGTCCAATCTGAAAGCATTATTCGTGTTTTCATCTGGAAATTAGTTAATCAGCATTTATAGCAGTTTAGAAAAAGTTTAAAAAATAATTTTTATTTTTTTGAGTAAATTGTAACTAAAATAGTCAAGAAACTTGACCCTTCTGTTTGCATAAGATATAGCAAATAATTTATTACAACTTTTTTTGAAATATATCGATTCTTTTTAATGCGTAGTACTCAGAAAACAGTTGGAGACAAGCGGATGTGCGTAAAACCATATCAAAATGCGTTAGAAAGCATGGAGCAAGCCAACCTCGCATTTCTTCAATTGCAACCGCCGTATATTGTAAAATAACATTCTACGGTCCAATCTGAAAGCATTATTCGTGTTTTCATCTGGAAATTAGTTAATCAGCATATAGCAGTTTAGAAAAAGTTTAAAAAATAATTTTTATTTTTTTGAGTAAATTGTAACTAAAATAGTCAAGAAACTTGACCCTTCTGTTTGCATAAGATATAGCAAATAATTTATTACAACCTTTTTTGAAATATATCGATTCTTTTTAATGCGTAGTACTCAGAAAACAGTTGGAGACAAGCGGATGTGCGTAAAACCATATCAAAATGCGTTAGAAAGCATGGAGCAAGCCAACCTCGCATTTCTTCAATTGCAACCGCCGTATATTGTAAAATAACATTCTACGGTCCAATCTGAAAGCATTATTCGTGTTTTCATCTGGAAATTAGTTAATCAGCATATAGCAGTTTATAAAAAGTTTAAAAAATAATATTTATTTTTTTGAGTAAATTGTAACTAACATAGTCAAGAAACTTGACCCTTCTGTGTGCATAAGATATAGCAAATAATTTATTACAACTTTTTTTGAAATATATCGATTCTTTTTAATGCGTAGTACTCAGAAAACAGTTGGAGACAAGCGGATGTGCGTAAAACCATATCAAAATGCGTTAGAAAGCATGGAGCAAGCCAACCTCGCATTTCTTCAATTGCAACCGCCGTATATTGTAAAATAACATTCTACGGTCCAATCTGAAAGCATTATTCGTGTTTTCATCTGGAAATTAGTTAATCAGCATATAGCAGTTTAGAAAAAGTTTAAAAAATAATTTTTATTTTTTTGAGTAAATTGTAACTAAAATAGTCAAGAAACTTGACCCTTCTGTTTGCATAAGATATAGCAAATAATTTATTACAACTTTTTTTGAAATATATCGATTCTTTTTAATGCCTAGTACTCAGAAAACAGTTGGAGACAAGCGGATGTGCGTAAAACCATATCAAAATGCGTTAGAAAGCATGGAGCAAGCCAACCTCGCATATCTTCAATTGCAACCGCCGTATATTGTAAAATAACATTCTACGGTCCAATCTGAAAGCATTATTCGTGTTTTCATCTGGAAATTAGTTAATCAGCATATAGCAGTTTAGAAAAAGTTTAAAAAATAATTTTTATTTTTTTGAGTAAATTGTAACTAAAACAGTCAAGAAACTTGACCCTTCTGTTTGCATAAGATATAGCAAATAATTTATTACAACTTTTTTTGAAATATATCGATTCTTTTTAATGCGTAGTACTCAGAAAACAGTTGGAGACAAGCGGATGTGCGTAAAACCATATCAAAATGCGTTAGAAAGCATGGAGCAAGCCAACCTCGCATTTCCTCAATTGCAACCGCCGTATATTGTAAAATAACATTCTACGGTCCAATCTGAAAGCATTATTCGTATTTTCATCAGGAAATTAGTTAATCAGCATATAGCAGTTTAGAAAAAGTTTAAAAAATAATTTTTATTTTTTTGAGTAAATTGTAACTAAAATAGTCAAGAAACTTGACCCTTCTGTTTGCATAAGATATAGCAAATAATTTATTACAACTTTTTTTGAAATATATCGATTCTTTTTAATGCGTAGTACTCAGAAAACAGTTGGAGACAAGCGGATGTGCGTAAAACCATATCAAAATGCGTTAGAAAGCATGGAGCAAGCCAACCTCGCATTTCTTCAATTGCAACCGCCGTATATTGTAAAATAACATTCTACGGTCCAATCTGAAAGCATTATTCGTGTTTTCATCTGGAAATTAGTTAATCAGCATTTATAGCAGTTTAGAAAAAGTTTAAAAAATAATTTTTATTTTTTTGAGTAAATTGTAACTAAAATAGTCAAGAAACTTGACCCTTCTGTTTGCATAAGATATAGCAAATAATTTATTACAACTTTTTTTGAAATATATCGATTCTTTTTAATGCGTAGTACTCAGAAAACAGTTGGAGACAAGCGGATGTGCGTAAAACCATATCAAAATGCGTTAGAAAGCATGGAGCAAGCCAACCTCGCATTTCTTCAATTGCAACCGCCGTATATTGTAAAATAACATTCTACGGTCCAATCTGAAAGCATTATTCGTGTTTTCATCTGGAAATTAGTTAATCAGCATATAGCAGTTTAGAAAAAGTTTAAAAAATAATTTTTATTTTTTTGAGTAAATTGTAACTAAAATAGTCAAGAAACTTGACCCTTCTGTTTGCATAAGATATAGCAAATAATTTATTACAACTTTTTTTGAAATATATCCATTCTTTTTAATGCGTAGTACTCAGAAAACAGTTGGAGACAAGCGGATGTGCGTAAAACCATATCAAAATGCGTTAGAAAGCATGGAGCAAGCCAACCTCGCATTTCTTCAATTGCAACCGCCGTATATTGTAAAATAACATTCTACGGTCCAATCAGAAAGCATTATTCGTGTTTTCATCTGGAAATTAGTTAATCAGCATATAGCAGTTTAGAAAAAGTTTAAAAAATAATTTTTATTTTTTTGAGTAAATTGTAACTAAAATAGTCAAGAGACTTGACCCTTCTGTTTGCATAAGATATAGCAAATAATTTATTACAACTTTTTTTGAAATATATCGATTCTTTTTAATGCGTAGTACTCAGAAAACAGTTGGAGACAAGCGGATGTGCGTAAAACGATATCAAAATGCGTTAGAAAGCATGGAGCAAGCCAACCTCGCATTTCTTCAATTGCAACCGCCGTATATTGTAAAATAACATTCTACGGTCCAATCTGAAAGCATTATTCGTGTTTTCATCTGGAAATTAGTTAATCAGCATATAGCAGTTTATAAAAAGTTTAAAAAATAATATTTATTTTTTTGAGTAAATTGTAACTAAAATAGTCAAGAAACTTGACCCTTCTGTTTGCATAAGATATAGCAAATAATTTATTACAACTTTTTTTGAAATATATCGATTCTTTTTAATGCGTAGTACTCAGAAAACAGTTGTAGACAAGCGGATGTGCGTAAAACCATATCAAAATGCGTTAGAAAGTATGGAGCAAGCCAAGCTCGCATTTCTTCAATTGCAACCGCCGTATATTGTAAGATAACATTCTATGGTCCAATCTGAAAGCATTATTCGTGTTTTCATCTGGAAATTAGTTAATCAGCATATAGCAGTTTAGAAAAAGTTTAAAAAATAATTTTTATTTTTTTGAGTAAATTGTAACTAAAATAGTCAAGAAACTTGACCCTTCTGTTTGCATAAGATATAGCAAATAATTTATTACAACTTTTTTTGAAATATATCGATTCTTTTTAATGCGTAGTACTCAGAAAACAGTTGGAGACAAGCGGATGTGCGTAAAACCATATCAAAATGCGTTAGAAAGCATGGAGCAAGCCAACCACGCATTTCTTCAATTGCAACCGCCGTATATTGTAAAATAACATTCTACGGTCCAATCTGAAAGCATTATTCGTGTTTTCATCTGGAAATTAGTTAATCAGCATATAGCAGTTTATAAAAAGTTTAAAAAATAATATTTATTTTTTTGAGTAAATTGTAACTAAAATAGTCAATAAACTTGACCCTTCTGTTTGCATAAGATATAGCAAATAATTTATTACAACTTTTTTTGATATATATCGATTCTTTTTAATGCGTAGTACTCAGAAAACAGTTGGAGACAAGCGGATGTGCGTAAAACCATATCAAAATGCGTTAGAAAGCATGGAGCAAGCCAACCTCGCATTTCTTCAATTGCAACCGCCGTATATTGTAAAATAACATTCTACGGTCCAATCTGAAAGCATTATTCGTGTTTTCATCTGGAAATTAGTTAATCAGCATATAGCAGTTTATAAAAAGTTTAAAAAATAATATTTATTTTTTTGAGTAAATTGTAACTAAAATAGTCAAGAAACTTGACCCTTCTATTTGCATAAGATATAGCAAATAATTTATTACAACTTTTTTTGATATATATCGATTCTTTTTAATGCGTAGTACTCAGAAAACAGTTGGAGACAAGCGGATGTGCGTAAAACCATATCAAAATGCGTTAGAAAGCATGGAGCAAGCCAACCTCGCATTTCTTCAATTGCAACCGCCGTATATTGTAAAATAACATTCTACGGTCCAATCTGAAAGCATTATTCGTGTTTTCATCTGGAAATTAGTTAATCAGCATATAGCAGTTTAGAAAAAGTTTAAAAAATAATTTTTATTTTTTTGAGTAAATTGTAACTAAAATAGTCAAGAAACTTGACCCTTCTGTTTGCATAAGATATAGCAAATAATTTATTACAACTTTTTTTGAAATATATCGATTCTTTTTAATGCGTAGTACTCAGAAAACAGTTGGAGACAAGCGGATGTGCGTAAAACCATATCAAAATGCGTTAGAAAGTATGGAGCAAGCCAAGCTCGCATTTCTTCAATTGCAACCGCCGTATATTGTAAGATAACATTCTATGGTCCAATCTGAAAGCATTATTCGTGTTTTCATCTGGAAATTAGTTAATCAGCATATAGCAGTTTAGAAAAAGTTTAAAAAATAATTTTTATTTTTTTGAGTAAATTGTAACTAAAATAGTCAAGAAACTTGACCCTTCTGTTTGCATAAGATATAGCAAATAATTTATTACAACTTTTTTTGAAATATATCGATTCTTTTTAATGCGTAGTACTCAGAAAACAGTTGGAGACAAGCGGATGTGCGTAAAACCATATCAAAATGCGTTAGAAAGCATGGAGCAAGCCAACCACGCATTTCTTCAATTGCAACCGCCGTATATTGTAAAATAACATTCTACGGTCCAATCTGAAAGCATTATTCGTGTTTTCATCTGGAAATTAGTTAATCAGCATATAGCAGTTTATAAAAAGTTTAAAAAATAATATTTATTTTTTTGAGTAAATTGTAACTAAAATAGTCAATAAACTTGACCCTTCTGTTTGCATAAGATATAGCAAATAATTTATTACAACTTTTTTTGATATATATCGATTCTTTTTAATGCGTAGTACTCAGAAAACAGTTGGAGACAAGCGGATGTGCGTAAAACCATATCAAAATGCGTTAGAAAGCATGGAGCAAGCCAACCTCGCATTTCTTCAATTGCAACCGCCGTATATTGTAAAATAACATTCTACGGTCCAATCTGAAAGCATTATTCGTGTTTTCATCTGGAAATTAGTTAATCAGCATATAGCAGTTTATAAAAAGTTTAAAAAATAATATTTATTTTTTTGAGTAAATTGTAACTAAAATAGTCAAGAAACTTGACCCTTCTATTTGCATAAGATATAGCAAATAATTTATTACAACTTTTTTTGATATATATCGATTCTTTTTAATGCGTAGTACTCAGAAAACAGTTGGAGACAAGCGGATGTGCGTAAAACCATATCAAAATGCGTTAGAAAGCATGGAGCAAGCCAACCTCGCATTTCTTCAATTGCAACCGCCGTATATTGTAAAATAACATTCTACGGTCCAATCTGAAAGCATTATTCGTGTTTTCATCTGGAAATTAGTTAATCAGCATATAGCAGTTTAGAAAAAGTTTAAAAAATAATTTTTATTTTTTTGAGTAAATTGTAACTAAAATAGTCAAGAAACTTGACCCTTCTGTTTGCATAAGATATAGCAAATAATTTATTACAACTTTTTTTGAAATATATCGATTCTTTTTAATGCGTAGTACTCAGAAAACAGTTGGAGACAAGCGGATGTGCGTAAAACCATATCAAAATGCGTTAGAAAGCATGGAGCAAACCTACCTCGCATTTCTTCAATTGCAACCGCCGTATATTGTAAAATAACATTCTACGGTCCAATCTGAAAGCATTATTCGTGTTTTCATCTGGAAATTAGTTAATCAGCATATAGCAGTTTAGAAAAAGTTTAAAAAATAATTTTTATTTTTTTGAGTAAATTGTAACTAAAATAGTCAAGAAACTTGACCCTTCTGTTTGCATAAGATATAGCAAATAATTTATTACAACTTTTTTTGAAATATATCGATTCTTTTTAATGCGTAGTACTCAGAAAACAGTTGGAGACAAGCGGATGTGTGTAAAACCATATCAAAATGCGTTAGAAAGCATGGAGCAAGCCAACCTCGCATTTCTTCAATTGCAACCGCCGTATATTGTAAAATAACATTCTACGGTCCAATCTGAAAGCATTATTCGTGTTTTCATCTGGAAATTAGTTAATCAGCATATAGCAGTTTAGAAAAAGTTTAAAAAATAATATTTATTTTTTTGAGTAAATTGTAACTAAAATAGTCAAGAAACTTGACCCTTCTGTTTGCATAAGATATAGCAAATAATTTATTACAACTTTTTTTGAAATATATCGATTCTTTTTAATGCGTAGTACTCAGAAAACAGTTGGAGACAAGCGGATGTGCGTAAAACCATATCAAAATGCGTTAGAAAGCATGGAGCAAGCCAACCTCGCATTTCTTCAATTGCAACCGCCGTATATTGCAAAATAACATTCTACGGTCCAATCTGAAAGCATTATTCGTGTTTTCATCTGGAAATTAGTTAATCAGCATATAGCAGTTTAGAAAAAGTTTAAAAAATAATATTTATTTTTTTGAGTAAATTGTAACTAAAATAGTCAAGAAACTTGACCCTTCTGTTTGCATAAGATATAGCAAATAATTTATTACAACTTTTTTTGAAATATATCGATTCTTTTTAATGCGTAGTACTCAGAAAACAGTTGGAGACAAGCGGATGTGTGTAAAACCATATCAAAATGCGTTAGAAAGCATGGAGCAAGCCAACCTCGCATTTCTTCAATTGCAACCGCCGTATATTGTAAAATAACATTCTACGGTCCAATCTGAAAGCATTATTCGTGTTTTCATCTGGAAATTAGTTAATCAGCATATAGCAGTTTAGAAAAAGTTTAAAAAATAATATTTATTTTTTTGAGTAAATTGTAACTAAAATAGTCAAGAAACTTGACCCTTCTGTTTGCATAAGATATAGCAAATAATTTATTACAACTTTTTTTGAAATATATCGATTCTTTTTAATGCGTAGTACTCAGAAAACAGTTGGAGACAAGCGGATGTGCGTAAAACCATATCAAAATGCGTTAGAAAGCATGGAGCAAGCCAACCTCGCATTTCTTCAATTGCAACCGCCGTATATTGTAAGATAACATTCTATGGTCCAATCTGAAAGCATTATTCGTGTTTTAATGTGGAAATTAGTTAATCAGCATATAGCAGTTTAGAAAAAGTTTAAAAAATAATTTTTATTTTTTTGAGTAAATTGTAACTAAAATAGTCAAGAAACTTGACCCTTCTGTTTGCATAAGATATAGCAAATAATTTATTACAACTTTTTTTGAAATATATCGATTCTTTTTAATGCGTAGTACTCAGAAAACAGTTGGAGACAAGCGGATGTGCGTAAAACCATATCAAAATGCGTTAGAAAGCATGGAGCAAGCCAACCTCGCATTTCTTCAATTGCAACCGCCGTATATTGTAAAATAACATTCTACGGTCCAATCTGAAAGCATTATTCGTGTTTTCATCTGGAAATTAGTTAATCAGCATATAGCAGTTTAAAAAAAGTTTAAAAAATAATTTTTATTTTTTTGAGTAAATTGTAACTAAAATAGTCAAGAAACTTGACCCTTCTGTTTGCATAAGATATAGCAAATAATTTATTACAACTTTTTTTGAAATATATCGATTCTTTTTAATGCGTAGTACTCAGAAAACAGTTGGAGACAAGCGGATGTGCGTAAAACCATATCAAAATGCGTTAGAAAGCATGGAGCAAGCCAACCTCGCATTTCTTCAATTGCAACCGCCGTATATTGTAAGATAACATTCTATGGTCCAATCTGAAAGCATTATTCGTGTTTTCATGTGGAAATTAGTTAATCAGCATATAGCAGTTTAGAAAAAGTTTAAAAAATAATTTTTATTTTTTTGAGTAAATTGTAACTAAAATAGTCAAGAAACTTGACCCTTCTGTTTGCATAAGATATAGCAAATAATTTATTACAACTTTTTTTGAAATATATCGATTCTTTTTAATGCGTAGTACTCAGAAAACAGTTGGAGACAAGCGGATGTGCGTAAAACCATATCAAAATGCGTTAGAAAGCATGGAGCAAGCCAACCTCGCATTTCTTCAATTGCAACCGCCGTATATTGTAAAATAAAATTCTACGGTCCAATCTGAAAGCATTATTCGTGTTTTCATCTGGAAATTAGTTAATCAGCATATAGCAGTTTAGAAAAAGTTTAAAAAATAATTTTTATTTTTTTGAGTAAATTGTAACTAAAATAGTCAAGAAACTTGACCCTTCTGTTTGCATAAGATATAGCAAATAATTTATTACAACTTTTTTTGAAATATATCGATTCTTTTTAATGCGTAGTACTCAGAAAACAGTTGGAGACAAGCGGATGTGCGTAAAACCATATCAAAATGCGTTAGAAAGCATGGAGCAAGCCAAACTCGCATTTCTTCAATTGCAACCGCCGTATATTGTAAGATAACATTCTATGGTCCAATCTGAAAGCATTATTCGTGTTTTCATCTGGAAATTAGTTAATCAGCATATAGCAGTTTAGAAAAAGTTTAAAAAATAATTTTTATTTTTTTGAGTAAATTGTAACTAAAATAGTCAAGAAACTTGACCCTTCTGTTTGCATAAGATATAGCAAATAATTTATTACAACTTTTTTTGAAATATATCGATTCTTTTTAATGCGTAGTACTCAGAAAACAGTTGGAGACAAGCGGATGTGCGTAAAACCATATCAAAATGCGTTAGAAAGCATGGAGCAAGCCAACCTCGCATTTCTTCAATTGCAACCGCCGTATATTGTAAAATAACATTCTACGGTCCAATCTGAAAGCATTATTCGTGTTTTCATCTGGAAATTAGTTAATCAGCATATAGCAGTTTAGAAAAAGTTTAAAAAATAATTTTTATTTTTTTGAGTAAATTGTAACTAAAATAGTCAAGAAACTTGACCCTTCTGTTTGCATAAGATATAGCAAATAATTTATTACAACTTTTTTTGAAATATATCGATTCTTTTTAATGCGTAGTACTCAGAAAACAGTTGGAGACAAGCGGATGTGCGTAAAACCATATCAAAATGCGTTAGAAAGCATGGAGCAAGCCAAGCTCGCATTTCTTCAATTGCAACCGCCGTATATTGTAAAACAACATTCTACGGTCCAATCTGAAAGCATTATTCGTGTTTTCATCTGGAAATTAGTTAATCAGCATATAGCAGTTTAGAAAAAGTTTAAAAAATAATTTTTATTTTTTTGAGTAAATTGTAACTAAAATATTCAAGAAACTTGACCCTTCTGTTTGCATAAGATATAGTAAATAATTTATTACAACTTTTTTTGAAATATATCGATTCTTTTTAATGCGTAGTACCCAGAAAACAGTTGGAGACAAGCGGATGTGCGTAAAACCATTTCAAAATGCGTTAGAAAGCATGGAGCAAGCCAACCTCGCATTTCTTCAATTGCAACCGCCGTATATTGTAAAATAACATTCTACGGTCCAATCTGAAAGCATTATTCGTGTTTTCATCTGGAAATTAGTTAATCAGCATATAACAGTTTAGAAAAAGTTTAAACAATAATTTTTATTTTTTTGAGTAAATTGTAACTAAAATAGTCAAGAAACTTGACCCTTCTGTTTGCATAAGATATAGCAAATAATTTATTACAACTTTTTTTTGAAATATATCGATTCTTTTTAATGCGTAGTACTCAGAAAACAGTTGGAGACAAGCGGATGTGCGTAAAACCATATCAAAATGCGTTAGAAAGCATGGAGCAAGCCAACCTCGCATTTCTTCAATTGCAACCGCCGTATATTGTAAAATAACATTCTACGGTCCAATCTGAAAGCATTATTCGTGTTTTCATCTGGAAATTAGTTAATCAGCATATAGCAGTTTAGAAAAAGTTTAAAAAATAATTTTTATTTTTTTGAGTAAATTGTAACTAAAATAGTCAAGAAACTTGACCCTTCTGTTTGCATAAGATATAGCAAATAATTTATTACAACTTTTTTTGAAATATATCGATTCTTTTTAATGCCTAGTACTCAGAAAACAGTTGGAGACAAGCGGATGTGCGTAAAACCATATCAAAAAGCGTTAGAAAGCATGGAGCAAGCCAACCTCGCATTTCTTCAATTGCAACCGCCGTATATTGTAAAATAACATTCTACGGTCCAATCTGAAAGCATTATTCGTATTTTCATCTGGAAATTAGTTAATCAGCATATAGCAGTTTATAAAAAGTTTAGAAAATAATATTTATTTTTTTGAGTAAATTGTAACTAAAATAGTCAAGAAACTTGACCCTTCTGTTTGCATAAGATATAGCAAATAATTTATTACAACTTTTTTTGAAATATATCGATTCTTCTTAATGCGTAGTACTCAGAAAACAGTTGGAAACAAGCGGATGTGCGTAAAACCATATCAAAATGCGTTAGAAAGCATGGAGCAAGCCAACCTCGCATTTATTTAATTGCAACCGCCGTATATTGTAAAATAACATTCTACGGTCCAATCTGAAAGCATTATTCGTGTTTTCATCTGGAAATTAGTTAATCAGCATATAGCAGTTTAGAAAAAGTTTAAAAAATAATTTTTATTTTTTTGAGTAAATTGTAACTAAAATAGTCAAGAAACTTGACCCTTCTGTTTGCATAAGATATAGCAAATAATTTATTACAACTCTTTTTGAAATATATCGATTCTTTTTAATGCGTAGTACTCAGAAAACAGTTGGAGACAAGCGGATGTGCGTAAAACCATATCAAAATGCGTTAGAAAGCATGGAGCAAGCCAACCTCGCATTTCTTCAATTGCAACCGCCGTATATTGTAAAATAACATTCTACGGTCCAATCTGAAAGCATTATTCGTGTTTTCATCTGGAAATTAGTTAATCAGCATATAGCAGTTTAGAAAAAGTTTAAAAAATAATTTTTATTTTTTTGAGTAAATTGTAACTAAAATAGTCAAGAAACTTGACTCTTCTGTTTGCATAAGATATAGCAAATAATTTATTACAACTTTTTTTGAAATATATCGATTCTTTTTAATGCGTAGTACTCAGAAAACAGTTGGAGACAAGCGGATGTGCGTAAAACCATATCAAAATGCGTTAGAAAGCATGGAGCAAGCCAACCTCGCATTTCTTCAATTGCAACCGCCGTATATTGTAAAATAACATTCTACGGTCCAATCTGAAAGCATTATTCGTGTTTTCATCTGGAAATTAGTTAATCAGCATATAGCAGTTTAGAAAAAGTTTAAAAAATAATTTTTATTTTTTTGAGTAAATTGTAACTAAAATAGTCAAGAAACTTGACCCTTCTGATTGCATAAGATATAGCAAATAATTTATTACAACTTTTTTTGAAATATATCGATTCTTTTTAATGCGTAGTACTCAGAAAACAGTTGGAGACAAGCGGATGAGCGTAAAACCATATCAAAATGCGTTAGAAAGCATGGAGCAAGCCAACCTCGCATTTCTTCAATTGCAACCGCCGTATATTGTAAAATAACATTCTACGGTCCAATCTGAAAGCATTATTCGTGTTTTCATCTGGAAATTAGTTAATCAGCATATAGCAGTTTAGAAACAGTTTAAAAAATAATTTTTATTTTTTTGAGTAAATTGTAACTAAAATAGTCAAGAAACTTGACCCTTCTGTTTGCATAAGATATAGCAAATAATTTATTACAACTTTTTTTGAAATATATCGATTCTTTTTAATGCGTAGTACTCAGAAAACAGTTGGAGACAAGCGGATGTGCGTAAAACCATATCAAAATGCGTTAGAAAGCATGGAGCAAGCCAACCTCGCATTTCTTCAATTGCAACCGCCGTATATTGTAAAATAACATTCTACGGTCCAATCTGAAAGCATTATTCGTGTTTTCATCTGGAAATTAGTTAATCAGCATATAGCAGTTTAGAAAAAGTTTAAAAAATAATATTTATTTTTTTGAGTAAATTGTAACTAAAATAGTCAAGAAACTTGACCCTTCTGTTTGCATAAGATATAGCAAATAATTTATTACAACTTTTTTTGAAATATATCGATTCTTTTTAATGCGTAGTACTCAGAAAACAGTTGGAGACCAGCGGATGTGCGTTAAACCATATCAAAATGCGTTAGAAAGCATGGAGCAAGCCAACCTCGCATTTCTTCAATTGCAACCGCCGTATATTGTAAAATAACATTCTACGGTCCAATCTGAAAGCATTATTCGTGTTTTCATCTGGAAATTAGTTAATCAGCATATAGCAGTTTAGAAAAAGTTTAAAAAATAATATTTATTTTTTTGAGTAAATTGTAACTAAAATAGTCAAGAAACTTGACCCTTCTGTTTGCATAAGATATAGCAAATAATTTATTACAACTTTTTTTGAAATATATCGATTCTTTTTAATGCATAGTACTCAGAAAACAGTTGGAGACAAGCGGATGTGCGTAAAACCATATCAAAATGCGTTAGAAAGCATGGAGCAAGCCAACCTCGCATTTCTTCAATTGCAACCGCCGTATATTGTAAAATAACATTCTACGGTCCAATCTGAAAGCATTATTCGTGTTTTCATCTGGAAATTAGTTAATCAGCATATAGCAGTTTAGAAAAAGTTTAAAAAATAATATTTATTTTTTTGAGTAAATTGTAACTAAAATAGTCAAGAAACTTGACCCTTCTGTTTGCATAAGATATAGCAAATAATTTATTACAACTTTTTTTGAAATATATCGATTCTTTTTAATGCGTAGTACTCAGAAAACAGTTGGAGACAAGCGGATGTGCGTAAAACCATATCAAAATGCGTTAGAAAGCATGGAGCAAGCCAACCTCGCATTTCTTCAATTGCAACCGCCGTATATTGTAAAATAACATTCTACGGTCCAATCTGAAAGCATTATTCGTGTTTTCATCTGGAAATTAGTTAATCAGCATATAGCAGTTTAGAAAAAGTTTAAAAAATAATTTTTATTTTTTTGAGTAAATTGTAACTAAAATAGTCAAGAAACTTGACCCTTCTGTTTGCATAAGATATAGCAAATAATTTATTACAACTTTTTTTGAAATATATCGATTCTTTTTAATGCGTAGTACTCAGAAAACAGTTGGAGACCAGCGGATGTGCGTTAAACCATATCAAAATGCGTTAGAAAGCATGGAGCAAGCCAACCTCGCATTTCTTCAATTGCAACCGCCGTATATTGTAAAATAACATTCTATGGTCCAGTCTGAAAGCATTATTCGTGTTTTCATCTGGAAATTAGTTAATCAGCATATAGCAGTTTAGAAAAAGTTTAAAAAATAATTTTTATTTTTTTGAGTAAATTGTAACTAAAATAGTCAAGAAACTTGACCCTTCTGTTTGCATAAGATATAGCAAATAATTTATTACAACTCTTTTTGAAATATATCGATTCTTTTTAATGCGTAGTACTCAGAAAACAGTTGGAGACAAGCGGATGTGCGTAAAACCATATCAAAAAGCGTTAGAAAGCATGGAGCAAGCCAACCTCGCATTTCTTCAATTGCAACCGCCGTATATTGTAAAATAACATTCTACGGTCCAATCTGAAAGCATTATTCGTGTTTTCATCTGGAAATTAGTTAATCAGCATATAGCAGTTTAGAAAAAGTTTAAAAAATAATTTTTATTTTTTTGAGTAAATTGTAACTAAAATAGTCAAGAAACTTGACCCTTCTGTTTGCATAAGATATAGCAAATAATTTATTACAACTTTTTTTGAAATATATCGATTCTTTTTAATGCGTAGTACTCAGAAAACAGTTGGAGACAAGCGGATGTGCGTAAAACCATATCAAAATGCGTTAGAAAGCATGGAGCAAGCCAACCTCGCATTTCTTCAATTGCAACCGCCGTATATTGTAAAATAACATTCTACGGTCCAATCTGAAAGCATTATTCGTGTTTTCATCTGGAAATTAGTTAATCAGCATATAGCAGTTTAGAAACAGTTTAAAAAATAATTTTTATTTTTTTGAGTAAATTGTAACTAAAATAGTCAAGAAACTTCACCCTTCTGTTTGCATAAGATATAGCAAATAATTTATTACAACTCTTTTTGAAATATATCGATTCTTTTTAATGCGTAGTACTCAGAAAACAGTTGGAGACAAGCGGATGTGCGTAAAACCATATCAAAATGCGTTAGAAAGCATGGAGCAAGCCAACCTCGCATTTCTTCAATTGCAACCGCCGTATATTGTAAAATAACATTCTACGGTCCAATCTGAAAGCATTATTCGTGTTTTCATCTGGAAATTAGTTAATCAGCATATAGCAGTTTAGAAAAAGTTTAAAAAATAATTTTTATTTTTTTGAGTAAATTGTAACTAAAATAGTCAAGAAACTTGACCCTTCTGTTTGCATAAGATATAGCAAATAATTTATTACAACTTTTTTTGAAATATATCGATTCTTTTTAATGCGTAGTACTCAGAAAACAGTTGGAGACAAGCGGATGTGCGTAAAACCATATCAAAATGCGTTAGAAAGCATGGAGCAAGCCAACCTCGCATTTCTTCAATTGCAACCGCCGTATATTGTAAAATAACATTCTACGGTCCAATCTGAAAGCATTATTCGTGTTTTCATCTGGAAATTAGTTAATCAGCATATAGCAGTTTAGAAAAAGTTTAAAAAATAATTTTTATTTTTTTGAGTAAATTGTAACTAAAATAGGCAAGAAACTTGACCCGACTGTTTGCATAAGATATAGCAAATAATTTATTACAACTTTTTTTGAAATATATCGATTCTTTTTAATGCGTAGTACTCAGAAAACAGTTGGAGACAAGCGGATGTGCGTAAAACCATATCAAAATGCGTTAGAAAGCATGGAGCAAGCCAACCTCGCATTTCTTCAATTGCAACCGCCGTAAATTGTAAAATAACATTCTACGGTCCAATCTGAAAGCATTATTCGTGTTTTCATCTGGAAATTAGTTAATCAGCATATAGCAGTTTAGAAAAAGTTTAAAAAATAATTTTTATTTTTTTGAGTAAATTGTAACTAAAATAGTCAAGAAACTTGACCCTTCTGTTTGCATAAGATATAGCAAATAATTTATTACAACTTTTTTTGAAATATATCGATTCTTTTTAATGCGTAGTACTTAGAAAACAGTTGGAGACAAGCGGATGTGGGTAAAACCATATCAAAATGCGTTAGAAAGCATGGAGCAAGCCAACCTCGCATTTCTTCAATTGCAACCGCCGTATATTGTAAAATAACATTCTACGGTCCAATCTGAAAGCATTATTCGTGTTTTCATCTGGAAATTAGTTAATCAGCATATAGCAGTTTAGAAAAAGTTTAAAAAATAATTTTTATTTTTTTGAGTAAATTGTAACTAAAATAGTCAAGAAACTTGACCCTTCTGTTTGCATAAGATATAGCAAATAATTTATTACAACTTTTTTTGAAATATATCGATTCTTTTTAATGCGTAGTACTCAGAAAACAGTTGGAGACAAGCGGATGTGCGTAAAACCATATCAAAATGCGTTAGAAAGCATGGAGCAAGCCAAGCTCGCATTTCTTCAATTGCAACCGCCGTATATTGTAAAACAACATTCTACGGTCCAATCTGAAAGTATTATTCGTGTTTTCATCTGGAAATTAGTTAATCAGCATATAGCAGTTTAGAAAAAGTTTAAAAAATAATTTTTATTTTTTTGAGTAAATTGTAACTAAAATAGTCAAGAAACTTGACCCTTCTGTTTGCATAAGATATAGCAAATAATTTATTACAACTTTTTTTGAAATATATCGATTCTTTTTAATGCGTAGTACTCAGAAAACAGTTGGAGACAAGCGGATGTGCGTAAAACCATATCAAAATGCGTTAGAAAGCATGGAGCAAGCCAAGCTCGCATTTCTTCAATTGCAACCGCCGTATATTGTAAGATAACATTCTATGGTCCAATCTGAAAGCATTATTCGTGTTTTCATCTGGAAATTAGTTAATCAGCATATAGCAGTTTAGAAAAAGTTTAAAAAATAATTTTTATTTTTTTGAGTAAATTGTAACTAAAATAGTCAAGAAACTTGACCCTTCTGTTTGCATAAGATATAGCAAATAATTTATTACAACTTTTTTTGAAATATATCGATTCTTTTTAATGCGTAGTACTCAGAAAACAGTTGGAGACAAGCGGATGTGCGTAAAACCATATCAAAACGCGTTAGAAAGCATGGAGCAAGCCAACCTTGCATTTCTTCAATTGCAACCGCCGTATATTGTAAAATAACATTCTACGGTCCAATCTGAAAGCATTATTCGTGTTTTCATCTGGAAATTAGTTAATCAGCATATAGCAGTTTATAAAAAGTTTAAAAAATAATTTTTATTTTTTTGAGTAAATTGTAACTAAAATAGGCAAGAAACTTGACCCTTCTGTTTGCATAAGATATAGCAAATAATTTATTACAACTTTTTTTGAAATATATCGATTCTTTTTAATGCGTAGTACTCAGAAAACAGTTGGAGACAAGCGGATGTGCGTAAAACCATATCAAAATGCGTTAGAAAGCATGGAGCAAGCCAACCTCGCATTTCTTCAATTGCAACCGCCGTATATTGTAAAATAACATTCTACGGTCCAATCTGAAAGCATTATTCGTGTTTTCATCTGGAAATTAGTTAATCAGCATATAGCAGTTTAGAAAAAGTTTAAAAAATAATTTTTATTTTTTTGAGTAAATTGTAACTAAAATAGTCAAGAAACTTGACCCTTCTGTTTGCATAAGATATAGCAAATAATTTATTACAACTTTTTTTGAAATATATCGATTCTTTTTAATGCGTAGTACTCAGAAAACAGTTGGAGACAAGCGGATGTGCGTAAAACCATATCAAAATGCGTTAGAAAGCATGGAGCAAGCCAAGCTCGCATTTCTTCAATTGCAACCGCCGTATATTGTAAGATAACATTCTATGGTCCAATCTGAAAGCATTATTCGTGTTTTCATCTGGAAATTAGTTAATCAGCATATAGCAGTTTAGAAAAAGTTTAAAAAGTAATTTTTATTTTTTTGAGTAAATTGTAACTAAAATAGTCAAGAAACTTGACCCTTCTGTTTGCATAAGATATAGCAAATAATTTATTACAACTTTTTTTGAAATATATCGATTCTTTTTAATGCGTAGTACTCAAAAAACAGTTGGAGAAGGGCGGATGTGCGTAAAACCATATCAAAATGCGTTAGAAAGCATGGAGCAAGCCAACCTCGCATTTCTTCAATTGCAACCGCCGTATATTGTAAAATAACATTCTACGGTCCAATCTGAAAGCATTATTCGTGTTTTCATCTGGAAATTAGTTAATCAGCATATAGCACTTTAGAAAAAGTTTAAAAAATAATTTTTATTTTTTTGAGTAAATTGTAACTAAAATAGTCAAGAAACTTGACCCTTCTGTTTGCATAAGATATAGCAAATAATTTATTACAACTTTTTTTGAAATATATCGATTCTTTTTAATGCGTAGTACTCAGAAAACAGTTGGAGACAAGCGGATGTGCGTAAAACCATATCAAAATGCGTTAGAAAGCATGGAGCAAGCCAACCTCGCATTTCTTCAATTGCAACCGCCGTATATTGTAAAATAACATTCTACGGTCCAATCTGAAAGCATTATTCGTGTTTTCATCTGGAAATTAGTTAATCAGCATATAGCAGTTTATAAAAAGTTTAAAAAATAATATTTATTTTTTTGAGTAAATTGTAACTAAAATAGTCAAGAAACTTGACCCTTCTGTTTGCATAAGATATAGCAAATAATTTATTACAACTTTTTTTGAAATATATCGATTCTTTTTAATGCGTAGTACTCAGAAAACAGTTGGAGACAAGCGGATGTGCGTAAAACCATATCAAAATGCGTTAGAAAGCATGGAGCAAGCCAAGCTCGCATTTCTTCAATTGCAACCGCCGTATATTGTAAGATAACATTCTACGGTACAATCTGAAAGCATTATTCGTGTTTTCATCTGGAAATTAGTTAATCAGCATATAGCAGTTTAGAAAAAGTTTAAAAAATAATTTTTATTTTTTTGAGTAAATTGTAACTAAAATAGTCAAGAAACTTGACCCTTCTGTTTGCATAAGATATAGCAAATAATTTATTACAACTTTTTTTGAAATATATCGATTCTTTTTAATGCGTAGTACTCAGAAAACAGTTGAAGACAAGCGGATGTGCGTAAAACCATATCAAAATGCGTTAGAAAGCATGGAGCAAGCCAAGCTCGCATTTCTTCAATTGCAACCGCCGTATATTGTAAGATAACATTCTATGGTCCAATCTGAAAGCATTATTCGTGTTTTCATCTGGAAATTAGTTAATCAGCATATAGCAGTTTAGAAAAAGTTTAAAAAATAATTTTTATTTTTTTGAGTAAATTGTAACTAAAATAGTCAAGAAACTTGACCCTTCTGTTTGCATAAGATATAGCAAATAATTTATTACAACTTTTTTTGAAATATATCGATTCTTTTTAATGCGTAGTACTCAGAAAACAGTTGGAGACAAGCGGATGTGCGTAAAACCATATCAAAATGCGTTAGAAAGCATGGCGCAAGCCAAGCTCGCATTTCTTCAATTGCAACCGCCGTATATTGTAAGATAACATTCTACGGTCCAATCTGAAAGCATTATTCGTGTTTTCATCTGGAAATTAGTTAATCAGCATATAGCAGTTTAGAAAAAGTTTAAAAAATAATTTTTATTTTTTTGAGTAAATTGTAACTAAAATAGTCGAGAAACTTGACCCTTCTGTTTGCATAAGATATAGCAAATAATTTATTACAACTTTTTTTGAAATATATCGATTCTTTTTAATGCGTAGTACTCAGAAAACAGTTGGAGACAAGCGGATGTGCGTAAAACCATATCAAAACGCGTTAGAAAGCATGGAGCAAGCCAACCTGGCATTTCTTCAATTGCAACCGCCGTATATTGTAAAATAACATTCTACGGTCCAATCTGAAAGCATTATTCGTGTTTTCATCTGGAAATTAGTTAATCAGCATATAGCAGTTTATAAAAAGTTTAAAAAATAATTTTTATTTTTTTGAGTAAATTGTAACTAAAATAGGCAAGAAACTTGACCCGACTGTTTGCATAAGATATAGCAAATAATTTATTACAACTTTTTTTGAAATATATCGATTCTTTTTAATGCGTAGTACTCAGAAAACAGTTGGAGACAAGCGGATGTGCGTAAAACTATATCAAAATGCGTTAGAAAGCATGGAGCAAGCCAACCTCGCATTTCTTCAATTGCAACCGCCGTATATTGTAAAATAACATTCTACGGTCCAATCTGAAAGCATTATTCGTGTTTTCATCTGGAAATTAGTTAATCAGCATATAGCAGTTTAGAAAAAGTTTAAAAAATAATTTTTATTTTTTTGAGTAAATTGTAACTAAAATAGTCAAGAAACTTGACCCTTCTGTTTGCATAAGATATAGCAAATAATTTATTACAACTTTTTTGAAATATATCGATTCTTTTTAATGCGTAGTACTCAGAAAACAGTTGGAGACAAGCGGATGTGCGTAAAACCATATCAAAATGCGTTAGAAAGCATGGAGCAAGCCAAGCTCGCATTTCTTCAATTGCAACCGCCGTATATTGTAAGATAACATTCTATGGTCCAATCTGAAAGCATTATTCGTGTTTTCATCTGGAAATTAGTTAATCAGCATATAGCAGTTTAGAAAAAGTTTAAAAAGTAATTTTTATTTTTTTGAGTAAATTGTAACTAAAATAGTCAAGAAACTTGACCCTTCTGTTTGCATAAGATATAGCAAATAATTTATTACAACTTTTTTTGAAATATATCGATTCTTTTTAATGCGTAGTACTCAGAAAACAGTTGGAGAAGGGCGGATGTGCGTAAAACCATATCAAAATGCGTTAGAAAGCATGGAGCAAGCCAACCTCGCATTTCTTCAATTGCAACCGCCGTATATTGTAAAATAACATTCTACGGTCCAATCTGAAAGCATTATTCGTGTTTTCATCTGGAAATTAGTTAATCAGCATATAGCACTTTAGAAAAAGTTTAAAAAATAATTTTTATTTTTTTGAGTAAATTGTAACTAAAATAGTCAAGAAACTTGACCCTTCTGTTTGCATAAGATATAGCAAATAATTTATTACAACTTTTTTTGAAATATATCGATTCTTTTTAATGCGTAGTACTCAGAAAACAGTTGGAGACAAGCGGATGTGCGTAAAACCATATCAAAATGCGTTAGAAAGCATGGAGCAAGCCAACCTCGCATTTCTTCAATTGCAACCGCCGTATATTGTAAAATAACATTCTACGGTCCAATCTGAAAGCATTATTCGTGTTTTCATCTGGAAATTAGTTAATCAGCATATAGCAGTTTAGAAAAACTTTAAAAAATAATTTTTATTTTTTTGAGTAAATTGTAACTAAAATAGTCAAGAAACTTGACCCTTCTGTTTGCATAAGATATAGCAAATAATTTATTACAACTTTTTTTAAATACACCGATTCTTTTTAATGCGTAGTACTCAGAAAACAGTTGGAGACAAGCGGATGTGCGTAAAACCATATCAAAATGCGTTAGAAAGCATGGAGCAAGCCAACCTCGCATTTCTTCAATTGCAACCGCCGTATATTGTAAATTAACATTCTACGGTCCAATCTGAAAGCATTATTCGTGTTTTCATCTGGAAATTAGTTAATCAGCATATAGCAGTTTAGAAAAAGTTTAAAAAATAATTTTTATTTTTTTGAGTAAATTGTAACTAAAATAGTCAAGAAACTTGACCCTTCTGTTTGCATAAGATATAGCAAATAATTTATTACAACTTTTTTTGAAATATATCGATTCTTTTTAATGCCTAGTACTCAGAAAACAGTTGGAGACAAGCGGATGTGCGTAAAACCATATCAAAATGCGTTAGAAAGCATGGAGCAAGCCAACCTCGCATTTCTTCAATTGCAACCGCCGTATATTGTAAAATAACATTCTACGGTCCAATCTGAAAGCATTATTCGTGTTTTCATCTGGAAATTAGTTAATCAGCATATAGCAGTTTATAAAAAGTTTAAAAAATAATATTTATTTTTTTGAGTAAATTGTAACTAAAATAGTCAAGAAACTTGACCCTTCTGTTTGCATAAGATATAGCAAATAATTTATTACAACTTTTTTTGAAATATATCGATTCTTTTTAATGCGTAGTACTCAGAAAACAGTTGGAGACAAGCGGATGTGCGTAAAACCATATCAAAATGCGTTAAAAAGCATGGAGCAAGCCAAGCTCGCATTTCTTCAATTGCAACCGCCGTATATTGTAAGATAACATTCTATGGTCCAATCTGAAAGCATTATTCGTGTTTTCATCTGGAAATTAGTTAATCAGCATATAGCAGTTTAGAAAAAGTTTAAAAAATAATTTTTATTTTTTTGAGTAAATTGTAACTAAAATAGTCAAGAAACTTGACCCTTCTGTTTGCATAAGATATAGCAAATAATTTATTACAACTTTTTTTGAAATATATCGATTCTTTTTAATGCGTAGTACTCAGAAAACAGTTGGAGACAAGCGGATGTGCGTAAAACCATATCAAAATGCGTTAGAAAGCATGGAGCAAGCCAACCTCGCATTTCTTCAATTGCAACCGCCGTATATTGTAAAATAACATTCTACGGTCCAATCTGAAAGCATTATTCGTGTTTTCATCTGGAAATTAGTTAATCAGCATATAGCAGTTTAGAAAAAGTTTAAAAAATAATTTTTATTTTTTTGAGTAAATTGTAACTAAAATAGTCAAGAAACTTGACCCTTCTGTTTGCATAAGATATAGCAAATAATTTATTACAACTTTTTTTGAAATATATCGATTCTTTTTAATGCGTAGTACTCAGAAAACAGTTGGAGACCAGCGTATGTGCGTAAAACCATATCAAAATGCGTTAGAAAGCATGGAGCAAGCCAACCTCGCATTTCTTCAATTGCAACCGCCGTATATTGTAAGATAACATTCTATGGTCCAATCTGAAAGCATTATTCGTGTTTTCATCTGGAAATTAGTTAATCAGCATATAGCAGTTTAGAAAAAATTTAAAAAATAATTTTTATTTTTTTGAGTAAATTGTAACTAAAATAGTCAAGAAACTTGACCCTTCTGTTTGCATAAGATATAGCAAATAATTTATTACAACTTTTTTTGAAATATATCGATTCTTTTTAATGCGTAGTACTCAGAAAACAGTTGGAGACAAGCGGGTGTGCGTAAAACCATATCAAAATGCGTTAGAAAGCATGGAGCAAGCCAACCTCGCATTTCTTCAATTGCAACCGCCGTATATAGTAAAATAACATTCTACGGTCCAATCTGAAAGCATTATTCGTGTTTTCATCTGGAAATTAGTTAATCAGCATATAGCAGTTTATAAAAAGTTTAAAAAATAATATTTATTTTTTTGAGTAAATTGTAACTAAAATAGTCAAGAAACTTGACCCTTCTGTTCGCATAAGATATAGCAAATAATTTATTACAACTTTTTTTGAAATATATCGATTCTTTTTAATGCGTAGTACTCAGAAAACAGTTGGAGACAAGCGGATGTGCGTAAAACCATATCAAAATGCGTTAGAAAGCATGGAGCAAGCCAACCTCGCATTTCTTCAATTGCAACCGCCGTATATTGTAAAATAACATTCTACGGTCCAATCTGAAAGCATTATTCGTGTTTTCATCTGGAAATTAGTTAATCAGCATATAGCAGTTTAGAAAAAGTTTAAAAAATAATTTTTATTTTTTTGAGTAAATTGTAACTAAAATAGTCAAGAAACTTGACCCTTCTGTTTGCATAAGATATAGCAAATAATTTATTACAACTTTTTTTGAAATATATCGATTCTTTTTAATGCGTAGTACTCAGAAAACAGTTGGAGACCAGCGGATGTGCGTAAAACCATATCAAAATGCGTTAGAAAGCATGGAGCAAGCCAAGCTCGCATTTCTTCAATTGCAACCGCCGTATATTGTAAGATAACATTCTATGGTCCAATCTGAAAGCATTATTCGTGTTTTCATCTGGAAATTAGTTAATCAGCATATAGCAGTTTAGAAAAAGTTTAAAAAATAATTTTTATTTTTTTGAGTAAATTGTAACTAAAATAATCAAGAAACTTGACCCTTCTGTTTGCATAAGATATAGCAAATAATTTATTACAACTTTTTTTGAAATATATCGATTCTTTTTAATGCCTAGTACTCAGAAAACAGTTGGAGACAAGCGGATGTGCGTAAAACCATATCAAAATGCGTTAGAAAGCATGGAGCAAGCCAACCTCGCATTTCTTCAATTGCAACCGCCGTATATTGTAAAATAACATTCTACGGTCCAATCTGAAAGCATTATTCGTGTTTTCATCTGGAAATTAGTTAATCAGCATATAGCAGTTTATAAAAAGTTTAAAAAATAATTTTTATTTTTTTGAGTAAATTGTAACTAAAATAGTCAAGAAACTTGACCCTTCTGTTTGCATAAGATATAGCAAATAATTTATTACAACTTTTTTTGAAATATATCGATTCTTTTTAATGCGTAGTACTCAGAAAACAGTTGGAGACAAGCGGATGTGCGTAAAACCATATCAAAATGCGTTAGCAAGCATGGAGCAAGCCAACCTCGCATTTCTTCAATTGCAACCGCCGTATATTGTAAAATAACATTCTACGGTCCAATCTGAAAGCATTATTCGTGTTTTCATCTGGAAATTAGTTAATCAGCATATAGCAGTTTAGAAAAAGTTTAAAAAATAATTTTTATTTTTTTGAGTAAATTGTAACTAAAATAGTCAAGAAACTTGACCCTTCTGTTTGCATAAGATATAGCAAATAATTTATTACAACTTTTTTTGAAATATATCGATTCTTTTTAATGCCTAGTACTCAGAAAACAGTTGGAGACAAGCGGATGTGCGTAAAACCATATCAAAATGCGTTAGAAAGCATGGAGCAAGCCAACCTCGCATATCTTCAATTGCAACCGCCGTATATTGTAAAATAACATTCTACGGTCCAATCTGAAAGCATTATTCGTGTTTTCATCTGGAAATTAGTTAATCAGCATATAGCAGTTTAGAAAAAGTTTAAAAAATAATTTTTATTTTTTTGAGTAAATTGTAACTAAAATAGTCAAGAAACTTGACCCTTCTGTTTGCATAAGATATAGCAAATAATTTATTACAACTTTTTTTAAATATATCGATTCTTTTTAATGCGTAGTACTCAGAAAACAGTTGGAGACAAGCGGATGTGCGTAAAACCATATCAAAATGCGTTAGAAAGCATGGAGCAAGCCAACCTCGCATTTCTTCAATTGCAACCGCAGTATATTGTAAAATAACATTCTACGGTCCAATCTGAAAGCATTATTCGTGTTTTCATCTGGAAATTAGTTAATCAGCATATAGCAGTTTAGAAAAAGTTTAAAAAATAATTTTTATTTTTTTGAGTAAATTGTAACTAAAATAGTCAAGAAACTTGACCCTTCTGTTTGCATAAGATATAGCAAATAATTTATTACAACTTTTTTTGAAATATATCGATTCTTTTTAATGCGTAGTACTCAGAAAACAGTTGGAGACAAGCGGATGTGCGTAAAACCATATCAAAATGCGTTAGAAAGCATGGAGCAAGCCAACCTCGCATTTCTTCAATTGCAACCGCCGTATATTGTAAAATAACATTCTATGGTCCAATCTGAAAGCATTATTCGTGTTTTCATCTGGAAATTAGTTAATCAGCATATAGCAGTTTAGAAAAAGTTTAAAAAATAATTTTTATTTTTTTGAGTAAATTGTAACTAAAATAGTCAAGAAACTTGACCCTTCTGTTTGCATAAGATATAGCAAATAATTTATTACAACTTTTTTTGAAATATATCGATTCTTTTTAATGCGTAGTACTCAGAAAACCGTTGGAGACAAGCGGATGTGCGTAAAACCATATCAAAATGCGTTAGAAAGCATGGAGCAAGCCAACCTCGCATTTCTTCAATTGCAACCGCCGTATATTGTAAAATAACATTCTACGGTCCAATCTGAAAGCATTATTCGTGTTTTCATCTGAAAATTAGTTAATCAACATATAGCAGTTTAGAAAAAGTTTAAAAAATAATTTTTATTTTTTTGAGTAAATTGTAACTGAAATAGTCAAGAAACTTGACCCTTCTGTTTGCATAAGATATAGCAAATAATTTATTACAACTTTTTTTGAAATATATCGATTCTTTTTAATGCCTAGTACTCAGAAAACAGTTGGAGACAAGCGGATGTGCGTAAAACCATATCAAAATGCGTTAGAAAGCATGGAGCAAGCCAACCTCGCATTTCTTCAATTGCAACCGCCGTATATTGTAAAATAACATTCTACGGTCCAATCTGAAAGCATTATTCGTGTTTTCATCTGGAAATTAGTTAATCAGCATATAGCAGTTTAGAAAAAGTTTAAAAAATAATTTTTATTTTTTTGAGTAAATTGTAACTAAAATAGTCAAGAAACTTGACCCTTCTGTTTGCATAAGATATAGCAAATAATTTATTACAACTTTTTTTAAATATATCGATTCTTTTTAATGCGTAGTACTCAGAAAACAGTGGGAGACAAGCGGATGTGCGTAAAACCATATCAAAATGCGTTAGAAAGCATGGAGCAAGCCAACCTCGCATTTCTTCAATTGCAACCGCAGTATATTGTAAAATAACATTCTACGGTCCAATCTGAAAGCATTATTCGTGTTTTCATCTGGAAATTAGTTAATCAGCATATAGCAGTTTAGAAAAAGTTTAAAAAATAATTTTTATTTTTTTGAGTAAATTGTAACTAAAATAGTCAAGAAACTTGACCCTTCTGTTTGCATAAGATATAGCAAATAATTTATTACAACTTTTTTTGAAATATATCGATTCTTTTTAATGCGTAGTACTCAGAAAACAGTTGGAGACAAGCGGATGTGCGTAAAACCATATCAAAATGCGTTAGAAAGCATGGAGCAAGCCAACCTCGCATTTCTTCAATTGCAACCGCCTTATATTGTAAAATAACATTCTACGGTCCAATCTGAAAGCATTATTCGTGTTTTCATCTGGAAATTAGTTAATCAGCATATAGCAGTTTATAAAAAGTTTAAAAAATAATATTTATTTTTTTGAGTAAATTGTAACTAAAATAGTCAAGAAACTTGACCCTTCTGTTTGCATAAGATATAGCAAATAATTTATTACAACTTTTTTTGAAATATATCGATTCTTTTTAATGCGTAGTACTCAGAAAGAAGTTGGAGACAAGCGGATGTGCGTAAAACCATATCAAAATGCGTTAGAAAGCATGGCGCATGCCAAGCTCGCATTTCTTCAATTGCAACCGCCGTATATTGTAAGATAACATTCTATGGTCCAATCTGAAAGCATTATTCGTGTTTTCATCTGGATATTAGTTAATCAGCATATAGCAGTTTAGAAAAAGTTTAAAAAATAATTTTTATTTTTTTGAGTAAATTGTAACTAAAATAGTCAAGAAACTTGACCCTTCTGTTTGCATAAGATATAGCAAATAATTTATTACAACTTTTTTTGAAATATATCGATTCTTTTTAATGCGTAGTACTCAGAAAACAGTCGGAGACAAGCGGATGTGCGTAAAACCATATCAAAATGCGTTAGAAAGCATGGAGCAAGCCAACCTCGCATTTCTTCAATTGCAACCGCCGTATATTGTAAAATAACATTCTACGGTCCAATCTGAAAGCATTATTCGTGTTTTCATCTGGATATTAGTTAATCAGCATATAGCAGTTTAGAAAAAGTTTAAAAAATAATTTTTATTTTTTTGAGTAAATTGTAACTAAAATAGTCAAGAAACTTGACCCTTCTGTTTGCATAAGATATAGCAAATAATTTATTACAACTTTTTTTAAATATATCGATTCTTTTTAATGCGTAGTACTCAGAAAACAGTTGGAGACAAGCGGATGTGCGTAAAACCATATCAAAATGCGTTAGAAAGCATGGAGCAAGCCAACCTCGCATTTCTTCAATTGCAACCGCAGTATATTGTAAAATAACATTCTACGGTCCAATCTGAAAGCATTATTCGTGTTTTCATCTGGAAATTAGTTAATCAGCATATAGCAGTTTAGAAAAAGTTTAAAAAATAATTTTTATTTTTTTGAGTAAATTGTAACTAAAATAGTCAAGAAACTTGACCCTTCTGTTTGCATAAGATATAGCAAATAATTTATTACAACTTTTTTTGAAATATATCGATTCTTTTTAATGCGTAGTACTCAGAAAACAGTTGGAGACAAGCGGATGTGCGTAAAACCATATCAAAATGCGTTAGAAAGCATGGAGCAAGCCAACCTCGCATTTCTTCAATTGCAACCGCCTTATATTGTAAAATAACATTCTACGGTCCAATCTGAAAGCATTATTCGTGTTTTCATCTGGAAATTAGTTAATCAGCATATAGCAGTTTATAAAAAGTTTAAAAAATAATATTTATTTTTTTGAGTAAATTGTAACTAAAATAGTCAAGAAACTTGACCCTTCTGTTTGCATAAGATATAGCAAATAATTTATTACAACTTTTTTTGAAATATATCGATTCTTTTTAATGCGTAGTACTCAGAAAACAGTTGGAGACAAGCGGATGTGCGTAAAACCATATCAAAATGCGTTAGAAAGCATGGCGCATGCCAAGCTCGCATTTCTTCAATTGCAACCGCCGTATATTGTAAGATAACATTCTATGGTCCAATCTGAAAGCATTATTCGTGTTTTCATCTGGATATTAGTTAATCAGCATATAGCAGTTTAGAAAAAGTTTAAAAAATAATTTTTATTTTTTTGAGTAAATTGTAACTAAAATAGTCAAGAAACTTGACCCTTCTGTTTGCATAAGATATAGCAAATAATTTATTACAACTTTTTTTGAAATATATCGATTCTTTTTAATGCGTAGTACTCAGAAAACAGTCGGAGACAAGCGGATGTGCGTAAAACCATATCAAAATGCGTTAGAAAGCATGGAGCAAGCCAACCTCGCATTTCTTCAATTGCAACCGCCGTATATTGTAAAATAACATTCTACGGTCCAATCTGAAAGCATTATTCGTGTTTTCATCTGGAAATTAGTTAATCAGCATATAGCAGTTTATAAAAAGTTTAAAAAATAATATTTATTTTTTTGAGTAAATTGTAACTAAAATAGTCAAGAAACTTGACCCTTCTGTTTGCATAAGATATAGCAAATAATTTATTACAACTTTTTTTGAAATATATCGATTCTTTTTCATGCGTAGTACTCAGAAAACAGTTGGAGACAAGCGGATGTGCGTAAAACCATATCAAAATGCGTTAGAAAGCATGGCGCAAGCCAAGCTCGCATTTCTTCAATTGCAACCGCCGTATATTGTAAGATAACATTCTATGGTCCAATCTGAAAGCATTATTCGTGTTTTCATCTGGATATTAGTTAATCAGCATATAGCAGTTTAGAAAAAGTTTAAAAAATAATTTTTATTTTTTTGAGTAAATTGTAACTAAAATAGTCAAGAAACTTGACCCTTCTGTTTGCATAAGATATAGCAAATAATTTATTACAACTTTTTTTGAAATATATCGATTCTTTTTAATGCGTAGTACTCAGAAAACAGTTGGAGACAAGCGGATGTGCGTAAAACCATATCAAAATGCGTTAGAAAGCATGGAGCAAGCCAACCTCGCATTTCTTCAATTGCAACCGCCGTATATTGTAAAATAACATTCTACGGTCCAATCTGAAAGCATTATTCGTGTTTTCATCTGGAAATTAGTTAATCAGCATATAGCAGTTTATAAAATGTTTAAAAAATAATATTTATTTTTTTGAGTAAATTGTAACTAAAATAGTCAAGAAACTTGACCCTTCTGTTTGCATAAGATATAGCAAATAATTTATTACAACTTTTTTTGAAATATATCGATTCTTTTTAATGCGTAGTACTCAGAAAACAGTTGGAGACAAGCGGATGTGCGTAAAACCATATCAAAATGCGTTAGAAAGCATGGAGCAAGCCAACCTCGCATTTCTTCAATTGCAACCGCCGTATATTGTAAAATAACATTCTACGGTCCAATCTGAAAGCATTATTCGTGTTTTCATCTGGAAATTAGTTAATCAGCATATAGCAGTTTATAAAAAGTTTAAAAAATAATATTTATTTTTTTGAGTAAATTGTAACTAAAATAGTCAAGAAACTTGACCCTTCTGTTTGCATAAGATATAGCAAATAATTTATTACAACTTTTTTTGAAATATATCGATTCTTTTTAATGCATAGTACTCAGAAAACAGTTGGAGACAAGCGGATGTGCGTAAAACCATATCAAAATGCGTTAGAAAGCATGGAGCAAGCTAACCTCGCATTTCTTCAATTGCAACCGCCGTATATTGTAAAATAACATTCTACGGTCCAATCTGAAAGCATTATTCGTGTTTTCATCTGGAAATTAGTTAATCAGCATATAGCAGTTTAGAAAAAGTTTAAAAAATAATTTTTATTTTTTTGAGTAAATTGTAACTAAAATAGTCAAGAAACTTGACCCTTCTGTTTGCATAAGATATAGCAAACAATTTATTACAACTTTTTTTGAAATATATCGATTCTTTTTAATGCGTAGTACTCAGAAAACAGTTGGAGACCAGCGGATGTGCGTAAAACCATATCAAAATGCGTTAGAAAGCATGGAGCAAGCCAAGCTCGCATTTCTTCAATTGCAACCGCCGTATATTGTAAGATAACATTCTATGGTCCAATCTGAAAGCATTATTCGTGTTTTCATCTGGAAATTAGTTAATCAGCATATAGCAGTTTAGAAAAAGTTTAAAAAATAATTTTTATTTTTTTGAGTAAATTGTAACTAAAATAGTCAAGAAACTTGACCCTTCTGTTTGCATAAGATATAGCAAATAATTTATTTCAACTTTTTTTGAAATATATCGATTCTTTTTAATGCGTAGTACTCAGAAAACAGTTGGAGACAAGCGCATGTGCGTAAAACCATATCAAAATGCGTTAGAAAGCATGGAGCAAGCCAACCTCGCATTTCTTCAATTGCAACCGCCGTATATTGTAAAATAACATTCTACGGTCCAATCTGAAAGCATTATTCGTGTTTTCATCTGGAAATTAGTTAATCAGCATATAGCAGTTTAGAAAAAGTTTAAAAAATAATTTTTATTTTTTTGAGTAAATTGTAACTAAAATAGTCAAGAAACTTGACCCTTCTGTTTGCATAAGATATAGCAAATAATTTATTACAACTTTTTTTGAAATATATCGATTCTTCTTAATGCGTAGTACTCAGAAAACAGTTGGAGACAAGCGGATGTGCGTAAAACCATATCAAAATGCGTTAGAAAGCCTGGAGCAAGCCAAGCTCGCATTTCTTCAATTGCAACCGCCGTATATTGTAAGATAACATTCTATGGTCCAATCTGAAAGCATTATTCGTGTTTTCATCTGGAAATTAGTTAATCAGCATATAGCAGTTTAGAAAAAGTTTAAAAAATAATTTTTATTTTTTTGAGTAAATTGTAACTAAAATAGTCAAGAAACTTGACCCTTCTGTTTGCATAAGATATAGCAAATAATTTATTACAACTTTTTTTGAAATATATCGATTCTTTTTAATGCGTAGTACTCAGAAAACAGTTGGAGACAAGCGGATGTGCGTAAAACCATATCAAAATGCGTTAGAAAGCATGGCGAAAGCCAACCTCGCATTTCTTCAATTGCTACCGCCGTATATTGTAAAATAACATTCCACGGTCCAATCTGAAAGCATTATTCGTGTTTTCAGCTGGAAATTAGTTAATCAGCATATAGCAGTTTATAAAAAGTTTAAAAAATAATATTTATTTTTTTGAGTAAATTGTAACTAAAATAGTCAAGAAACTTGACCCTTCTGTTTGCATAAGATATAGCAAATAATTTATTACAACTTTTTTTGAAATATATCGATTCCTTTTAATGCATAGTACTCAGAAAACAGTTGGAGACAAGCGGATGTGCGTAAAACCATATCAAAATGCGTTAGAAAGCATGGAGCAAGCCAACCTCGCATTTCTTCAATTGCAACCGCCGTATATTGTAAAATAACATTCTACGGTCCAATCTGAAAGCATTATTCGTGTTTTCATCTGGAAATTAGTTAATCAGCATATAGCAGTTTAGAAAAAGTTTAAAAAATAATTTTTATTTTTTTGAGTAAATTGTAACTGAAATAGTCAAGAAACTTGACCCTTCTGTTTGCATAAGATATAGCAAATAATTTATTACAACTTTTTTTGAAATATATCGATTCTTTTTAATGCCTAGTACTCAGAAAACAGTTGGAGACAAGCGGATGTGCGTAAAACCATATCAAAATGCGTTAGAAAGCATGGAGCAAGCCAACCTCGCAATTCTTCAATTGCAACCGCCGTATATTGTAAAATAACATTCTACGGTCCAATCTGAAAGCATTATTCGTGTTTTCATCTGGAAATTAGTTAATCAGCATATAGCAGTTTAGAAAAAGTTTAAAAAATAATTTTTATTTTTTTGAGTAAATTGTAACTAAAATAGTCAAGAAACTTGACCCTTCTGTTTGCATAAGATATAGCAAATAATTTATTACAACTTTTTTTGAAATATATCGATTCTTTTTAATGCGTAGTACTCAGAAAACAGTTGGAGACAAGCGGATGTGCGTAAAACCATATCAAAATGCGTTAGAAAGCATGGAGCAAGTCAACCTCGCATTTCTTCAATTGCAACCGCCGTATATTGTAAAATAACATTCTACGGTCCAATCTGAAAGCATTATTCGTGTTTTCATCTGGAAATTAGTTAATCAGCATATAGCAGTTTAGAAAAAGTTTAAAAAATAAATTTTATTTTTTTGAGTAAATTGTAACTAAAATAGTCAAGAAACTTTACCCTTCTGTTTGCATAAGATATAGCAAATAATTTATTACAACTTTTTTTGAAATATATCGATTCGTTTTAATGCCTAGTACTCAGAAAACAGTTGGAGACAAGCGGATGTGCGTAAAACCATATCAAAATGCGTTAGAAAGCATGGAGCAAGCCAACCTCGCATTTCTTCAATTGCAACCGCCGTATATTGTAAAATAACATTCTACGGTCCAATCTGAAAGCATTATTCGTGTTTTCATCTGGAAATTAGTTAATCAGCATATAGCAGTTTAGAAAAAGTTTAAAAAATAATTTTTATTTTTTTGAGTAAATTGTAACTAAAATAGTCAAGAAACTTGACCCTTCTGTTTGCATAAGATATAGCAAATAATTTATTACAACTTTTTTTGAAATATATCGATTCTTTTTAATGCGTAGTACTCAGAAAACAGTTGGAGACAAGCGGATGTGCGTAAAACCATATCAAAATGCGTTAGAAAGCATGGAGCAAGCCAACCTCGCATTTCTTCAATTGCAACCGCCGTATATTGTAAAATAACATTCTACGGTCTAATCTGAAAGCATTATTCGTGTTTTCATCTGGAAATTAGTTAATCAGCATATAGCAGTTTAGAAAAAGTTTAAAAAATAATTTTTATTTTTTTGAGTAAATTGTAACTAAAATAGTCAAGAAACTTGACCCTTCTGTTTGCATAAGATATAGCAAATAATTTATTACAACTTTTTTTAAAATATATCGATTCTTTTTAATGCGTAGTACTCAGAAAACAGTTGGAAACAAGCGGATGTGCGTAAAACCATATCAAAATGCGTTAGAAAGCATGGAGCAAGCCAACCTCGCATTTCTTCAATTGCAACCGCCGTATATTGTAAAATAACATTCTACGGTCTAATCTGAAAGCATTATTCGTGTTTTCATCTGGAAATTAGTTAATCAGCATATAGCAGTTTAGAAAAAGTTTAAAAAATAATTTTTATTTTTTTGAGTAAATTGTAACTAAAATAGTCAAGAAACTTGACCCTTCTGTTTGCATAAGATATAGCAAATAATTTATTACAACTTTTTTTGAAATATATCGATTCTTTTTAATGCGTAGTACTCAGAAAACAGTTGGAGACAAGCGGATGTGCGTAAAACCATATCAAAATGCGTTAGAAAGCATGGAGCAAGCCAACCTCGCATTTCTTCAATTGCAACCGCCGTATATTGTAAAATAACATTCTACGGTCCAATCTGAAAGCATTATTCGTGTTTTCATCTGGAAATTAGTTAATCAGCATATAGCAGTTTAGAAAAAGTTTAAAAAATAATTTTTATTTTTTTGAGTAAATTGTAACTAAAATAGTCAAGAAACTTGACCCTTCTGTTTGCATAAGATATAGCAAATAATTTATTACAACTTTTTTTGAAATATATCGATTCTTTTTAATGCCTAGTACTCAGAAAACAGTTGGAGACAAGCGGATGTGCGTAAAACCATATCAAAATGCGTTAGAAAGCATGGAGCAAGCCAACCTCGCATTTCTTCAATTGCAACCGCCGTATATTGTAAAATAACATTCTACGGTCCAATCTGAAAGCATTATTCGTGTTTTCATCTGGAAATTAGTTAATCAGCATATAGCAGTTTAGAAAAAGTTTAAAAAATAATTTTTATTTTTTTGAGTAAATTGTAACTAAAATAGTCAAGAAACTTGACCCTTCTGTTTGCATAAGATATAGCAAATAATTTATTACAACTTTTTTTGAAATATATCGATTCTTTTTAATGCCTAGTACTCAGAAAACAGTTGGAGACAAGCGGATGTGCGTAAAACCATATCAAAATGCGTTAGAAAGCATGGAGCAAGCCAACATCGCATTTCTTCAATTGCAACCGCCGTATATTGTAAAATAACATTCTACGGTCCAATCTGAAAGCATTATTCGTGTTTTCATCTGGAAATTAGTTAATCAGCATATAGCAGTTTAGAAAAAGTTTAAAAAATAATTTTTATTTTTTTGAGTAAATTGTAACTAAAATAGTCAAGAAACTTGACCCTTCTGTTTGCATAAGATATAGCAAATAATTTATTACAACTTTTTTTGAAATATATCGATTCTTTTTAATGCGTAGTACTCAGAAAACAGTTGGAGACAAGCGGATGTGCGTAAAACCATATCAAAATGCGTTAGAAAGCATGGAGCAAGCCAACCTCGCATTTCTTCAATTGCAACCGCCGTATATTGTAAAATAACATTCTACGGTCCAATCTGAAAGCATTATTCGTGTTTTCATCTGGAAATTAGTTAATCAGCATATAGCAGTTTAGAAAAAGTTTAAAAAATAATTTTTATTTTTTTGAGTAAATTGTAACTAAAATAGTCAAGAAACTTGACCCTTCTGTTTGCATAAGATATAGCAAATAATTTATTACAACTTTTTTTGAAATATATCGATTCTTTTTAATGCGTAGTACTCAGAAAACAGTTGGAGACAAGCGGATGTGCGTAAAACCATATCAAAATGCGTTAGAAAGCATGGAGCAAGCCAACCTCGCATTTCTTCAATTGCAACCGCCGTATATTGTAAAATAACATTCTACGGTCCAATCTGAAAGCATTATTCGTGTTTTCATCTGGAAATTAGTTAATCAGCATATAGCAGTTTAGAAAAAGTTTAAAAAATAATTTTTATTTTTTTGAGTAAATTGTAACTAAAATAGTCAAGAAACTTGACCCTTCTGTTTGCATAAGATATAGCAAATAATTTATTACAACTTTTTTTGAAATATATCGATTCTTTTTAATGCCTAGTACTCAGAAAACAGTTGGAGACAAGCGGATGTGCGTAAAACCATATCAAAATGCGTTAGAAAGCATGGAGCAAGCCAACCTCGCATTTCTTCAATTGCAACCGCCGTATATTGTAAAATAACATTCTACGGTCCAATCTGAAAGCATTATTCGTGTTTTCATCTGGAAATTAGTTAATCAGCATATAGCAGTTTAGAAAAAGTTTAAAAAATAATTTTTATTTTTTTGAGTAAATTGTAACTAAAATAGTCAAGAAACTTGACCCTTCTGTTTGCATAAGATATAGCAAATAATTTATTACAACTTTTTTTGAAATATATCGATTCTTTTTAATGCGTAGTACTCAGAAAACAGTTGGAGACAAGCGGATGTGCGTAAAACCATATCAAAATGCGTTAGAAAGCATGGAGCAAGCCAACCTCGCATTTCTTCAATTGCAACCGCCGTATATTGTAAAATAACATTCTACGGTCCAATCTGAAAGCATTATTCGTGTTTTCATCTGGAAATTAGTTAATCAGCATATAGCAGTTTAGAAAAAGTTTAAAAAATAATTTTTATTTTTTTGAGTAAATTGTAACTAAAATAGTCAAGAAACTTGACCCTTCTGTTTGCATAAGATATAGCAAATAATTTATTACAACTTTTTTTGAAATATATCGATTCTTTTTAATGCGTAGTACTCAGAAAACAGTTGGAGACAAGCGGATGTGCGTAAAACCATATCAAAATGCGTTAGAAAGCATGGAGCAAGCCAACCTCGCATTTCTTCAATTGCAACCGCCGTATATTGTAAAATAACATTCTACGGTCCAATCTGAAAGCATTATTCGTGTTTTCATCTGGAAATTAGTTTATCAGCATATAGCAGTTTATAAAAAGTTTAAAAAATAATATTTATTTTTTTGAGTAAATTGTAACTAAAATAGTCAAGAAACTTGACCCTTCTGTTTGCATAAGATATAGCAAATAATTTATTACAACCTTTTCTGAAATATATCGATTCTTTTTAATGCGTAGTACTCAGAAAACAGTTGGAGACGAGCGGATGTGCGTAAAACCATATCAAAATGCGTTAGAAAGCATTTAGCAAGCCAACCTCGCATTTCTTCAATTGCAACCGCCGTATATTGTAAAATAACATTCTACGGTCCAATCTGAAAGCATTATTCGTGTTTTCATCTGGAAATTAGTTAATCAGCATATAGCAGTTTAGAAAAAGTTTAAAAAATAATTTTTATTTTTTTGAGTAAATTGTAACTAAAATAGTCAAGAAACTTGACCCTTCTGTTTGCATAAGATATAGCAAATAATTTATTACAACTTTTTTTGAAATATATCGATTCTTTTTAATGCCTAGTGCTCAGAAAACAGTTGGAGACAAGCGGATGTGCGTAAAACCATATCAAAATGCGTTAGAAAGCATGGAGCAAGCCAACCTCGCATTTCTTCAATTGCAACCGCCGTATATTGTAAAATAACATTCTACGGTCCAATCTGAAAGCATTATTCGTGTTTTCATCTGGAAATTAGTTAATCAGCATATAGCAGTTTAGAAAAAGTTTAAAAATAATTTTTATTTTTTTGAGTAAATTGTAACTAAAATAGTCAAGAAACTTGACCCTTCTGTTTGCATAAGATATAGCAAATAATTTATTACAACTTTTTTTGAAATATATCGATTCTTTTTAATGCGTAGTACTCAGAAAACAGTTGGAGACAAGCGGATGTGCGTAAAACCATATCAAAATGCGTTAGAAAGCATGGAGCAAGCCAAGCTCGCATTTCTTCAATTGCAACCGCCGTATATTGTAAGATAACATTCTATGGTCCAATCTGAAAGCATTATTCGTGTTTTCATCTGGAAATTAGTTAATCAGCATATAGCAGTTTAGAAAAAGTTTAAAAAATAATTTTTATTTTTTTGAGTAAATTGTAACTAAAATAGTCAAGAAACTTGAACCTTCTGTTTGCATAAGATATAGCAAATAATTTATTACAACTTTTTTTGAAATATATCGATTCTTTTTAATGCGTAGTACTCAGAAAACAGTTGGAGACAAGCGGATGTGCGTAAAACCATATCAAAATGCGTTAGAAAGCATGGAGCAAGCCAACCTCGCATTTCTTCAATTGCAACCGCCGTATATTGTAAAATAACATTCTACGGTCTAATCTGAAAGCATTATTCGTGTTTTCATCTGGAAATTAGTTAATCAGCATATAGCAGTTTAGAAAAAGTTTAAAAAATAATTTTTATTTTTTTGAGTAAATTGTAACTAAAATAGTCAAGAAACTTGACCCTTCTGTTTGCATAAGATATAGCAAATAATTTATTACAACTTTTTTTGAAATATATCGATTCTTTTTAATGCGTAGTACTCAGAAAACAGTTGGAGACAAGCGGATGTGCGTAAAACCATATCAAAATGCGTTAGAAAGCATGGAGCAAGCCAACCTCGCATTTCTTCAATTGCAACCGCCGTATATTGTAAAATAACATTCTACGGTCCAATCTGAAAGCATTATTCGTGTTTTCATCTGGAAATTAGTTAATCAGCATATAGCAGTTTAGAAAAAGTTTAAAAAATAATTTTTATTTTTTTGAGTAAATTGTAACTAAAATAGTCAAGAAACTTGACCCTTCTGTTTGCATAAGATATAGCAAATAATTTATTACAACTTTTTTTGAAATATATCGATTCTTTTTAATGCCTAGTACTCAGAAAACAGTTGGAGACAAGCGGATGTGCGTAAAACCATATCAAAATGCGTTAGAAAGCATGGAGCAAGCCAACCTCGCATTTCTTCAATTGCAACCGCCGTATATTGTAAAATAACATTCTACGGTCCAATCTGAAAGCATTATTCGTGTTTTCATCTGGAAATTAGTTAATCAGCATATAGCAGTTTAGAAAAAGTTTAAAAAATAATTTTTATTTTTTTGAGTAAATTGTAACTAAAATAGTCAAGAAACTTGACCCTTCTGTTTGCATAAGATATAGCAAATAATTTATTACAACTTTTTTTGAAATATATCGATTCTTTTTAATGCGTAGTACTCAGAAAACAGTTGGAGACAAGCGGATGTGCGTAAAACCATATCAAAATGCGTTAGAAAGCATGGAGCAAGCCAACCTCGCATTTCTTCAATTGCAACCGCCGTATATTGTAAAATAACATTCTACGGTCCAATCTGAAAGCATTATTCGTGTTTTCATCTGGAAATTAGTTAATCAGCATATAGCAGTTTAGAAAAAGTTTAAAAAATAATTTTTATTTTTTTGAGTAAATTGTAACTAAAATAGTCAAGAAACTTGACCCTTCTGTTTGCATAAGATATAGCAAATAATTTATTACAACTTTTTTTGAAATATATCGATTCTTTTTAATGCGTAGTACTCAGAAAACAGTTGGAGACAAGCGGATGTGCGTAAAACCATATCAAAATGCGTTAGAAAGCATGGAGCAAGCCAACCTCGCATTTCTTCAATTGCAACCGCCGTATATTGTAAAATAACATTCTACGGTCCAATCTGAAAGCATTATTCGTGTTTTCATCTGGAAATTAGTTAATCAGCATATAGCAGTTTAGAAAAAGTTTAAAAAATAATTTTTATTTTTTTGAGTAAATTGTAACTAAAATAGTCAAGAAACTTGACCCTTCTGTTTGCATAAGATATAGCAAATAATTTATTACAACTTTTTTTGAAATATATCGATTCTTTTTAATGCGTAGTACTCAGAAAACAGTTGGAGACAAGCGGATGTGCGTAAAACCATATCAAAATGCGTTAGAAAGCATGGAGCAAGCCAACCTCGCATTTCTTCAATTGCAACCGCCGTATATTGTAAAATAACATTCTACGGTCCAATCTGAAAGCATTATTCGTGTTTTCATCTGGAAATTAGTTAATCAGCATATAGCAGTTTAGAAAAAGTTTAAAAAATAATTTTTATTTTTTTGAGTAAATTGTAACTAAAATAGTCAAGAAACTTGACCCTTCTGTTTGCATAAGATATAGCAAATAATTTATTACAACTTTTTTTGAAATATATCGATTCTTTTTAATGCGTATTACTCAGAAAACAGTTGGAGACAAGCGGATGTGCGTAAAACCATATCAAAATGCGTTAGAAAGCATGGAGCAAGCCAACCTCGCATTTCTTCAATTGCAACCGCCGTATATTGTAAAATAACATTCTACGGTCCAATCTGAAAGCATTATTCGTGTTTTCATCTGGAAATTAGTTAATCAGCATATAGCAGTTTAGAAAAAGTTTAAAAAATAATTTTTATTTTTTTGAGTAAATTGTAACTAAAATAGTCAAGAAACTTGACCCTTCTGTTTGCATAAGATATAGCAAATAATTTATTACAACTTTTTTTGAAATATATCGATTCTTTTTAATGCGTAGTACTCAGAAAACAGTTGGAGACAAGCGGATGTGCGTAAAACCATATCAAAATGCGTTAGAAAGCATGGAGCAAGCCAACCTCGCATTTCTTCAATTGCAACCGCCGTATATTGTAAAATAACATTCTACGGTCCAATCTGAAAGCATTATTCGTGTTTTCATCTGGAAATTAGTTAATCAGCATATAGCAGTTTAGAAAAAGTTTAAAAAATAATATTTATTTTTTTGAGTAAATTGTAACTAAAATAGTCAAGAAACTTGACCCTTCTGTTTGCATAAGATATAGCAAATAATTTATTACAACTTTTTTTGAAATATATCCATTCTTTTTAATGCGTAGTACCCAGAAAACAGTTGGAGACAAGCGGATGTGCGTAAAACCATATCAAAATGCGTTAGAAAGCATGGAGCAAGCCAACCTCGCATTTCTTCAATTGCAACCGCCGTATATTGTAAAATAACATTCTACGGTCCAATCTGAAAGCATTATTCGTGTTTTCATCTGGAAATTAGTTTATCAGCATATAGCAGTTTATAAAAAGTTTAAAAAATAATATTTATTTTTTTGAGTAAATTGTAACTAAAATAGTCAAGAAACTTGACCCTTCTGTTTGCATAAGATATAGCAAATAATTTATTACAACTTTTTTTGAAATATATCGATTCTTTTTAATGCGTAGTACTCAGAAAACAGTTGGAGACAAGCGGATGTGCGTAAAACCATATCAAAATGCGTTAGAAAGCATGGAGCAAGCCAACCTCGCATTTCTTCAATTGCAACCGCCGTATATTGTAAGATAACATTCTATGGTCCAATCTGAAAGCATTATTCGTGTTTTCATCTGGAAATTAGTTAATCAGCATATAGCAGTTTAGAAAAAGTTTAAAAAATAATTTTTATTTTTTTGAGTAAATTGTAACTAAAATAGTCAAGAAACTTGAACCTTCTGTTTGCATAAGATATAGCAAATAATTTATTACAACTTTTTTTGAAATATATCGATTCTTTTTAATGCGTAGTACTCAGAAAACAGTTGGAGACAAGCAGATGTGCGTAAAACCATATCAAAATGCGTTAGAAAGCATGGAGCAAGCCAACCTCGCATTTCTTCAATTGCAACCGCCGTATATTGTAAAATAACATTCTACGGTCTAATCTGAAAGCATTATTCGTGTTTTCATCTGGAAATTAGTTAATCAGCATATAGCACTTTATAAAAAGTTTAAAAAATAATATTTATTTGTTTGAGTAAATTGTAACTAAAATAGTCAAGAAACTTGACCCTTCTGTTTGCATAAGATATAGCAAATAATTTATTACAACTTTTTTTGAAATATATCGATTCTTTTTAATGCGTAGTACTCAGAAAACAGTTGGAGACAAGCGGATGTGCGTAAAACCATATCAAAATGCGTTAGAAAGCATGGAGCAAGCCAACCTCGCATTTCTTCAATTGCAACCGCCGTATATTGTAAAATAACATTCTACGGTCCAATCTGAAAGCATTATTCGTGTTTTCATCTGGAAATTAGTTAATCAGCATATAGCAGTTTATAAAAAGTTTAAAAAATAATATTTATTTTTTTGAGTAAATTGTAACTAAAATAGTCAAGAAACTTGACCCTTCTGTTTGCATAAGATATAGCAAATAATTTATTACAACTTTTTTTGAAATATATCGATTCTTTTTAATGCGTAGTACTCAGAAAACAGTTGGAGACAAGCGGATGTGCGTAAAACCATATCAAAATGCGTTAGAAAGCATGGAGCAAGCCAACCTCGCATTTCTTCAATTGCAACCGCCGTATATTGTAAAATAACATTCTACGGTCCAATCTGAAAGCATTATTCGTGTTTTCATCTGGAAATTAGTTAATTAGCATATAGCAGTTTAGAAAAAGTTTAAAAAATAATTTTTATTTTTTTGAGTAAATTGTAACTAAAATAGTCAAGAAACTTGACCCTTCTGTTTGCATAAGATATAGCAAATAATTTATTACAACTTTTTTTTAAATATTTCGATTCTTTTTAATGCGTAGTACTCAGAAAACAGTTGGAGACAAGCGGATGTGCGTAAAACCATATCAAAATGCGTTAGAAAGCATGGAGCAAGCCAACCTCGCATTTCTTCAATTGCAACCGCCGTATATTGTAAAATAACATTCTACGGTCCAATCTGAAAGCATTATTCGTGTTTTCATCTGGAAATTAGTTAATCAGCATATAGCAGTTTAGAAAAAGTTTAAAAAGTAATATTTATTTTTTTGAGTAAATTGTAACTAAAATAGTCAAGAAACTTGACCCTTCTGTTTGCATAAGATATAGCAAATAATTTATTACAACTTTTTTTGAAATATATCGATTCTTTTTAATGCGTAGTACTCAGAAAACAGTTGGAGACAAGCGGATGTGCGTAAAACCATATCAAAATGCGTTAGAAAGCATGGAGCAAGCCAACCTCGCATTTCTTCAATTGCAACCGCCGTATATTGTAAAATAACATTCTACGGTCCAATCTGAAAGCATTATTCGTGTTTTCATCTCGAAATTAGTTAATCAGCATATAGCAGTTTAGAAAAAGTTTAAAAAATAATTTTTATTTTTTTGAGTAAATTGTAACTAAAATAGTCAAGAAACTTGACCCTTCTGTTTGCATAAGATATAGCAAATAATTTATTACAACTTTTTTTGAAATATATCGATTCTTTTTAATGCGTTGTACTGAGAAAACAGTTGGAGACAAGCGGATGTGCGTAAAACCATATCAAAATGCGTTAGAAAGCATGGAGCAAGCCAACCTCGCATTTCTTCAATTGCAACCGCCGTATATTGTAAAATAACATTCTACGGTCCAATCTGAAAGCATTATTCGTGTTTTCATCTGGAAATTAGTTAATCAGCATATAGCAGTTTATAAAAAGTTTAAAAAATAATATTTATTTTTTTGAGTAAATTGTAACTAAAATAGTCAAGAAACTGGACCCTTCTATTTGCATAAGATATAGCAAATAATTTATTACAAGTTTTTTTGAAATAAATCGATTCTTTTTAATGCGTAGTACTCAGAAAACAGTTGGAGACAAGCGGATGTGCGTAAAACCATATCAAAATGCGTTAGAAAGCATGGAGCAAGCCAACCTCGCAGTTCTTAAATTGCAACCGCCGTATATTGTAAAATAACATTCTACGGTCCAATCTGAAAGCATTATTCGTGTTTTCATCTGGAAATTAGTTAATCAGCATATAGCAGTTTAGAAAAAGTTTAAAAAATAATTTTTATTTTTTTGAGTAAATTGTAACTAAAATAGTAAAGAAACTTGACCCTTCTGTTTGCATAAGATATAGCAAATAATTTATTACAACTTTTTTTGAAATATATCGATTCTTTTTAATGCGTAGTACTCAGAAAACAGTTGGAGACAAGCGGATGTGCGTAAAACCATATCAAAATGCGTTAGAAAGCATGGAGCAAGCCAACCTCGCATTTCTTCAATTGCAACCGCCGTATATTGTAAAATAACATTCTACGGTCCAATCTGAAAGCATTATTCGTGTTTTCATCTGGAAATTAGTTAATCAGCATATAGCAGTTTAGAAAAAGGTTAAAAAATAATTTTTATTTTTTTGAGTAAATTGTAACTAAAATAGTCAAGAAACTTGACCCTTCTGTTTGCATAAGATATAGCAAATAATTTATTACAACTTTTTTTGAAATATATCGAATCTTTTTAATGCGTAGTACTCAGAAAACAGTTGGAGACAAGCGGATGTGCGTAAAACCATATCAAAATGCGTTAGAAAGCATGGAGCAAGCCAACCTCGCATTTCTTCAATTGTAACCGCCGTATATTGTAAAATAACATTCTACGGTCCAATCTGAAAGCATTATTCGTGTTTTCATCTGGAAATTAGTTAATCAGCATATAGCAGTTTAGAAAAAGTTATAAAAAAATTTTTATTTTTTTGAGTAAATTGTAACTAAAATAGTCAAGAAACTTGACCCTTCTGTTTGCATAAGATATAGCAAATAATTTATTACAGCTTTTTTTGAAATATAACGATTCTTTTTAATGCGTAGTACTCAGAAAACAGTTGGAGACAAGCGGATGTGCGTAAAACCATATCAAAATGCGTTAGAAAGCATGGAGCAAGCCAAGCTCGCATTTCTTCAATTGCAACCGCCGTATATTGTAAGATAACATTCTATGGTCCAATCTGAAAGCATTATTCGTGTTTTCATCTGGAAATTAGTTAATCAGCATATAGCAGTTTAGAAAAAGTTTAAAAAATAATTTTTATTTTTTTGAGTAAATTGTAACTAAAATAGTCAAGAAACTTGACCCTTCTGTTTGCATAAGATATAGCAAATAATTTATTACAACTTTTTTTGAAATATATCGATTCTTTTTAATGCGTAGTACTCAGAAAACAGTTGGAGACAAGCGGATGTGCGTAAAACCATATCAAAATGCGTTAGAAAGCATGGCGAAAGCCAACCTCGCATTTCTTCAATTGCTACCGCCGTATATTGTAAAATAACATTCCACGGTCCAATCTGAAAGCATTATTCGTGTTTTCATCTGGAAATTAGTTAATCAGCATATAGCAGTTTACAAAAAGTTTAAAAAATAATATTTTTTTTTTTGAGTAAATTGTAACTAAAATAGTCAAGAAACTTGACCCTTCTGTTTGCATAAGATATAGCAAATAATTTATTACAACTTTTTTTGAAATATATCGATTCCTTTTTATGCTTAGTACTCAGAAAACAGTTGGAGACAAGCGGATGTGCGTAAAACCATATCAAAATGCGTTAGAAAGCATGGAGCAAGCCAATCTCGCATTTCTTCAATTGCAACCGCCGTATATTGTAAAATAACATTCTACGGTCCAATCTGAAAGCATTATTCGTGTTTTCATCTGGAAATTAGTTAATCAGCATATAGCAGTTTATAAAAAGTTTAAAAAATAATATTTATTTTTTTGAGTAAATTGTAACTAAAATAGTCAAGAAACTGGACCCTTCTATTTGCATAAGATATAGCAAATAATTTATTACAAGTTTTTTTGAAATAAATCGATTCTTTTTAATGCGTAGTACTCAGAAAACAGTTGGAGACAAGCAGATGTGCGTAAAACCATATCAAAATGCGTTAGAAAGCATGGAGCAAGCCAACCTCGCATTTCTTCAATTGCAACCGCCGTATATTGTAAAATAACATTCTACGGTCCAATCTGAAAGCATTATTCGTGTTTTCATCTGGAAATTAGTTAATCAGCATATAGCAGTTTAGAAAAAGTTTAAAAAATAATTTTTATTTTTTTGAGTAAATTGTAACTAAAATAGTCAAGAAACTTGACCCTTCTGTTTGCATAAGATATAGCAAATAATTTATTACAACTTTTTTTGAAATATATCGATTCTTTTTAATGCGTAGTACTCAGAAAACAGTTGGAGACAAGCGGATGTGCGTAAAACCATATCAAAATGCGTTAGAAAGCATGGAGCAAGCCAACCTCGCATTTCTTCAATTGCAACCGCCGTATATTGTAAAATAACATTCTACGGTCCAATCTGAAAGCATTATTCGTGTTTTCATCTGGAAATTAGTTAATCAGCATATAGCAGTTTAGAAAAAGTTTAAAAAATAATTTTTATTTTTTTGAGTAAATTGTAACTAAAATAGTCAAGAAACTTGACCCTTCTGTTTGCATAAGATATAGCAAATAATTTATTACAACTTTTTTTGAAATATATCCATTCTTTTTAATGCGTAGTACCCAGAAAACAGTTGGAGACAAGCGGATGTGCGTAAAACCATATCAAAATGCGTTAGAAAGCATGGAGCAAGCCAACCTCGCATTTCTTCAATTGCAACCGCCGTATATTGTAAAATAACATTCTACGGTCCAATCTGAAAGCATTATTCGTGTTTTCATCTGGAAATTAGTTTATCAGCATATAGCAGTTTATAAAAAGTTTAAAAAATAATATTTATTTTTTTGAGTAAATTGTAACTAAAATAGTCAAGAAACTTGACCCTTCTGTTTGCATAAGATATAGCAAATAATTTATTACAACTTTTTTTGAAATATATCGATTCTTTTTAATGCGTAGTACTCAGAAAACAGTTGGAGACAAGCGGATGTGCGTAAAACCATATCAAAATGCGTTAGAAAGCATGGAGCAAGCCAACCTCGCATTTCTTCAATTGCAACCGCCGTATATTGTAAGATAACATTCTATGGTCCAATCTGAAAGCATTATTCGTGTTTTCATCTGGAAATTAGTTAATCAGCATATAGCAGTTTAGAAAAAGTTTAAAAAATAATTTTTATTTTTTTGAGTAAATTGTAACTAAAATAGTCAAGAAACTTGAACCTTCTGTTTGCATAAGATATAGCAAATAATTTATTACAACTTTTTTTGAAATATATCGATTCTTTTTAATGCGTAGTACTCAGAAAACAGTTGGAGACAAGCAGATGTGCGTAAAACCATATCAAAATGCGTTAGAAAGCATGGAGCAAGCCAACCTCGCATTTCTTCAATTGCAACCGCCGTATATTGTAAAATAACATTCTACGGTCTAATCTGAAAGCATTATTCGTGTTTTCATCTGGAAATTAGTTAATCAGCATATAGCACTTTATAAAAAGTTTAAAAAATAATATTTATTTGTTTGAGTAAATTGTAACTAAAATAGTCAAGAAACTTGACCCTTCTGTTTGCATAAGATATAGCAAATAATTTATTACAACTTTTTTTGAAATATATCGATTCTTTTTAATGCGTAGTACTCAGAAAACAGTTGGAGACAAGCGGATGTGCGTAAAACCATATCAAAATGCGTTAGAAAGCATGGAGCAAGCCAACCTCGCATTTCTTCAATTGCAACCGCCGTATATTGTAAAATAACATTCTACGGTCCAATCTGAAAGCATTATTCGTGTTTTCATCTGGAAATTAGTTAATCAGCATATAGCAGTTTATAAAAAGTTTAAAAAATAATATTTATTTTTTTGAGTAAATTGTAACTAAAATAGTCAAGAAACTTGACCCTTCTGTTTGCATAAGATATAGCAAATAATTTATTACAACTTTTTTTGAAATATATCGATTCTTTTTAATGCGTAGTACTCAGAAAACAGTTGGAGACAAGCGGATGTGCGTAAAACCATATCAAAATGCGTTAGAAAGCATGGAGCAAGCCAACCTCGCATTTCTTCAATTGCAACCGCCGTATATTGTAAAATAACATTCTACGGTCCAATCTGAAAGCATTATTCGTGTTTTCATCTGGAAATTAGTTAATTAGCATATAGCAGTTTAGAAAAAGTTTAAAAAATAATTTTTATTTTTTTGAGTAAATTGTAACTAAAATAGTCAAGAAACTTGACCCTTCTGTTTGCATAAGATATAGCAAATAATTTATTACAACTTTTTTTTAAATATTTCGATTCTTTTTAATGCGTAGTACTCAGAAAACAGTTGGAGACAAGCGGATGTGCGTAAAACCATATCAAAATGCGTTAGAAAGCATGGAGCAAGCCAACCTCGCATTTCTTCAATTGCAACCGCCGTATATTGTAAAATAACATTCTACGGTCCAATCTGAAAGCATTATTCGTGTTTTCATCTGGAAATTAGTTAATCAGCATATAGCAGTTTAGAAAAAGTTTAAAAAGTAATATTTATTTTTTTGAGTAAATTGTAACTAAAATAGTCAAGAAACTTGACCCTTCTGTTTGCATAAGATATAGCAAATAATTTATTACAACTTTTTTTGAAATATATCGATTCTTTTTAATGCGTAGTACTCAGAAAACAGTTGGAGACAAGCGGATGTGCGTAAAACCATATCAAAATGCGTTAGAAAGCATGGAGCAAGCCAACCTCGCATTTCTTCAATTGCAACCGCCGTATATTGTAAAATAACATTCTACGGTCCAATCTGAAAGCATTATTCGTGTTTTCATCTCGAAATTAGTTAATCAGCATATAGCAGTTTAGAAAAAGTTTAAAAAATAATTTTTATTTTTTTGAGTAAATTGTAACTAAAATAGTCAAGAAACTTGACCCTTCTGTTTGCATAAGATATAGCAAATAATTTATTACAACTTTTTTTGAAATATATCGATTCTTTTTAATGCGTTGTACTGAGAAAACAGTTGGAGACAAGCGGATGTGCGTAAAACCATATCAAAATGCGTTAGAAAGCATGGAGCAAGCCAACCTCGCATTTCTTCAATTGCAACCGCCGTATATTGTAAAATAACATTCTACGGTCCAATCTGAAAGCATTATTCGTGTTTTCATCTGGAAATTAGTTAATCAGCATATAGCAGTTTATAAAAAGTTTAAAAAATAATATTTATTTTTTTGAGTAAATTGTAACTAAAATAGTCAAGAAACTGGACCCTTCTATTTGCATAAGATATAGCAAATAATTTATTACAAGTTTTTTTGAAATAAATCGATTCTTTTTAATGCGTAGTACTCAGAAAACAGTTGGAGACAAGCGGATGTGCGTAAAACCATATCAAAATGCGTTAGAAAGCATGGAGCAAGCCAACCTCGCAGTTCTTAAATTGCAACCGCCGTATATTGTAAAATAACATTCTACGGTCCAATCTGAAAGCATTATTCGTGTTTTCATCTGGAAATTAGTTAATCAGCATATAGCAGTTTAGAAAAAGTTTAAAAAATAATTTTTATTTTTTTGAGTAAATTGTAACTAAAATAGTAAAGAAACTTGACCCTTCTGTTTGCATAAGATATAGCAAATAATTTATTACAACTTTTTTTGAAATATATCGATTCTTTTTAATGCGTAGTACTCAGAAAACAGTTGGAGACAAGCGGATGTGCGTAAAACCATATCAAAATGCGTTAGAAAGCATGGAGCAAGCCAACCTCGCATTTCTTCAATTGCAACCGCCGTATATTGTAAAATAACATTCTACGGTACAATCTGAAAGCATTATTCGTGTTTTCATCTGGAAATTAGTTAATCAGCATATAGCAGTTTAGAAAAAGGTTAAAAAATAATTTTTATTTTTTTGAGTAAATTGTAACTAAAATAGTCAAGAAACTTGACCCTTCTGTTTGCATAAGATATAGCAAATAATTTATTACAACTTTTTTTGAAATATATCGAATCTTTTTAATGCGTAGTACTCAGAAAACAGTTGGAGACAAGCGGATGTGCGTAAAACCATATCAAAATGCGTTAGAAAGCATGGAGCAAGCCAACCTCGCATTTCTTCAATTGTAACCGCCGTATATTGTAAAATAACATTCTACGGTCCAATCTGAAAGCATTATTCGTGTTTTCATCTGGAAATTAGTTAATCAGCATATAGCAGTTTAGAAAAAGTTATAAAAAAATTTTTATTTTTTTGAGTAAATTGTAACTAAAATAGTCAAGAAACTTGACCCTTCTGTTTGCATAAGATATAGCAAATAATTTATTACAACTTTTTTTGAAATATAACGATTCTTTTTAATGCGTAGTACTCAGAAAACAGTTGGAGACAAGCGGATGTGCGTAAAACCATATCAAAATGCGTTAGAAAGCATGGAGCAAGCCAAGCTCGCATTTCTTCAATTGCAACCGCCGTATATTGTAAGATAACATTCTATGGTCCAATCTGAAAGCATTATTCGTGTTTTCATCTGGAAATTAGTTAATCAGCATATAGCAGTTTAGAAAAAGTTTAAAAAATAATTTTTATTTTTTTGAGTAAATTGTAACTAAAATAGTCAAGAAACTTGACCCTTCTGTTTGCATAAGATATAGCAAATAATTTATTACAACTTTTTTTGAAATATATCGATTCTTTTTAATGCGTAGTACTCAGAAAACAGTTGGAGACAAGCGGATGTGCGTAAAACCATATCAAAATGCGTTAGAAAGCATGGCGAAAGCCAACCTCGCATTTCTTCAATTGCTACCGCCGTATATTGTAAAATAACATTCCACGGTCCAATCTGAAAGCATTATTCGTGTTTTCATCTGGAAATTAGTTAATCAGCATATAGCAGTTTACAAAAAGTTTAAAAAATAATATTTTTTTTTTTGAGTAAATTGTAACTAAAATAGTCAAGAAACTTGACCCTTCTGTTTGCATAAGATATAGCAAATAATTTATTACAACTTTTTTTGAAATATATCGATTCCTTTTTATGCTTAGTACTCAGAAAACAGTTGGAGACAAGCGGATGTGCGTAAAACCATATCAAAATGCGTTAGAAAGCATGGAGCAAGCCAATCTCGCATTTCTTCAATTGCAACCGCCGTATATTGTAAAATAACATTCTACGGTCCAATCTGAAAGCATTATTCGTGTTTTCATCTGGAAATTAGTTAATCAGCATATAGCAGTTTATAAAAAGTTTAAAAAATAATATTTATTTTTTTGAGTAAATTGTAACTAAAATAGTCAAGAAACTGGACCCTTCTATTTGCATAAGATATAGCAAATAATTTATTACAAGTTTTTTTGAAATAAATCGATTCTTTTTAATGCGTAGTACTCAGAAAACAGTTGGAGACAAGCGGATGTGCGTAAAACCATATCAAAATGCGTTAGAAAGCATGGAGCAAGCCAACCTCGCATTTCTTCAATTGCAACCGCCGTATATTGTAAAATAACATTCTACGGTCCAATCTGAAAGCATTATTCGTGTTTTCATCTGGAAATTAGTTAATCAGCATATAGCAGTTTATAAAAAGTTTAAAAAATAATATTTATTTTTTTGAGTAAATTGTAACTAAAATAGTCAAGAAACTTGACCCTTCTGTTTGCATAAGATATAGCAAATAATTTATTACAACTTTTTTTGAAATATATCGATTCTTTTTAATGCGTAGTACTCAGAAAACAGTTGGAGACAAGCGGATGTGCGTAAAACCATATCAAAATGCGTTAGAAAGCATGGAGCAAGCCAACCTCGCATTTCTTCAATTGCAACCGCCGTATATTGTAAAATAACATTCTACGGTCCAATCTGAAAGCATTATTCGTGTTTTCATCTGGAAATTAGTTAATCAGCATATAGCAGTTTAGAAAAAGTTTAAAAAATAATTTTTATTTTTTTGAGTAAAATGTAACTAAAATAGTCAAGAAACTTGACCCTTCTGTTTGCATAAGATATAGCAAATAATTTATTACAACTTTTTTTGAAATATATCGATTCTTTTTAATGCGTAGTACTCAGAAAACAGTTGGAGACAAGCGGATGTGCGTAAAACCATATCAAAATACGTTAGAAAGCATGGAGCAAGCCAACCTCGCATTTCTTCAATTGCAACCGCCGTATATTGTAAAATAACATTCTACGGTCCAATCTGAAAGCATTATTCGTGTTTTCATCTGGAAATTAGTTAATAAGCATATAGCAGTTTATAAAAAGTTTAAAAAATAATTTTTATTTTTTTGAGTAAATTGTAACTAAAATAGTCAAGAAACTTGACCCTTCTGTTTGCATAAGATATAGCAAATAATTTATTACAACTTTTTTTGAAATATATCGATTCTTTTTAATGCGTAGTACTCAGAAAACAGTTGGAGACAAGCGGATGTGCGTAAAACCATATCAAAATGCGTTCGAAAGCATGGAGCAAGCCAACCTCGCATTTCTTCAATTGCAACCGCCGTATATTGTAAAATAACATTCTACGGTCGAATCTGAAAGCATTATTCGTGTTTTCATCTGGAAATTAGTTAATCAGCATATAGCAGTTTATAAAAAGTTTAAAAAATAATTTTTATTTTTTTGAGTAAATTGTAACTAAAATAGTCAAGAAACTTGACCCTTCTGTTTGCATAAGATATAGCAAATAATTTATTACAACTTTTTTTGAAATATATCGATTCTTTTTAATGCGTAGTACTCAGAAAACAGTTGGAGACAAGCGGATGTGCGTAAAACCATATCAAAATGCGTTAGAAAGCATGGCGAAAGCCAACCTCGCATTTCTTCAATTGCTACCGCCGTATATTGTAAAATAACATTCCACGGTCCAATCTGAAAGCATTATTCGTGTTTTCATCTGGAAATTAGTTAATCAGCATATAGCAGTTTATAAAAAGTTTAAAAAATAATTTTTATTTTTTTGAGTAAATTGTAAATAAAATAGTCAAGAAACTTGACCCTTCTGTTTGCATAGGATATAGCAAATAATTTATTACAACTTTTTTTGAAATATATCGATTCTTTTTAATGCGTAGTACTCAGAAAACAGTTGGAGACAAGCGGATGTGCGTAAAACCATATGAAAATGCGTTAGAAAGCATGGAGCAAGCCAACCACGCATTTCTTCAATTGCAACCGCCGTATATTGTAAAATAACATTCTACGGTCCAATCTGAAAGCATTATTCGTGTTTTCATCTGGAAATTAGTTAATCAGCATATAGCAGTTTAGAAAAAGTTTAAAAAATAATTTTTATTTTTTTGAGTAAATTGTAACTAAAATAGTCAAGAAACTTGACCCTTCTGTTTGCATAAGATATAGCAAATAATTTATTACAACTTTTTTTGAAATATATCGATTCTTTTTAATGCGTAGTACTCAGAAAACAGTTGGAGACAAGCGGATGTGCGTAAAACCATATCAAAATGCGTTAGAAAGCATGGAGCAAGCCAAGCTCGCATTTCTTCAATTGCAACCGCCGTATATTGTAAGATAACATTCTATGGTCCAATCTGAAAGCTTTATTCGTGTTTTCATCTGGAAATTAGTTAATCAGCATATAGCAGTTTAGAAAAAGTTTAAAAAATAATTTTTATTTTTTTGAGTAAATTGTAACTAAAATAGTCAAGAAACTTGACCCTTCTGTTTGCATAAGATATAGCAAATAATTTATTACAACTTTTTTTGAAATATATCGATTCTTTTTAAGGCGTAGTACTCAGAAAACAGTTGGAGACAAGCGGATGTGCGTAAAACCATATCAAAATGCGTTAGAAAGCATGGAGCAAGCCAACCTCGCATTTCTTCAATTGCAACCGCCTTATATTGTAAAATAACATTCTACGGTCCAATCTGAAAGCATTATTCGTGTTTTCATCTGGAAATTAGTTAATCAGCATATAGCAGTTTAGAAAAAGTTTAAAAAATAATTTTTATTTTTTTGAGTAAATTGTAACTAAAATAGTCAAGAAACTTGACCCTTCTGTTTGCATAAGATATAGCAAAAAATTTATTACAACTTTTTTTGAAATATATCGATTCTTTTTAATGCGTAGTACTCAGAAAACAGTTGGAGACAAGCGGATGTGCGTAAAACCATATCAAAATGCGTTAGAAAGCATGGAGCAAGCCAACCTCGCATTTCTTCAATTGTAACCGCCGTATATTGTAAAATAACATTCTACGGTCCAATCTGAAAGCATTATTCGTGTTTTCATCTGGAAATTAGTTAATCAGCATATAGCAGTTTAGAAAAAGTTTAAAAAATAATTTTTATTTTTTTGAGTAAATTGTAACTAAAATAGTCAAGAAACTTGACCCTTCTGTTTGCATAAGATATAGCAAATAATTTATTACAACTTTTTTTGAAATATATCGATTCTTTTTAATGCGTAGTACTCAGAAAACAGTTGGAGACAAGCGGATGTGCGTAAAACCATATCAAAATGCGTTAGAAAGCATGGAGCAAGCCAACCTCGCATTTCTTCAATTGCAACCGCCGTATATTGTAAAATAACATTCTACGGTCCAATCTGAAAGCATTATTCGTGTTTTCATCTGGAAATTAGTTAATCAGCATATAGCAGTTTAGAAAAAGTTTAAAAAATAATTTTTATTTTTTTGAGTAAATAGTAACTAAAATAGTCAAGAAACTTGACCCTTCTGTTTGCATAAGATATAGCAAATAATTTATTACAACTTTTTTTGAAATATATCGATTCTTTTTAATGCGTAGTACTCAGAAAACAGTTGGAGACAAGCGGATGTGCGTAAAACCATATCAAAATGCGTTAGAAAGCATGGAGCAAGCCAACCTCGCATTTCTTCAATTGCAACCGCCGTATATTTTAAAATAACATTCTACGGTCCAATCTGAAAGCATTATTCGTGTTTTCATCTGGAAATTAGTTAATCAGCATATAGCAGTTTATAAAAAGTTTAAAAAATAATATTTATTTTTTTGAGTAAATTGTAACTAAAATAGTCAAGAAACTTGACCCTTCTGTTTGCATAAGAAATAGCAAATAATTTATTACAACTTTTTTTGAAATATATCGATTCTTTTTAATGCGTAGTACTCAGAAAACAGTTGGAGACAAGCGGATGTGCGTAAAACCATATCAAAATGCGTTAGAAAGCATGAAGCAAGCCAACCTCGCATTTCTTCAATTGCAACCGCCGTATATTGTAAAATAACATTCTACGGTCCAATCTGAAAGCATTATTCGTGTTTTCATCTGGAAATTAGTTAATCAGCATATAGCAGTTTAGAAAAAGTTTAAAAAATAATTTTTATTTTTTTGAGTAAATTGTAACTAAAATAGTCAAGAAACTTGACCCTTCTGTTTGCATAAGATATAGCAAATAATTTATTGCAACTTTTTTTGAAATATATCGATTCTTTTTAATGCCTAGTACTCAGAAAACAGTTGGAGACAAGCGGATGTGCGTAAAACCATATCAAAATGCGTTAGAAAGCATGGAGCAAGCCAACCTCGCATCTCTTCAATTGCAACCGCCGTATATTGTAAAATAACATTCTACGGTTCAATCTGAAAGCATTATTCGTGTTTTCAGCTGGAAATTAGTTAATCAGCATATAGCAGTTTAGAAAAAGTTTAAAAAATAATTTTTATTTTTTTGAGTAAATTGTAACTAAAATAGTCAAGAAACTTGACCCTTCTGTTTGCATAAGATATAGCAAATAATTTATTACAACTTTTTTTGAAATATATCGATTCTTTTTAATGCATAGTACTCAGAAAACAGTTGGAGACAAGCGGATGTGCGTAAAACCATATCAAAATGCGTTAGAAAGCATGGAGCAAGCCAACCTCGCATTTATTTAATTGCAACCGCCGTATATTGTAAAATAACATTCTACGGTCCAATCTGAAAGCATTATTCGTGTTTTCATCTGGAAATTAGTTAATCAGCATATAGCAGTTTATAAAAAGTTTAAAAAATAATATTTATTTTTTTGAGTAAATTGTAACTAAAATAGTCAAGAAACTTGACCCTTCTGTTTGCATAAGATATAGCAAATAATTTATTACAACTTTTTTTGAAATATATCGATTCTTTTTAATGCGTAGTACTCAGAAAACAGTTGGAGACAAGCGGATGTGCGTAAAACCATATCAAAATGCGTTAGAAAGCATGGAGCAAGCCAACCTCGCATTTCTTCAATTGCAACCGCCGTATATTGTAAAATAACATTCTACGGTCCAATCTGAAAGCATTATTCGTGTTTTCATCTGGAAATTAGTTAATCAGCATATAGCAGTTTAGAAAAAGGTAAAAAAATAATTTTTATTTTTTTGAGTAAATTGTAACTAAAATAGTCAAGAAACTTGACCCTTCTGTTTGCATAAGATATAGCGAATAATTTATTACAACTTTTTTTGAAATATATCGATTCTTTTTAATGCGTAGTACTCAGAAAACAGTTAGAGACAAGCGGATGTGCGTAAAACCATATCAAAATGCGTTAGAAAGCATGGAGCAAGCCAACCTCGCATTTCTTCAATTGCAACCGCCGTATATTGTAAAATAACATTCTACGGTCCAATCTGAAAGCATTATTCGTGTTTTCATCTGGAAATTAGTTAATCAGCATATAGCAGTTTAGAAAAAGTTTAAAAAATAATTTTTATTTTTTTGAGTAAATTGTAACTAAAATAGTCAAGAAACTTGACCCTTCTGTTTGCATAAGATATAGCAAATAATTTATTACAACTTTTTTTGAAATATATCGATTCTTTTTAATGCCTAGTACTCAGAAAACAGTTGGAGACAAGCGGATGTGCGTAAAACCATATCAAAATGCGTTAGAAAGCATGGAGCAAGCCAACCTCGCATTTCTTCAATTGCAACCGCCGTATATTGTAAAATAACATTCTACGGTCCAATCTGAAAGCATTATTCGTGTTTTCATCTGGAAATTAGTTAATCAGCATATAGCAGTTTAGAAAAAGTTTAAAAAATAATTTTTATTTTTTTGAGTAAATTGTAACTAAAATAGTCAAGAAACTTGACCCTTCTGTTTGCATAAGATATAGCAAATAATTTATTACAACTTTTTTTGAAATATATCGATTCTTTTTAATGCGTAGTACTCAGAAAACAGTTGGAGACAAGCGGATGTGCGTAAAACCATATCAAAATGCGTTAGAAAGCATGGAGCAAGCCAACCTCGTATTTTTTCAATTGCAACCGCCGTATATTGTAAAATAACATTCTACGGTCCAATCTGAAAGCATTATTCGTGTTTTCATCTGGAAATTAGTTAATCAGCATATAGCAGTTAGAAAAAGTTTAAAAAATAATTTTTATTTTTTTGAGTAAATTGTAACTAAAATAGTCAAGAAACTTGACCCTTCTGTTTGCATAAGATATAGCAAATAATTTATTACAACTTTTTTTGAAATATATCGATTCTTTTTAATACGTAGTACTCAGAAAACAGTTGGAGACAAGCGGATGTGCGTAAAACCATATCAAAATGCGTTAGAAAACATGGAGCAAGCCAACCTCGCATTTCTTCAATTGCAACCGCCGTATATTGTAAAATAACATTCTACGGTCCAATCTGAAAGCATTATTCGTGTTTTCATCTGGAAATTAGTTAATCAGCATATAGCAGTTTGGAAAAAGTTTAAAAAATAATATTTATTTTTTTGAGTAAATTGTAACTAAAATAGTCAAGAAACTTGACCCTTCTGTTTGCATAAGATATAGCAAATAATTTATTACAACTTTTTTTGAAATATATCGATTCTTCTTAATGCGTAGTACTCAGAAAACAGTTGGAGACAAGCGGATGTGCGTAAAACCATATCAAAATGCGTTAGAAAGCATGGAGCAAGCCAACCTCGCATTTATTTAATTGCAACCGCCGTATATTGTAAAATAACATTCTACGGTCCAATCTGAAAGCATTATTCGTGTTTTCATCTGGAAATTAGTTAATCAGCATATAGCAGTTTATAAAAAGTTTAAAAAATAATATTTATTTTTTTGAGTAAATTGTAACTAAAATAGTCAAGAAACTTGACCCTTCTGTTTGCATAAGATATAGCAAATAATTTATTACAACTTTTTTTGAAATATATCGATTCTTTTTAATGCGTAGTACTCAGAAAACAGTTGGAGACAAGCGGATGTGCGTAAAACCATATCAAAATGCGTTAGAAAGCATGGAGCAAGCCAACCTCGCATTTCTTCAATTGCAACCGCCGTATATTGTAAAATAACATTCTACGGTCCAATCTGAAAGCATTATTCGTGTTTTCATCTGGAAATTAGTTAATCAGCATATAGCAGTTTAGAAAAAGTTTAAAAAATAATTTTTATTTTTTTGAGTAAATTGTAACTAAAATAGTCAAGAAACTTGACCCTTCTGTTTGCATAAGATATAGCAAATAATTTATTACAACTTTTTTTGAAATATATCGATTCTTTTTAATGCGTAGTACTCAGAAAACAGTTGGAGACAAGCGGATGTGCGTAAAACCATATCAAAATGCGTTAGAAAGCATGGAGCAAGCCAACCTCGCATTTCTTCAATTGCAACCGCCGTATATTGTAAAATAACATTCTACGGTCCAATCTGAAAGCATTATTCGTGTTTTCATCTGGAAATTAGTTAATCAGCATATAGCAGTTTAGAAAAAGTTTAAAAAATAATTTTTATTTTTTTGAGTAAATTGTAACTAAAATAGTCAAGAAACTTGACCCTTCTGTTTGCATAAGATATAGCAAATAATTTATTACAACTTTTTTTGAAATATATCGATTCTTTTTAATGCCTAGTACTCAGAAAACAGTTGGAGACAAGCGGATGTGCGTAAAACCATATCAAAATGCGTTAGAAAGCATGGAGCAAGCCAACCTCGCATTTCTTCAATTGCAACCGCCGTATATTGTAAAATAACATTCTACGGTCCCATCTGAAAGCATTATTCGTGTTTTCATCTGGAAATTAGTTAATCAGTATATAGCAGTTTATAAAAAGTTTAAAAAATAATATTTATTTTTTTGAGTAAATTGTAACTAAAATAGTCAAAAAACTTGACCCTTCTGTTTGCATAAGATATAGCAAATAATTTATTACAACTTTTTTTGAAATATATCGATTCTTTTTAATGCGTAGTACTCAGAAAACAGTTGGAGACAAGCGGATGTGCGTAAAACCATATCAAAATGCGTTAGAAAGCATGGAGCAAGCCAACCTCGCATTTCTTCAATTGCAACCGCAGTATATTGTAAAATAACATTCTACGGTCCAATCTGAAAGCATTATTCGTGTTTTCATCTGGAAATTAGTTAATCAGCATATAGCAGGTTATAAAAAGTTTAAAAAATAATATTTATTTTTTTGAGTAAATTGTAACTAAAATAGTCAAAAAACTTGACCCTTCTGTTTGCATAAGATATAGCAAATAATTTATTACAACTTTTTTTGAAATATATCGATTCTTTTTAATGCGTAGTACTCAGAAAACAGTTGGAGACAAGCGGATGTGCGTAAATTCATATCAAAATGCGTTAGAAAGCATGGAGCAAGCCAACCTCGCATTTCTTCAATTGCAACCGCCGTATATTGTAAAATAACATTCTACGGTCCAATCTGAAAGCATTATTCGTGTTTTCATCTGGAAATTAATTAATCAGCATATAGCAGTTTAGAAAAAGTTTAAAAAATAATTTTTATTTTTTTGAGTAAATTGTAACTAAAATAGTCAAGAAACTTGACCCTTCTGTTTGCATAAGATATAGCAAATAATTTATTACAACTTTTTTTGAAATATATCGATTCTTTTTAATGCGTAGTACTCAGAAAACAGTTGGAGACAAGCGGATGTGCGTAAAACCATATCAAAATGCGTTAGAAAGCATGGAGCAAGCCAACCTCGCATTTCTTCAATTGCAACCGCCGTATATTGTAAAATAACATTCTACGGTCCAATCTGAAAGCATTATTCGTGTTTTCATCTGGAAATTAGTTAATCAGCATATAGCAGTTTATAAAAAGTTTAAAAAATAATATTTATTTTTTTGAGTAAATTGTAACTAAAATAGTCAAGAAACTTGACCCTTCTGTTTGCATAAGATATAGCAAATAATTTATTACAACTTTTTTTGAAATATATCGATTCTTTTTAATGCGTAGTACTCAGAAAACAGTTGGAAACAAGCGGATGTGCGTAAAACCATATCAAAATGCGTTAGAAAGTATGGAGCAAGCCAACCTCGCATTTCTTCAATTGCAACCGCCGTATATTGTAAAATAACATTCTACGGTCCAATCTGAAAGCATTATTCGTGTTTTCATCTGGAAATTAGTTAATCAGCATATAGCAGTTTAGAAAAAGTTTAAAAAATAATTTTTATTTTTTTGAGTAAATTGTAACTAAAATAGTCAAGAAACTTGACCCTTCTGTTTGCATAAGATATAGCAAATAATTTATTACAACTTTTTTTGAAATATATCGATTCTTTTTAATGCGTAGTACTCAGAAAACAGTTGGAGACAAGCGGATGTGCGTAAAACCATATCAAAATGCGTTAGAAAGCATGGAGCAAGCCAACCTCGCATTTCTTCAATTGCAACCGCCGTATATTGTAAAATAACATTCTACGGTCCAATCTGAAAGCATTATTCGTGTTTTCATCTGGAAATTAGTTAATCAGCATATAGCAGTTTAGAAAAAGTTTAAAAAATAATTTTTATTTTTTTGAGTAAATAGTAACTAAAATAGTCAAGAAACTTGACCCTTCTGTTTGCATAAGATATAGCAAATAATTTATTACAACTTTTTTTGAAATATATCAATTCTTTTTAATGCGTAGTACTCAGAAAACAGTTGGAGACAAGCGGATGTGCGTAAAACCATATCAAAATGCGTTAGAAAGCATGGAGCAAGCCAACCTCGCATTTCTTCAATTGCAACCGCCGTATATTTTAAAATAACATTCTACGGTCCAATCTGAAAGCATTATTCGTGTTTTCATCTGGAAATTAGTTAATCAGCATATAGCAGTTTATAAAAAGTTTAAAAAATAATATTTATTTTTTTGAGTAAATTGTAACTAAAATAGTCAAGAAACTTGACCCTTCTGTTTGCATAAGATATAGCAAATAATTTATTACAACTTTTTTTGAAATATATCGATTCTTTTTAATGCGTAGTACTCAGAAAACAGTTGGAGACAAGCGGATGTGCGTAAAACCATATCAAAATGCGTTAGAAAGCATGGAGCAAGCCAACCTCGTATTTTTTCAATTGCAACCGCCGTATATTGTAAAATAACATTCTACGGTCCAATCTGAAAGCATTATTCGTGTTTTCATCTGGAAATTAGTTAATCAGCATATAGCAGTTAGAAAAAGTTTAAAAAATAATTTTTATTTTTTTGAGTAAATTGTAACTAAAATAGTCAAGAAACTTGACCCTTCTGTTTGCATAAGATATAGCAAATAATTTATTACAACTTTTTTTGAAATATATCGATTCTTTTTAATACGTAGTACTCAGAAAACAGTTGGAGACAAGCGGATGTGCGTAAAACCATATCAAAATGCGTTAGAAAGCATGGAGCAAGCCAACCTCGCATTTCTTCAATTGCAACCGCCGTATATTGTAAAATAACATTCTACGGTCCAATCTGAAAGCATTATTCGTGTTTTCATCTGGAAATTAGTTAATCAGCATATAGCAGTTTGGAAAAAGTTTAAAAAATAATATTTATTTTTTTGAGTAAATTGTAACTAAAATAGTCAAGAAACTTGACCCTTCTGTTTGCATAAGATATAGCAAATAATTTATTACAACTTTTTTTGAAATATATCGATTCTTCTTAATGCGTAGTACTCAGAAAACAGTTGGAGACAAGCGGATGTGCGTAAAACCATATCAAAATGCGTTAGAAAGCATGGAGCAAGCCAACCTCGCATTTATTTAATTGCAACCGCCGTATATTGTAAAATAACATTCTACGGTCCAATCTGAAAGCATTATTCGTGTTTTCATCTGGAAATTAGTTAATCAGCATATAGCAGTTTAGAAAAAGTTTAAAAAATAATATTTATTTTTTTGAGTAAATTGTAACTAAAATAGTCAAGAAACTTGACCCTTCTGTTTGCATAAGATATAGCAAATAATTTATTACAACTTTTTTTGAAATATATCGATTCTTTTTAATGCGTAGTACTCAGAAAACAGTTGGAGACAAGCGGATGTGCGTAAAACCATATCAAAATGCGTTAGAAAGCATGGAGCAAGCCAACCTCGCATTTCTTCAATTGCAACCGCCGTATATTGTAAAATAACATTCTACGGTCCAATCTGAAAGCATTATTCGTGTTTTCATCTGGAAATTAGTTAATCAGCATATAGCAGTTTAGAAAAAGTTTAAAAAATAATTTTTATTTTTTTGAGTAAATTGTAACTAAAATAGTCAAGAAACTTGACCCTTCTGTTTGCATAAGATATAGCAAATAATTTATTACAACTTTTTTTGAAATATATCGATTCTTTTTAATGCGTAGTACTCAGAAAACAGTTGGAGACAAGCGGATGTGCGTAAAACCATATCAAAATGCGTTAGAAAGCATGGAGCAAGCCAACCTCGCATTTCTTCAATTGCAACCGCCGTATATTGTAAAATAACATTCTACGGTCCAATCTGAAAGCATTATTCGTGTTTTCATCTGGAAATTAGTTAATCAGCATATAGCAGTTTAGAAAAAGTTTAAAAAATAATTTTTATTTTTTTGAGTAAATTGTAACTAAAATAGTCAAGAAACTTGACCCTTCTGTTTGCATAAGATATAGCAAATAATTTATTACAACTTTTTTTGAAATATATCGATTCTTTTTAATGCGTAGTACTCAGAAAACAGTTGGAGACAAGCGGATGTGCGTAAAACCATATCAAAATGCGTTAGAAAGCATGGAGCAAGCCAACCTCGCATTTCTTCAATTGCAACCGCCGTATATTGTAAAATAACATTCTACGGTCCCATCTGAAAGCATTATTCGTGTTTTCATCTGGAAATTAGTTAATCAGTATATAGCAGTTTATAAAAAGTTTAAAAAATAATATTTATTTTTTTGAGTAAATTGTAACTAAAATAGTCAAAAAACTTGACCCTTCTGTTTGCATAAGATATAGCAAATAATTTATTACAACTTTTTTTGAAATATATCGATTCTTTTTAATGCGTAGTACTCAGAAAACAGTTGGAGACAAGCGGATGTGCGTAAAACCATATCAAAATGCGTTAGAAAGCATGGAGCAAGCCAACCTCGCATTTCTTCAATTGCAACCGCAGTATATTGTAAAATAACATTCTACGGTCCAATCTGAAAGCATTATTCGTGTTTTCATCTGGAAATTAGTTAATCAGCATATAGCAGGTTATAAAAAGTTTAAAAAATAATATTTATTTTTTTGAGTAAATTGTAACTAAAATAGTCAAAAAACTTGACCCTTCTGTTTGCATAAGATATAGCAAATAATTTATTACAACTTTTTTTGAAATATATCGATTCTTTTTAATGCGTAGTACTCAGAAAACAGTTGGAGACAAGCGGATGTGCGTAAATTCATATCAAAATGCGTTAGAAAGCATGGAGCAAGCCAACCTCGCATTTCTTCAATTGCAACCGCCGTATATTGTAAAATAACATTCTACGGTCCAATCTGAAAGCATTATTCGTGTTTTCATCTGGAAATTAATTAATCAGCATATAGCAGTTTAGAAAAAGTTTAAAAAATAATTTTTATTTTTTTGAGTAAATTGTAACTAAAATAGTCAAGAAACTTGACCCTTCTGTTTGCATAAGATATAGCAAATAATTTATTACAACTTTTTTTGAAATATATCGATTCTTTTTAATGCGTAGTACTCAGAAAACAGTTGGAGACAAGCGGATGTGCGTAAAACCATATCAAAATGCGTTAGAAAGCATGGAGCAAGCCAACCTCGCATTTCTTCAATTGCAACCGCCGTATATTGTAAAATAACATTCTACGGTCCAATCTGAAAGCATTATTCGTGTTTTCATCTGGAAATTAGTTAATCAGCATATAGCAGTTTATAAAAAGTTTAAAAAATAATATTTATTTTTTTGAGTAAATTGTAACTAAAATAGTCAAGAAACTTGACCCTTCTGTTTGCATAAGATATAGCAAATAATTTATTACAACTTTTTTTGAAATATATCGATTCTTTTTAATGCGTAGTACTCAGAAAACAGTTGGAAACAAGCGGATGTGCGTAAAACCATATCAAAATGCGTTAGAAAGTATGGAGCAAGCCAACTTCGCATTTCTTCAATTGCAACCGCCGTATATTGTAAAATAACATTCTACGGTCCAATCTGAAAGCATTATTCGTGTTTTCATCTGGAAATTAGTTAATCAGCATATAGCAGTTTAGAAAAAGTTTAAAAAATAATTTTTATTTTTTTGAGTAAATTGTAACTAAAATAGTCAAGAAACTTGACCCTTCTGTTTGCATAAGATATAGCAAATAATTTATTACAACTTTTTTTGAAATATATCGATTCTTTTTAATGCGTAGTACTCAGAAAACAGTTGGAGACAAGCGGATGTGCGTAAAACCATATCAAAATGCGTTAGAAAGCATGGAGCAAGCCAACCTCGCATTTCTTCAATTGCAACCGCCGTATATTGTAAAATAACATTCTACGGTCCAATCTGAAAGCATTATTCGTGTTTTCATCTGGAAATTAGTTAATCAGCATATAGCAGTTTAGAAAAAGTTTAAAAAATAATTTTTATTTTTTTGAGTAAATAGTAACTAAAATAGTCAAGAAACTTGACCCTTCTGTTTGCATAAGATATAGCAAATAATTTATTACAACTTTTTTTGAAATATATCAATTCTTTTTAATGCGTAGTACTCAGAAAACAGTTGGAGACAAGCGGATGTGCGTAAAACCATATCAAAATGCGTTAGAAAGCATGGAGCAAGCCAACCTCGCATTTCTTCAATTGCAACCGCCGTATATTTTAAAATAACATTCTACGGTCCAATCTGAAAGCATTATTCGTGTTTTCATCTGGAAATTAGTTAATCAGCATATAGCAGTTTATAAAAAGTTTAAAAAATAATATTTATTTTTTTGGGTAAATTGTAACTAAAATAGTCAAGAAACTTGACCCTTCTGTTTGCATAAGATATAGCAAATAATTTATTACAACTTTTTTTGAAATATATCGATTCTTTTTAATGCGTAGTACTCAGAAAACAGTTGGAGACAAGCGGATGTGCGTAAAACCATATCAAAATGCGTTAGAAAGCATGGAGCAAGCCAACCTCGCATTTCTTCAATTGCAACCGCCGTATATTGTAAAATAACATTCTACGGTCCAATCTGAAAGCATTATTCGTGTTTTCATCTGGAAATTAGTTAATCAGCATATAGCAGTTTAGAAAAAGTTTAAAAAATAATTTTTATTTTTTTGAGTAAATTGTAACTGAAATAGTCAAGAAACTTGACCCTTCTGTTTGCATAAGATATAGCAAATAATTTATTGCAACTTTTTTTGAAATATATCGATTCTTTTTAATGCCTAGTACTCAGAAAACAGTTGGAGACAAGCGGATGTGCGTAAAACCATATCAAAATGCGTTAGAAAGCATGGAGCAAGCCAACCTCGCATCTCTTCAATTGCAACCGCCGTATATTGTAAAATAACATTCTACGGTTCAATCTGAAAGCATTATTCGTGTTTTCAGCTGGAAATTAGTTAATCAGCATATAGCAGTTTAGAAAAAGTTTAAAAAATAATTTTTATTTTTTTGAGTAAATTGTAACTAAAATAGTCAAGAAACTTGACCCTTCTGTTTGCATAAGATATAGCAAATAATTTATTACAACTTTTTTTGAAATATATCGATTCTTTTTAATGCGTAGTACTCAGAAAACAGTTGGAGACAAGCGGATGTGCGTAAAACCATATCAAAATGCGTTAGAAAGCATGGAGCAAGCCAACCTCGCATTTATTTAATTGCAACCGCCGTATATTGTAAAATAACATTCTACGGTCCAATCTGAAAGCATTATTCGTGTTTTCATCTGGAAATTAGTTAATCAGCATATAGCAGTTTATAAAAAGTTTAAAAAATAATATTTATTTTTTTGAGTAAATTGTAACTAAAATAGTCAAGAAACTTGACCCTTCTGTTTGCATAAGATATAGCAAATAATTTATTACAACTTTTTTTGAAATATATCGATTCTTTTTAATGCGTAGTACTCAGAAAACAGTTGGAGACAAGCGGATGTGCGTAAAACCATATCAAAATGCGTTAGAAAGCATGGAGCAAGCCAATCTCGCATTTCTTCAATTGCAACCGCCGTATATTGTAAAATAACATTCTACGGTCCAATCTGAAAGCATTATTCGTGTTTTCATCTGGAAATTAGTTAATCAGCATATAGCAGTTTAGAAAAAGTTTAAAAAATAATTTTTATTTTTTTGAGTAAATTGTAACTAAAATAGTCAAGAAACTTGACCCTTCTGTTTGCATAAGATATAGCGAATAATTTATTACAACTTTTTTTGAAATATATCGATTCTATTTAATGCGTAGTACTCAGAAAACAGTTAGAGACAAGCGGATGTGCGTAAAACCATATCAAAATGCGTTAGAAAGCATGGAGCAAGCCAACCTCGCATTTCTTCAATTGCAACCGCCGTATATTGTAAAATAACATTCTACGGTCCAATCTGAAAGCATTATTCGTGTTTTCATCTGGAAATTAGTTAATCAGCATATAGCAGTTTAGAAAAAGTTTAAAAAATATTTTTTATTTTTTGAGTAAATTGTAACTAAAATAGTCAAGAAACTTGACCCTTCTGTTTGCATAAGATATAGCAAATAATTTATTACAACTTTTTTTGAAATATATCGATTCTTTTTAATGCCTAGTACTCAGAAAACAGTTGGAGACAAGCGGATGTGCGTAAAACCATATCAAAATGCGTTAGAAAGCATGGAGCAAGCCAACCTCGCATTTCTTCAATTGCAACCGCCGTATATTGTAAAATAACATTCTACGGTCCAATCTGAAAGCATTATTCGTGTTTTCATCTGGAAATTAGTTAATCAGCATATAGCAGTTTAGAAAAAGTTTAAAAAATAATTTTTATTTTTTTGAGTAAATTGTAACTAAAATAGTCAAGAAACTTGACCCTTCTGTTTGCATAAGATATAGCAAATAATTTATTACAACTTTTTTTGAAATATATCGATTCTTTTTAATGCGTAGTACTCAGAAAACAGTTGGAGACAAGCGGATGTGCGTAAAACCATATCAAAATGCGTTAGAAAGCATGGAGCAAGCCAACCTCGTATTTCTTCAATTGCAACCGCCGTATATTGTAAAATAACATTCTACGGTCCAATCTGAAAGCATTATTCGTGTTTTCATCTGGAAATTAGTTAATCAGCATATAGCAGTTAGAAAAAGTTTAAAAAATAATTTTTATTTTTTTGAGTAAATTGTAACTAAAATAGTCAAGAAACTTGACCCTTCTGTTTGCATAAGATATAGCAAATAATTTATTACAACTTTTTTTTGAAATATATCGATTCTTTTTAATACGTAGTACTCAGAAAACAGTTGGAGACAAGCGGATGTGCGTAAAACCATATCAAAATGCGTTAGAAAACATGGAGCAAGCCAACCTCGCATTTCTTCAATTGCAACCCGCCGTATATTGTAAAATAACATTCTACGGTCCAATCTGAAAGCATTATTCGTGTTTTCATCTGGAAATTAGTTAATCAGCATATAGCAGTTTGGAAAAAGTTTAAAAAATAATATTTATTTTTTTGAGTAAATTGTAACTAAAATAGTCAAGAAACTTGACCCTTCTGTTTGCATAAGATATAGCAAATAATTTATTACAACTTTTTTTGAAATATATCGATTCTTCTTAATGCGTAGTACTCAGAAAACAGTTGGAGACAAGCGGATGTGCGTAAAACCATATCAAAATGCGTTAGAAAGCATGGAGCAAGCCAACCTCGCATTTATTTAATTGCAACCCGCCGTATATGTAAAATAACATTCTACGGTCCAATCTGAAAGCATTATTCGGGTTTTCATCTGGAAATTAGTTAATCAGCATATAGCAGTTTATAAAAAAGTTTAAAAAATAATATTATTTTTTTGAGTAAATTGTAACTAAAATAGTCAAGAAACTTGACCCTTCTGTTTGCATAAGATATAGCAAATAATTTATTACAACTTTTTTTGAAATATATTCGATTCTTTTTAATGCGTAGTACTCAGAAAACAGTTGGAGACAAGCGGATGTGCGTAAAACCATATCAAAATGCGGTTAGAAAGCATGGAGCAAGCCAACCTCGCATTTCTTCAATTGCAACCGCCGTATATTGTAAAATAACATTTTACGGTCCAATCTGAAAGCATTATTCGTGTTTTCATCTGGAAATTAGTTAATCAGCATATAGCAGTTTATAAAAAGTTTAAAAAATAATATTTATTTTTTGAGTAAATTGTAACTAAAATAGTCAAGAAACTTGACCCTTCTGTTTGCATAAGATATAGCAAATAATTTATTTACAACTTTTTTTGAAAATATATCGATTCTTTTTAATGCGTAGTACTCAGAAAACAGTTGGAGACAAGCGGATGTGCGTAAAACCATATCAAAATGCGTTAGAAAGCATGGAGCAAGCCAACCTCGCATTTCTTCAATTGCAACCGCCGTATATTGTAAAATAACATTCTACGGTCCAATCTGAAAGCATTATTCGTGTTTTCATCTGGAAATTAGTTAATCAGCATATAGCAGTTTAGAAAAAGTTTAAAAAATAATTTTTTATTTTTTTGAGTAAATTGTAACTAAAATAGTCAAGAAACTTGACCCTTCTGTTTGCATAAGATATAGCAAATAATTTATTACAACTTTTTTTGAAATATATCGATTCTTTTTAATGCGTAGTACTCAGAAAACAGTTGGAGACAAGCGGATGTGCGTAAAACCATATCAAAATGCGTTAGAAAGCATGGAGCAAGCCAACCTCGCATTTCTTCAATTGCAACCGCCGTATATTGTAAAATAACATTCTACGGTCCAATCTGAAAGCATTATTCGTGTTTTCATCTGGATAATTAGTTAATCAGCATATAGCAGTTTAGAAAAAGTTTAAAAATAATTTTTATTTTTTTGAGTAAATTGTAACTAAAAATAGTCAAGAAACTTGACCCTTCTGTTTGCATAAGATATAGCAAATAATTTATTACAACTTTTTTTGAAATATATCGATTCTTTTTAATGCGTAGTACTCAGAAAACAGTTGGAGACAAGCGGATGTGGCGTAAAAACCATATCAAAATGCGTTAGAAAGCATGGAGCAAGCCAACCTCGCATTTCTTCAATTGCAACCGCCGTATATTGTAAAATAACATTCTACGGTCCAATCTGAAAGCATTATTCGTGTTTTCATCTGGAAATTAGTTAATCAGCATATAGCAGTTTAGAAAAAGTTTAAAAAATAAATATTATTTTTTGAGTAAATTGTAACTAAAATAGTCAAGAAACTTGACCCTTCTGTTTGCATAAGATATAGCAAATAATTTATTACAACTTTTTTTGAAATATATCGATTCTTTTTAATGCCTAGTACTCAGAAAACAGTTGGAGACAAGCGGATGTGCGTAAAAACCATATCAAAATGCGTTAGAAAGCATGGAGCAAGCCAACCTCGCATTTCTTCAATTGCAACCACCGTATATTGTAAAATAACATTCTACGGTCCAATCTGAAAGCATTATTCGTGTTTTCATCTGGAAATTAGTTAATCAGCATATAGCAGTTTAGAAAAAGTTTAAAAAATAATTTTTATTTTTTTTGAGTAAATTGTAACTAAAATAGTCAAGAAACTTGACCCTTCTGTTTGCATAAGATATAGCAAATAATTTATTACAACTTTTTTTGAAATATATCGATTCTTTTTAATGCGTAGTACTCAGAAAACAGTTGGAGACAAGCGGATGTGCGTAAAACCATATCAAAATGCGTTAGAAAGCATGGAGCAAGCCAACCTCGCATTTCTTCAATTGCAACCGCCGTATATTGTAAAATAACATTCTACGGTCCAATCTGAAAGCATTATTCGTGTTTTCATCTGGAAATTAGTTAATCAGCATATAGCAGTTTAGAAAAAGTTTAAAAAATAATTTTTTATTTTTTTGAGTAAATTGTAACTAAAATAGTCAAGAAACTTGACCCTTCTGTTTGCATAAGATATAGCAAATAATTTATTACAACTTTTTTTGAAATATATCGATTCTTTTTAATGCCTAGTACTCAGAAAACAGTTGGAGACAAGCGGATGTGCGTAAAAACCATATCAAAATGCGTTAGAAAGCATGGAGCAAGCCAACCTCGCATTTCTTCAATTGCAACCGCCGTATATTGTAAAATAACATTCTACGGTCCAATCTGAAAGCATTATTCGTGTTTTCATCTGGAAATTAGTTAATCAGCATATAGCAGTTTAGAAAAAGTTTAAAAAAATAATTTTTATTTTTTTGAGTAAATTGTAACTAAAATAGTCAAGAAACTTGACCCTTCTGTTTGCATAAGATATAGCAAATAATTTATTACAACTTTTTTTGAAATATATCGATTCTTTTAATGCGTAGTACTCAGAAAACAGTTGGAGACAAGCGGATGTGCGTAAAACCATATCAAAATGCGTTAGAAAGCATGGAGCAAGCCAACCTACGCATTTCTTCAATTGCAACCGCCGTATATTGTAAAATAACATTCTACGGTCCAATCTGAAAGCATTATTCGTGTTTTCATCTGGAAATTAGTTAATCAGCATATAGCAGTTTAGAAAAAGTTTAAAAAATAATTTTTATTTTTTTTGAGTAAATTGTAACTAAAATAGTCAAGAAACTTGACCCTTCTGTTTGCATAAGATATAGCAAATAATTTATTAACAACTTTTTTTGAAATATATCGATTCTTTTTAATGCCTTAGTACTCAGAAAACAGTTGGAGACAAGCGGATGTGCGTAAAACCATATCAAAATGCGTTAGAAAGCATGGAGCAAGCCAACCTCGCATTTCTTCAATTGCAACCGCCGTATATTGTAAAATAACATTCTACGGTCCAATCTGAAAGCATTATTCGTGTTTTCATCTGGAAATTAGTTAATCAGCATATAGCAGTTTAGAAAAAGTTTAAAAAATAATTTTTATTTTTTTGAGTAAATTGTAACTAAAATAGTCAAGAAACTTGACCCTTCTGTTTGCATAAGATATAGCAAATAATTTATTACAACTTTTTTTGAAATATATCGATTCTTTTTAATGCGTAGTACTCAGAAAACAGTTGGAGACAAGCGGATGTGCGTAAAAACCATATCAAAATGCGTTAGAAAGCATGGAGCAAGCCAACCTCGCATTTCTTCAATTGCAACCGCCGTATATTGTAAAATAACAATCTACGGTCCAATCTGAAAGCATTATTCGTGTTTTCATCTGGAAATTAGTTAATCAGCATATAGCAGTTTAGAAAAAGTTTAAAAAATAATTTTTATTTTTTTGAGTAAATTGTAACTAAAATAGTCAAGAAACTTGACCCTTCTGTTTGCATAAGATATAGCAAATAATTTATTACAACTTTTTTTGAAATATATCGATTCTTTTTAATGCGTAGTACTCAGAAAACAGTTGGAGACAAGCGGATGTGCGTAAAACCATATCAAAATGCGTTAGAAAGCATGGAGCAAGTCAACCTCGCATTTCTTCAATTGCAACCGCCGTATATTGTAAAATAACATTCTACGGTCCAATCTGAAAGCATTATTCGTGTTTTCATCTGGAAATTAGTTAATCAGCATATAGCAGTTTAGAAAAAGTTTAAAAAATAATATTTATTTTTTTGAGTAAATTGTAACTAAAATAGTCAAGAAACTTGACCCTTCTGTTTGCATAAGATATAGCAAATAATTTTTTACAACTTTTTTTGAAATATATCGATTCTTTTTAATGCGTAGTACTCAGAAAACAGTTGGAGACAAGCGGATGTGCGTAAAACCATATCAAAATGCGTTAGAAAGCATGGAGCAAGCCAACCTCGCATTTCTTCAATTGCAACCGCCGTATATTGTAAAATAACATTCTACGGTCCAATCTGAAAGCATTATTCGTGTTTTCATCTGGAAATTAGTTAATCAGCATATAGCAGTTTAGAAAAAGTTTAAAAAATAATTTTTATTTTTTTGAGTAAATTGTAACTAAAATAGTCAAGAAACTTGACCCTTCTGTTTGCATAAGATATAGCAAATAATTTATTACAACTTTTTTTGAAATATATCAATTCTTTTTAATGCGTAGTACTCAGAAAACAGTTGGAGACAAGCGGATGTGCGTAAAACCATATCAAAATGCGTTAGAAAGCATGGAGCAAGCCAACCTCGCATTTCTTCAATTGCAACCGCCGTATATTGTAAAATAACATTCTACGGTCCAATCTGAAAGCATTATTCGTGTTTTCATCTGGAAATTAGTTAATCAGCATATAGCAGTTTAGAAAAAGTTTAAAAAATAATTTTTATTTTTTTGAGTAAATTGTAACTAAAATAGTCAAGAAACTTGACCCTTCTGTTTGCATAAGATATAGCAAATAATTTATTACAACTTTTTTTGAAATATATCGATTCTTTTTAATGCCTAGTACTCAGAAAACAGTTGGAGACAAGCGGATGTGCGTAAAACCATATCAAAATGCGTTAGAAAGCATGGAGCAAGCCAACCTCGCATTTCTTCAATTGCAACCGCCGTATATTGTAAAATAACATTCTACGGTCCAATCTGAAAGCATTATTCGTGTTTTCATCTGGAAATTAGTTAATCAGCATATAGCAGTTTAGAAAAAGTTTAAAAAATAATTTTTATTTTTTTGAGTAAATTGTAACTAAAATAGTCAAGAAACTTGACCCTTCTGTTTGCATAAGATATAGCAAATAATTTATTACAACTTTTTTTGAAATATATCGATTCTTTTTAATGCGTAGTACTCAGAAAACAGTTGGAGACAAGCGGATGTGCGTAAAACCATATCAAAATGCGTTAGAAAGCATGGAGCAAGCCAACCTCGCATTTCTTCAATTGCAACCGCCGTATATTGTAAAATAACATTCTACGGTCCAATCTGAAAGCATTATTCGTGTTTTCATCTGGAAATTAGTTAATCAGCATATAGCAGTTTAGAAAAAGTTTAAAAAATAATTTTTATTTTTTTGAGTAAATTGTAACTAAAATAGTCAAGAAACTTGACCCTTCTGTTTGCATAAGATATAGCAAATAATTTATTACAACTTTTTTTGAAATATATCGATTCTTTTTAATGCGTAGTACTCAGAAAACAGTTGGAGACAAGCGGATGTGCGTAAAACCATATCAAAATGCGTTAGAAAGCATGGAGCAAGTCAACCTCGCATTTCTTCAATTGCAACCGCCGTATATTGTAAAATAACATTCTACGGTCCAATCTGAAAGCATTATTCGTGTTTTCATCTGGAAATTAGTTAATCAGCATATAGCAGTTTAGAAAAAGTTTAAAAAATAATTTTTATTTTTTTGAGTAAATTGTAACTAAAATAGTCAAGAAACTTGACCCTTCTGTTTGCATAAGATATAGCAAATAATTTATTACAACTTTTTTTGAAATATATCGATTCTTTTTAATGCCTAGTACTCAGAAAACAGTTGGAGACAAGCGGATGTGCGTAAAACCATATCAAAATGCGTTAGAAAGCATGGAGCAAGCCAACCTCGCATTTCTTCAATTGCAACCGCCGTATATTGTAAAATAACATTCTACGGTCCAATCTGAAAGCATTATTCGTGTTTTCATCTGGAAATTAGTTAATCAGCATATAGCAGTTTAGAAAAAGTTTAAAAAATAATTTTTATTTTTTTGAGTAAATTGTAACTAAAATAGTCAAGAAACTTGACCCTTCTGTTTGCATAAGATATAGCAAATAATTTATTACAACTTTTTTTGAAATATATCGATTCTTTTTAATGCGTAGTACTCAGAAAACAGTTGGAGACAAGCGGATGTGCGTAAAACCATATCAAAATGCGTTAGAAAGCATGGAGCAAGCCAACCTCGCATTTCTTCAATTGCAACCGCCGTATATTGTAAAATAACATTCTACGGTCCAATCTGAAAGCATTATTCGTGTTTTCATCTGGAAATTAGTTAATCAGCATATAGCAGTTTAGAAAAAGTTTAAAAAATAATTTTTATTTTTTTGAGTAAATTGTAACTAAAATAGTCAAGAAACTTGACCCTTCTGTTTGCATAAGATATAGCAAATAATTTATTACAACTTTTTTTGAAATATATCGATTCTTTTTAATGCCTAGTACTCAGAAAACAGTTGGAGACAAGCGGATGTGCGTAAAACCATATCAAAATGCGTTAGAAAGCATGGAGCAAGCCAACCTCGCATTTCTTCAATTGCAACCGCCGTATATTGTAAAATAACATTCTACGGTCCAATCTGAAAGCATTATTCGTGTTTTCATCTGGAAATTAGTTAATCAGCATATAGCAGTTTAGAAAAAGTTTAAAAAATAATTTTTATTTTTTTGAGTAAATTGTAACTAAAATAGTCAAGAAACTTGACCCTTCTGTTTGCATAAGATATAGCAAATAATTTATTACAACTTTTTTTGAAATATATCGATTCTTTTTAATGCGTAGTACTCAGAAAACAGTTGGAGACAAGCGGATGTGCGTAAAACCATATCAAAATGCGTTAGAAAGCATGGAGCAAGCCAACCTCGCAGTTCTTCAATTGCAACCGCCGTATATTGTAAAATAACATTCTACGGTCCAATCTGAAAGCATTATTCGTGTTTTCATCTGGAAATTAGTTAATCAGCATATAGCAGTTTAGAAAAAGTTTAAAAAATAATTTTTATTTTTTTGAGTAAATTGTAACTAAAATAGTCAAGAAACTTGACCCTTCTGTTTGCATAAGATATAGCAAATAATTTATTACAACTTTTTTTGAAATATATCGATTCTTTTTAATGCGTAGTACTCAGAAAACAGTTGGAGACAAGCGGATGTGCGTAAAACCATATCAAAATGCGTTAGAAAGCATGGAGCAAGCCAACCTCGCATTTCTTCAATTGCAACCGCCGTATATTGTAAAATAACATTCTACGGTCCAATCTGAAAGCATTATTCGTGTTTTCATCTGGAAATTAGTTAATCAGCATATAGCAGTTTATAAAAAGTTTAAAAAATAATATTTATTTTTTTGAGTAAATTGTAACTAAAATAGTCAAGAAACTTGACCCTTCTGTTTGCATAAGATATAGCAAATAATTTATTACAACTTTCTTTGAAATATATCGATTCTTCTTAATGCGTAGTACTCAGAAAACAGTTGGAGACAAGCGGATGTGCGTAAAACCATATCAAAATGCGTTAGAAAGCATGGAGCAAGCCAAGCTCGCATTTCTTCAATTGCAACCGCCGTATATTGTAAGATAACATTCTATGGTCCAATCTGAAAGCATTATTCGTGTTTTTATCTGAAAGTTTAAAAAATAATTTTTATTTTTTTGAGTAAATTGTAACTAAAATAGTCAAGAAACTTGACCCTTCTGTTTGCATAAGATATAGCAAATAATTTATTACAACTTTTTTTGAAATATATCGATTCTTTTTAATGCGTAGTACTCAGAAAACAGTTGGAGACAAGCGGATGTGCGTAAAACCATATCAAAATGCGTTAGAAAGCATGGAGCAAGCCAACCTCGCATTTCTTCAATTGCAACCGCCGTATATTGTAAAATAACATTCTACGGTCCAATCTGAAAGCATTATTCGTGTTTTCATCTGGAAATTAGTTAATCAGCATATAGCAGTTTAGAAAAAGTTTAAAAAATAATTTTTATTTTTTTGAGTAAATTGTAACTAAAATAGTCAAGAAACTTGACCCTTCTGTTTGCATAAGATATAGCAAATAATTTATTACAACTTTTTTTGAAATATATCGATTCTTTTTAATGCGTAGTACTCAGAAAACAGTTGGAGACAAGCGGATGTGCGTAAAACCATATCAAAATGCGTTAGAAAGCATGGAGCAAGCCAACCTCGCATTTCTTCAATTGCAACCGCCGTATATTGTAAAATAACATTCTACGGTCCAATCTGAAAGCATTATTCGTGTTTTCATCTGGAAATTAGTTAATCAGCATATAGCAGTTTAGAAAAAGTTTAAAAAATAATTTTTATTTTTTTGAGTAAATTGTAACTAAAATAGTCAAGAAACTTGACCCTTCTGTTTGCATAAGATATAGCAAATAATTTATTACAACTTTTTTTGAAATATATCGATTCTTTTTAATGCGTAGCACTCAGAAAACAGTTGGAGACAAGCGGATGTGCGTAAAACCATATCAAAATGCGTTAGAAAGCATGGAGCAAGCCAACCTCGCATTTCTTCAATTGCAACCGCCGTATATTGTAAAATAACATTCTACGGTCCAATCTGAAAGCATTATTCGTGTTTTCATCTGGAAATTAGTTAATCAGCATATAGCAGTTTAGAAAAAGTTTAAAAAATAATTTTTATTTTTTTGAGTAAATTGTAACTAAAATAGTCAAGAAACTTGACCCTTCTGTTTGCATAAGATATAGCAAATAATTTATTACAACTTTTTTTGAAATATATCGATTCTTTTTAATGCGTAGTACTCAGAAAACAGTTGGAGACAAGCGGATGTGCGTAAAACCATATCAAAATGCGTTAGAAAGCATGGAGCAAGTCAACCTCGCATTTCTTCAATTGCAACCGCCGTATATTGTAAAATAACATTCTACGGTCCAATCTGAAAGCATTATTCGTGTTTTCATCTGGAAATTAGTTAATCAGCATATAGCAGTTTAAAAAAAGTTTAAAAAATAATTTTTATTTTTTTGAGTAAATTGTAACTAAAATAGTCAAGAAACTTGACCCTTCTGTTTGCATAAGATATAGCAAATAATTTATTACAACTTTTTTTGAAATATATCGATTCTTTTTAATGCGTAGTACTCAGAAAACAGTTGGAGACAAGCGGATGTGCGTAAAACCATATCAAAATGCGTTAGAAAGCATGGAGCAAGCCAACCTCGCATTTCTTCAATTGCAACCGCCGTATATTGTAAAATAACATTCTACGGTCCAATCTGAAAGCATTATTCGTGTTTTCATCTGGAAATTAGTTAATCAGCATATAGCAGTTTAGAAAAAGTTTAAAAAATAATTTTTATTTTTTTGAGTAAATTGTAACTAAAATAGTCAAGAAACTTGACCCTTCTGTTTGCATAAGATATAGCAAATAATTTATTACAACTTTTTTTGAAATATATCGATTCTTTTTAATGCCTAGTACTCAGAAAACAGTTGGAGACAAGCGGATGTGCGTAAAACCATATCAAAATGCGTTAGAAAGCATGGAGCAAGCCAACCTCGCATTTCTTCAATTGCAACCGCCGTATATTGTAAAATAACATTCTACGGTCCAATCTGAAAGCATTATTCGTGTTTTCATCTGGAAATTAGTTAATCAGCATATAGCAGTTTATAAAAAGTTTAAAAAATAATATTTATTTTTTTGAGTAAATTGTAACTAAAATAGTCAAGAAACTTGACCCTTCTGTTTGCATAAGATATAGCAAATAATTTATTACAACTTTTTTTGAAATATATCGATTCTTCTTAATGCGTAGTACTCAGAAAACAGTTGGAGACAAGCGGATGTGCGTAAAACCATATCAAAATGCGTTAGAAAGCATGGAGCAAGCCAAGCTCGCATTTCTTCAATTGCAACCGCCGTATATTGTAAGATAACATTCTATGGTCCAATCTGAAAGCATTATTCGTGTTTTCATCTGGAAATTAGTTAATCAGCATATAGCAGTTTAGAAAAAGTTTAAAAAATAATTTTTATTTTTTTGAGTAAATTGTAACTAAAATAGTCAAGAAACTTGACCCTTCTGTTTGCATAAGATATAGCAAATAATTTATTACAACTTTTTTTGAAATATATCGATTCTTTTTAATGCGTAGTACTCAGAAAACAGTTGGAGACAAGCGGATGTGCGTAAAACCATATCAAAATGCGTTAGAAAGCATGGCGAAAGCCAACCTCGCATTTCTTCAATTGCTACCGCCGTATATTGTAAAATAACATTCCACGGTCGAATCTGAAAGCATTATTCGTGTTTTCATCTGGAAATTAGTTAATCAGCATATAGCAGTTTAGAAAAAGTTTAAAAAATAATATATTTTTTTTTGAGTAAATTGTAACTAAAATAGTCAAGAAACTTGACCCTTCTGTTTGCATAAGATATAGCAAATAATTTATTACAACTTTTTTTGAAATATATCGATTCCTTTTAATGCATAGTACTCAGAAAACAGTTGGAGACAAGCGGATGTGCGTAAAACCATATCAAAATGCGTTAGAAAGCATGGAGCAAGCCAATCTCGCATTTCTTCAATTGCAACCGCCGTATATTGTAAAATAACATTCTACGGTCCAATCTGAAAGCATTATTCGTGTTTTCATCTGGAAATTAGTTAATCAGCATATAGCAGTTTATAAAAAGTTTAAAAAATAATATTTATTTTTTTGAGTAAATTGTAACTAAAATAGTCAAGAAACTGGACCCTTCTATTTGCATAAGATATAGCAAATAATTTATTACAAGTTTTTTTGAAATAAATCGATTCTTTTTAATGCGTAGTACTCAGAAAACAGTTGGAGACAAGCGGAGGTGCGTAAAACCATATCAAAATGCGTTAGAAAGCATGGAGCAAGCCAACCTCGCATTTCTTCAATTGCAACCGCCGTATATTGTAAAATAACATTCTACGGTCCAATCTGAAAGCATTATTCGTGTTTTCATCTGGAAATTAGTTAATCAGCATATAGCAGTTTAGAAAAAGTTTAAAAAATAATTTTTATTTTTTTGAGTAAATTGTAACTAAAATAGTCAAGAAACTTGACCCTTCTGTTTGCATAAGATATAGCAAATAATTTATTACAACTTTTTTTGAAATATATAGCAAATAATTTATTACAACTTTTTTTGAAATATATCGATTCTTTTTAATGCGTAGTACTCAGAAAACAGTTGGAGACAAGCGGATGTGCGTAAAACCATATCAAAATGCGTTAGAAAGCATGGAACAAGCCAAGCTCGCATTTCTTCAATTGCAACCGCCGTATATTGTAAGATAACATTCTATGGTCCAATCTGAAAGCATTATTCGTGTTTTCATCTGGAAATTAGTTAATCAGCATATAGCAGTTTAGAAAAAGTTTAAAAAATAATTTTTATTTTTTTGAGTAAATTGTAACTAAAATAGTCAAGAAACTTGACCCTTCTGTTTGCATAAGATATAGCAAATAATTTATTACAACTTTTTTTGAAATATATCGATTCTTTTCAATGCGTAGTACTCAGAAAACAGTTGGAGACAAGCGGATGTGCGTAAAACCATATCAAAATGCGTTAGAAAGCATGGAGCAAGCCAACCTCGCATTTCTTCAATTGCAACCGCCGTATATTGTAAAATAACATTCTACGGTCCAATCTGAAAGCATTATTCGTGTTTTCATCTGGAAATTAGTTAATCAGCATATAGCAGTTTAGAAAAAGTTTAAAAAATAATTTTTATTTTTTTGAGTAAATTGTAACTAAAATAGTCAAGAAACTTGACCCTTCTGTTTGCATAAGATATAGCAAATAATTTATTACAACTTTTTTTGAAATATATCGATTCTTTTTAATGCGTAGTACTCAGAAAACAGTTGGAGACAAGTGGATGTGCGTAAAACCATATCAAAATGCGTTAGAAAGCATGGAGCAAGCCAACCTCGCATTTCTTCAATTGCAACCGCCGTATATTGTAAAATAACATTCTACGGTCCAATCTGAAGGCATTATTCGTGTTTTCATCTGGAAATTAGTTAATCAGCATATAGCAGTTTAGAAAAAGTTTAAAAAATAATTTTTATTTTTTTGAGTAAATTGTAACTAAAATAGTCAAGAAACTTGACCCTTCTGTTTGCATAAGATATAGCAAATAATTTATTACAACTTTTTTTGAAATATATCGATTCTTTTTAATGCGTAGTACTCAGAAAACAGTTGGAGACCAGCGGATGTGCGTAAAACCATATCAAAATGCGTTAGAAAGCATGGAGCAAGCCAACCTCGCATTTCTTCAATTGCAACCGCCGTATATTGTAAGATAACATTCTATGGTCCAATCTGAAAGCATTATTCGTGTTTTCATCTAGAAATTAGTTAATCAGCATATAGCAGTTTAGAAAAAGTTTAAAAAATAATTTTTATTTTTTTGAGTAAATTGTAACTAAAATAGTCAAGAAACTTGACCCTTCTGTTTGCATAAGATATAGCAAATAATTTATTACAACTTTTTTTGAAATATATCGATTCTTTTTAATGCGTAGTACTCAGAAAACAGTTGGAGACAAGCGGATGTGCGTAAAACCATATCAAAATGCGTTAGAAAGCATGGAGCAAGCCAACCTCGCATTTCTTCAATTGCAACCGCCGTATATTGTAAAATAACATTCTACGGTCCAATCTGAAAGCATTATTCGTGTTTTCATCTGGAAATTAGTTAATCAGCATATAGCAGTTTAGAAAAAGTTTAAAAAATAATATTTATTTTTTTGAGTAAATTGTAACTAAAATAGTCAAGAAACTTGACCCTTCTGTTTGCATAAGATATAGCAAATAATTTATTACAACTTTTTTTGAAATATATCGATTCTTCTTAATGCGTAGTACTCAGAAAACAGTTGGAGACAAGCGGATGTGCGTAAAACTATATCAAAATGCGTTAGAAAGCATGGAGCAAGCCAACCTCGCATTTCTTCAATTGCAACCGCCGTATATTGTAAAATAACATTCTACGGTCCAATCTGAAAGCATTATTCGTGTTTTCATCTGGAAATTAGTTAATCAGCATATAGCAGTTTAGAAAAAGTTTAAAAAATAATATTTATTTTTTTGAGTAAATTGTAACTAAAATAGTCAAGAAACTTGACCCTTCTGTTTGCATAAGATATAGCAAATAATTTATTACAACTTTTTTTGAAATATATCGATTCTTTTTAATGCGTAGTACTCAGAAAACAGTTGGAGACAAGCGGATGTGCGTAAAACCATATCAAAATGCGTTAGAAAGCATGGAGCAAGCCAACTTCGCATTTCTTCAATTGCAACCTCCGTATATTGTAAAATAACATTCTACGGTCCAATCTGAAAGCATTATTCGTGTTTTCATCTGGAAATTAGTTAATCAGCATATAGCAGTTTAGAAAAAGTTTAAAAAATAATTTTTATTTTTTTGAGTAAATTGTAACTAAAATAGTCAAGAAACTTGACCCTTCTGTTTGCATAAGATATAGCAAATAATTTATTACAACTTTTTTTGAAATATATCGATTCTTTTTAATGCGTAGTACTCAGAAAACAGTTGGAGACAAGCGGATGTGCGTAAAACCATATCAAAATGCGTTAGAGAGCATGGAGCAAGCCAACCTCGCATTTCTTCAATTGCAACCGCCGTATATTGTAAAATAACATTCTACGGTCCAATCTGAAAGCATTATTCGTGTTTTCATCTGGAAATTAGTTAATCAGCATATAGCAGTTTAGAAAAAGCTTAAAAAATAATTTTTATTTTTTTGAGTAAATTGTAACTAAAATAGTCAAGAAACTTGACCCTTCTGTTTGCATAAGATATAGCAAATAATTTATTACAACTTTTTTTGAAATATATCGATTCTTTTTAATGCGTAGTTCTCAGAAAACAGTTGGAGACAAGCGGATGTGCGTAAAACCATATCAAAATGCGTTAGAAAGCATGGAGCAAGCCAACCTCGCATTTCTTCAATTGCAACCGCCGTATATTGTAAAATAACATTCTACGGTCCAATCTGAAAGCATTATTCGTGTTTTCATCTGGAAATTAGTTAATCAGCATATAGCAGTTTATAAAAAGTTTAAAAAATAATATTTATTTTTTTGAGTAAATTGTAACTAAAGTAGTCAAGAAACTTGACCCTTCTGTTTGCATAAGATATAGCAAATAATTTATTACAACTTTTTTTGAAATATATCGATTCTTTTCAATGCGTAGTACTTAGAAAACAGTTGGAGACAAGCGGATGTGCGTAAAACCATATCAAAATGCGTTAGAAAGCATGGAGCAAGCCAACCTCGCATTTCTTCAATTGCAACCGCCGTATATTGTAAAATAACATTCTACGGTCCAATCTGAAAGCATTATTCGTGTTTTCATCTGGAAATTAGTTAATCAGCATATAGCAGTTTAGAAAAAGTTTAAAAAATAATTTTTATTTTTTTGAGTAAATTGTAACTAAAATAGTCAAGAAACTTGATCCTTCTGTTTGCATAAGATATAGCAAATAATTTATTACAACTTTTTTTGAAATATATCGATTCTTTTTAATGCGTAGTACTCAGAAAACAGTTGGAGACAAGCGGATGTGCGTAAAACCATATCAAAATGCGTTAGAAAGCAGGGAGCAAGCCAACTGCGCATTTCTTCAATTGCAACCGCCGTATATTGTAAAATAACATTCTACGGTCCAATCTGAAAGCATTATTCGTGTTTTCATCTGGAAATTAGTTAATCAGCATATAGCAGTTTAGAAAAAGTTTAAAAAATAATTTTTATTTTTTTGAGTAAATTGTAACTAAAATAGTCAAGAAACTTGACCCTTCTGTTTGCATAAGATATAGCAAATAATTTATTACAACTTTTTTTGAAATATATCGATTCTTTTTAATGCGTAGTACTCAGAAAACAGTTGGAGACAAGCGGATGTGCGTAAAACCATATCAAAATGCGTTAGAAAGCATGGAGCAAGCCAACCTCGCATTTCTTCAATTGCAACCGCCGTATATTGTAAAATAACATTCTACGGTCCAATCTGAAAGCATTATTCGTGTTTTCATCTGGAAATTAGTTAATCAGCATATAGCAGTTTAGAAAAAGCTTAAAAAATAATTTTTATTTTTTTGAGTAAATTGTAACTAAAATAGTCAAGAAACTTGACCCTTCTGTTTGCATAAGATATAGCAAATAATTTATTACAACTTTTTTTGAAATATATCGATTCTTTTTAATGCGTAGTACTCAGAAAACAGTTGGAGACAAACGGATGTGCGTAAAACCATATCAAAATGCGTTAGAAAGCATGGAGCAAGCCAAGCTCGCATTTCTTCAATTGCAACCGCCGTATATTGTAAGATAACTATCTACGGTCCAATCTGAAAGCATTATTCGTGTTTTCATCTGGAAATTAGTTAATCAGCATATAGCAGTTTAGAAAAAGTTTAAAAAATAATTTTTATTTTTTTGAGTAAATTGTACCTAAAATAGTCAAGAAACTTGACCCTTCTGTTTGCATAAGATATAGCAAATAATTTATTACAACTTTTTTTGAAATATATCGATTCTTTTTAATGCGTAGTTCTCAGAAAACAGTTGGAGACAAGCGGATGTGCGTAAAACCATATCAAAATGCGTTAGAAAGCATGGAGCAAGCCAAGCTCGCATTTCTTCAATTGCAACCGCCGTATATTGTAAGATAACATTCTATGGTCCAATCTGAAAGCATTATTCGTGTTTTCATCTGGAAATTAGTTAATCAGCATATAGCTGTTTAGAAAAAGTTTAAAAAATAATTTTTATTTTTTTGAGTAAATTGTAACTAAAATAGTCAAGAAACTTGACCCTTCTGTTTGCATAAGATATAGCAAATAATTTATTACAACTTTTTTTGAAATATATCGATTCTTTTTAATGCGTAGTACTCAGAAAACAGTTGGAGACAAGCGGATGTGCGTAAAACCATATCAAAATGCGTTAGAAAGCATGGAGCAAGCCAACCTCGCATTTCTTCAATTGCAACCGCCGTATATTGTAAAATAACATTCTACGGTCCAATCTGAAAGCATTATTCGTGTTTTCATCTGGAAATTAGTTAATCAGCATATAGCAGTTTAGAAAAAGTTTAAAAAATAATTTTTATTTTTTTGAGTAAATTGTAACTAAAATAGTCAAGAAACTTGACCCTTCTGTTTGCATAAGATATAGCAAATAATTTATTACAACTTTTTTTGAAATATATCGATTCTTTTTAATGCGTAGTACTCAGAAAACAGTTGGAGACAAGCGGATGTGCGTAAAACCATATCAAAATGCGTTAGAAAGCATGGAGCAAGCCAACCTCGCATTTCTTCAATTGCAACCGCCGTATATTGTAAAATAACATTCTACGGTCCAATCTGAAAGCATTATTCGTGTTTTCATCTGGAAATTAGTTAATCAGCATATAGCTGTTTAGAAAAAGTTTAAAAAATAATTTTTATTTTTTTGAGTAAATTGTAACTAAAATAGTCAAGAAACTTGACCCTTCTGTTTGCATAAGATATAGCAAATAATTTATTACAACTTTTTTTGAAATATATCGATTCTTTTTAATGCGTAGTACTCAGAAAACAGTTGGAGACAAGCGGATGTGCGTAAAACCATATCAAAATGCGTTAGAAAGCATGGAGCAAGCCAACCTCGCATTTCTTCAATTGCAACCGCCGTATATTGTAAGATAACATTCTATGGTCCAATCTGAAAGCATTATTCGTGTTTTCATCTAGAAATTAGTTAATCAGCATATAGCAGTTTAGAAAAAGTTTAAAAAATAATTTTTATTTTTTTGAGTAAATTGTAACTAAAATAGTCAAGAAACTTGACCCTTCTGTTTGCATAAGATATAGCAAATAATTTATTACAACTTTTTTTGAAATATATCGATTCTTTTTAATGCGTAGTACTCAGAAAACAGTTGGAGACAAGCGGATGTGCGTAAAACCATATCAAAATGCGTTAGAAAGCATGGAGCAAGCCAACCTCGCATTTCTTCAATTGCAACCGCCGTATATTGTAAAATAACATTCTACGGTCCAATCTGAAAGCATTATTCGTGTTTTCATCTGGAAATTAGTTAATCAGCATATAGCTGTTTAGAAAAAGTTTAAAAAATAATTTTTATTTTTTTGAGTAAATTGTAACTAAAATAGTCAAGAAACTTGACCCTTCTGTTTGCATAAGATATAGCAAATAATTTATTACAACTTTTTTTGAAATATATCGATTCTTTTTAATGCGTAGTACTCAGAAAACAGTTGGAGACAAGTGGATGTGCGTAAAACCATATCAAAATGCGTTAGAAAGCATGGAGCAAGCCAACCTCGCATTTCTTCAATTGCAACCGCCGTATATTGTAAAATAACATTCTACGGTCCAATCTGAAGGCATTATTCGTGTTTTCATCTGGAAATTAGTTAATCAGCATATAGCAGTTTAGAAAAAGTTTAAAAAATAATTTTTATTTTTTTGAGTAAATTGTAACTAAAATAGTCAAGAAACTTGACCCTTCTGTTTGCATAAGATATAGCAAATAATTTATTACAACTTTTTTTGAAATATATCGATTCTTTTTAATGCGTAGTACTCAGAAAACAGTTGGAGACCAGCGGATGTGCGTAAAACCATATCAAAATGCGTTAGAAAGCATGGAGCAAGCCAACCTCGCATTTCTTCAATTGCAACCGCCGTATATTGTAAGATAACATTCTATGGTCCAATCTGAAAGCATTATTCGTGTTTTCATCTAGAAATTAGTTAATCAGCATATAGCAGTTTAGAAAAAGTTTAAAAAATAATTTTTATTTTTTTGAGTAAATTGTAACTAAAATAGTCAAGAAACTTGACCCTTCTGTTTGCATAAGATATAGCAAATAATTTATTACAACTTTTTTTGAAATATATCGATTCTTTTTATCGCGTAGTACTCAGAAAACAGTTGGAGACAAGCGGATGTGCGTAAAACCATATCAAAATGCGTTAGAGAGCATGGAGCAAGCCAACCTCGCATTTCTTCAATTGCAACCGCCGTATATTGTAAAATAACATTCTACGGTCCAATCTGAAAGCATTATTCGTGTTTTCATCTGGAAATTAGTTAATCAGCATATAGCAGTTTAGAAAAAGCTTAAAAAATAATTTTTATTTTTTTGAGTAAATTGTAACTAAAATAGTCAAGAAACTTGACCCTTCTGTTTGCATAAGATATAGCAAATAATTTATTACAACTTTTTTTGAAATATATCGATTCTTTTTAATGCGTAGTTCTCAGAAAACAGTTGGAGACAAGCGGATGTGCGTAAAACCATATCAAAATGCGTTAGAAAGCATGGAGCAAGCCAACCTCGCATTTCTTCAATTGCAACCGCCGTATATTGTAAAATAACATTCTACGGTCCAATCTGAAAGCATTATTCGTGTTTTCATCTGGAAATTAGTTAATCAGCATATAGCAGTTTATAAAAAGTTTAAAAAATAATATTTATTTTTTTGAGTAAATTGTAACTAAAGTAGTCAAGAAACTTGACCCTTCTGTTTGCATAAGATATAGCAAATAATTTATTACAACTTTTTTTGAAATATATCGATTCTTTTCAATGCGTAGTACTTAGAAAACAGTTGGAGACAAGCGGATGTGCGTAAAACCATATCAAAATGCGTTAGAAAGCATGGAGCAAGCCAACCTCGCATTTCTTCAATTGCAACCGCCGTATATTGTAAAATAACATTCTACGGTCCAATCTGAAAGCATTATTCGTGTTTTCATCTGGAAATTAGTTAATCAGCATATAGCAGTTTAGAAAAAGTTTAAAAAATAATTTTTATTTTTTTGAGTAAATTGTAACTAAAATAGTCAAGAAACTTGATCCTTCTGTTTGCATAAGATATAGCAAATAATTTATTACAACTTTTTTTGAAATATATCGATTCTTTTTAATGCGTAGTACTCAGAAAACAGTTGGAGACAAGCGGATGTGCGTAAAACCATATCAAAATGCGTTAGAAAGCAGGGAGCAAGCCAACTGCGCATTTCTTCAATTGCAACCGCCGTATATTGTAAAATAACATTCTACGGTCCAATCTGAAAGCATTATTCGTGTTTTCATCTGGAAATTAGTTAATCAGCATATAGCAGTTTAGAAAAAGTTTAAAAAATAATTTTTATTTTTTTGAGTAAATTGTAACTAAAATAGTCAAGAAACTTGACCCTTCTGTTTGCATAAGATATAGCAAATAATTTATTACAACTTTTTTTGAAATATATCGATTCTTTTTAATGCGTAGTACTCAGAAAACAGTTGGAGACAAGCGGATGTGCGTAAAACCATATCAAAATGCGTTAGAAAGCATGGAGCAAGCCAACCTCGCATTTCTTCAATTGCAACCGCCGTATATTGTAAAATAACATTCTACGGTCCAATCTGAAAGCATTATTCGTGTTTTCATCTGGAAATTAGTTAATCAGCATATAGCAGTTTAGAAAAAGCTTAAAAAATAATTTTTATTTTTTTGAGTAAATTGTAACTAAAATAGTCAAGAAACTTGACCCTTCTGTTTGCATAAGATATAGCAAATAATTTATTACAACTTTTTTTGAAATATATCGATTCTTTTTAATGCGTAGTACTCAGAAAACAGTTGGAGACAAACGGATGTGCGTAAAACCATATCAAAATGCGTTAGAAAGCATGGAGCAAGCCAAGCTCGCATTTCTTCAATTGCAACCGCCGTATATTGTAAGATAACTATCTACGGTCCAATCTGAAAGCATTATTCGTGTTTTCATCTGGAAATTAGTTAATCAGCATATAGCAGTTTAGAAAAAGTTTAAAAAATAATTTTTATTTTTTTGAGTAAATTGTACCTAAAATAGTCAAGAAACTTGACCCTTCTGTTTGCATAAGATATAGCAAATAATTTATTACAACTTTTTTTGAAATATATCGATTCTTTTTAATGCGTAGTTCTCAGAAAACAGTTGGAGACAAGCGGATGTGCGTAAAACCATATCAAAATGCGTTAGAAAGCATGGAGCAAGCCAAGCTCGCATTTCTTCAATTGCAACCGCCGTATATTGTAAGATAACATTCTATGGTCCAATCTGAAAGCATTATTCGTGTTTTCATCTGGAAATTAGTTAATCAGCATATAGCTGTTTAGAAAAAGTTTAAAAAATAATTTTTATTTTTTTGAGTAAATTGTAACTAAAATAGTCAAGAAACTTGACCCTTCTGTTTGCATAAGATATAGCAAATAATTTATTACAACTTTTTTTGAAATATATCGATTCTTTTTAATGCGTAGTACTCAGAAAACAGTTGGAGACAAGCGGATGTGCGTAAAACCATATCAAAATGCGTTAGAAAGCATGGAGCAAGCCAACCTCGCATTTCTTCAATTGCAACCGCCGTATATTGTAAAATAACATTCTACGGTCCAATCTGAAAGCATTATTCGTGTTTTCATCTGGAAATTAGTTAATCAGCATATAGCAGTTTAGAAAAAGTTTAAAAAATAATTTTTATTTTTTTGAGTAAATTGTAACTAAAATAGTCAAGAAACTTGACCCTTCTGTTTGCATAAGATATAGCAAATAATTTATTACAACTTTTTTTGAAATATATCGATTCTTTTTAATGCGTAGTACTCAGAAAACAGTTGGAGACAAGCGGATGTGCGTAAAACCATATCAAAATGCGTTAGAAAGCATGGAGCAAGCCAACCTCGCATTTCTTCAATTGCAACCGCCGTATATTGTAAAATAACATTCTACGGTCCAATCTGAAGGCATTATTCGTGTTTTCATCTGGAAATTAGTTAATCAGCATATAGCAGTTTAGAAAAAGTTTAAAAAATAATTTTTATTTTTTTGAGTAAATTGTAACTAAAATAGTCAAGAAACTTGACCCTTCTGTTTGCATAAGATATAGCAAATAATTTATTACAACTTTTTTTGAAATATATCGATTCTTTTTAATGCGTAGTACTCAGAAAACAGTTGGAGACCAGCGGATGTGCGTAAAACCATATCAAAATGCGTTAGAAAGCATGGAGCAAGCCAACCTCGCATTTCTTCAATTGCAACCGCCGTATATTGTAAGATAACATTCTATGGTCCAATCTGAAAGCATTATTCGTGTTTTCATCTAGAAATTAGTTAATCAGCATATAGCAGTTTAGAAAAAGTTTAAAAAATAATTTTTATTTTTTTGAGTAAATTGTAACTAAAATAGTCAAGAAACTTGACCCTTCTGTTTGCATAAGATATAGCAAATAATTTATTACAACTTTTTTTGAAATATATCGATTCTTTTTAATGCGTAGTACTCAGAAAACAGTTGGAGACAAGCGGATGTGCGTAAAACCATATCAAAATGCGTTAGAAAGCATGGAGCAAGCCAACCTCGCATTTCTTCAATTGCAACCGCCGTATATTGTAAAATAACATTCTACGGTCCAATCTGAAAGCATTATTCGTGTTTTCATCTGGAAATTAGTTAATCAGCATATAGCAGTTTAGAAAAAGTTTAAAAAATAATATTTATTTTTTTGAGTAAATTGTAACTAAAATAGTCAAGAAACTTGACCCTTCTGTTTGCATAAGATATAGCAAATAATTTATTACAACTTTTTTTGAAATATATCGATTCTTCTTAATGCGTAGTACTCAGAAAACAGTTGGAGACAAGCGGATGTGCGTAAAACTATATCAAAATGCGTTAGAAAGCATGGAGCAAGCCAACCTCGCATTTCTTCAATTGCAACCGCCGTATATTGTAAAATAACATTCTACGGTCCAATCTGAAAGCATTATTCGTGTTTTCATCTGGAAATTAGTTAATCAGCATATAGCAGTTTAGAAAAAGTTTAAAAAATAATATTTATTTTTTTGAGTAAATTGTAACTAAAATAGTCAAGAAACTTGACCCTTCTGTTTGCATAAGATATAGCAAATAATTTATTACAACTTTTTTTGAAATATATCGATTCTTTTTAATGCGTAGTACTCAGAAAACAGTTGGAGACAAGCGGATGTGCGTAAAACCATATTAAAATGCGTTAGAAAGCATGGAGCAAGCCAACTTCGCATTTCTTCAATTGCAACCTCCGTATATTGTAAAATAACATTCTACGGTCCAATCTGAAAGCATTATTCGTGTTTTCATCTGGAAATTAGTTAATCAGCATATAGCAGTTTAGAAAAAGTTTAAAAAATAATTTTTATTTTTTTGAGTAAATTGTAACTAAAATAGTCAAGAAACTTGACCCTTCTGTTTGCATAAGATATAGCAAATAATTTATTACAACTTTTTTTGAAATATATCGATTATTTTTAATGCGTAGTACTCAGAAAACAGTTGGAGACAAGCGGATGTGCGTAAAACCATATCAAAATGCGTTAGAGAGCATGGAGCAAGCCAACCTCGCATTTCTTCAATTGCAACCGCCGTATATTGTAAAATAACATTCTACGGTCCAATCTGAAAGCATTATTCGTGTTTTCATCTGGAAATTAGTTAATCAGCATATAGCAGTTTAGAAAAAGCTTAAAAAATAATTTTTATTTTTTTGAGTAAATTGTAACTAAAATAGTCAAGAAACTTGACCCTTCTGTTTGCATAAGATATAGCAAATAATTTATTACAACTTTTTTTGAAATATATCGATTCTTTTTAATGCGTAGTTCTCAGAAAACAGTTGGAGACAAGCGGATGTGCGTAAAACCATATCAAAATGCGTTAGAAAGCATGGAGCAAGCCAACCTCGCATTTCTTCAATTGCAACCGCCGTATATTGTAAAATAACATTCTACGGTCCAATCTGAAAGCATTATTCGTGTTTTCATCTGGAAATTAGTTAATCAGCATATAGCAGTTTATAAAAAGTTTAAAAAATAATATTTATTTTTTTGAGTAAATTGTAACTAAAGTAGTCAAGAAACTTGACCCTTCTGTTTGCATAAGATATAGCAAATAATTTATTACAACTTTTTTTGAAATATATCGATTCTTTTCAATGCGTAGTACTTAGAAAACAGTTGGAGACAAGCGGATGTGCGTAAAACCATATCAAAATGCGTTAGAAAGCATGGAGCAAGCCAACCTCGCATTTCTTCAATTGCAACCGCCGTATATTGTAAAATAACATTCTACGGTCCAATCTGAAAGCATTATTCGTGTTTTCATCTGGAAATTAGTTAATCAGCATATAGCAGTTTAGAAAAAGTTTAAAAAATAATTTTTATTTTTTTGAGTAAATTGTAACTAAAATAGTCAAGAAACTTGATCCTTCTGTTTGCATAAGATATAGCAAATAATTTATTACAACTTTTTTTGAAATATATCGATTCTTTTTAATGCGTAGTACTCAGAAAACAGTTGGAGACAAGCGGATGTGCGTAAAACCATATCAAAATGCGTTAGAAAGCATGGAGCAAGCCAACTTCGCATTTCTTCAATTGCAACCGCCGTATATTGTAAAATAACATTCTACGGTCCAATCTGAAAGCATTATTCGTGTTTTCATCTGGAAATTAGTTAATCAGCATATAGCAGTTTAGAAAAAGTTTAAAAAATAATTTTTATTTTTTTGAGTAAATTGTAACTAAAATAGTCAAGAAACTTGACCCTTCTGTTTGCATAAGATATAGCAAATAATTTATTACAACTTTTTTTGAAATATATCGATTCTTTTTAATGCGTAGTACTCAGAAAACAGTTGGAGACAAGCGGATGTGCGTAAAACCATATCAAAATGCGTTAGAAAGCATGGAGCAAGCCAACCTCGCATTTCTTCAATTGCAACCGCCGTATATTGTAAAATAACATTCTACGGTCCAATCTGAAAGCATTATTCGTGTTTTCATCTGGAAATTAGTTAATCAGCATATAGCAGTTTAGAAAAAGCTTAAAAAATAATTTTTATTTTTTTGAGTAAATTGTAACTAAAATAGTCAAGAAACTTGACCCTTCTGTTTGCATAAGATATAGCAAATAATTTATTACAACTTTTTTTGAAATATATCGATTCTTTTTAATGCGTAGTACTCAGAAAACAGTTGGAGACAAACGGATGTGCGTAAAACCATATCAAAATGCGTTAGAAAGCATGGAGCAAGCCAAGCTCGCATTTCTTCAATTGCAACCGCCGTATATTGTAAGATAACTATCTACGGTCCAATCTGAAAGCATTATTCGTGTTTTCATCTGGAAATTAGTTAATCAGCATATAGCAGTTTAGAAAAAGTTTAAAAAATAATTTTTATTTTTTTGAGTAAATTGTACCTAAAATAGTCAAGAAACTTGACCCTTCTGTTTGCATAAGATATAGCAAATAATTTATTACAACTTTTTTTGAAATATATCGATTCTTTTTAATGCGTAGTACTCAGAAAACAGTTGGAGACAAGCGGATGTGCGTAAAACCATATCAAAATGCGTTAGAAAGCATGGAGCAAGCCAACCTCGCATTTCTTCAATTGCAACCGCCGTATATTGTAAAATAACATTCTACGGTCCAATCTGAAAGCATTATTCGTGTTTTCATCTGGAAATTAGTTAATCAGCATATAGCAGTTTAGAAAAAGTTTAAAAAATAATTTTTATTTTTTTGAGTAAATTGTAACTAAAATAGTCAAGAAACTTGACCCTTCTGTTTGCATAAGATATAGCAAATAATTTATTACAACTTTTTTTGAAATATATCGATTCTTTTTAATGCGTAGTACTCAGAAAACAGTTGGAGACAAGCGGATGTGCGTAAAACCATATCAAAATGCGTTAGAAAGCATGGAGCAAGCCAAGCTCGCATTTCTTCAATTGCAACCGCCGTATATTGTAAGATAACATTCTACGGTCCAATCTGAAAGCATTATTCGTGTTTTCATCTGGAAATTAGTTAATCAGCATATAGCAGTTTAGAAAAAGTTTAAAAAATAATTTTTATTTTTTTGAGTAAATTGTACCTAAAATAGTCAAGAAACTTGACCCTTCTGTTTGCATAAGATATAGCAAATAATTTATTACAACTTTTTTTGAAATATATCGATTCTTTTTAATGCGTAGTTCTCAGAAAACAGTTGGAGACAAGCGGATGTGCGTAAAACCATATCAAAATGCGTTAGAAAGCATGGAGCAAGCCAACCTCGCATTTCTTCAATTGCAACCGCCGTATATTGTAAAATAACATTCTACGGTCCAATCTGAAAGCATTATTCGTGTTTTCATCTGGAAATTAGTTAATCAGCATATAGCAGTTTAGAAAAAGTTTAAAAAATAATTTTTATTTTTTTGAGTAAATTGTACCTAAAATAGTCAAGAAACTTGACCCTTCTGTTTGCATAAGATATAGCAAATAATTTATTACAACTTTTTTTGAAATATATCGATTCTTTTTAATGCGTAGTTCTCAGAAAACAGTTGGAGACAAGCGGATGTGCGTAAAACCATATCAAAATGCGTTAGAAAGCATGGAGCAAGCCAACCTCGCATTTCTTCAATTGCAACCGCCGTATATTGTAAAATAACATTCTACGGTCCAATCTGAAAGCATTATTCGTGTTTTCATCTGGAAATTATTTAATCAGCATATAGCAGTTTATAAAAAGTTTAAAAAATAATATTTATTTTTTTGAGTAAATTGTAACTAAAATAGTCAAGAAACTTGACCCTTCTGTTTGCATAAGATATAGCAAATAATTTATTACAACTTTTTTTGAAATATATCGATTCTTTTTAATGCATAGTACTCAGAAAACAGTTGGAGACAAGCGGATGTGCGTAAAACCATATCAAAATGCGTTAGAAAGCATGGAGCAAGCCAACCTCGCAGTTCTTCAATTGCAACCGCCGTATATTGTAAAATAACATTCTACGGTCGAATCTGAAAGCATTATTCGTGTTTTCATCTGGAAATTAGTTAATCAGCATATAGCAGTTTATAAAAAGTTTAAAAAATAATATTTATTTTTTTTGAGTAAATTGTAACTAAAATAGTCAAGAAACTTGACCCTTCTGTTTGCATAAGATATAGCAAATAATTTATTACAACTTTTTTGAAATATATCGATTCTTTTTAATGCGTAGTACTCAGAAAACAGTTGCAGACAAGCGGATGTGCGTAAAACCATATCAAAATGCGTTAGAAAGCATGGAGCAAGCCAACCTCGCATTTCTTCAATTGCAACCGCCGTATATTGTAAAATAACATTCTACGGTCCAATCTGAAAGCATTATTCGTGTTTTCATCTGGAAATTAGTTAATCAGCATATAGCAGTTTATAAAAAGTTTAAAAAATAATTTTTATTTTTTTGAGTAAATTGTAACTAAAATAGTCAAGAAACTTTACCCTTCTGTTTGCATAAGATATAGCAAATAATTTATTACAACTTTTTTTGAAATATATCGATTCTTTTTAATGCCTAGTACTCAGAAAACAGTTGGAGACAAGCGGATGTGCGTAAAACCATATCAAAATGCGTTAGAAAGCATGGAGCAAGCCAATCTCGCATTTCTTCAATTGCAACCGCCGTATATTGTAAAATAACATTCTACGGTCCAATCTGAAAGCATTATTCGTGTTTTCATCTGGAAATTAGTTAATCAGCATATAGCAGTTTAGAAAAAGTTTAAAAAATAATTTTTATTTTTTTGAGTAAATTGTAACTAAAATAGTCAAGAAACTTGACCCTTCTGTTTGCATAAGATATAGCAAATAATTTATTACAACTTTTTTTGAAATATATCGATTCTTTTCAATGCGTAGTACTCAGAAAACAGTTGGAGACAAGCGGATGTGCGTAAAACCATATCAAAATGCGTTAGAAAGCATGGAGCAAGCCAACCTCGCATTTCTTCAATTGCAACCGCCGTATATTGTAAAATAACATTCTACGGTCCAATCTGAAAGCATTATTCGTGTTTTCATCTGGAAATTAGTTAATCAGCATATAGCAGTTTAGAAAAAGTTTAAAAAATAATTTTTATTTTTTTGAGTAAATTGTAACTAAAATAGTCAAGAAACTTGACCCTTCTGTTTGCATAAGATATAGCAAATAATTTATTACAACTTTTTTTGAAATATATCGATTCTTTTTAATGCGTAGTACTCAGAAAACAGTTGGAGACAAGCGGATGTGCGTAAAACCATATCAAAATGCGTTAGAAAGCATGGAGCAAGCCAACCTCGCATTTCTTCAATTGCAACCGCCGTATATTGTAAAATAACATTCTACGGTCCAATCTGAAAGCATTATTCGTGTTTTCATCTGGAAATTAGTTAATCAGCATATAGCAGTTTAGAAAAAGTTTAAAAAATAATTTTTATTTTTTTGAGTAAATTGTAACTAAAATAGTCAAGAAACTTGACCCTTCTGTTTGCATAAGATATAGCAAATAATTTATTACAACTTTTTTTGAAATATATCGATTCTTTTTAATGCGTAGTACTCAGAAAACAGTTGGAAACAAGCGGATGTGCGTAAAACCATAACAAAATGCGTTAGAAAGCATGGAGCAAGCCAAGCTCGCATTTCTTCAATTGCAACCGCCGTATATTGTAAAATAACATTCTACGGTCCAATCTGAAAGCATTATTCGTGTTTTCATCTGGAAATTAGTTAATCAGCATATAGCAGTTTAGAAAAAGTTTAAAAAATAATTTTTATTTTTTTGAGTAAATTGTAACTAAAATAGTCAAGAAACTTGACCCTTCTGTTTGCATAAGATATAGCAAATAATTTATTACAACTTTTTTTGAAATATATCGATTCTTTTTAATGCCTAGTACTCAGAAAACAGTTGGAGACAAGCGGATGTGCGTAAAACCATATCAAAATGCGTTAGAAAGCATGGAGCAAGCCAATCTCGCATTTCTTCAATTGCAACCGCCGTATATTGTAAAATAACATTCTACGGTCCAATCTGAAAGCATTATTCGTGTTTTCATCTGGAAATTAGTTAATCAGCATAGAGCAGTTTATAAAAAGTTTAAAAAATAATTTTTATTTTTTTGAGTAAATTGTAACTAAAATAGTCAAGAAACTTGACCCTTCTGTTTGCATAAGATATAGCAAATAATTTATTACAACTTTTTTTGAAATATATCGATTCTTTTTAATGCGTAGTACTCAGAAAACAGTTGGAGACAAGCGGATGTGCGTAAAACCCTATCAAAATGCGTTAGAAAGCATGGAGCAAGCCAACCTCGCATTTCTTCAATTGCAACCGCCGTATATTGTAAAATAACATTCTACGGTCCAATCTGAAAGCATTATTCGTGTTTTCATCTGGAAATTAGTTAATCAGCATATAGCAGTTTAGAAAAAGTTTAAAAAATAATTTTTATTTTTTTGAGTAAATTGTAACTAAAATAGTCAAGAAACTTGACCCTTCTGTTTGCATAAGATATAGCAAATAATTTATTACAACTTTTTTTGAAATATATCGATTCTTTTTAATGCGTAGTACTCAGAAAACAGTTGGAGACAAGCGGATGTGCGTAAAACCATATCAAAATGCGTTAGAAAGCATGGAGCAAGCCAACCTCGCATTTCTTCAATTGCAACCGCCGTATATTGTAAAATAACATTCTACGGTCCAATCTGAAAGCATTATTCGTGTTTTCATCTGGAAATTAGTTAATCAGCATATAGCAGTTTAGAAAAAGTTTAAAAAATAATTTTTATTTTTTTGAGTAAGTTGTAACTAAAATAGTCAAGAAACTTGACCCTTCTGTTTGCATAAGATATAGCAAATAATTTATTACAACTTTTTTTGAAATATATCGATTCTTTTTAATGCGTAGTACTCAGAAAACAGTTGGAGACAAGCGGATGTGCGTAAAACCATATCAAAATGCGTTAGAAAGCATGGAGCAAGCCAAGCTCGCATTTCTTCAATTGCAACCGCCGTATATTGTAAGATAACATTCTATGGTCCAATCTGAAAGCATTATTCGTGTTTTCATCTGGAAATTAGTTAATCAGCATATAGCAGTTTAGAAAAAGTTTAAAAAATAATTTTTATTTTTTTGAGTAAATTGTAACTAAAATAGTCAAGAAACTTGACCCTTCTGTTTGCATAAGATATAGCAAATAATTTATTACAACTTTTTTTGAAATATATCGATTCTTTTTAATGCGTAGTACTCAGAAAACAGTTGGAGACAAGCGGATGTGCGTAAAACCATATCAAAATGCGTTAGAAAGCATGGAGCAAGCCAACCTCGCATTTCTTCAATTGCAACCGCCGTATATTGTAAAATAACATTCTACGGTCCAATCTGAAAGCATTATTCGTGTTTTCATCTGGAAATTAGTTAATCAGCATATAGCAGTTTAGAAAAAGTTTAAAAAATAATATTTATTTTTTTGAGTAAATTGTAACTAAAATAGTCAAGAAACTTGACCCTTCTGTTTGCATAAGATATAGCAAATAATTTATTACAACTTTTTTTGAAATATATCGATTCTTTTTAATGCGTAGTACTCAGAAAACAGTTGGAGACAAGCGGATGTGCGTAAAACCATATCAAAATGCGTTAGAAAGCATGGAGCAAGCCAACCTCGCATTTCTTCAATTGCAACCGCCGTATATTGTAAAATAACATTCTACGGTCCAATCTGAAAGCATTATTCGTGTTTTCATCTGGAAATTAGTTAATCAGCATATAGCAGTTTAGAAAAAGTTTAAAAAATAATTTTTATTTTTTTGAGTAAATTGTAACTAAAATAGTCAAGAAACTTGACCCTTCTGTTTGCATAAGATATAGCAAATAATTTATTACAACTTTTTTTGAAATATATCGATTCTTTTTAATGCCTAGTACTCAGAAAACAGTTGGAGACAAGCGGATGTGCGTAAAACCATATCAAAATGCGTTAGAAAGCATGGAGCAAGCCAATCTCGCATTTCTTCAATTGCAACCGCCGTATATTGTAAAATAACATTCTACGGTCCAATCTGAAAGCATTATTCGTGTTTTCATCTGGAAATTAGTTAATCAGCATAGAGCAGTTTATAAAAAGTTTAAAAAATAATTTTTATTTTTTTGAGTAAATTGTAACTAAAATAGTCAAGAAACTTGACCCTTCTGTTTGCATAAGATATAGCAAATAATTTATTACAACTTTTTTTGAAATATATCGATTCTTTTCAATGCGTAGTACTCAGAAAACAGTTGGAGACAAGCGGATGTGCGTAAAACCCTATCAAAATGCGTTAGAAAGCATGGAGCAAGCCAACCTCGCATTTCTTCAATTGCAACCGCCGTATATTGTAAAATAACATTCTACGGTCCAATCTGAAAGCATTATTCGTGTTTTCATCTGGAAATTAGTTAATCAGCATATAGCAGTTTAGAAAAAGTTTAAAAAATAATTTTTATTTTTTTGAGTAAATTGTAACTAAAATAGTCAAGAAACTTGACCCTTCTGTTTGCATAAGATATAGCAAATAATTTATTACAACTTTTTTTGAAATATATCGATTCTTTTTAATGCGTAGTACTCAGAAAACAGTTGGAGACAAGCGGATGTGCGTAAAACCATATCAAAATGCGTTAGAAAGCATGGAGCAAGCCAACCTCGCATTTCTTCAATTGCAACCGCCGTATATTGTAAAATAACATTCTACGGTCCAATCTGAAAGCATTATTCGTGTTTTCATCTGGAAATTAGTTAATCAGCATATAGCAGTTTAGAAAAAGTTTAAAAAATAATTTTTATTTTTTTGAGTAAGTTGTAACTAAAATAGTCAAGAAACTTGACCCTTCTGTTTGCATAAGATATAGCAAATAATTTATTACAACTTTTTTTGAAATATATCGATTCTTTTTAATGCGTAGTACTCAGAAAACAGTTGGAGACAAGCGGATGTGCGTAAAACCATATCAAAATGCGTTAGAAAGCATGGAGCAAGCCAAGCTCGCATTTCTTCAATTGCAACCGCCGTATATTGTAAGATAACATTCTATGGTCCAATCTGAAAGCATTATTCGTGTTTTCATCTGGAAATTAGTTAATCAGCATATAGCAGTTTAGAAAAAGTTTAAAAAATAATTTTTATTTTTTTGAGTAAATTGTAACTAAAATAGTCAAGAAACTTGACCCTTCTGTTTGCATAAGATATAGCAAATAATTTATTACAACTTTTTTTGAAATATATCGATTCTTTTTAATGCGTAGTACTCAGAAAACAGTTGGAGACAAGCGGATGTGCGTAAAACCATATCAAAATGCGTTAGAAAGCATGGAGCAAGCCAACCTCGCATTTCTTCAATTGCAACCGCCGTATATTGTAAAATAACATTCTACGGTCCAATCTGAAAGCATTATTCGTGTTTTCATCTGGAAATTAGTTAATCAGCATATAGCAGTTTAGAAAAAGTTTAAAAAATAATATTTATTTTTTTGAGTAAATTGTAACTAAAATAGTCAAGAAACTTGACCCTTCTGTTTGCATAAGATATAGCAAATAATTTATTACAACTTTTTTTGAAATATATCGATTCTTTTTAATGCGTAGTACTCAGAAAACAGTTGGAGACAAGCGGATGTGCGTAAAACCATATCAAAATGCGTTAGAAAGCATGGAGCAAGCCAACCTCGCATTTCTTCAATTGCAACCGCCGTATATTGTAAAATAACATTCTACGGTCCAATCTGAAAGCATTATTCGTGTTTTCATCTGGAAATTAGTTAATCAGCATATAGCAGTTTAGAAAAAGTTTAAAAAATAATTTTTATTTTTTTGAGTAAATTGTAACTAAAATAGTCAAGAAACTTGACCCTTCTGTTTGCATAAGATATAGCAAATAATTTATTACAACTTTTTTTGAAATATATCGATTCTTTTTAATGCGTAGTACTCAGAAAACAGTTGGAGACAAGCGGATGTGCGTAAAACCATATCAAAATGCGTTAGAAAGCATGGAGCAAGCCAACCTCGCATTTCTTCAATTGCAACCGCCGTATATTGTAAAATAACATTCTACGGTCCAATCTGAAAGCATTATTCGTGTTTTCATCTGGAAATTAGTTAATCAGCATATAGCAGTTTAGAAAAAGTTTAAAAAATAATATTTATTTTTTTGAGTAAATTGTAACTAAAATAGTCAAGAAACTTGACCCTTCTGTTTGCATAAGATATAGCAAATAATTTATTACAACTTTTTTTGAAATATATCGATTCTTTTTAATGCGTAGTACTCAGAAAACAGTTGGAGACAAGCGGATGTGCGTAAAACCATATCAAAATGCGTTAGAAAGCATGGAGCAAGCCAACCTCGCATTTCTTCAATTGCAACCGCCGTATATTGTAAGATAACATTCTATGGTCCAATCTGAAAGCATTATTCGTGTTTTCATCTGGAAATTAGTTAATCAGCATATAGCAGTTTAGAAAAAGTTTAAAAAATAATTTTTATTTTTTTGAGTAAATTGTAACTAAAATAGTCAAGAAACTTGACCCTTCTGTTTGCATAAGATATAGCAAATAATTTATTACAACTTTTTTTGAAATATATCGATTCTTTTTAATGCGTAGTACTCAGAAAACAGTTGGAGACAAGCGGATGTGCGTAAAACCATATCAAAATGCGTTAGAAAGCATGGAGCAAGCCAACCTCGCATTTCTTCAATTGCAACCGCCGTATATTGTAAAATAACATTCTACGGTCCAATCTGAAAGCATTATTCGTGTTTTCATCTGGAAATTAGTTAATCAGCATATAGCAGTTTAGAAAAAGTTTAAAAAATAATATTTATTTTTTTGAGTAAATTGTAACTAAAATAGTCAAGAAACTTGACCCTTCTGTTTGCATAAGATATAGCAAATAATTTATTACAACTTTTTTTTAAATATATCGATTCTTTTTAATGCGTAGTACTCAGAAAACAGTTGGAGACAAGCGGATGTGCGTAAAACCATATCAAAATGCGTTAGAAAGCATGGAGCAAGCCAACCTCGCATTTCTTCAATTGCAACCGCCGTATATTGTAAAATAACATTCTACGGTCCAATCTGAAAGCATTATTCGTGTTTTCATCTGGAAATTAGTTAATCAGCATATAGCAGTTTAGAAAAAGCTTAAAAAATAATTTTTATTTTTTTGAGTAAATTGTAACTAAAATAGTCAAGAAACTTGACCCTTCTGTTTGCATAAGATATAGCAAATAATTTATTACAACTTTTTTTGAAATATATCGATTCTTTTTAATGCGTAGTACTCAGAAAACAGTTGGAGACAAGCGGATGTGCGTAAAACCATATCAAAATGCGTTAGAAAGCATGGAGCAAGCCAAGCTCGCATTTCTTCAATTGCAACCGCCGTATATTGTAAGATAACATTCTACGGTCCAATCTGAAAGCATTATTCGTGTTTTCATCTGGAAATTAGTTAATCAGCATATAGCAGTTTAGAAAAAGTTTAAAAAATAATTTTTATTTTTTTGAGTAAATTGTACCTAAAATAGTCAAGAAACTTGACCCTTCTGTTTGCATAAGATATAGCAAATAATTTATTACAACTTTTTTTGAAATATATCGATTCTTTTTAATGCGTAGTTCTCAGAAAACAGTTGGAGACAAGCGGATGTGCGTAAAACCATATCAAAATGCGTTAGAAAGCATGGAGCAAGCCAACCTCGCATTTCTTCAATTGCAACCGCCGTATATTGTAAAATAACATTCTACGGTCCAATCTGAAAGCATTATTCGTGTTTTCATCTGGAAATTAGTTAATCAGCATATAGCAGTTTAGAAAAAGTTTAAAAAATAATTTTTATTTTTTTGAGTAAATTGTAACTAAAATAGTCAAGAAACTTGACCCTTCTGTTTGCATAAGATATAGCAAATAATTTATTACAACTTTTTTTGAAATATATCGATTCTTTTTAATGCGTAGTACTCAGAAAACAGTTGGAGACAAGCGGATGTGCGTAAAACCATATCAAAATGCGTTAGAAAGCATGGAGCAAGCCAAGCTCGCATTTCTTCAATTGCAACCGCCGTATATTGTAAGATAACATTCTATGGTCCAATCTGAAAGCATTATTCGTGTTTTCATCTGGTAATTAGTTAATCAGCATATAGCAGTTTAGAAAAAGTTTAAAAAATAATTTTTATTTTTTTGAGTAAATTGTAACTAAAATAGTCAAGAAACTTGACCCTTCTGTTTGCATAAGATATAGCAAATAATTTATTACAACTTTTTTTGAAATATATCGATTCTTTTTAATGCGTAGTACTCAGAAAACAGTTGGAGACAAGCGGATGTGCGTAAAACCATATCAAAATGCGTTAGAAAGCATGGAGCAAGCCAACCTCGCATTTCTTCAATTGCAACCGCCGTATATTGTAAGATAACATTCTATGGTCCAATCTGAAAGCATTATTCGTGTTTTCATCTGGAAATTAGTTAATCAGAATATAGCAGTTTAGAAAAAGTTTAAAAAATAATTTTTATTTTTTTGAGTAAATTGTAACTAAAATAGTCAAGAAACTTGACCCTTCTGTTTGCATAAGATATAGCAAATAATTTATTACAACTTTTTTTGAAATATATCGATTCTTTTTAATGCGTAGTACTCAGAAAACAGTTGGAGACAAGCGGATGTGCGTAAAACCATATCAAAATGCGTTAGAAAGCATGGAGCAAGCCAACCTCGCATTTCTTCAATTGCAACCGCCGTATATTGTAAAATAACATTCTACGGTCCAATCTGAAAGCATTATTCGTGTTTTCATCTGGAAATTAGTTAATCAGCATATAGCAGTTTAGAAAAAGCTTAAAAAATAATTTTTATTTTTTTGAGTAAATTGTAACTAAAATAGTCAAGAAACTTGACCCTTCTGTTTGCATAAGATATAGCAAATAATTTATTACAACTTTTTTTGAAATATATCGATTCTTTTTAATGCGTAGTACTCAGAAAACAGTTGGAGACAAGCGGATGTGCGTAAAACCATATCAAAATGCGTTAGAAAGCATGGAGCAAGCCAACCTCGCATTTCTTCAATTGCAACCGCCGTATATTGTAAAATAACATTCTACGGTCCAATCTGAAAGCATTATTCGTGTTTTCATCTGGAAATTAGTTAATTAGCATATAGCAGTTTAGAAAAAGTTTAAAAAATAATTTTTATTTTTTTGAGTAAATTGTAACTAAAATAGTCAAGAAACTTGACCCTTCTGTTTGCATAAGATATAGCAAATAATTTATTACAACTTTTTTTGAAATATATCGATTCTTTTTAATGCGTAGTACTCAGAAAACAGTTGGAGACAAGCGGATGTGCGTAAAACCATATCAAAATGCGTTAGAAAGCATGGAGCAAGCCAAGCTCGCATTTCTTCAATTGCAACCGCCGTATATTGTAAGATAACATTCTATGGTCCAATCTGAAAGCATTATTCGTGTTTTCATCTGGAAATTAGTTAATCAGCATATAGCAGTTTAGAAAAAGTTTAAAAAATAATTTTTATTTTTTTGAGTAAATTGTAACTAAAATAGTCAAGAAACTTGACCCTTCTGTTTGCATAAGATATAGCAAATAATTTATTACAACTTTTTTTGAAATATATCGATTCTTTTTAATGCGTAGTACTCAGAAAACAGTTGGAGACAAGCGGATGTGCGTAAAACCATATCAAAATGCGTTAGAAAGCATGGAGCAAGCCAACCTCGCATTTCTTCAATTGCAACCGCCGTATATTGTAAAATAACATTCTACGGTCCAATCTGAAAGCATTATTCGTGTTTTCATCTGGAAATTAGTTAATCAGCATATAGCAGTTTAGAAAAAGTTTAAAAAATAATATTTATTTTTTTGAGTAAATTGTAACTAAAATAGTCAAGAAACTTGACCCTTCTGTTTGCATAAGATATAGCAAATAATTTATTACAACTTTTTTTGAAATATATCGATTCTTTTTAATGCGTAGTACTCAGAAAACAGTTGGAGACAAGCGGATGTGCGTAAAACCATATCAAAATGCGTTAGAAAGCATGGAGCAAGCCAACCTCGCATTTCTTCAATTGCAACCGCCGTATATTGTAAAATAACATTCTACGGTCCAATCTGAAAGCATTATTCGTGTTTTCATCTGGAAATTAGTTAATCAGCATATAGCAGTTTAGAAAAAGTTTAAAAAATAAAAATTATTTTTTTGAGTAAATTGTAACTAAAATAGTCAAGAAACTTGACCCTTCTGTTTGCATAAGATATAGCAAATAATTTATTACAACTTTTTTTGAAATATATCGATTCTTTTTAATGCGTAGTACTCAGAAAACAGTTGGAGACAAGCGGATGTGCGTAAAACCATATCAAAATGCGTTAGAAAGCATGGAGCAAGCCAACCTCGCATTTCTTCAATTGCAACCGCCGTATATTGTAAAATAACATTCTACGGTCCAATCTGAAAGCATTATTCGTGTTTTCTTCTGGAAATTAGTTAAATAGCATATAGCAGTTTAGAAAAAGTTTAAAAAATAATTTTTATTTTTTTGAGTAAATTGTAACTAAAATAGTCAAGAAACTTGACCCTTCTGTTTGCATAAGATATAGCAAATAATTTATTACAACTTTTTTTGAAATATATCGATTCTTTTTAATGCGTAGTACTCAGAAAACAGTTGGAGACAAGCGGATGTGCGTAAAACCATATCAAAATGCGTTAGAAAGCATGGAGCAAGCCAACCTCGCATTTCTTCAATTGCAACCGCCGTATATTGTAAAATAACATTCTACGGTCCAATCTGAAAGCATTATTCGTGTTTTCATCTGGAAATTAGTTAATCAGCATATAGCAGTTTAGAAAAAGTTTAAAAAATAATTTTTATTTTTTTGAGTAAATTGTAACTAAAATAGTCAAGAAACTTGACCCTTCTGTTTGCATAAGATATAGCAAATAATTTATTACAACTTTTTTTGAAATATATCGATTCTTTTTAATGCGTAGTACTCAGAAAACAGTTGGAGACAAGCGGATGTGCGTAAAACCATATCAAAATGCGTTAGAAAGCATGGAGCAAGCCAAGCTCGCATTTCTTCAATTGCAACCGCCGTATATTGTAAGATAACATTCAATGGTCCAATCTGAAAGCATTATTCGTGTTTTCATCTGGAAATTAGTTAATCAGCATATAGCAGTTTAGAAAAAGTTTAAAAAATAATTTTTATTTTTTTGAGTAAATTGTAACTAAAATAGTCAAGAAACTTGACCCTTCTGTTTGCATAAGATATAGCAAATAATTTATTACAACTTTTTTTGAAATATATCGATTCTTTTTAATGCGTAGTTCTCAGAAAACAGTTGGAGACAAGCGGATGTGCGTAAAACCATATCAAAATGCGTTAGAAAGCATGGAGCAAGCCAACCTCGCATTTCTTCAATTGCAACCGCCGTATATTGTAAAATAACATTCTACAGTCCAATCTGAAAGCATTATTCGTGTTTTCATCTGGAAATTAGTTAATCAGCATATAGCAGTTTAGAAAAAGTTTAAAAAATAATTTTTATTTTTTTGAGTAAATTGTAACTAAAATAGTCAAGAAACTTGACCCTTCTGTTTGCATAAGATATAGCAAATAATTTATTACAACTTTTTTTGAAATATATCGATTCTTTTTAATGCGTAGTACTCAGAAAACAGTTGGAGACAAGCGGATGTGCGTAAAACCATATCAAAATGCGTTAGAAAGCATGGAGCAAGCCAAGCTCGCATTTCTTCAATTGCAACCGCCGTATATTGTAAGATAACATTCTATGGTCCAATCTGAAAGCATTATTCGTGTTTTCATCTGGAAATTAGTTAATCAGCATATAGCAGTTTAGAAAAAGTTTAAAAAATAATTTTTATTTTTTTGAGTAAATTGTAACTAAAATAGTCAAGAAACTTGACCCTTCTGTTTGCATAAGATATAGCAAATAATTTATTACAACTTTTTTTGAAATATATCGATTCTTTTTAATGCGTAGTACTCAGAAAACAGTTGGAGACAAGCGGATGTGCGTAAAACCATATCAAAATGCGTTAGAAAGCATGGAGCAAGCCAACCTCGCATTTCTTCAATTGCAACCGCCGTATATTGTAAGATAACATTCTATGGTCCAATCTGAAAGCATTATTCGTGTTTTCATCTGGCAATTAGTTAATCAGCATATAGCAGTTTAGAAAAAGTTTAAAAAATAATTTTTATTTTTTTGAGTAAATTGTAACTAAAATAGTCAAGAAACTTGACCCTTCTGTTTGCATAAGATATAGCAAATAATTTATTACAACTTTTTTTGAAATATATCGATTCTTTTTAATGCGTAGTACTCAGAAAACAGTTGGAGACAAGCGGATGTGCGTAAAACCATATCAAAATGCGTTAGAAAGCATGGAGCAAGCCAACCTCGCATTTCTTCAATTGCAACCGCCGTATATTGTAAGATAACATTCTACGGTCCAATCTGAAAGCATTATTCGTGTTTTCATCTGGAAATTAGTTAATCAGCATATAGCAGTTTAGAAAAAGTTTAAAAAATAATTTTTATTTTTTTGAGTAAATTGTACCTAAAATAGTCAAGAAACTTGACCCTTCTGTTTGCATAAGATATAGCAAATAATTTATTACAACTTTTTTTGAAATATATCGATTCTTTTTAATGCGTAGTTCTCAGAAAACAGTTGGAGACAAGCGGATGTGCGTAAAACCATATCAAAATGCGTTAGAAAGCATGGAGCAAGCCAACCTCGCATTTCTTCAATTGCAACCGCCGTATATTGTAAAATAACATTCTACAGTCCAATCTGAAAGCATTATTCGTGTTTTCATCTGGAAATTAGTTAATCAGCATATAGCAGTTTAGAAAAAGTTTAAAAAATAATTTTTATTTTTTTGAGTAAATTGTAACTAAAATAGTCAAGAAACTTGACCCTTCTGTTTGCATAAGATATAGCAAATAATTTATTACAACTTTTTTTGAAATATATCGATTCTTTTTAATGCGTAGTACTCAGAAAACAGTTGGAGACAAGCGGATGTGCGTAAAACCATATCAAAATGCGTTAGAAAGCATGGAGCAAGCCAAGCTCGCATTTCTTCAATTGCAACCGCCGTATATTGTAAGATAACATTCTATGGTCCAATCTGAAAGCATTATTCGTGTTTTCATCTGGAAATTAGTTAATCAGCATATAGCAGTTTAGAAAAAGTTTAAAAAATAATTTTTATTTTTTTGAGTAAATTGTAACTAAAATAGTCAAGAAACTTGACCCTTCTGTTTGCATAAGATATAGCAAATAATTTATTACAACTTTTTTTGAAATATATCGATTCTTTTTAATGCGTAGTACTCAGAAAACAGTTGGAGACAAGCGGATGTGCGTAAAACCATATCAAAATGCGTTAGAAAGCATGGAGCAATCCAAGCTCGCATTTCTTCAATTGCAACCGCCGTATATTGTAAGATAACATTCTATGGTCCAATCTGAAAGCATTATTCGTGTTTTCATCTGGAAATTAGTTAATCAGCATATAGCAGTTTAGAAAAAGTTTAAAAAATAATTTTTATTTTTTTGAGTAAATTGTAACTAAAATAGTCAAGAAACTTGACCCTTCTGTTTGCATAAGATATAGCAAATAATTTATTACAACTTTTTTTGAAATATATCGATTCTTTTTAATGCGTAGTACTCAGAAAACAGTTGGAGACAAGCGGATGTGCGTAAAACCATATCAAAATGCGTTAGAAAGCATGGAGCAAGCCAAGCTCGCATTTCTTCAATTGCAACCGCCGTATATTGTAAGATAACATTCTATGGTCCAATCTGAAAGCATTATTCGTGTTTTCATCTGGAAATTAGTTAATCAGCATATAGCAGTTTAGAAAAAGTTTAAAAAATAATTTTTATTTTTTTGAGTAAATTGTAACTAAAATAGTCAAGAAACTTGACCCTTCTGTTTGCATAAGATATAGCAAATAATTTATTACAACTTTTTTTGAAATATATCGATTCTTTTTAATGCGTAGTACTCAGAAAACAGTTGGAGACAAGCGGATGTGCGTAAAACCATATCAAAATGCGTTAGAAAGCATGGAGCAAGCCAAGCTCGCATTTCTTCAATTGCAACCGCCGTATATTGTAAGATAACATTCTAGGGTCCAATCTGAAAGCATTATTCGTGTTTTCATCTGGAAATTAGTTAATCAGCATATAGCAGTTTAGAAAAAGTTTAAAAAATAATTTTTATTTTTTTGAGTAAATTGTAACTAAAATAGTCAAGAAACTCGACCCTTCTGTTTGCATAAGATATAGCAAATAATTTATTACAACTTTTTTTGAAATATATCGATTCTTTTTAATGCGTAGTACTCAGAAAACAGTTGGAGACAAGCGGATGTGCGTAAAACCATATCAAAATGCGTTAGAAAGCATGGAGCAAGCCAACCTCGCATTTCTTCAATTGCAACCGCCGTATATTGTAAAATAACATTCTACGGTCCAATCTGAAAGCATTATTCGTGTTTTCATCTGGAAATTAGTTAATCAGCATATAGCAGTTTAGAAAAAGTTTAAAAAATAATTTTTATTTTTTTGAGTAAATTGTAACTAAAATAGTCAAGAAACTTGACCCTTCTGTTTGCATAAGATATAGCAAATAATTTATTACAACTTTTTTTGAAATATATCGATTCTTTTTAATGCCTAGTACTCAGAAAACAGTTGGAGACAAGCGGATGTGCGTAAAACCATATCAAAATGCGTTAGAAAGCATGGAGCAAGCCAACCTCGCATTTCTTCAATTGCAACCGCCGTATATTGTAAAATAACATTCTACGGTCCAATCTGAAAGCATTATTCGTGTTTTCATCTGGAAATTAGTTAATCAGCATATAGCAGTTTAGAAAAAGTTTAAAAAATAATTTTTATTTTTTTGAGTAAATTGTAACTAAAATAGTCAAGAAACTTGACCCTTCTGTTTGCATAAGATATAGCAAATAATTTATTACAACTTTTTTTGAAATATATCGATTCTTTTTAATGCGTAGTACTCAGAAAACAGTTGGAGACAAGCGGATGTGCGTAAAACCATATCAAAATGCGTTAGAAAGCATGGAGCAAGCCAACCTCGCATTTCTTCAATTGCAACCGCCGTATATTGTAAAATAACATTCTACGGTCCAATCTGAAAGCATTATTCGTGTTTTCGTCTGGAAATTAGTTAATCAGCATATAGCAGTTTATAAAAAGTTTAAAAAATAATATTTATTTTTTTGAGTAAATTGTAACTAAAATAGTCAAGAAACTTGACCCTTCTGTTTGCATAAGATATAGCAAATAATTTATTACAACTTTTTTGAAATATATCGATTCTTTTTAATGCGTAGTACTCAGAAAACAGTTGCAGACAAGCGGATGTGCGTAAAACCATATCAAAATGCGTTAGAAAGCATGGAGCAAGCCAACCTCGCATTTCTTCAATTGCAACCGCCGTATATTGTAAAATAACATTCTACGGTCCAATCTGAAAGCATTATTCGTGTTTTCATCTGGAAATTAGTTAATCAGCATATAGCAGTTTATAAAAAGTTTAAAAAATATTTTTTATTTTTTTGAGTAAATTGTAACTAAAATAGTCAAGAAACTTTACCCTTCTGTTTGCATAAGATATAGCAAATAATTTATTACAACTTTTTTTGAAATATATCGATTCTTTTTAATGCCTAGTACTCAGAAAACAGTTGGAGACAAGCGGATGTGCGTAAAACCATATCAAAATGCGTTAGAAAGCATGGAGCAAGCCAATCTCGCATTTCTTCAATTGCAACCGCCGTATATTGTAAAATAACATTCTACGGTCCAATCTGAAAGCATTATTCGTGTTTTCATCTGGAAATTAGTTAATCAGCATATAGCAGTTTAGAAAAAGTTTAAAAAATAATTTTTATTTTTTTGAGTAAATTGTAACTAAAATAGTCAAGAAACTTGACCCTTCTGTTTGCATAAGATATAGCAAATAATTTATTACAACTTTTTTTGAAATATATCGATTCTTTTCAATGCGTAGTACTCAGAAAACAGTTGGAGACAAGCGGATGTGCGTAAAACCATATCAAAATGCGTTAGAAAGCATGGAGCAAGCCAACCTCGCATTTCTTCAATTGCAACCGCCGTATATTGTAAAATAATATTCTACGGTCCAATCTGAAAGCATTATTCGTGTTTTCATCTGGAAATTAGTTAATCAGCATATAGCAGTTTAGAAAAAGTTTAAAAAATAATTTTTATTTTTTTGAGTAAATTGTAACTAAAATAGTCAAGAAACTTGACCCTTCTGTTTGCATAAGATATAGCAAATAATTTATTACAACTTTTTTTGAAATATATCGATTCTTTTTAATGCGTAGTACTCAGAAAACAGTTGGAGACAAGCGGATGTGCGTAAAACCATATCAAAATGCGTTAGAAAGCATGGAGCAAGCCAACCTCGCATTTCTTCAATTGCAACCGCCGTATATTGTAAAATAACATTCTACGGTCCAATCTGAAAGCATTATTCGTGTTTTCATCTGGAAATTAGTTAATCAGCATATAGCAGTTTAGAAAAAGTTTAAAAAATAATTTTTATTTTTTTGAGTAAATTGTAACTAAAATAGTCAAGAAACTTGACCCTTCTGTTTGCATAAGATATAGCAAATAATTTATTACAACTTTTTTTGAAATATATCGATTCTTTTTAATGCGTAGTACTCAGAAAACAGTTGGAGACAAGCGGATGTGCGTAAAACCATATCAAAATGCGTTAGAAAGCATGGAGCAAGCCAACCTCGCATTTCTTCAATTGCAACCGCCGTATATTGTAAAATAACATTCTACGGTCCAATCTGAAAGCATTATTCGTGTTTTCATCTGGAAATTAGTTAATCAGCATATAGCAGTTTAGAAAAAGTTTAAAAAATAATTTTTATTTTTTTGAGTAAATTGTAACTAAAATAGTCAAGAAACTTGACCCTTCTGTTTGCATAAGATATAGCAAATAATTTATTACAACTTTTTTTGAAATATATCGATTCTTTTTAATGCGTAGTACTCAGAAAACAGTTGGAGACAAGCGGATGTGCGTAAAACCATATCAAAATGCGTTAGAAAGCATGGAGCAAGCCAACCTCGCATTTCTTCAATTGCAACCGCCGTATATTGTAAAATAACATTCTACGGTCCAATCTGAAAGCATTATTCGTGTTTTCATCTGGAAATTAGTTAATCAGCATATAGCAGTTTAGAAAAAGTTTAAAAAATAATTTTTATTTTTTTGAGTAAATTGTAACTAAAATAGTCAAGAAACTTGACCCTTCTGTTTGCATAAGATATAGCAAATAATTTATTACAACTTTTTTTGAAATATATCGATTCTTTTTAATGCGTAGTACTCAGAAAACAGTTGGAGACAAGCGGATGTGCGTAAAACCATATCAAAATGCGTTAGAAAGCATGGAGCAAGCCAACCTCGCATTTCTTCAATTGCAACCGCCGTATATTGTAAAATAACATTCTACGGTCCAATCTGAAAGCATTATTCGTGTTTTCATCTGGAAATTAGTTAATCAGCATATAGCAGTTTAGAAACAGTTTAAAAAATAATTTTTATTTTTTTGAGTAAATTGTAACTAAAATAGTCAAGAAACTTGACCCTTCTGTTTGCATAAGATATAGCAAATAATTTATTACAACTTTTTTTGAAATATATCGATTCTTTTTAATGCGTAGTACTCAGAAAACAGTTGGAGACCAGCGGATGTGCGTAAAACCATATCAAAATGCGTTAGAAAGCATGGAGCAAGCCAACCTCGCATTTCTTCAATTGCAACCGCCGTATATTGTAAGATAACATTCTATGGTCCAATCTGAAAGCATTATTCGTGTTTTCATCTGGAAATTAGTTAATCAGCATATAGCAGTTTAGAAAAAGTTTAAAAAATAATTTTTATTTTTTTGAGTAAATTGTAACTAAAATAGTCAAGAAACTTGACCCTTCTGTTTGCATAAGATATAGCAAATAATTTATTACAACTTTTTTTGAAATATATCGAATCTTTTTAATGCGTAGTACTCAGAAAACAGTTGGAGACAAGCGGATGTGCGTAAAACCATATCAAAATGCGTTAGAAAGCATGGAGCAAGCCAACCTCGCATTTCTTCAATTGCAACCGCCGTATATTGTAAAATAACATTCTACGGTCCAATCTGAAGCATTATTCGTGTTTTCATCTGGAAATTAGTTAATCAGCATATAGCAGTTTAGAAAAAGTTTAAAAAATAATTTTTATTTTTTTGAGTAAATTGTAACTAAAATAGTCAAGAAACTTGACCCTTCTGTTTGCATAAGATATAGCAAATAATTTATTACAACTTTTTTTGAAATATATCGATTCTTTTTAATGCGTAGTACTCAGAAAACAGTTGGAGACAAGCGGATGTGCGTAAAACCATATCAAAATGCGTTAGAAAGCATGGAGCAAGCCAACCTCGCATTTCTTCAATTGCAACCGCCGTATATTGTAAAATAACATTCTACGGTCCAATCTGAAAGCATTATTCGTGTTTTCATCTGGAAATTAGTTAATCAGCATATAGCAGTTTAGAAAAAGTTTAAAAAATAATTTTTATTTTTTTGAGTAAATTGTAACTAAAATAGTCAAGAAACTTGACCCTTCTGTTTGCATAAGATATAGCAAATAATTTATTACAACTTTTTTTGAAATATATCGATTCTTTTTAATGCGTAGTACTCAGAAAACAGTTGGAGACAAGCGGATGTGCGTAAAACCATATCAAAATGCGTTAGAAAGCATGCAGCAAGCCAACCTCGCATTTCTTCAATTGCAACCGCCGTATATTGTAAAATAACATTCTACGGTCCAATCTGAAAGCATTATTCGTGTTTTCATCTGGAAATTAGTTAATCAGCATATAGCAGTTTAGAAAAAGTTTAAAAAATAATTTTTATTTTTTTGAGTAAATTGTAACTAAAATAGTCAAGAAACTTGACCCTTCTGTTTGCATAAGATATAGCACATAATTTATTACAACTTTTTTTGAAATATATCGATTCTTTTTAATGCGTAGTACTCAGAAAACAGTTGGAGACAAGCGGATGTGCGTAAAACCATATCAAAATGCGTTAGAAAGCATGGAGCAAGCCAACCTCGCATTTCTTCAATTGCAACCGCCGTATATTGTAAAATAACATTCTACGGTCCAATCTGAAAGCATTATTCGTGTTTTCGTCTGGAAATTAGTTAATCAGCATATAGCAGTTTATAAAAAGTTTAAAAAATAATATTTATTTTTTTGAGTAAATTGTAACTAAAATAGTCAAGAAACTTGACCCTTCTGTTTGCATAAGATATAGCAAATAATTTATTACAACTTTTTTTGAAATATATCGATTCTTTTTAATGCATAGTACTCAGAAAACAGTTGGAGACAAGCGGATGTTCGTAAAACCATATCAAAATGCGTTAGAAAGCATGAAGCAAGCCAACCTCGCATTTCTTCAATTGCAACCGCCGTATATTGTAAAATAACATTCTACGGTCCAATCTGAAAGCATTATTCGTGTTTTCATCTGGAAATTAGTTAATCAGCATATAGCAGTTTAGAAAAAGTTTAAAAAATAATTTTTATTTTTTTGAGTAAATTGTAACTAAAATAGTCAAGAAACTTGACCCTTCTGTTTGCATAAGATATAGCAAATAATTTATTACAACTTTTTTTGAAATATATCGATTCTTTTTAATGCGTAGTACTCAGAAAACAGTTGGAGACAAGCGGATGTGCGTAAAACCATATCAAAATGCGTTAGAAAGCATGGAGCAAGCCAACCTCGCATTTCTTCAATTGCAACCGCCGTATATTGTAAAATAACATTCTACGGTCCAATCTGAAAGCATTATTCGTGTTTTCGTCTGGAAATTAGTTAATCAGCATATAGCAGTTTATAAAAAGTTTAAAAAATAATATTTATTTTTTTGAGTAAATTGTAACTAAAATAGTCAAGAAACTTGACCCTTCTGTTTGCATAAGATATAGCAAATAATTTATTACAACTTTTTTTGAAATATATCGATTCTTTTTAATGCATAGTACTCAGAAAACAGTTGGAGACAAGCGCATGTTCGTAAAACCATATCAAAATGCGTTAGGAAGCATGGAGCAAGCCAACCTCGCATTTCTTCAATTGCAACCGCCGTATATTGTAAAATAACATTCTACGGTCCAATCTGAAAGCATTATTCGTGTTTTCATCTGGAAATTAGTTAATCAGCATATAGCAGTTTAGAAAAAGTTTAAAAAAAAATTTTTATTTTTTTGAGTAAATTGTAACTAAAATAGTCAAGAAACTTGACCCTTCTGTTTGCATAAGATATAGCAAATAATTTATTACAACTTTTTTTGAAATATATCGATTCTTTTTAATGCGTAGTACTCAGAAAACAGTTGGAGACAAGCGGATGTGCGTAAAACCATATCAAAATGCGTTAGAAAGCATGGAGCAAGCCAACCTCGCATTTCTTCAATTGCAACCGCCGTATATTGTAAAATAACATTCTACGGTCCAATCTGAAAGCATTATTCGTGTTTTCATCTGGAAATTAGTTAATCAGCATATAGCAGTTGAGAAAAAGTTTAAAAAATAATTTTTATTTTTTTGAGTAAGTTGTAACTAAAATAGTCAAGAAACTTGACCCTTCTGTTTGCATAAGATATAGCAAATAATTTATTACAACTTTTTTTGAAATATATCGATTCTTTTTAATGCGTAGTACTCAGAAAACAGTTGGAGACAAGCGGATGTGCGTAAAACCATATCAAAATGCGTTAGAAAGCATGGAGCAAGCCAACCTCGCATTTCTTCAATTGCAACCGCCGTATATTGTAAAATAACATTCTACGGTCCAATCTGAAAGCATTATTCGTGTTTTCATCTGGAAATTAGTTAATCAGCATATAGCAGTTTAGAAAAAGTTTAAAAAATAATTTTTATTTTTTTGAGTAAATTGTAACTAAAATAGTCAAGAAACTTGACCCTTCTGTTTGCATAAGATATAGCAAATAATTTATTACAACTTTTTTTGAAATATATCGATTCTTTTTAATGCGTAGTACTCAGAAAACAGTTGGAGACAAGCGGATGTGCGTAAAACCATATCAAAATGCGTTAGAAAGCATGGAGCAAGCCAACCTCGCATTTCTTCAATTGCAACCGCCGTATATTGTAAAATAACATTCTACGGTCCAATCTGAAAGCATTATTCGTGTTTTCATCTGGAAATTAGTTAATCAGCATATAGCAGTTTAGAAAAAGTTTAAAAAATAATATTTATTTTTTTGAGTAAATTGTAACTAAAATAGTCAAGAAACTTGACCCTTCTGTTTGCATAAGATATAGCAAATAATTTATTACAACTTTTTTTGAAATATATCGATTCTTTTTAATGCATAGTACTCAGAAAACAGTTGGAGACAAGCGGATGTGCGTAAAACCATATCAAAATGCGTTAGAAAGCATGGAGCAAGCCAACCTCGCATTTCTTCAATTGCAACCGCCGTATATTGTAAAATAACATTCTACGGTCCAATCTGAAAGCATTATTCGTGTTTTCATCTGGAAATTAGTTAAACAGCATATAGCAGTTTAGAAAAAGTTTAAAAAATAATTTTTATTTTTTTGAGTAAATTGTAACTAAAATAGTCAAGAAACTGGATCCTTCTATTTGCATAAGATATAGCAAATAATTTATTACAAGTTTTTTTGAAATATATCGATTCTTTTTAATGCGTAGTACTCAGAAAACAGTTGGAGACAAGCGGATGTGCGTAAAACCATATCAAAATGCGTTAGAAAGCATGGAGCAAGCCAACCTCGCATTTCTTCAATTGCAACCGCCGTATATTGTAAAATAACATTCTACGGTCCAATCTGAAAGCATTATTCGTGTTTTCATCTGGAAATTAGTTAATCAGCATATAGCAGTTTAGAAAAAGTTTAAAAAATAATATTTATTTTTTTGAGTAAATTGTAACTAAAATAGTCAAGAAACTTGACCCTTCTGTTTGCATAAGATATAGCAAATAATTTATTACAACTTTTTTTGAAATATATCGATTCTTTTTAATGCGTAGTACTCAGAAAACAGTTGGAGACAAGCGGATGTGCGTAAAACCATATCAAAATGCGTTAGAAAGCATGGAGCAAGCCAACCTCGCATTTCTTCAATTGCAACCGCCGTATATTGTAAAATAACATTCTACGGTCCAATCTGAAAGCATTATTCGTGTTTTCATCTGGAAATTAGTTAATCAGCATATAGCAGTTTAGAAAAAGTTTAAAAAATAATTTTTATTTTTTTGAGTAAATTGTAACTAAAATAGTCAAGAAACTTGACCCTTCTGTTTGCATAAGATATAGCAAATAATTTATTACAACTTTTTTTGAAATATATCGATTCTTTTTAATGCGTAGTACTCAGAAAACAGTTGGAGACCAGCGGATGTGCGTAAATCCATATCAAAATGCGTTAGAAAGCATGGAGCAAGCCAACCTCGCATTTCTTCAATTGCAACCGCCGTATATTGTAAAATAACATTCTATGGTCCAATCTGAAAGCATTATTCGTGTTTTCATCTGGAAATTAGTTAATCAGCATATAGCAGTTTAGAAAAAGTTTAAAAAATAATTTTTATTTTTTTGAGTAAATTGTAACTAAAATAGTCAAGAAACTTGACCCTTCTGTTTGCATAAGATATAGCAAATAATTTATTACAACTTTTTTTGAAATATATCGATTCTTTTTAATGCGTAGTACTCAGAAAACAGTTGGTGACAAGCGGATGTGCGTAAAACCATATCAAAATGCGTTAGAAAGCATGGAGCAAGCCAACCTCGCATTTCTTCAATTGCAACCGCCGTATATTGTAAAATAACATTCTACGGTCCAATCTGAAAGCATTATTCGTGTTTTCATCTGGAAATTAGTTAATCAGCATATAGCAGTTTAGAAAAAGTTTAAAAAATAATTTTTATTTTTTTGAGTAAATTGTAACTAAAATAGTCAAGAAACTTGACCCTTCTGTTTGCATAAGATATAGCAAATAATTTATTACAACTTTTTTTGAAATATATCGATTCTTTTTAATGCGTAGTACTCAGAAAACAGTTGGAGACAAGCGGATGTGCGTAAAACCATATCAAAATGCGTTAGAAAGCATGGAACAAGCCAACCTCGCATTTCTTCAATTGCAACCGCCGTATATTGTAAAATGACATTCTACGGTCCAATCTGAAAGCATTATTCGTGTTTTCATCTGGAAATTAGTTAATCAGCATATAGCAGTTTAGAAAAAGTTTAAAAAATAATTTTTATTTTTTTGAGTAAATTGTAACTAAAATAGTCAAGAAACTTGACCCTTCTGATTGCATAAGATATAGCAAATAATTTATTACAACTTTTTTTGAAATATATCGATTCTTTTTAATGCGTAGTACTCAGAAAACAGTTGGAGACAAGCGGATGTGCGTAAAACCATATCAAAATGCGTTAGAAAGCATGGAGCAAGCCAACCTCGCATTTCTTCAATTGCAGCCGCCGTATATTGTAAAATAACATTCTACGGTCCAATCTGAAAGCATTATTCGTGTTTTCATCTGGAAATTAGTTAATCAGCATATAGCAGTTTAGAAAAAGTTTAAAAAATAATTTTTATTTTTTTGAGTAAATTGTAACTAAAATAGTCAAGAAACTTGACCCTTCTGTTTGCATAAGATATAGCAAATAATTTATTACAACTTTTTTTGAAATATATCGATTCTTTTTAATGCGTAGTACTCAGAAAACAGTTGGAGACAAGCGGATGTGCGTAAAACCATATCAAAATGCGTTAGAAAGCATGGAACAAGCCAACCTCGCATTTCTTCAATTGCAACCGCCGTATATTGTAAAATAACATTCTACGGTCCAATCTGAAAGCATTATTCGTGTTTTCATCTGGAAATTAGTTAATCAGCATATAGCAGTTTAGAAAAAGTTTAAAAAATAATTTTTATTTTTTTGAGTAAATTGTAACTAAAATAGTCAAGAAACTTGACCCTTCTGATTGCATAAGATATAGCAAATAATTTATTACATTTTTTTTGAAATATATCGATTCTTTTTAATGCGTAGTACTCAGAAAACAGTTGGAGACAAGCGGATGTGCGTAAAACCATATCAAAATGCGTTAGAAAGCATGGAGCAAGCCAACCTCGCATTTCTTCAATTGCAACCGCCGTATATTGTAAAATAACATTCTACGGTCCAATCTGAAAGCATTATTCGTGTTTTCATCTGGAAATTAGTTAATCAGCATATAGCAGTTTAGAAAAAGTTTAAAAAATAATTTTTATTTTTTTGAGTAAATTGTAACTAAAATAGTCAAGAAACTTGACCCTTCTGTTTGCATAAGATATAGCAAATAATTTATTACAACTTTTTTTGAAATATATCGATTCTTTTTAATGCGTAGTACTCAGAAAACAGTTGGAGACAAGCGGATGTGCGTAAAACCATATCAAAATGCGTTAGAAAGCATGGAGCAAGCCAACCTCGCATTTCTTCAATTGCAACCCCGTATATTGTAAAATAACATTCTACGGTCCAATCTGAAAGCATTATTCGTGTTTTCATCTGGAAATTAGTTAATCAGCATATAGCAGTTTAGAAAAAGTTTAAAAAATAATTTTTATTTTTTTGAGTAAATTGTAACTAAAATAGTCAAGAAACTTGACCCTTCTGTTTGCATAAGATATAGCAAATAATTTATTACAACTTTTTTTGAAATATATCGATTCTTTTTAATGCGTAGTACTCAGAAAACAGTTGGAGACAAGCGGATGTGCGTAAAACCATATCAAAATGCGTTAGAAAGCATGGAGCAAGCCAACCTCGCATTTCTTCAATTGCAACCGCCGTATATTGTAAAATAACATTCTACGGTCCAATCTGAAAGCATTATTCGTGTTTTCATCTGGAAATTAGTTAATCAGCATATAGCAGTTTAGAAAAAGTTTAAAAAATAATTTTTATTTTTTTGAGTAAATTGTAACTAAAATAGTCAAGAAACTTGACCCTTCTGTTTGCATAAGATATAGCAAATAATTTATTACAACTTTTTTTGAAATATATCGATTCTTTTTAATGCGTAGTACTCAGAAAACAGTTGGAGACAAGCGGATGTGCGTAAAACCATATCAAAATGCGTTAGAAAGCATGGAACAAGCCAACCTCGCATTTCTTCAATTGCAACCGCCGTATATTGTAAAATAACATTCTACGGTCCAATCTGAAAGCATTATTCGTGTTTTCATCTGGAAATTAGTTAATCAGCATATAGCAGTTTAGAAAAAGTTTAAAAAATAATTTTTATTTTTTTGAGTAAATTGTAACTAAAATAGTCAAGAAACTTGACCCTTCTGATTGCATAAGATATAGCGAATAATTTATTACAACTTTTTTTGAAATATATCGATTCTTTTTAATGCGTAGTACTCAGAAAACAGTTGGAAACAAGCGGATGTGCGTAAAACCATATCAAAATGCGTTAGAAAGCATGGAGCAAGCCAACCTCGCATTTCTTCAATTGCAGCCGCCGTATATTGTAAAATAACATTCTACGGTCCAATCTGAAAGCATTATTCGTGTTTTCATCTGGAAATTAGTTAATCAGCATATAGCAGTTTAGAAAAAGTTTAAAAAATAATTTTTATTTTTTTGAGTAAATTGTAACTAAAATAGTCAAGAAACTTGACCCTTCTGTTTGCATAAGATATAGCAAATAATTTATTACAACTTTTTTTGAAATATATCGATTCTTTTTAATGCGTAGTACTCAGAAAACAGTTGGAGACAAGCGGATGTGCGTAAAACCATATCAAAATGCGTTAGAAAGCATGGAACAAGCCAACCTCGCATTTCTTCAATTGCAACCGCCGTATATTGTAAAATAACATTCTACGGTCCAATCTGAAAGCATTATTCGTGTTTTCATCTGGAAATTAGTTAATCAGCATATAGCAGTTTAGAAAAAGTTTAAAAAATAATTTTTATTTTTTTGAGTAAATTGTAACTAAAATAGTCAAGAAACTTGACCCTTCTGATTGCATAAGATATAGCAAATAATTTATTACAACTTTTTTTGAAATATATCGATTCTTTTTAATGCGTAGTACTCAGAAAACAGTTGGAGACAAGCGGATGTGCGTAAAACCATATCAAAATGCGTTAGAAAGCATGGAGCAAGCCAACCTCGCATTTCTTCAATTGTAACCGCCGTATATTGTAAAATAAAATTCTACGGTCCAATCTGAAAGCATTATTCGTGTTTTCATCTGGAAATTAGTTAATCAGCATATAGCAGTTTAGAAAAAGTTTAAAAAATAATTTTTATTTTTTTGAGTAAATTGTAACTAAAATAGTCAAGAAACTTGACCCTTCTGTTTGCATAAGATATAGCAAATAATTTATTACAACTTTTTTTGAAATATATCGATTCTTTTTAATGCGTAGTACTCAGAAAACAGTTGGAGACAAGCGGATGTGCGTAAAACCATATCAAAATGCGTTAGAAAGCATGGAGCAAGCCAACCTCGCATTTCTTCAATTGCAACCGCCGTATATTGTAAAATAACATTCTACGGTCCAATCTGAAAGCATTATTCGTGTTTTCATCTGGAAATTAGTTAATCAGCATATAGCAGTTTAGAAAAAGTTTAAAAAATAATTTTTATTTTTTTGAGTAAATTGTAACTAAAATAGTCAAGAAACTTGACCCTTCTGTTTGCATAAGATATAGCAAATAATTTATTACAACTTTTTTTGAAATATATCGATTCTTTTTAATGCGTAGTACTCAGAAAACAGTTGGAGACAAGCGGATGTGCGTAAAACCATATCAAAATGCGTTAGAAAGCATGGAGCAAGCCAACCTCGCATTTCTTCAATTGCAACCGCCGTATATTGTAAAATAACATTCTACGGTCCAATCTGAAAGCATTATTCGTGTTTTCATCTGGAAATTAGTTAATCAGCATATAGCAGTTTAGAAAAAGTTTAAAAAATAATTTTTATTTTTTTGAGTAAATTGTAACTAAAATAGTCAAGAAACTTGACCCTTCTGTTTGCATAAGATATAGCAAATAATTTATTACAACTTTTTTTGAAATATATCGATTCTTTTTAATGCGTAGTACTCAGAAAACAGTTGGAGACCAGCGGATGTGCGTAAAACCATATCAAAATGCGTTAGAAAGCATGGAGCAAGCCAAGCTCGCATTTCTTCAATTGCAACGGCCGTATATTGTAAGATAACATTCTATGGTCCAATCTGAAAGCATTATTCGTGTTTTCATCTGGAAATTAGTTAATCAGCATATAGCAGTTTAGAAAAAGTTTAAAAAATAATTTTTATTTTTTTGAGTAAATTGTAACTAAAATAGTCAAGAAACTTGACCCTTCTGTTTGCATAAGATATAGCAAATAATTTATTACAACTTTTTTTGAAATATATCGATTCTTTTTAATGCGTAGTACTCAGAAAACAGTTGGAAACAAGCGGATGTGCGTAAAACCATATCAAAATGCGTTAGAAAGCATGGAGCAAGCCAACCTCGCATTTCTTCAATTGCAACCGCCGTATATTGTAAAATAACATTCTACGGTCCAATCTGAAAGCATTATTCGTGTTTTCATCTGGAAATTAGTTAATCAGCATATAGCAGTTTAGAAAAAGTTTAAAAAATAATTTTTATTTTTTTGAGTAAATTGTAACTAAAATAGTCAAGAAACTTGACCCTTCTGTTTGCATAAGATATAGCAAATAATTTATTACAACTTTTTTTGAAATATATCGATTCTTTTTAATGCCTAGTACTCAGAAAACAGTTGGAGACAAGCGGATGTGCGTAAAACCATATCAAAATGCGTTAGAAAGCATGGAGCAAGCCAACCTCGCATTTCTTCAATTGCAACCGCCGTATATTGTAAAATAACATTCTACGGTCCAATCTGAAAGCATTATTCGTGTTTTCATCTGGAAATTAGTTAATCAGCATATAGCAGTTTATAAAAAGTTTAAAAAATAATATTTATTTTTTTGAGTAAATTGTAACTAAAATAGTCAAGAAACTTGACCCTTCTGTTTGCATAAGATATAGCAAATAATTTATTACAACTTTTTTTGATATATATCGATTCTTTTTAATGCGTAGTACTCAGAAAACAGTTGGAGACAAGCGGATGTGCGTAAAACCATATCAAAATGCGTTAGAAAGCATGGAGCAAGCCAACCTCGCATTTCTTCAATTGCAACCGCCGTATATTGTAAAATAACATTCTACGGTCCAATCTGAAAGCATTATTCGTGTTTTCATCTGGAAATTAGTTAATCAGCATATAGCAGTTTAGAAAAAGTTTAAAAAATAATTTTTATTTTTTTGAGTAAATTGTAACTAAAATAGTCAAGAAACTTGACCCTTCTGTTTGCATAAGATATAGCAAATAATTTATTACAACTTTTTTTGAAATATATCGATTCTTTTTAATGCGTAGTACTCAGAAAACAGTTGGAGACAAGCGGATGTGCGTGAAACCATATCAAAATGCGTTAGAAAGCATGGAGCAAGCCAACCTCGCATTTCTTCAATTGCAACCGCCGTATATTGTAAAATAACATTCTACGGTCCAATCTGAAAGCATTATTCGTGTTTTCATCTGGAAATTAGTTAATCAGCATATAGCAGTTTAGAAAAAGTTTAAAAAATAATTTTTATTTTTTTGAGTAAATTGTAACTAAAATAGTCAAGAAACTTGACCCTTCTGTTTGCATAAGATATAGCAAATAATTTATTACAACTTTTTTTGAAATATATCGATTCTTTTTAATGCGTAGTACTCAGAAAACAGTTGGAGACAAGCGGATGTGCGTAAAACCATATCAAAATGCGTTAGAAAGCATGGAGCAAGCCAACCTCGCATTTCTTCAATTGCAACCGCCGTATTTTGTAAAATAACATTCTACGGTCCAATCTGAAAGCATTATTCGTGTTTTCATCTGGAAATTAGTTAATCAGCATATAGCAGTTTAGAAAAAGTTTAAAAAATAATATTTATTTTTTTGAGTAAATTGTAACTAAAATAGTCAAGAAACTTGACCCTTCTGTTTGCATATGATATAGCAAATAATTTATTACAACTTTTTTTGAAATATATCGATTCTTTTTAATGCATAGTACTCAGAAAACAGTTGGAGACAAGCGGATGTGCGTAAAACCATATCAAAATGCGTTAGAAAGCATGGAGCAAGCCAACCTCGCATTTCTTCAATTGCAACCGCCGTATATTGTAAAATAACATTCTACGGTCCAATCTGAAAGCATTATTCGTGTTTTCATCTGGAAATTAGTTAATCAGCATATAGCAGTTTAGAAAAAGTTTAAAAAATAATTTTTATTTTTTTGAGTAAATTGTAACTAAAATAGTCAAGAAACTGGACCCTTCTATTTGCATAAGATATAGCAAATAATTTATTACAAGTTTTTTTAAAATATATCGATTCTTTTTAATGCGTAGTACTCAGAAAACAGTTGGAGACAAGCGGATGTGCGTAAAACCATATCAAAATGCGTTAGAAAGCATGGAGCAAGCCAACCTCGCATTTCTTCAATTGCAACCGCCGTATATTGTAAAATAACATTCTACGGTCCAATCTGAAAGCATTATTCGTGTTTTCATCTGGAAATTAGTTAATCAGCATATAGCAGTTTAGAAAAAGTTTAAAAAATAATATTTATTTTTTTGAGTAAATTGTAACTAAAATAGTCAAGAAACTTGACCCTTCTGTTTGCATAAGATATAGCAAATAATTTATTACAACTTTTTTTGAAATTTATCAATTCTTTTTAATGCGTAGTACTCAGAAAACAGTTGGAGACAAGCGGATGTGCGTAAAACCATATCAAAATGCGTTAGAAAGCATGGAGCAAGCCAACCTCGCATTTCTTCAATTGCAACCGCCGTATATTGTAAAATAACATTCTACGGTCCAATCTGAAAGCATTATTCGTGTTTTCATCTGGAAATTAGTTAATCAGCATATAGCAGTTTAGAAAAAGTTTAAAAAATAATTTTTATTTTTTTGAGTAAATTGTAACTAAAATAGTCAAGAAACTTGACCCTTCTGTTTGCATAAGATATAGCAAATAATTTATTACAACTTCTTTTGAAATATATCGATTCTTTTTAATGCGTAGTACTCAGAAAACAGTTGGAGACAAGCGGATGTGCGTAAAACCATATCAAAATGCGTTAGAAAGCATGGAGCAAGCCAACCTCGCATTTCTTCAATTGCAACCGCCGTATATTGTAAAATAACATTCTACGGTCCAATCTGAAAGCATTATTCGTGTTTTCATCTGGAAATTAGTTAATCAGCATATAGCAGTTTAGAAAAAGTTTAAAAAATAATTTTTATTTTTTTGAGTAAATTGTAACTAAAATAGTCAAGAAACTTGACCCTTCTGTTTGCATAAGATATAGCAAATAATTTATTACAACTTTTTTTGAAATATATCGATTCTTTTTAATGCGTAGTACTCAGAAAACAGTTGGAGACCAGCGGATGTGCGTAAAACCATATCAAAATGCGTTAGAAAGCATGGAGCAAGCCAAGCTCGCATTTCTTCAATTGCAACGGCCGTATATTGTAAGATAACATTCTATGGTCCAATCTGAAAGCATTATTCGTGTTTTCATCTGGAAATTAGTTAATCAGCATATAGCAGTTTAGAAAAAGTTTAAAAAATAATTTTTATTTTTTTGAGTAAATTGTAACTAAAATAGTCAAGAAACTTGACCCTTCTGTTTGCATAAGATATAGCAAATAATTTATTACAACTTTTTTTGAAATATATCGATTCTTTTTAATGCGTAGTACTCAGAAAACAGTTGGAAACAAGCGGATGTGCGTAAAACCATATCAAAATGCGTTAGAAAGCATGGAGCAAGCCAACCTCGCATTTCTTCAATTGCAACCGCCGTATATTGTAAAATAACATTCTACGGTCCAATCTGAAAGCATTATTCGTGTTTTCATCTGGAAATTAGTTAATCAGCATATAGCAGTTTAGAAAAAGTTTAAAAAATAATTTTTATTTTTTTGAGTAAATTGTAACTAAAATAGTCAAGAAACTTGACCCTTCTGTTTGCATAAGATATAGCAAATAATTTATTACAACTTTTTTTGAAATATATCGATTCTTTTTAATGCCTAGTACTCAGAAAACAGTTGGAGACAAGCGGATGTGCGTAAAACCATATCAAAATGCGTTAGAAAGCATGGAGCAAGCCAACCTCGCATTTCTTCAATTGCAACCGCCGTATATTGTAAAATAACATTCTACGGTCCAATCTGAAAGCATTATTCGTGTTTTCATCTGGAAATTAGTTAATCAGCATATAGCAGTTTATAAAAAGTTTAAAAAATAATATTTATTTTTTTGAGTAAATTGTAACTAAAATAGTCAAGAAACTTGACCCTTCTGTTTGCATAAGATATAGCAAATAATTTATTACAACTTTTTTTGAAATATATCGATTCTTTTTAATGCGTAGTACTCAGAAAACAGTTGGAGACAAGCGGATGTGCGTAAAACCATATCAAAATGCGTTAGAAAGCATGGAGCAAGCCAACCTCGCATTTCTTCAATTGCAACCGCCGTATATTGTAAAATAACATTCTACGGTCCAATCTGAAAGCATTATTCGTGTTTTCATCTGGAAATTAGTTAATCAGCATATAGCAGTTTAGAAAAAGTTTAAAAAATAATTTTTATTTTTTTGAGTAAATTGTAACTAAAATAGTCAAGAAACTTGACCCTTCTGTTTGCATAAGATATAGCAAATAATTTATTACAACTTTTTTTGAAATATATCGATTCTTTTTAATGCGTAGTACTCAGAAAACAGTTGGAGACAAGCGGATGTGCGTGAAACCATATCAAAATGCGTTAGAAAGCATGGAGCAAGCCAACCTCGCATTTCTTCAATTGCAACCGCCGTATATTGTAAAATAACATTCTACGGTCCAATCTGAAAGCATTATTCGTGTTTTCATCTGGAAATTAGTTAATCAGCATATAGCAGTTTAGAAAAAGTTTAAAAAATAATTTTTATTTTTTTGAGTAAATTGTAACTAAAATAGTCAAGAAACTTGACCCTTCTGTTTGCATAAGATATAGCAAATAATTTATTACAACTTTTTTTGAAATATATCGATTCTTTTTAATGCGTAGTACTCAGAAAACAGTTGGAGACAAGCGGATGTGCGTAAAACCATATCAAAATGCGTTAGAAAGCATGGAGCAAGCCAACCTCGCATTTCTTCAATTGCAACCGCCGTATATTGTAAAATAACATTCTACGGTCCAATCTGAAAGCATTATTCGTGTTTTCATCTGGAAATTAGTTAATCAGCATATAGCAGTTTAGAAAAAGTTTAAAAAATAATTTTTATTTTTTTGAGTAAATTGTAACTAAAATAGTCAAGAAACTTGACCCTTCTGTTTGCATAAGATATAGCAAATAATTTATTACAACTTTTTTTGAAATATATCGATTCTTTTTAATGCCTAGTACTCAGAAAACAGTTGGAGACAAGCGGATGTGCGTAAAACCATATCAAAATGCGTTAGAAAGCATGGAGCAAGCCAACCTCGCATTTCTTCAATTGCAACCGCCGTATATTGTAAAATAACATTCTACGGTCCAATCTGAAAGCATTATTCGTGTTTTCATCTGGAAATTAGTTAATCAGCATATAGCAGTTTATAAAAAGTTTAAAAAATAATATTTATTTTTTTGAGTAAATTGTAACTAAAATAGTCAAGAAACTTGACCCTTCTGTTTGCATAAGATATAGCAAATAATTTATTACAACTTTTTTTGAAATATATCGATTCTTTTTAATGCGTAGTACTCAGAAAACAGTTGGAGACAAGCGGATGTGCGTAAAACCATATCAAAATGCGTTAGAAAGCATGGAGCAAGCCAACCTCGCATTTCTTCAATTGCAACCGCCGTATATTGTAAAATAACATTCTACGGTCCAATCTGAAAGCATTATTCGTGTTTTCATCTGGAAATTAGTTAATCAGCATATAGCAGTTTAGAAAAAGTTTAAAAAATAATTTTTATTTTTTTGAGTAAATTGTAACTAAAATAGTCAAGAAACTTGACCCTTCTGTTTGCATAAGATATAGCAAATAATTTATTACAACTTTTTTTGAAATATATCGATTCTTTTTAATGCGTAGTACTCAGAAAACAGTTGGAGACAAGCGGATGTGCGTGAAACCATATCAAAATGCGTTAGAAAGCATGGAGCAAGCCAACCTCGCATTTCTTCAATTGCAACCGCCGTATATTGTAAAATAACATTCTACGGTCCAATCTGAAAGCATTATTCGTGTTTTCATCTGGAAATTAGTTAATCAGCATATAGCAGTTTAGAAAAAGTTTAAAAAATAATTTTTATTTTTTTGAGTAAATTGTAACTAAAATAGTCAAGAAACTTGACCCTTCTGTTTGCATAAGATATAGCAAATAATTTATTACAACTTTTTTTGAAATATATCGATTCTTTTTAATGCGTAGTACTCAGAAAACAGTTGGAGACAAGCGGATGTGCGTAAAACCATATCAAAATGCGTTAGAAAGCATGGAGCAAGCCAACCTCGCATTTCTTCAATTGCAACCGCCGTATATTGTAAAATAACATTCTACGGTCCAATCTGAAAGCATTATTCGTGTTTTCATCTGGAAATTAGTTAATCAGCATATAGCAGTTTAGAAAAAGTTTAAAAAATAATATTTATTTTTTTGAGTAAATTGTAACTAAAATAGTCAAGAAACTTGACCCTTCTGTTTGCATATGATATAGCAAATAATTTATTACAACTTTTTTTGAAATATATCGATTCTTTTTAATGCGTAGTACTCAGAAAACAGTTGGAGACAAGCGGATGTGCGTAAAACCATATCAAAATGCGTTAGAAAGCATGGAGCAAGCCAACCTCGCATTTCTTCAATTGCAACCGCCGTATATTGTAAAATAACATTCTACGGTCCAATCTGAAAGCATTATTCGTGTTTTCATCTGGAAATTAGTTAATCAGCATATAGCAGTTTAGAAAAAGTTTAAAAAATAATTTTTATTTTTTTGAGTAAATTGTAACTAAAATAGTCAAGAAACTGGACCCTTCTATTTGCATAAGATATAGCAAATAATTTATTACAAGTTTTTTTAAAATATATCGATTCTTTTTAATGCGTAGTACTCAGAAAACAGTTGGAGACAAGCGGATGTGCGTAAAACCATATCAAAATGCGTTAGAAAGCATGGAGCAAGCCAACCTCGCATTTCTTCAATTGCAACCGCCGTATATTGTAAAATAACATTCTACGGTCCAATCTGAAAGCATTATTCGTGTTTTCATCTGGAAATTAGTTAATCAGCATATAGCAGTTTAGAAAAAGTTTAAAAAATAATTTTTATTTTTTTGAGTAAATTGTAACTAAAATAGTCAAGAAACTTGACCCTTCTGTTTGCATAAGATATAGCAAATAATTTATTACAACTTTTTTTGAAATATATCGATTCTTTTTAATGCGTAGTACTCAGAAAACAGTTGGAGACAAGCGGATGTGCGTAAAACCATATCAAAATGCGTTAGAAAGCATGGTGCAAGCCAACCTCGCATTTCTTCAATTGCAACCGCCGTATATTGTAAAATAACATTCTACGGTCCAATCTGAAAGCATTATTCGTGTTTTCATCTGGAAATTAGTTAATCAGCATATAGCAGTTTAGAAAAAGTTTAAAAAATAATTTTTATTTTTTTGAGTAAATTGTAACTAAAATAGTCAAGAAACTTGACCCTTCTGTTTGCATAAGATATAGCAAATAATTTATTACAACTTTTTTTGAAATATATCGATTCTTTTTAATGCGTAGTACTCAGAAAACAGTTGGAGACAAGCGGATGTGCGTAAAACCATATCAAAATGCGTTAGAAAGCATGGAGCAAGCCAACCTCGCATTTCTTCAATTGCAACCGCCGTATATTGTAAAATAACATTCTACGGTCCAATCTGAAAGCATTATTCGTGTTTTCATCTGGAAATTAGTTAATCAGCATATAGCAGTTTAGAAAAAGTTTAAAAAATAATTTTTATTTTTTTGAGTAAATTGTAACTAAAATAGTCAAGAAACTTGACCCTTCTGTTTGCATAAGATATAGCAAATAATTTATTACAACTTTTTTTGAAATATATCGATTCTTTTTAATGCGTAGTACTCAGAAAACAGTTGGAGACAAGCGGATGTGCGTAAAACCATATCAAAATGCGTTAGAAAGCATGGAGCAAGCCAACCTCGCAATTCTTCAATTGCAACCGCCGTATATTGTAAGATAACATTCTACGGTCCAATCTGAAAGCATTATTCGTGTTTTCATCTGGAAATTAGTTAATCAGCATATAGCAGTTTAGAAAAAGTTTAAAAAATAATTTTTATTTTTTTGAGTAAATTGTAACAAAAATAGTCAAGAAACTTGACCCTTCTGTTTGCATAAGATATAGCAAATAATTTATTACAACTTTTTTTGAAATATATCGATTCTTTTTAATGCGTAGTACTCAGAAAACAGTTGGAGACAAGCGGATGTGCGTAAAACCATATCAAAATGCGTTAGAAAGCATGGAGCAAGCCAACCTCGCATTTCTTCAATTGCAACCGCCGTATATTGTAAAATAACATTCTACGGTCCAATCTGAATGCCTTATTCGTGTTTTCATCTGGAAATTAGTTAATCAGCATATAGCAGTTTAGAAAAAGTTTAAAAAATAATTTTTATTTTTTTGAGTAAATTGTAACTAAAATAGTCAAGAAACTTGACCCTTCTGTTTGCATAAGATATAGCAAATAATTTATTACAACTTTTTTTGAAATATATCGATTCTTTTTAATGCGTAGTACTCAGAAAACAGTTGGAGACAAGCGGATGTGCGTAAAACCATATCAAAATGCGTTAGAAAGCATGGAGCAAGCCAACCTCGCATTTCTTCAATTGCAACCGCCGTATATTGTAAGATAACATTCTACGGTCCAATCTGAAAGCATTATTCGTGTTTTCATCTGGAAATTAGTTAATCAGCATATAGCAGTTTAGAAAAAGTTTAAAAAATAATTTTTATTTTTTTGAGTAAATTGTAACTAAAATAGTCAAGAAACTTGACCCTTCTGTTTGCATAAGATATAGCAAATAATTTATTACAACTTTTTTTGAAATATATCGATTCTTTTTAATGCGTAGTACTCAGAAAACAGTTGGAGACAAGCGGATGTGCGTAAAACCATATCAAAATACGTTAGAAAGCATGGAGCAAGCCAACCTCGCATTTCTTCAATTGCAACCGCCGTATATTGTAAAATAACATTCTACGGTCCAATCTGAAAGCATTATTCGTGTTTTCATCTGGAAATTAGTTAATCAGCATATAGCAGTTTAGAAAAAGTTTAAAAAATAATTTTTATTTTTTTGAGTAAATTGTAACTAAAATAGTCAAGAAACTTGACCCTTCTGTTTGCATAAGATATAGCAAATAATTTATTACAACTTTTTTTGAAATATATCGATTCTTTTTAATGCGTAGTACTCAGAAAACAGTTGGAGACAAGCGGATGTGCGTAAAACCATATCAAAATGCGTTAGAAAGCATGGAGCAAGCCAGCCTCGCATTTCTTCAATTGCAACCGCCGTATATTGTAAAATAACATTCTACGGTCCAATCTGAAAACATTATTCGTGTTTTCATCTGGAAATTAGTTAATCAGCATATAGCAGTTTAGAAAAAGTTTAAAAAATAATTTTTATTTTTTTGAGTAAATTGTAACTAAAATAGTCAAGAAACTTGACCCTTCTGTTTGCATAAGATATAGCAAATAATTTATTACAACTTTTTTTGAAATATATCGATTCTTTTTAATGCGTAGTACTCAGAAAACAGTTGGAGACAAGCGGATGTGCGTAAAACCATATCAAAATGCGTTAGAAAGCATGGAGCAAGCCAAGCTCGCATTTCTTCAATTGCAACCGCCTTATATTGTAAGATAACATTCTATGGTCCAATCTGAAAGCATTATTCGTGTTTTCATCTGGAAATTAGTTAATCAGCATATAGCAGTTTATAAAAAGTTTAAAAAATAATTTTTATTTTTTTGAGTAAATTGTAACTAAAATAGTCAAGAAACTTGACCCGTCTGTTTGCATAAGATATAGCAAATAATTTATTACAACTTTTTTTAAAATATATCGATTCTTTTTAATGCGTAGTACTCAGAAAACAGTTGGAGACAAGCGGATGTGCGTAAAACCATATCAAAATGCGTTAGAAAGCATGGAGCAAGCCAACCTCGCATTTCTTCAATTGCAACCGCCGTATATTGTAAAATAACATTCTACGGTCCAATCTGAAAGCATTATTCGTGTTTTCATCTGGAAATTAGTTAATCAGCATATAGCAGTTTATAAAAAGTTTAAAAAATAATATTTATTTTTTTGAGTAAATTGTAACTAAAATAGTCAAGAAACTTGACCCTTCTGTTTGCATAAGATATAGCAAATAATTTATTACAACTTTTTTTGAAATATATCGATTCTTTTTAATGCGTAGTACTCAGAAAACAGTTGGAGACAAGCGGATGTGCGTAAAACCATATCAAAATGCGTTAGAAAGCATGGAGCAAGCCAAGCTCGCATTTCTTCAATTGCAACCGCCGTATATTGTAAAATAACATTCTACGGTCCAATCTCAAAGCATTATTCGTGTTTTCATCTGGAAATTAGTTAATCAGCATATAGCAGTTTAGAAAAAGTTTAAAAAATAATTTTTATTTTTTTGAGTAAATTGTAACTAAAATAGTCAAGAAACTTGACCCTTCTGTTTGCATAAGATATAGCAAATAATTTATTACAACTTTTTTTGAAATATATCGATTCTTTTTAATGCGCAGTACTTAGAAAACAGTTGGAGACAAGCGGATGTGCGTAAAACCATATCAAAATGCGTTAGAAAGCATGGAGCAAGCCAAGCTCGCATTTCTTCAATTGCAACCGCCGTATATTGTAAGATAACATTCTATGGTCCAATCTGAAAGCATTATTCGTGTTTTCATCTGGAAATTAGTTAATCAGCATGTAGCAGTTTAGAAAAAGTTTAAAAAATAATTTTTATTTTTTTGAGTAAATTGTAACTAAAATAGTCAAGAAACTTGACCCTTCTGTTTGCATAAGATATAGCAAATAATTTATTACAACTTTTTTTGAAATATATCGATTCTTTTTAATGCGTAGTACTCAGAAAACAGTTGGAGACAAGCGGATGTGCGTAAAACCATATCAAAATGCGTTAGAAAGCATGGAGCAAGCCAACCTCGCATTTCTTCAATTGCAACCGCCGTATATTGTAAAATAACATTCTACGGTCCAATCTGAAAGCATTATTCGTGTTTTCATCTGGAAATTAGTTAATCAGCATATAGCAGTTTAGAAAAAGTTTAAAAAATAATTTTTATTTTTTTGAGTAATTTGTAACTAAAATAGTCAAGAAACTTGACCCTTCTGTTTGCATAAGATATAGCAAATAATTTATTACAACTTTTTTTGATATATATCGATTCTTTTTAATGCGTAGTACTCAGAAAACAGTTGGAGACAAGCGGATGTGCGTAAAACCATATCAAAATGCGTTAGAAAGCATGGAGCAAGCCAACCTCGCATTTCTTCAATTGCAACCGCCGTATATTGTAAAATAACATTCTACGGTCCAATCTGAAAGCATTATTCGTGTTTTCATCTGGAAATTAGTTAATCAGCATATAGCAGTTTAGAAAAAGTTTAAAAAATAATTTTTATTTTTTTGAGTAAATTGTAACTAAAATAGTCAAGAAACTTGACCCTTCTGTTTGCATAAGATATAGCAAATAATTTATTACAACTTTTTTTGAAATATATCGATTCTTTTTAATGCCTAGTACTCAGAAAACAGTTGGAGACAAGCGGATGTGCGTAAAACCATATCAAAATGCGTTAGAAAACATGGAGCAAGCCAACCTCGCATTTCTTCAATTGCAACCGCCGTATATTGTAAAATAAGATTCTACGGTCCAATCTGAAAGCATTATTCGTGTTTTCATCTGGAAATTAGTTAATCAGCATATAGCAGTTTATAAAAAGTTTAAAAAATAATATTTATTTGTTTGAGTAAATTGTAACTAAAATAGTCAAGAAACTTGACCCTTCTGTTTGCATAAGATATAGCAAATAATTTATTACAACTTTTTTTGAAATATATCGATTCTTTTTAATGCGTAGTACTCAGAAAACAGTTGGAGACAAGCGGATGTGCGTAAAACCATATCAAAATGCGTTAGAAAGCATGGAGCAAGCCAAGCTCGCATTTCTTCAATTGCAACCGCCGTATATTGTAAGATAACATTCTACGGTCCAATCTGAAAACATTATTCGTGTTTTCATCTGGAAATTAGTTAATCAGCATATAGCAGTTTAGAAAAAGTTTAAAAAATAATTTTTATTTTTTTGAGTAAATTGTAACTAAAATAGTCAAGAAACTTGACCCTTCTGTTTGCATAAGATATAGCAAATAATTTATTACAACTTTTTTTGAAATATATCGATTCTTTTTAATGCGTAGTACTCAGAAAACAGTTGGAGACAAGCGGATGTGCGTAAAACCATATCAAAATGCGTTAGAAAGCATGGAGCAAGCCAAGCTCGCATTTCTTCAATTGCAACCGCCGTATATTGTAAGATAACATTCTATGGTCCAATCTGAAAGCATTATTCGTGTTTTCATCTGGAAATTAGTTAATCAGCATATAGCAGTTTATAAAAAGTTTAAAAAATAATTTTTATTTTTTTGAGTAAATTGTAACTAAAATAGTCAAGAAACTTGACCCGTCTGTTTGCATAAGATATAGCAAATAATTTATTACAACTTTTTTTAAAATATATCGATTCTTTTTAATGCGTAGTACTCAGAAAACAGTTGGAGACAAGCGGATGTGCGTAAAACCATATCAAAATGCGTTAGAAAGCATGGAGCAAGCCAAGCTCGCATTTCTTCAATTGCAACCGCCGTATATTGTAAGATAACATTCTATGGTCCAATCTGAAAGCATTATTCGTGTTTTCATCTGGAAATTAGTTAATCAGCATATAGCAGTTTATAAAAAGTTTAAAAAATAATTTTTATTTTTTTGAGTAAATTGTAACTAAAATAGTCAAGAAACTTGACCCGTCTGTTTGCATAAGATATAGCAAATAATTTATTACAACTTTTTTTGAAATATATCGATTCTTTTTAATGCGCAGTACTCAGAAAACAGTTGGAGACAAGCGGATGTGCGTAAAACCATATCAAAATGCGTTAGAAAGCATGGAGCAAGCCAACCTCGCATTTCTTCAATTGCAACCGCCGTGTATTGTAAAATAACATTCTACGGTCCAATCTGAAAGCATTATTCGTGTTTTCATCTGGAAATTAGTTAATCAGCATATAGCAGTTTAGAAAAAGTTTAAAAAATAATTTTTATTTTTTTGAGTAAATTGTAACTAAAATAGTCAAGAAACTTGACCCTTCTGTTTGCATAAGATATAGCAAATAATTTATTACAACTTTTTTTGAAATATATCGATTCTTTTTAATGCGTAGTACTCAGAAAACAGTTGGAGACAAGCGGATGTGCGTAAAACCATATCAAAATGCGTTAGAAAGCATGGAGCAAGCCAACCTCGCATTTCTACAATTGCAACTGCCGTATATTGTAAAATAACATTCTACGGTCCAATCAGAAAGCATTATTCGTGTTTTCATCTGGAAATTAGTTAATCAGCATATAGCAGTTTAGAAAAAGTTTAAAAAATAATTTTTATTTTTTTGAGTAAATTGTAACTAAAATAGTCAAGAAACTTGACCCTTCTGTTTGCATAAGATATAGCAAATAATTTATTACAACTTTTTTTGAAATATATCGATTCTTTTTAATGCGTAGTACTCAGAAAACAGTTGGAGACAAGCGGATGTGCGTAAAACCATATCAAAATGCGTTAGAAAGCATGGAGCAAGCCAACCTCGCATTTCTTCAATTGCAACCGCCGTATATTGTAAAATAACATTCTACGGTCTAATCTGAAAGCATTATTCGTGTTTTCATCTGGAAATTAGTTAATCAGCATATAGCAGTTTAGAAAAAGTTTAAAAAATAATTTTTATTTTTTTGAGTAAATTGTAACTAAAATAGTCAAGAAACTTGACCCTTCTGTTTGCATAAGATATAGCAAATAATTTATTACAACTTTTTTTGAAATATATCGATTCTTTTTAATGCGTAGTACTCAGAAAACAGTTGGAGACAAGCGGATGTGCGTAAAACCATATCAAAATGCGTTAGAAAGCATGGAGCAAGCCAACCTCGCATTTCTTCAATTGCAACCGCCGTATATTGTAAAATAACATTCTACGGTCCAATCTGAAAGCATTATTCGTGTTTTCATCTGGAAATTAGTTAATCAGCATATAGCAGGTTAGAAAAAGTTTAAAAAATAATTTTTATTTTTTTGAGTAAATTGTAACTAAAATAGTCAAGAAACTTGACCCTTCTGTTTGCATAAGATATAGCAAATAATTTATTACAACTTTTTTTGAAATATATCGATTCTTTTTAATGCGTAGTACTCAGAAAACAGTTGGAGACAAGCGGATGTGCGTAAAACCATATCAAAATGCGTTAGAAAGCATGGAGCAAGCCAACCTCGCATTTCTTCAATTGCAACCGCCGTATATTGTAAAATAACATTCTACCGTCCAATCTGAAAGCATTATTCGTGTTTTCATCTGGAAATTAGTTAATCAGCATATAGCAGTTTATAAAAAGTTTAAAAAATAATATTTATTTTTTTGAGTAAATTGTAACTAAAATAGTCAAGAAACTTGACCCTTCTGTTTGCATAAGATATAGCAAATAATTTATTACAACTTTTTTTGAAATATATCGATTCTTTTTAATGCCTAGTACTCAGAAAACAGTTGGAGACAAGCGGATGTGCGTAAAACCATATCAAAATGCGTTAGAAAACATGGAGCAAGCCAACCTCGCATTTCTTCAATTGCAACCGCCGTATATTGTAAAATAAGATTCTACGGTCCAATCTGAAAGCATTATTCGTGTTTTCATCTGGAAATTAGTTAATCAGCATATAGCAGTTTATAAAAAGTTTAAAAAATAATATTTATTTGTTTGAGTAAATTGTAACTAAAATAGTCAAGAAACTTGACCCTTCTGTTTGCATAAGATATAGCAAATAATTTATTATAACTTTTTTTGAAATATATCGATTCTTTTTAATGCGTAGTACTCAGAAAACAGTTGGAGACAAGCGGATGTGCGTAAAACCATATCAAAATGCGTTAGAAAGCATGGAGCAAGCCAAGCTCGCATTTCTTCAATTGCAACCGCCGTATATTGTAAAATAACATTCTACGGTCCAATCTGAAAGCATTATTCGTGTTTTCATCTGGAAATTAGTTAATCAGCATATAGCAGTTTAGAAAAAGTTTAAAAAATAATTTTTATTTTTTTGAGTAAATTGTAACTAAAATAGTCAAGAAACTTGACCCTTCTGTTTGCATAAGATATAGCAAATAATTTATTACAACTTTTTTTGAAATATATCGATTCTTTTTAATGCCTAGTACTCAGAAAACAGTTGGAGACAAGCGGATGTGCGTAAAACCATATCAAAATGCGTTAGAAAGCATGGAGCAAGCCAACCTCGCATTTCTTCAATTGCAACCGCCGTATTTTGTAAAATAACATTCTACGGTCCAATCTGAAAGCATTATTCGTGTTTTCATCTGGAAATTAGTTAATCAGCATATAGCAGTTTATAAAAAGTTTAAAAAATAATATTTATTTTTTTGAGTAAATTGTAACTAAAATAGTCAAGAAACTTGACCCTTCTGTTTGCATAAGATATAGCAAATAATTTATTACAACTTTTTTTGAAATATATCGATTCTTTTTAATGCGTAGTACTCAGAAAACAGTTGGAGACAAGCGGATGTGCGTAAAACCATATCAAAATGCGTTAGAAAGCATGGAGCAAGCCAAGCTCGCATTTCTTCAATTGCAACCGCCGTATATTGTAAAATAACATTCTACGGTCCAATCTGAAAGCATTATTCGTGTTTTCATCTGGAAATTAGTTAATCAGCATATAGCAGTTTAGAAAAAGTTTAAAAAATAATTTTTATTTTTTTGAGTAAATTGTAACTAAAATAGTCAAGAAACTTGACCCTTCTGTTTGCATAAGATATAGCAAATAATTTATTACAACTTTTTTTGAAATATATCGATTCTTTTTAATGCGTAGTACTCAGAAAACAGTTGGAGACAAGCGGATGTGCGTAAAACCATATCAAAATGCGTTAGAAAGCATGGAGCAAGCCAACCTCGCATTACTTCAATTGCAACCGCCGTATATTGTAAAATAACATTCTACGGTCCAATCTGAAAGCATTATTCGTGTTTTGATCTGGAAATTAGTTAATCAGCATATAGCAGTTTAGAAAAAGTTTAAAAAATAATTTTTATTTTTTTGAGTAATTTGTAACTAAAATAGTCAAGAAACTTGACCCTTCTGTTTGCATAAGATATAGCAAATAATTTATTACAACTTTTTTTGAAATATATCGATTCTTTTTAATGCGTAGTACTCAGAAAACAGTTGGAGACAAGAGGATGTGCGTAAAACCATATCAAAATGCGTTAGAAAGCATGGAGCAAGCCAACCTCGCATTTCTTCAATTGCAACCGCCGTATATTGTAAAATAACATTCTACGGTCCAATCTGAAAGCATTATTCGTGTTTTCATCTGGAAATTAGTTAATCAGCATATAGCAGTTTAAAAAAAGTTTAAAAAATAATTTTTATTTTTTTGAGTAAATTGTAACTAAAATAGTCAAGAAACTTGACCCTTCTGTTTGCATAAGATATAGCAAATAATTTATTACAACTTTTTTTGAAATATATCAATTCTTTTTAATGCGTAGTACTCAGAAAACAGTTGGAGACAAGCGGATGTGCGTAAAACCATATCAAAATGCGTTAGAAACCATGGAGCAAGCCAACCTCGCATTTCTTCAATTGCAACCGCCGTATATTGTAAAATAACATTCTACGGTCCACTCTGAAAGCATTATTCGTGTTTTCATCTGGAAATTAGTTAATCAGCATATAGCAGTTTAGAAAAAGTTTAAAAAATAATTTTTATTTTTTTGAGTAAATTGTAACTAAAATAGTCAAGAAACTTGACCCTTCTGTTTGCATAAGATATAGCAAATAATTTATTACAACTTTTTTTGAAATATATCGATTCTTTTTAATGCGTAGTACTCAGAAAACAGTTGGAGACAAGCGGATGTGCGTAAAACCATATCAAAATGCGTTAGAAAGCATGGAGCAAGCCAACCTCGCATTTCTTCAATTGCAACCGCCGTATATTGTAAAATAACATTCTACGGTCCAATCTGAAAGCATTATTCGTGTTTTCATCTGGAAATTAGTTAATCAGCATATAGCAGTTTAGAAAAAGTTTAAAAAATAATTTTTATTTTTTTGAGTAAATTGTAACTAAAATAGTCAAGAAACTTGACCCTTCTGTTTGCATAAGATATAGCAAATAATTTATTACAACTTTTTTTGAAATATATCGATTCTTTTTAATGCCTAGTACTCAGAAAACAGTTGGAGACAAGCGGATGTGCGTAAAACCATATCAAATAGCGTTAGAAAGCATGGAGCAAGCCAACCTCGCATTTCTTCAATTGCAACCGCCGTATATTGTAAAATAACATTCTACGGTCCAATCTGAAAGCATTATTCGTGTTTTCATCTGGAAATTAGTTAATCAGCATATAGCAGTTTAGAAAAAGTTTAAAAAATAATTTTTATTTTTTTGAGTAAATTGTAACTAAAATAGTCAAGAAACTTGACCCTTCTGTTTGCATAAGATATAGCAAATAATTTATTACAACTTTTTTTGAAATATATCGATTCTTTTTAATGCGTAGTACTCAGAAAACAGTTGGAGACCAGCGGATGTGCGTAAAACCATATCAAAATGCGTTAGAAAGCATGGAGCAAGCCAAGCTCGCATTTCTTCAATTGCAACCGCCGTATATTGTAAGATAACATTCTATGGTCCAATCTGAAAGCATTATTCGTGTTTTCATCTGGAAATTAGTTAATCAGCATATAGCAGTTTAGAAAAAGTTTAAAAAATAATTTTTATTTTTTTGAGTAAATTGTAACTAAAATAGTCAAGAAACTTGACCCTTCTGTTTGCATAAGATATAGCAAATAATTTATTACAACTTTTTTTGAAATATATCCATTCTTTTTAATGCGTAGTACTCAGAAAACAGTTGGAGACAAGCGGATGTGCGTAAAACCATATCAAAATGCGTTAGAAAGCATGGAGCAAGCCAAGCTCGCATTTCTTCAATTGCAACCGCCGTATATTGTAAAATAACATTCTACGGTCCAATCTGAAAGCATTATTCGTGTTTTCATCTGGAAATTAGTTAATCAGCATATAGCAGTTTAGAAAAAGTTTAACAAATAATTTTTATTTTTTTGAGTAAATTGTAACTAAAATAGTCAAGAAACTTGACCCTTCTGTTTGCATAAGATATAGCAAATAATTTATTACAACTTTTTTTGAAATATATCGATTCTTTTTAATGCGTAGTACTCAGAAAACAGTTGGATACAAGCGGATGTGCGTAAAACCATATCAAAATGCGTTAGAAAGCATGGAGCAAGCCAACCTCGCATTTCTTCAATTGCAACCGCCGTATATTGTAAAATAACATTCTACGGTCCAATCTGAAAGCATTATTCGTGTTTTCATCTGGAAATTAGTTAATCAGCATATAGCAGTTTAAAAAAAGTTTAAAAAATAATTTTTATTTTTTTGAGTAAATTGTAACTAAAATAGTCAAGAAACTTGACCCTTCTGTTTGCATAAGATATAGCAAATAATTTATTACAACTTTTTTTGAAATATATCAATTCTTTTTAATGCGTAGTACTCAGAAAACAGTTGGAGACAAGCGGATGTGCGTAAAACCATATCAAAATGCGTTAGAAACCATGGAGCAAGCCAACCTCGCATTTCTTCAATTGCAACCGCCGTATATTGTAAAATAACATTCTACGGTCCACTCTGAAAGCATTATTCGTGTTTTCATCTGGAAATTAGTTAATCAGCATATAGCAGTTTAGAAAAAGTTTAAAAAATAATTTTTATTTTTTTGAGTAAATTGTAACTAAAATAGTCAAGAAACTTGACCCTTCTGTTTGCATAAGATATAGCAAATAATTTATTACAACTTTTTTTGAAATATATCGATTATTTTTAATGCGTAGTACTCAGAAAACAGTTGGAGACAAGCGGATGTGCGTAAAACCATATCAAAATGCGTTAGAAAGCATGGAGCAAGCCAACCTCGCATTTCTTCAATTGCAACCGCCGTATATTGTAAGATAACATTCTACGGTCCAATCTGAAAGCATTATTCGTGTTTTCATCTGGAAATTAGTTAATCAGCATATAGCAGTTTAGAAAAAGTTTAAAAAATAATTTTTATTTTTTTGAGTAAATTGTAACTAAAATAGTCAAGAAACTTGACCCTTCTGTTTGCATAAGATATAGCAAATAATTTATTACAACTTTTTTTGAAATATATCGATTCTTTTTAATGCCTAGTACTCAGAAAACAGTTGGAGACAAGCGGATGTGCGTAAAACCATATCAAATAGCGTTAGAAAGCATGGAGCAAGCCAACCTCGCATTTCTTCAATTGCAACCGCCGTATATTGTAAAATAACATTCTACGGTCCAATCTGAAAGCATTATTCGTGTTTTCATCTGGAAATTAGTTAATCAGCATATAGCAGTTTAGAAAAAGTTTAAAAAATAATATTTATTTGTTTGAGTAAATTGTAACTAAAATAGTCAAGAAACTTGACCCTTCTGTTTGCATAAGATATAGCAAATAATTTATTACAACTTTTTTTGAAATATATCGATTCTTTTTAATGCGTAGTACTCAGAAAACAGTTGGAGACAAGCGGATGTGCGTAAAACGATATCAAAATGCGTTAGAAAGCATGGAGCAAGCCAAGCTCGCATTTCTTCAATTGCAACCGCCGTATATTGTAAGATAACATTCTACGGTCCAATCTGAAAACATTATTCGTGTTTTCATCTGGAAATTAGTTAATCAGCATATAGCAGTTTAGAAAAAGTTTAAAAAATAATTTTTATTTTTTTGAGTAAATTGTAACTAAAATAGTCAAGAAACTTGACCCTTCTGTTTGCATAAGATATAGCAAATAATTTATTACAACTTTTTTTGAAATATATCGATTCTTTTTAATGCGTAGTACTCAGAAAACAGTTGGAGACAAGCGGATGTGCGTAAAACCATATCAAAATGCGTTAGAAAGCATGGAGCAAGCCAAGCTCGCATTTCTTCAATTGCAACCGCCGTATATTGTAAGATAACATTCTATGGTCCAATCTGAAAGCATTATTCGTGTTTTCATCTGGAAATTAGTTAATCAGCATATAGCAGTTTATAAAAAGTTTAAAAAATAATTTTTATTTTTTTGAGTAAATTGTAACTAAAATAGTCAAGAAACTTGACCCGTCTGTTTGCATAAGATATAGCAAATAATTTATTACAACTTTTTTTAAAATATATCGATTCTTTTTAATGCGTAGTACTCAGAAAACAGTTGGAGACAAGCGGATGTGCGTAAAACCATATCAAAATGCGTTAGAAAGCATGGAGCAAGCCAAGCTCGCATTTCTTCAATTGCAACCGCCGTATATTGTAAGATAACATTCTATGGTCCAATCTGAAAGCATTATTCGTGTTTTCATCTGGAAATTAGTTAATCAGCATATAGCAGTTTATAAAAAGTTTAAAAAATAATTTTTATTTTTTTGAGTAAATTGTAACTAAAATAGTCAAGAAACTTGACCCGTCTGTTTGCATAAGATATAGCAAATAATTTATTACAACTTTTTTTGAACTATATCGCTTCTTTTTAATGCGCAGTACTCAGAAAACAGTTGGAGACAAGCGGATGTGCGTAAAACCATATCAAAATGCGTTAGAAAGCATGGAGCAAGCCAAGCTCGCATTTCTTCAATTGCAACCGCCGTGTATTGTACAATAACATTCTACGGTCCAATCTGAAAGCATTATTCGTGTTTTCATCTGGAAATTAGTTAATCAGCATATAGCAGTTTAGAAAAAGTTTAAAAAATAATTTTTATTTTTTTGAGTAAATTGTAACTAAAATAGTCAAGAAACTTGACCCTTCTGTTTGCATAAGATATAGCAAATAATTTATTACAACTTTTTTTGAAATATATCGATTCTTTTTAATGCGTAGTACTCAGAAAACAGTTGGAGACAAGCGGATGTGCGTAAAACCATATCAAAATGCGTTAGAAAGCATGGAGCAAGCCAACCTCGCATTTCTACAATTGCAACTGCCGTATATTGTAAAATAACATTCTACGGTCCAATCAGAAAGCATTATTCGTGTTTTCATCTGGAAATTAGTTAATCAGCATATAGCAGTTTAGAAAAAGTTTAAAAAATAATTTTTATTTTTTTGAGTAAATTGTAACTAAAATAGTCAAGAAACTTGACCCTTCTGTTTGCATAAGATATAGCAAATAATTTATTACAACTTTTTTTGAAATATATCGATTCTTTTTAATGCGTAGTACTCAGAAAACAGTTGGAGACAAGCGGATGTGCGTAAAACCATATCAAAATGCGTTAGAAAGCATGGAGCAAGCCAACCTCGCATTTCTTCAATTGCAACCGCCGTATATTGTAAAATAACATTCTACGGTCTAATCTGAAAGCATTATTCGTGTTTTCATCTGGAAATTAGTTAATCAGCATATAGCAGTTTAGAAAAAGTTTAAAAAATAATTTTTATTTTTTTGAGTAAATTGTAACTAAAATAGTCAAGAAACTTGACCCTTCTGTTTGCATAAGATATAGCAAATAATTTATTACAACTTTTTTTGAAATATATCGATTCTTTTTAATGCGTAGTACTCAGAAAACAGTTGGAGACAAGCGGATGTGCGTAAAACCATATCAAAATGCGTTAGAAAGCATGGAGCAAGCCAACCTCGCATTTCTTCAATTGCAACCGCCGTATATTGTAAAATAACATTCTACGGTCCAATCTGAAAGCATTATTCGTGTTTTCATCTGGAAATTAGTTAATCAGCATATAGCAGGTTAGAAAAAGTTTAAAAAATAATTTTTATTTTTTTGAGTAAATTGTAACTAAAATAGTCAAGAAACTTGACCCTTCTGTTTGCATAAGATATAGCAAATAATTTATTACAACTTTTTTTGAAATATATCGATTCTTTTTAATGCGTAGTACTCAGAAAACAGTTGGAGACAAGCGGATGTGCGTAAAACCATATCAAAATGCGTTAGAAAGCATGGAGCAAGCCAACCTCGCATTTCTTCAATTGCAACCGCCGTATATTGTAAAATAACATTCTACCGTCCAATCTGAAAGCATTATTCGTGTTTTCATCTGGAAATTAGTTAATCAGCATATAGCAGTTTATAAAAAGTTTAAAAAATAATATTTATTTTTTTGAGTAAATTGTAACTAAAATAGTCAAGAAACTTGACCCTTCTGTTTGCATAAGATATAGCAAATAATTTATTACAACTTTTTTTGAAATATATCGATTCTTTTTAATGCCTAGTACTCAGAAAACAGTTGGAGACAAGCGGATGTGCGTAAAACCATATCAAAATGCGTTAGAAAACATGGAGCAAGCCAACCTCGCATTTCTTCAATTGCAACCGCCGTATATTGTAAAATAAGATTCTACGGTCCAATCTGAAAGCATTATTCGTGTTTTCATCTGGAAATTAGTTAATCAGCATATAGCAGTTTATAAAAAGTTTAAAAAATAATATTTATTTGTTTGAGTAAATTGTAACTAAAATAGTCAAGAAACTTGACCCTTCTGTTTGCATAAGATATAGCAAATAATTTATTATAACTTTTTTTGAAATATATCGATTCTTTTTAATGCGTAGTACTCCGAAAACAGTTGGAGACAAGCGGATGTGCGTAAAACCATATCAAAATGCGTTAGAAAGCATGGAGCAAGCCAAGCTCGCATTTCTTCAATTGCAACCGCCGTATATTGTAAAATAACATTCTACGGTCCAATCTGAAAGCATTATTCGTGTTTTCATCTGGAAATTAGTTAATCAGCATATAGCAGTTTAGAAAAAGTTTAAAAAATAATTTTTATTTTTTTGAGTAAATTGTAACTAAAATAGTCAAGAAACTTGACCCTTCTGTTTGCATAAGATATAGCAAATAATTTATTACAACTTTTTTTGAAATATATCGATTCTTTTTAATGCCTAGTACTCAGAAAACAGTTGGAGACAAGCGGATGTGCGTAAAACCATATCAAAATGCGTTAGAAAGCATGGAGCAAGCCAACCTCGCATTTCTTCAATTGCAACCGCCGTATTTTGTAAAATAACATTCTACGGTCCAATCTGAAAGCATTATTCGTGTTTTCATCTGGAAATTAGTTAATCAGCATATAGCAGTTTATAAAAAGTTTAAAAAATAATATTTATTTGTTTGAGTAAATTGTAACTAAAATAGTCAAGAAACTTGACCCTTCTGTTTGCATAAGATATAGCAAATAATTTATTATAACTTTTTTTGAAATATATCGATTCTTTTTAATGCGTAGTACTCAGAAAACAGTTGGAGACAAGCGGATGTGCGTAAAACCATATCAAAATGCGTTAGAAAGCATGGAGCAAGCCAAGCTCGCATTTCTTCAATTGCAACCGCCGTATATTGTAAAATAACATTCTACGGTCCAATCTGAAAGCATTATTCGTGTTTTCATCTGGAAATTAGTTAATCAGCATATAGCAGTTTAGAAAAAGTTTAAAAAATAATTTTTATTTTTTTGAGTAAATTGTAACTAAAATAGTCAAGAAACTTGACCCTTCTGTTTGCATAAGATATAGCAAATAATTTATTACAACTTTTTTTGAAATATATCGATTCTTTTTAATGCGTAGTACTCAGAAAACAGTTGGAGACAAGCGGATGTGCGTAAAACCATATCAAAATGCGTTAGAAAGCATGGAGCAAGCCAACCTCGCATTACTTCAATTGCAACCGCCGTATATTGTAAAATAACATTCTACGGTCCAATCTGAAAGCATTATTCGTGTTTTGATCTGGAAATTAGTTAATCAGCATATAGCAGTTTAGAAAAAGTTTAAAAAATAATTTTTATTTTTTTGAGTAATTTGTAACTAAAATAGTCAAGAAACTTGACCCTTCTGTTTGCATAAGATATAGCAAATAATTTATTACAACTTTTTTTGAAATATATCGATTCTTTTTAATGCGTAGTACTCAGAAAACAGTTGGAGACAAGAGGATGTGCGTAAAACCATATCAAAATGCGTTAGAAAGCATGGAGCAAGCCAACCTCGCATTTCTTCAATTGCAACCGCCGTATATTGTAAAATAACATTCTACGGTCCAATCTGAAAGCATTATTCGTGTTTTCATCTGGAAATTAGTTAATCAGCATATAGCAGTTTAAAAAAAGTTTAAAAAATAATTTTTATTTTTTTGAGTAAATTGTAACTAAAATAGTCAAGAAACTTGACCCTTCTGTTTGCATAAGATATAGCAAATAATTTATTACAACTTTTTTTGAAATATATCAATTCTTTTTAATGCGTAGTACTCAGAAAACAGTTGGAGACAAGCGGATGTGCGTAAAACCATATCAAAATGCGTTAGAAACCATGGAGCAAGCCAACCTCGCATTTCTTCAATTGCAACCGCCGTATATTGTAAAATAACATTCTACGGTCCACTCTGAAAGCATTATTCGTGTTTTCATCTGGAAATTAGTTAATCAGCATATAGCAGTTTAGAAAAAGTTTAAAAAATAATTTTTATTTTTTTGAGTAAATTGTAACTAAAATAGTCAAGAAACTTGACCCTTCTGTTTGCATAAGATATAGCAAATAATTTATTACAACTTTTTTTGAAATATATCGATTCTTTTTAATGCGTAGTACTCAGAAAACAGTTGGAGACAAGCGGATGTGCGTAAAACCATATCAAAATGCGTTAGAAAGCATGGAGCAAGCCAACCTCGCATTTCTTCAATTGCAACCGCCGTATATTGTAAAATAACATTCTACGGTCCAATCTGAAAGCATTATTCGTGTTTTCATCTGGAAATTAGTTAATCAGCATATAGCAGTTTAGAAAAAGTTTAAAAAATAATTTTTATTTTTTTGAGTAAATTGTAACTAAAATAGTCAAGAAACTTGACCCTTCTGTTTGCATAAGATATAGCAAATAATTTATTACAACTTTTTTTGAAATATATCGATTCTTTTTAATGCCTAGTACTCAGAAAACAGTTGGAGACAAGCGGATGTGCGTAAAACCATATCAAATAGCGTTAGAAAGCATGGAGCAAGCCAACCTCGCATTTCTTCAATTGCAACCGCCGTATATTGTAAAATAACATTCTACGGTCCAATCTGAAAGCATTATTCGTGTTTTCATCTGGAAATTAGTTAATCAGCATATAGCAGTTTAGAAAAAGTTTAAAAAATAATTTTTATTTTTTTGAGTAAATTGTAACTAAAATAGTCAAGAAACTTGACCCTTCTGTTTGCATAAGATATAGCAAATAATTTATTACAACTTTTTTTGAAATATATCGATTCTTTTTAATGCGTAGTACTCAGAAAACAGTTGGAGACCAGCGGATGTGCGTAAAACCATATCAAAATGCGTTAGAAAGCATGGAGCAAGCCAAGCTCGCATTTCTTCAATTGCAACCGCCGTATATTGTAAGATAACATTCTATGGTCCAATCTGAAAGCATTATTCGTGTTTTCATCTGGAAATTAGTTAATCAGCATATAGCAGTTTAGAAAAAGTTTAAAAAATAATTTTTATTTTTTTGAGTAAATTGTAACTAAAATAGTCAAGAAACTTGACCCTTCTGTTTGCATAAGATATAGCAAATAATTTATTACAACTTTTTTTGAAATATATCCATTCTTTTTAATGCGTAGTACTCAGAAAACAGTTGGAGACAAGCGGATGTGCGTAAAACCATATCAAAATGCGTTAGAAAGCATGGAGCAAGCCAAGCTCGCATTTCTTCAATTGCAACCGCCGTATATTGTAAAATAACATTCTACGGTCCAATCTGAAAGCATTATTCGTGTTTTCATCTGGAAATTAGTTAATCAGCATATAGCAGTTCAGAAAAAGTTTAACAAATAATTTTTATTTTTTTGAGTAAATTGTAACTAAAATAGTCAAGAAACTTGACCCTTCTGTTTGCATAAGATATAGCAAATAATTTATTACAACTTTTTTTGAAATATATCGATTCTTTTTAATGCGTAGTACTCAGAAAACAGTTGGATACAAGCGGATGTGCGTAAAACCATATCAAAATGCGTTAGAAAGCATGGAGCAAGCCAACCTCGCATTTCTTCAATTGCAACCGCCGTATATTGTAAAATAACATTCTACGGTCCAATCTGAAAGCATTATTCGTGTTTTCATCTGGAAATTAGTTAATCAGCATATAGCAGTTTAAAAAAAGTTTAAAAAATAATTTTTATTTTTTTGAGTAAATTGTAACTAAAATAGTCAAGAAACTTGACCCTTCTGTTTGCATAAGATATAGCAAATAATTTATTACAACTTTTTTTGAAATATATCAATTCTTTTTAATGCGTAGTACTCAGAAAACAGTTGGAGACAAGCGGATGTGCGTAAAACCATATCAAAATGCGTTAGAAACCATGGAGCAAGCCAACCTCGCATTTCTTCAATTGCAACCGCCGTATATTGTAAAATAACATTCTACGGTCCACTCTGAAAGCATTATTCGTGTTTTCATCTGGAAATTAGTTAATCAGCATATAGCAGTTTAGAAAAAGTTTAAAAAATAATTTTTATTTTTTTGAGTAAATTGTAACTAAAATAGTCAAGAAACTTGACCCTTCTGTTTGCATAAGATATAGCAAATAATTTATTACAACTTTTTTTGAAATATATCGATTATTTTTAATGCGTAGTACTCAGAAAACAGTTGGAGACAAGCGGATGTGCGTAAAACCATATCAAAATGCGTTAGAAAGCATGGAGCAAGCCAACCTCGCATTTCTTCAATTGCAACCGCCGTATATTGTAAGATAACATTCTACGGTCCAATCTGAAAGCATTATTCGTGTTTTCATCTGGAAATTAGTTAATCAGCATATAGCAGTTTAGAAAAAGTTTAAAAAATAATTTTTATTTTTTTGAGTAAATTGTAACTAAAATAGTCAAGAAACTTGACCCTTCTGTTTGCATAAGATATAGCAAATAATTTATTACAACTTTTTTTGAAATATATCGATTCTTTTTAATGCCTAGTACTCAGAAAACAGTTGGAGACAAGCGGATGTGCGTAAAACCATATCAAATAGCGTTAGAAAGCATGGAGCAAGCCAACCTCGCATTTCTTCAATTGCAACCGCCGTATATTGTAAAATAACATTCTACGGTCCAATCTGAAAGCATTATTCGTGTTTTCATCTGGAAATTAGTTAATCAGCATATAGCAGTTTAGAAAAAGTTTAAAAAATAATTTTTATTTTTTTGAGTAAATTGTAACTAAAATAGTCAAGAAACTTGACCCTTCTGTTTGCATAAGATATAGCAAATAATTTATTACAACTTTTTTTGAAATATATCGATTCTTTTTAATGCGTAGTACTCAGAAAACAGTTGGAGACCAGCGGATGTGCGTAAAACCATATCAAAATGCGTTAGAAAGCATGGAGCAAGCCAAGCTCGCATTTCTTCAATTGCAACCGCCGTATATTGTAAGATAACATTCTATGGTCCAATCTGAAAGCATTATTCGTGTTTTCATCTGGAAATTAGTTAATCAGCATATAGCAGTTTAGAAAAAGTTTAAAAAAAAATTTTTATTTTTTTGAGTAAATTGTAACTAAAATAGTCAAGAAACTTGACCCTTCTGTTTGCATAAGATATAGCAAATAATTTATTACAACTTTTTTTGAAATATATCCATTCTTTTTAATGCGTAGTACTCAGAAAACAGTTGGAGACAAGCGGATGTGCGTAAAACCATATCAAAATGCGTTAGAAAGCATGGAGCAAGCCAAGCTCGCATTTCTTCAATTGCAACCGCCGTATATTGTAAAATAACATTCTACGGTCCAATCTGAAAGCATTATTCGTGTTTTCATCTGGAAATTAGTTAATCAGCATATAGCAGTTTAGAAAAAGTTTAACAAATAATTTTTATTTTTTTGAGTAAATTGTAACTAAAATAGTCAAGAAACTTGACCCTTCTGTTTGCATAAGATATAGCAAATAATTTATTACAACTTTTTTTGAAATATATCGATTCTTTTTAATGCGTAGTACTCAGAAAACAGTTGGAGACAAGCGGATGTGCGTAAAACCATATCAAAATGCGTTAGAAAGCATGGAGCAAGCCAACCTCGCATTACTTCAATTGCAACCGCCGTATATTGTAAAATAACATTCTACGGTCCAATCTGAAAGCATTATTCGTGTTTTGATCTGGAAATTAGTTAATCAGCATATAGCAGTTTAGAAAAAGTTTAAAAAATAATTTTTATTTTTTTGAGTAATTTGTAACTAAAATAGTCAAAAAACTTGACCCTTCTGTTTGCATAAGATATAGCAAATAATTTATTACAACTTTTTTTGAAATATATCGATTCTTTTTAATGCGTAGTACTCAGAAAACAGTTGGAGACAAGCGGATGTGCGTAAAACTATATCAAAATGCGTTAGAAAGCATGGAGCAAGCCAACCTCGCATTTCTTCAATTGCAACCGCCGTATATTGTAAAATAACATTCTACGGTCCAATCTGAAAGCATTATTCGTGTTTTCATCTGGAAATTAGTTAATCAGCATATAGCAGTTTATAAAAAGTTTAAAAAATAATATTTTTTTTTTTGAGTAAATTGTAACTAAAATAGTCAAGAAACTTGACCCTTCTGTTTGCATAAGATATAGCAAATAATTTATTACAACTTTTTTTGAAATATATCGATTCCTTTTAATGCATAGTACTCAGAAAACAGTTGGAGACAAGCGGATGTGCGTAAAACCATATCAAAATGCGTTAGAAAGCATGGAGCAAGCCAATCTCGCATTTCTTCAATTGCAACCGCCGTATATTGTAAAATAACATTCTACGGTCCAATCTGAAAGCATTATTCGTGTTTTCATCTGGAAATTAGTTAATCAGCATATAGCAGTTTATAAAAAGTTTAAAAAATAATATTTATTTTTTTGAGTAAATTGTAACTAAAATAGTCAAGAAACTGGACCCTTCTATTTGCATAAGATATAGCAAATAATTTATTACAAGTTTTTTTGAAATAAATCGATTCTTTTTAATGCGTAGTACTCAGAAAACAGTTGGAGACAAGCGGATGTGCGTAAAACCATATCAAAATGCGTTAGAAAGCATGGAGCAAGCCAACCTCGCATTTCTTCAATTGCAACCGCCGTATATTGTAAAATAACATTCTACGGTCCAATCTGAAAGCATTATTCGTGTTTTCATCTGGAAATTAGTTAATCAGCATATAGCAGTTTATAAAAAGTTTAAAAAATAATATTTATTTTTTTGAGTAAATTGTAACTAAAATAGTCAAGAAACTTGACCCTTCTGTTTGCATAAGATATAGCAAATAATTTATTACAACTTTTTTTGAAATATATCGATTCTTTTTAATGCGTAGTACTCAGAAAACAGTTGGAGACAAGCGGATGTGCGTAAAACCATATCAAAATGCGTTAGAAAGCATGGAGCAAGCCAACCTCGCATTTCTTCAATTGCAACCGCCGTATATTGTAAAATAACATTCTACGGTCCAATCTGAAAGCATTATTCGTGTTTTCATCTGGAAATTAGTTAATCAGCATTTAGCAGTTTAGAAAAAGTTTAAAAAATAATTTTTATTTTTTTGAGTAAAATGTAACTAAAATAGTCAAGAAACTTGACCCTTCTGTTTGCATAAGATATAGCAAATAATTTATTACAACTTTTTTTGAAATATATCGATTCTTTTTAATGCGTAGTACTCAGAAAACATTTGGAGACAAGCGGATGTGCGTAAAACCATATCAAAATGCGTTAGAAAGCATGGAGCAAGCCAACCTCGCATTTCTTCAATTGCAACCGCCGTATATTGTAAAATAACATTCTACGGTCCAATCTGAAAGCATTATTCGTGTTTTCATCTGGAAATTAGTTAATCAGCATATAGCAGTTTATAAAAAGTTTAAAAAATAATATTTATTTTTTTGAGTAAATTGTAACTAAAATAGTCAAGAAACTTGACCCTTCTGTTTGCATAAGATATAGCAAATAATTTATTACAACTTTTTTTGAAATATATCGATTCTTTTTAATGCGTAGTACTCAGAAAACAGTTGGAGACAAGCGGATGTGCGTAAAACCATATCAAAATGCGTTCGAAAGCATGGAGCAAGCCAACCTCGCATTTCTTCAATTGCAACCGCCGTATATTGTAAAATAACATTCTACGGTCGAATCTGAAAGCATTATTCGTGTTTTCATCTGGAAATTAGTTAATCAGCATATAGCAGTTTATAAAAAGTTTAAAAAATAATTTTTATTTTTTTGAGTAAATTGTAACTAAAATAGTCAAGAAACTTGACCCTTCTGTTTGCATAAGATATAGCAAATAATTTATTACAACTTTTTTTGAAATATATCGATTCTTTTTAATGCGTAGTACTCAGAAAACAGTTGGAGACAAGCGGATGTGCGTAAAACCATATCAAAATGCGTTAGAAAGCATGGCGAAAGCCAACCTCGCATTTCTTCAATTGCTACCGCCGTATATTGTAAAATAACATTCCACGGTCCAATCTGAAAGCATTATTCGTGTTTTCATCTGGAAATTAGTTAATCAGCATATAGCAGTTTATAAAAAGTTTAAAAAATAATTTTTATTTTTTTGAGTAAATTGTAACTAAAATAGTCAAGAAACTTGACCCTTCTGTTTGCATAGGATATAGCAAATAATTTATTACAACTTTTTTTGAAATATATCGATTCTTTTTAATGCGTAGTACTCAGAAAACAGTTGGAGACAAGCGGATGTGCGTAAAACCATATCAAAATGCGTTAGAAAGCATGGAGCAAGCCAACCTCGCATTTCTTCAATTGCAACCGCGGTATATTGTAAAATAACATTCTACGGTCCAATCTGAAAGCATTATTCGTGTTTTCATCTGGAAATTAGTTAATCAGCATATAGCAGTTTAGAAAAAGTTTAAAAAATAATTTTTATTTTTTTGAGTAAATTGTAACTAAAATAGTCAAGAAACTTGACCCTTCTGTTTGCATAAGATATAACAAATAATGTATTACAACTTTTTTTGAAATATATCGATTCTTTTTAATGCCTAGTACTCAGAAAACAGTTGGAGACAAGCGGATGTGCGTAAAACCATATCAAAATGCGTTAGAAAGCATGGAGCAAGCCAACCTCGCATTTCTTCAATTGCAACCGCCGTATATTGTAAAATAACATTCTACCGTCCAATCTGAAAGCATTATTCGTGTTTTCATCTGGAAATTAGTTAATCAGCATATAGCAGTTTAGAAAAAGTTTAAAAAATAATATTTATTTTTTTGAGTAAATTGTAACTAAAATAGTCAAGAAACTTGACCCTTCTGTTTGCATAAGATATAGCAAATAATTTATTACAACTTTTTTTGATATATATCGATTCTTTTTAATGCGTAGTACTCAGAAAACAGTTGGAGACAAGCGGATGTGCGTAAAACCATATCAAATGGCGTTAGAAAGCATGGAGCAAGCCAACCTCGCATTTCTTCAATTGCAACCGCCGTATATTGTAAAATAACATTCTACGGTCCAATCTGAAAGCATTATTCGTGTTTTCATCTGGAAATTAGTTAATCAGCATATAGCAGTTTATAAAAAGTTTAAAAAATAATATTTATTTTTTTGAGTAAATTGTAACTAAAATAGTCAAGAAACTTGACCCTTCTGTTTGCATAAGATATAGCAAATAATTTATTACAACTTTTTTTGAAATATATCGATTCTTTTTAATGCGTAGTACTCAGAAAACAGTTGGAGACAAGCGGATGTGCGTAAAACCATATCAAAATGCGTTAGAAAGCATGGAGCAAGCCACCATCACATTTATTTAATTGCAACCGCCGTATATTGTAAAATAACATTCTACGGTCCAATCTGAAAGCATCATTCGTGTTTTCATCTGGAAAATAGTTAATCAGCATATAGCAGTTTAGAAAAAGTTTAAAAAATAATTTTTATTTTTTTGAGTAAATTGTAACTAAAATAGTCAAGAAACTTGACCCTTCTGTTTGCATAAGATATAGCAAATAATTTATTACAACTTTTTTTGAAAAATATCGATTCTTTTTAATGCGTAGTACTCAGAAAACAGTTGGAGACAAGCGGATGTGCGTAAAACCATATCAAAATGCGTTAGAAAGCATGGAGCAAGCCAACCTCGCATTTCTTCAATTGCAACCGCCGTATATTGTAAAATAACATTCTACGGTCCAATCTGAAAGCATTATTCGTGTTTTCATCTGGAAATTAGTTAATCAGCATATAGCAGTTTAGAAAAAGTTTAAAAAATAATTTTTATTTTTTTGAGTAAATTGTAACTAAAATAGTCAAGAAACTTGACCCTTCTGTTTGCATAAGATATAGCAAATAATTTATTACAACTTTTTTTGAAATATATCGATTCTTTTTAATGCGTAGTACTCAGAAAACAGTTGGAGACAAGCGGATGTGCGTAAAACCATATCAAAATGCGTTAGAAAGCATGGAGCAAGCCAATCTCGCATTTCTTCAATTGCAACCGCCGTATATTGTAAAATAACATTCTACGGTCCAATCTGAAAGCATTATTCGTGTTTTCATCTGGAAATTAGTTAATCAGCATATAGCAGTTTATAAAAAGTTTAAAAAATAATTTTTATTTTTTTGAGTAAATTGTAACTAAAATAGTCAAGAAACTTGACCCTTCTGTTTGCATAAGATATAGCAAATAATTTATTACAACTTTTTTTGAAATATATCGATTCTTTTTAATGCCTAGTACTCAGAAAACAGTTGGAGACAAGCGGATGTGCGTAAAACCATATCAAAATGCGTTAGAAAGCATGGAGCAAGCCAACCTCGCATTTCTTCAATTGCAACCGCCGTATATTGTAAAATAACATTCTACCGTCCAATCTGAAAGCATTATTCGTGTTTTCATCTGGAAATTAGTTAATCAGCATATAGCAGTTTAGAAAAAGTTTAAAAAATAATATTTATTTTTTTGATTAAATTGTAACTAAAATAGTCAAGAAACTTGACCCTTCTGTTTGCATAAGATATAGCAAATAATTTATTACAACTTTTTTTGAAATATATCGATTCTTTTTAATGCGTAGTACTCAGAAAACAGTTGGAGACAAGCGGATGTGCGTAAAACCATATCAAAATGCGTTAGAAAGCATGGAGCAAGCCAACCTCGCATTTCTTCAATTGCAACCGCCGTATATTGTAAAATAACATTCTACGGTCCAATCTGAAAGCATTATTCGTGTTTTCATCTGGAAATTAGTTAATCAGCATATAGCAGTTTAGAAAAAGTTTAAAAAATAATATTTATTTTTTTGAGTAAATTGTAACTAAAATAGTCAAGAAACTTGACCCTTCTGTTTGCATAAGATATAGCAAATAATTTATTACAACTTTTTTTGAAAAATATCGATTCTTTTTAATGCGTAGTACTCAGAAAACAGTTGGAGACAAGCGGATGTGCGTAAAACCATATCAAAATGCGTTAGAAAGCATGGAGCAAGCCACCATCGCATTTATTTAATTGCAACCGCCGTATATTGTAAAATAACATTCTACGGTCCAATCTGAAAGCATTATTCGTGTTTTCATCTGGAAATTAGTTAATCAGCATATAGCAGTTTAGAAAAAGTTTAAAAAATAATATTTATTTTTTTGAGTAAATTGTAACTAAAATAGTCAAGAAACTTGACCCTTCTGTTTGCATAAGATATAGCAAATAATTTATTACAACTTTTTTTGAAAAATATCGATTCTTTTTAATGCGTAGTACTCAGAAAACAGTTGGAGACAAGCGGATGTGCGTAAAACCATATCAAAATGCGTTAGAAAGCATGGAGCAAGCCAATCTCGCATTTCTTCAATTGCAACCGCCGTATATTGTAAAATAACATTCTACGGTCCAATCTGAAAGCATTATTCGTGTTTTCATCTGGAAATTAGTTAATCAGCATATAGCAGTTTAGAAAAAGTTTAAAAAATAATTTTTATTTTTTTGAGTAAATTGTAACTAAAATAGTCAAGAAACTTGACCCTTCTGTTTGCATAAGATATAGCAAATAATTTATTACAACTTTTTTTGAAATATATCGATTCTTTTTAATGCGTAGTACTCAGAAAACAGTTGGAGACAAGCGGATGTGCGTAAAACCATATCAAAATGCGTTAGAAAGCATGGAGCAGGCCAAACTCGCATTTCTTCAATTGCAACCGCCGTATATTGTAAAATAACATTCTACGGTCCAATCTGAAAGCATTATTCGTGTTTTCATCTGGAAATTAGTTAATCAGCATATAGCAGTTTATAAAAAGTTTAAAAAATAATATTTATTTTTTTGAGTAAATTGTAACTAAAATAGTCAAGAAACTTGACCCTTCTGTTTGCATAAGATATAGCAAATAATTTATTACAACTTTTTTTGAAATATATCGATTCTTTTTAATGCGTAGTACTCAGAAAACAGTTGGAGACAAGCGGATGTGCGTAAAACCATATCAAAATGCGTTAGAAAGCATGGAGCAGGCCAAACTCGCATTTCTTCAATTGCAACCGCCGTATATTGTAAAATAACATTCTACGGTCCAATCTGAAAGCATTATTCGTGTTTTCATCTGGAAATTAGTTAATCATCATATAGCAGTTTAGAAAAAGTTTAAAAAATAATATTTATTTTTTTGAGTAAATTGTAACTAAAATAGGCAAGAAACTTGACCCTTCTGTTTGCATAAGATATAGCAAATAATTTATTACAACTTTTTTTGAAATATATCGATTCTTTTTAATGCGTAGTACTCAGAAAACAGTTGGAGACAAGCGGATGTGCGTAAAACCATATCAAAATGCGTTAGAAAGCATGGAGCAAGCCACCATCGCATTTATTTAATTGCAACCGCCGTATATTGTAAAATAACATTCTACGGTCCAATCTGAAAGCATTATTCGTGTTTTCATCTGGAAATTAGTTAATCAGCATATAGCAGTTTAGAAAAAGTTTAAAAAATAATATTTATTTTCTTGAGTAAATTGTAACTAAAATAGTCAAGAAACTTGACCCTTCTGTTTGCATAAGATATAGCAAATAATTTATTACAACTTTTTTTGAAATATATCGATTCTTTTTAATGCGTAGTACTCAGAAAACAGTTGGAGACAAGCGGATGTGCGTAAAACCATATCAAAATGCGTTAGAAAGCATGGAGCAAGCCAATCTCGCATTTCTTCAATTGCAACCGCCGTATATTGTAAAATAACATTCTACGTTCCAATCTGAAAGCATTATTCGTGTTTTCATCTGGAAATTAGTTAATCAGCATATAGCAGTTTATAAAAAGTTTAAAAAATAATTTTTATTTTTTTGACTAAATTGTAACTATAATAGTCAAGAAACTTGACCCTTCTGTTTGCATAAGATATAGCAAATAATTTATTACAACTTTTTTTGAAAAATATCGATTCTTTTTAATGCGTAGTACTCAGAAAACAGTTGGAGACAAGCGGATGTGCGTAAAACCATATCAAAATGCGTTAGAAAGCATGGAGCAAGCCAAGCTCGCATTTCTTCAATTGCAACCGCCGTATATTGTAAAATAACATTCTACGGTCCAATCTGAAAGCATTATTCGTGTTTTCATCTGGAAATTAGTTAATCAGCATATAGCAGTTTAGAAAAAGTTTAAAAAATAATTTTTATTTTTTTGAGTAAATTGTAACTAAAATAGTCAAGAAACTTGACCCTTCTGTTTGCATAAGATATAGCAAATAATTTATTACAACTTTTTTTGAAATATATCGATTCTTTTTAATGCGTAGTACTCAGAAAACAGTTGGAGACAAGCGGATGTGCGTAAAACCATATCAAAATGCGTTAGAAAGCATGGAGCAAGCCAATCTCGCATTTCTTCAATTGCAACCGCCGTATATTGTAAAATAACATTCTACGGTCCAATCTGAAAGCATTATTCGTGTTTTCATCTGGAAATTAGTTAATCAGCATATAGCAGTTTATAAAAAGTTTAAAAAATAATATTTATTTTTTTGAGTAAATTGTAACTAAAATAGTCAAGAAACTTGACCCTTCTGTTTGCATAAGATATAGCAAATAATTTATTACAACTTTTTTTGAAATATATCGATTCTTTTTAATGCGTAGTACTCAGAAAACAGTTGGAGACAAGCGGATGTGCGTAAAACCATATCAAAATGCGTTAGAAAGCATGGAGCAAGCCAATCTCGCATTTCTTCAATTGCAACCGCCGTATATTGTAAAATAACATTCTACGGTCCAATCTGAAAGCATTATTCGTGTTTTCATCTGGAAATTAGTTAATCAGCATATAGCAGTTTATAAAAAGTTTAAAAAATAATATTTATTTTTTTGAGTAAATTGTAACTAAAATAGTCAAGAAACTTGACCCTTCTGTTTGCATAAGATATAGCAAATAATTTATTACAACTTTTTTTGAAATATATCGATTCTTTTTAATGCGTAGTACTCAGAAAACAGTTGGAGACAAGCGGATGTGCGTAAAACCATATCAAAATGCGTTAGTAAGCATGGAGCAGGCCAAACTCGCATTTCTTCAATTGCAACCGCCGTATATTGTAAAATAACATTCTACGGTCTAATCTGAAAGCATTATTCGTGTTTTCATCTGGAAATTAGTTAATCAGCATATAGCAGTTTATAAAAAGTTTAAAAAATAATATTTATTTTTTTGAGTAAATTGTAACTAAAATAGGCAAGAAACTTGACCCTTCTGTTTGCATAAGATATAGCAAATAATTTATTACAACTTTTTTTGAAATATATCGATTCTTTTTAATGCGTAGTACTCAGAAAACAGTTGGAGACAAGCGGATGTGCGTAAAACCATATCAAAATGCGTTAGAAAGCATGGAGCAAGCCAACCTCGCATTTCTTCAATTGCAACCGCCGTATATTGTAAAGTAACATTCTACGGTCCAATCTGAAAGCATTATTCGTGTTTTCATCTGGAAATTAGTTAATCAGCATATAGCAGTTTATAAAAAGTTTAAAAAATAATATTTATTTTTTTGAGTAAATTGTAACTAAAATAGTCAAGAAACTTGACCCTTCTGTTTGCATAAGATATAGCAAATAATTTATTACAACATTTTTTGAAATATATCGATTCTTTTTAATGCCTAGTACTCAGAAAACAGTTGGAGACAAGCGGATGTGCGTAAAACCATATCAAAATGCGTTAGAATGCATGGAGCAAGCCAATCTCGCATTTCTTCAATTGCAACCGCCGTATATTGTAAAATAACATTCTACGGTCCAATCTGAAAGCATTATTCGTGTTTTCATCTGGAAATTAGTTAATCAGCATATAGCAGTTTAGAAAAAGTTTAAAAAATAATTTTTATTTTTTTGAGTAAATTGTAACTAAAATAGTCAAGAAACTTGACCCTTCTGTTTGCATAAGATATAGCAAATAATTTATTACAACTTTTTTTGAAATATATCGATTCTTTTTAATGCGTAGTACTCAGAAAACAGTTGGAGACCAGCGGATGTGCGTAAAACCATATCAAAATGCGTTAGAAAGCATGGAGCAAGCCAATCTCGCATTTCTTCAATTGCAACCGCCGTATATTGTAAAATAACATTCTACGGTCCAATCTGAAAGCATTATTCGTGTTTTCATCTGGAAATTAGTTAATCAGCATATAGCAGTTTATAAAAAGTTTAAAAAATATTATTTATTTTTTTGAGTAAATTGTAACTAAAATAGTCAAGAAACTTGACCCTTCTGTTTGCATAAGATATAGCAAATAATTTATTACAACTTTTTTTGAAATATATCGATTCTTTTTAATGCGTAGTACTCAGAAAACAGTTGGAGACAAGCGGATGTGCGTAAAACCATATCAAAATGCGTTAGAAAGCATGGAGCAGGCCAAACTCGCATTTCTTCAATTGCAACCGCCGTATATTGTAAAATAACATTCTACGGTCCAATCTGAAAGCATTATTCGTGTTTTCATCTGGAAATTAGTTAATCAGCATATAGCAGTTTATAAAAAGTTTAAAAAATAATATTTATTTTTTTGAGTAAATTGTAACTAAAATAGTCAAGAAACTTGAGCCTTCTGTTTGCATAAGATATAGCAAATAATTTATTACAACTTTTTTTGAAATATATCGATTCTTTTTAATGCGTAGTACTCAGAAAACAGTTGGAGACAAGCGGATGTGCGTAAAACCATATCAAAATGCGTTAGAAAGCATGGAGCAAGCCAACCTCGCATTTCTTCAATTGCAACCGCCGTATATTGTAAAATAACATTCTACGGTCCAATCTGAAAGCATTATTCGTGTTTTCATCTGGAAATTAGTTAATCAGCATATAGCAGTTTATAAAAAGTTTAAAAAATAATATTTATTTTTTTGAGTAAATTGTAACTAAAATAGTCAAGAAACTTGACCCTTCTGTTTGCATAAGATATAGCAAATAATTTATTACAACATTTTTTGAAATATATCGATTCTTTTTAATGCCTAGTACTCAGAAAACAGTTGGAGACAAGCGGATGTGCGTAAAACCATATCAAAATGCGTTAGAATGCATGGAGCAAGCCAATCTCGCATTTCTTCAATTGCAACCGCCGTATATTGTAAAATAACATTCTACGGTCCAATCTGAAAGCATTATTCGTGTTTTCATCTGGAAATTAGTTAATCAGCATATAGCAGTTTAGAAAAAGTTTAAAAAATAATTTTTATTTTTTTGAGTAAATTGTAACTAAAATAGTCAAGAAACTTGACCCTTCTGTTTGCATAAGATATAGCAAATAATTTATTACAACTTTTTTTAAAATATATCGATTCTTTTTAATGCGTAGTACTCAGAAAACAGTTGGAGACAAGCGGATGTGCGTAAAACCATATCAAAATGCGTTAGAAAGCATGGAGCAAGCCAACCTCGCATTTCTTCAATTGCAACCGCCGTATATTGTAAAATAACATTCTACGGTCCAATCTGAAAGCATTATTCGTGTTTTCATCTGGAAATTAGTTAATCAGCATATAGCAGTTTAGAAAAAGTTTAAAAAATAATTTTTATTTTTTTGAGTAAATTGTAACTAAAATAGTCAAGAAACTTGACCCTTCTGTTTGTATAAGATATAGCAAATAATTTATTACAACTTTTTTTGAAATATATCGATTCTTTTTAATGCGTAGTACTCAGAAAACAGTTGGAGACAAGCGGATGTGCGTAAAACCATATCAAAATGCGTTAGAAAGCATGGAGCAAGCCAACCTCGCATTTCTTCAATTGCAACCGCCGTATATTGTAAAATAACATTCTACGGTCCAATCTGAAAGCATTATTCGTGTTTTCATCTGGAAATTAGTTAATCAGCATATAGCAGTTTATAAAAAGTTTAAAAAATAATATTTATTTTTTTGACTAAATTGTAACTAAAATAGTCAAGAAACTTGACCCTTCTATTTGCATAAGATATAGCAAATAATTTATTACAACTTTTTTTGAAATATATCGATTCTTTTTAATGCGTAGTACTCAGAAAACAGTTGGAGACAAGCGGATGTGCGTAAAACCATATCAAAATGCGTTAGAAATCATGGAGCAAGCCAACCTCGCATTTCTTCAATTGCAACCGCCGTATATTGTAAAATAACATTCTACGGTCCAATCTGAAAGCATTATTCGTGTTTTCATCTGGAAATTAGTTAATCAGCATATAGCAGTTTAGAAAAAGTTTAAAAAATAATTTTTATTTTTTGAGTAAATTGTAACTAAAATAGTCAAGAAACTTGACCCTTCTGTTTGCATAAGATATAGCAATTAATTTATTACAACTTTTTTTGAAATATATCGATTCTTCTTAATGCGTAGTACTCAGAAAACAGTTGGAGACAAGCGGATGTGCGTAAAACCATATCAAAATGCGTTAGAAAGCATGGAGCAAGCCAACCTCGCATTTCTTCAATTGCAACCGCCGTATATTGTAAAATAACATTCTACGGTCCAATCTGAAAGCATTATTCGTGTTTTCATCTGGAAATTAGTTAATCAGCATATAGCAGTTTATAAAAAGTTTAAAAAATAATATTTATTTTTTTGAGTAAATTGTAACTAAAATAGTCAAGAAACTTGACCCTTCTGTTTGCATAAGATATAGCAAATAATTTATTACAACTTTTTTTGAAATATATCGATTCTTTTTAATGCGTAGTACTCAGAAAACAGTTGGAGACAAGCGGATGTGCGTAAAACCATATCAAAATGCGTTAGAAAGCATGGAGCAAGCCAACCTCGCATTTCTTCAATTGCAACCGCCGTATATTGTAAAATAACATTCTACGGTCCAATCCGAAAGCATTATTCGTGTTTTCATCTGGAAATTAGTTAATCAGCATATAGCAGTTTAGAAAAAGTTTAAAAAATAATTTTTATTTTTTTGAGTAAATTGTAACTAAAATAGTCAAGAAACTTGACCCTTCTGTTTGCATAAGATATAGCAAATAATTTATTACAACTTTTTTTGAAATATATCGATTCTTTTTAATGCCTAGTACTCAGAAAACAGTTGGAGACAAGCGGATGTGCGTAAAACCATATCAAAATGCGTTAGAAAGCATGGAGCAAGCCAACCTCGCATTTCTTCAATTGCAACCGCCGTATATTGTAAAATAACATTCTACGGTCCAATCTGAAAGCATTATTCGTGTTTTCATCTGGAAATTAGTTAATCAGCATATAGCAGTTTATAAAAAGTTTAAAAAATAATATTTATTTTTTTGAGTAAATTGTAACTAAAATAGTCAAGAAACTTGACCCTTCTGTTTGCATAAGATATAGCAAATAATTTATTACAACTTTTTTTGAAATATATCGATTCTTTTTAATGCGTAGTACTCAGAAAACAGTTGGAGACAAGCGGATGTGCGTAAAACCATATCAAAATGCGTTAGAAAGCATGGAGCAAGCCAACCTCGCATTTCTTCAATTGCAACCGCCGTATATTGTAAAATAACATTCTACGGTCCAATCCGAAAGCATTATTCGTGTTTTCATCTGGAAATTAGTTAATCAGCATATAGCAGTTTAGAAAAAGTTTAAAAAATAATTTTTATTTTTTTGAGTAAATTGTAACTAAAATAGTCAAGAAACTTGACCCTTCTGTTTGCATAAGATATAGCAAATAATTTATTACAACTTTTTTTGAAATATATCGATTCTTTTTAATGCCTAGTACTCAGAAAACAGTTGGAGACAAGCGGATGTGCGTAAAACCATATCAAAATGCGTTAGAAAGCATGGAGCAAGCCAACCTCGCATTTCTTCAATTGCAACCGCCGTATATTGTAAAATAACATTCTACGGTCCAATCTGAAAGCATTATTCGTGTTTTCATCTGGAAATTAGTTAATCAGCATATAGCAGTTTATAAAAAGTTTAAAAAATAATATTTATTTTTTTGAGTAAATTGTAACTAAAATAGTCAAGAAACTTGACCCTTCTCTTTGCATAAGATATAGCAAATAATTTATTACAACTTTTTTTGAAATATATCGATTCTTCTTAATGCGTAGTACTCAGAAAACAGTTGGAGACAAGCGGATGTGCGTAAAACCATATCAAAATGCGTTAGAAAGCATGGAGCAAGCCAACCTCGCATTTATTTAATTGCAACCGCCGTATATTGTAAAATAACATTCTACGGTCCAATCTGAAAGCATTATTCGTGTTTTCATCTGGAAATTAGTTAATCAGCATATAGCAGTTTATAAAAAGTTTAAAAAATAATATTTATTTTTTTGAGTAAATTGTAACTAAAATAGTCAAGAAACTTGACCCTTCTGTTTGCATAAGATATAGCAAATAATTTATTACAACTTTTTTTGAAATATATCGATTCCTTTTAATGCGTAGTACTCAGAAAACAGTTGGAGACAAGCGGATGTGCGTAAAACCATATCAAAATGCGTTAGAAAGCATGGAGCAAGCCAACCTCGCATTTCTTCAATTGCAACCGCCGTATATTGTAAAATAACATTCTACGGTCCAATCTGAAAGCATTATTCGTGTTTTCATCTGGAAATTAGTTAATCAGCATATAGCAGTTTAGAAAAAGTTTAAAAAATAATTTTTATTTTTTTGAGTAAATTGTAACTAAAATAGTCAAGAAACTTGACCCTTCTGTTTGCATAAGATATAGCAAATAATTTATTACAACTTTTTTTGAAATATATCGATTCTTTTTAATGCGTAGTACTCAGAAAACAGTTGGAGACAAGCGGATGTGCGTAAAACCATATCAAAATGCGTTAGAAAGCATGGAGCAAGCCAACCTCGCATTTCTTCAATTGCAACCGCCGTATATTGTAAAATAACATTCTGCGGTCCAATCTGAAAGCATTATTCGTGTTTTCTTCTGGAAATTAGTTAATCAGCATATAGCAGTTTATAAAAAGTTTAAAAAATAATATTTATTTTTTTGAGTAAATTGTAACTAAAATAGTCAAGAAACTTGACCCTATTGTTTGCATAAGTTATAGCAAATAATTTATTACAACTTTTTTTGAAATATATCGATTCTTTTTAATGCATAGTACTCAGAAGACAGTTGGAGACAAGCGGATGTGCGTAAAACCATATCAAAATGCGTTAGAAAGCATGGAGCAAGCCAAGCTCGCATTTCCTCAATTGAAACCGCCGTATGTTGTAAAATAACATTCTACGGTCCAATCTGATAGCATTATTCGTGTTTTCATCTGGAAATTAGTTAATTAGCATATAGCAGTTTATAAAAAGTTTAAAAAATAATATTAATTTTTTTGAGTAAATTGTAACTAAAATAGTCAAGAAACTTGACCCTTCTGTTTGCATAAGATATAGCAAATAATTTATTACAACTTTTTTTGAAATATATCGATTCTTTTTAATGCGTAGTACTCAGAAAACAGTTGGAGACAAGCGGATGTGCGTAAAACCATATCAAAATGCGTTAGAAAGCATGGAGCAAGCCAACCTCGCATTTCTTCAATTGCAACCGCCGTATATTGTAAAATAACATTCTACGGTCCAATCTGAAAGCATTGCTCGTGTTTTCATCTGGAAATTAGTAAATCAGCATATAGCAGTTTATAAAAAGTTTAAAAAATAATTTTTATTTTTTTGATTAAATTGTAACTAAAATAGTCAAGAAACTTGACCCTTCTGTTTGCATAAGATATAGCAAATAATTTATTACAACTTTTTTTGAAATATATCGATTCTTTTCAATGCGTAGTACTCAGAAAACAGTTGGAGACAAGCGGATGTGCGTAAAACCATATCAAAATGCGTTAGAAAACATGGAGCAAGCCAACCTCGCATTTCTTCAATTGCAACCGCCGTATATTGTAAAATAACATTCTACGGTCCAATCTGAAAGCATTATTCGTGTTTTCATCTGGAAATTAGTTAATCAGCATATAGCAGTTTAGAAAAAGTTTAAAAAATAATTTTTATTTTTTTGAGTAAATTGTAACTAAAATAGTCAAGAAACTTGACCCTTCTGTTTGCATAAGATATAGCAAATAATTTATTACAACTTTTTTTGAAATATATCGATTCTTTTTAATGCGTAGTACTCAGAAAACAGTTGGACACAAGCGGATGTGCGTAAAACCATATCAAAATGCGTTAGAAAGCATGTAGCAAGCCAAGCTCGCATTTCTTCAATTGCAACCGCCGTATATTGTAAGATAACATTCTACGGTCCAATCTGAAAGCATTATTCGTGTTTTCATCTGGAAATTAGTTAATCAGCATATAGCAGTTTAGAAAAAGTAAGAAAAATAATTTTTATTTTTTTGAGTAAATTGTAACTAAAATAGTCAAGTAACTTGACCCTTCTGATTGTATAAGATATAGCAAATAATTTATTACAACTTTTTTTGAAATATATCGATTCTTTTTAATGCGTAGTACTCAGAAAACAGTTGGAGACAAGCGGATGTGCGTAAAACCATATCAAAATGCGTTAGAAAGCATGGAGCAAGCCAACCTCGCATTTCTTCAATTGCAACCGCCGTATATTGTAAAATAACATTCTACGGTCCAATCTGAAAGCATTATTCGTGTTTTCATCTGGAAATTAATTAATCAGCATATAGCAGTTTATAAAAAGTTTAAAAAATAATATTTATTTTTTTGAGTAAATTGTAACTAAAATAGTCAAGAAACTTGACCCTTCTGTTTGCATAAGATATAGCAAATAATTTATTACAACTTTTTTTGAAATATATCGATTCTTTTTAATGCGTAGTACTCAGAAAACAGTTGGAGACAAGCGGATGTGCGTAAAACCATATCAAAATGCGTTAGAAAGCATGGAGCAAGCCAACCTCGCATTTCTTCAATTGCAACCGCCGTATATTGTAAAATAACATTCTACGGTCCAATCTGAAAGCATTATTCGTGTTTTCCTCTGGAAATTAGTTAATCAGCATATAGCTGTTTATAAAAAGTTTAAAAAATAATTTTTATTTTTTTGAGTAAATTGTAACTAAAATAGTCAAGAAACTTGACCCTTCTGTTTGCATAAGATATAGCAAATAATTTATTACAACTTTTTTTGAAATATATCGATTCTTTTCAATGCGTAGTACTCAGAAAACAGTTGGAGACAAGCGGATGTGCGTAAAACCATATCAAAATGCGTTAGAAAGCATGGAGCAAGCCAACCTCGCATTTCTTCAATTGCAACCGCCGTATATTGTAAAATAACATTCTACGGTCCAATCTGAAAGCATTATTCGTGTTTTCATCTGGAAATTAGTTAATCAGCATATAGCAGTTTAGAAAATGTTTAAAAAATAATTTTTATTTTTTTGAGTAAATTGTAACTAAAATAGTCAAGAAACTTGACCCTTCTGTTTGCATAAGATATAGCAAATAATTTATTACAACTTTTTTTGAAATATATCGATTCTTTTTAATGCGTAGTACTCAGAAAACAGTTGGAGACAAGCGGATGTGCGTAAAACCATATCAAAATGCGTTAGAAAGCATGGAGCAAGCCAACCTCGCATTTTTTCAATTGCAACCGCCGTATATTGTAAAATAACATTCTACGGTCCAATCTGAAAGCATTATTCGTGTTTTCATCTGGAAATTAGTTAATCAGCATATAGCAGTTTAGAAAAAGTTTAAAAAATAATTTTTATTTTTTTGAGTAAATTGTAACTAAAATAGTCAAGAAACTTGACCCTTCTGTTTGCATAAGATATAGCAATTAATTTATTACAACTTTTTTTGAAATATATCGATTCTTTTTAATGCGTAGTACTCAGAAAATAGTTGGAGACAAGCGGATGTGCGTAAAACCATATCAAAATGCGTTAGAAAGCATGGAGCAAGCCAACCTCGCATTTCTTCAATTGCAACCGCCGTATATTGTAAAATAACATTCTACGGTCCAATCTGAAAGCATTATTCGTGTTTTCATCTGGAAATTAGTTAATCAGCATATAGCAGTTTATAAAAAGTTTAAAAAATAATTTTTATTTTTTTGAGTAAATTGTAACTAAAATAGTCAAGAAACTTGACCCTTCTGTTTGCATAAGATATAGCAAATAATTTATTACACCTTTTTTTGAAATATATCGATTCTTTTCAATGCGTAGTACTCAGAAAACAGTTGGAGACAAGCGGATGTGCGTAAAACCATATCAAAATGCGTTAGAAAGCATGGAGCAAGCCAACCTCGCATTTCTTCAATTGCAACCGCCGTATATTGTAAGATAACATTCTATGGTCCAATCTGAAAGCATTATTCGTGTTTTCATCTGGAAATTAGTTAATCAGCATATAGCAGTTTAGAAAAAGTTTAAAAAATAATTTTTATTTTTTTGAGTAAATTGTAACTAAAATAGTCAAGAAACTTGACCCTTCTGTTTGCATAAGATATAGCAAATAATTTATTACAACTTTTTTTGAAATTTATCAATTCTTTTTAATGCGTAGTACTCAGAAAACAGTTGGAGACAAGCGGATGTGCGTAAAACCATATCAAAATGCGTTAGAAAGCATGGAGCAAGCCAACCTCGCATTTCTTCAATTGCAACCGCCGTATATTGTAAAATAACATTCTACGGTCCAATCTGAAAGCATTATTCGTGTTTTTTGATCTGGAAATTAGTTAATCAGCATATAGCAGTTTAGAAAAAGTTTAAAAAATAATTTTTATTTTTTTGAGTAAATTGTAACTAAAATAGTCAAGAAACTTGACCCTTCTGTTTGCATAAGATATAGCAAATAATTTATTACAACTTTTTTTGAAATATATCGATTCTTTTTAATGCGTAGTACTCAGAAAACAGTTGGAGACAAGCGGATGTGCGTAAAACCATATCAAAATGCGTTAGAAAGCATGGAGCAAGCCAACCTCGCATTTCTTCAATTGCAACCGCCGTATATTGTAAAATAACATTCTACGGTCCAAACTGAAAGCATTATTCGTGTTTTCATCTGGAAATTAGTTAATCAGCATATAGCAGTTTAGAAAAAGTTTAAAAAATAATTTTTATTTTTTTGAGTAAATTGTAACTAAAATAGTCAAGAAACTTGACCCTTCTGTTTGCATAAGATATAGCAAATAATTTATTACAACTTTTTTTGAAATATATCGATTCTTTTTAATGCGTAGTACTCAGAAAACAGTTGGAGACAAGCGGATGTGCGTAAAACCATATCAAAATGCGTTAGAAAGCATGGAGCAAGCCAACCTCGCATTTCTTCAATTGCAACCGCCGTCTATTGTAAAATAACATTCTACGGTCCAATCTGAAAGCATTATTCGTGTTTTCATCTGGAAATTAGTTAATCAGCATATAGCAGTTTAGAAAAAGTTTAAAAAATAATATTTATTTTTTTGAGTAAATTGTAACTAAAATAGTCAAGAAACTTGACCCTTCTGTTTGCATAAGATATAGCAAATAATTTATTACAACTTTTTTTGAAATATATCGATTCTTTTTAATGCGTAGTACTCAGAAAACAGTTGGAGACAAGCGGATGTGCGTAAAACCATATCAAAATGCGTTAGAAAGCATGGAGCAAGCCAAGCTCGCATTTCTTCAATTGCAACCGCCGTATATTGTAAGATAACATTCTATGGTCCAATCTGAAAGCATTATTCGTGTTTTCATCTGGAAATTAGTTAATCAGCATATAGCAGTTTAGAAAAAGTTTAAAAAATAATTTTTATTTTTTTGAGTAAATTGTAACTAAAATAGTCAAGAAACTTGACCCTTCTGTTTGCATAAGATATAGCAAATAATTTATTACAACTTTTTTTGAATTATATCGATTCTTTTTAATGCGTAGTACTCAGAAAACAGTTGGAGACAAGCGGATGTGCGTAAAACCATATCAAAATGCGTTAGAAAGCATGGAGGAAGCCAACCTCGCATTTCTTCAATTGCAACCGCCGTATATTGTAAAATAACATTCTACGGTCCAATCTGAAAGCATTATTCGTGTTTTCATCTGGAAATTAGTTAATCAGCATATAGCAGTTTAGAAAAAGTTTAAAAAATAATTTTTATTTTTTTGAGTAAATTGTAACTAAAATAGTCAAGAAACTTGACCCTTCTGTTTGCATAAGATATAGCAAATAATTTATTACAACTTTTTTTGAAATATATCGATTCTTTTTAATGCGTAGTACTCAGAAAACAGTTGGAGACAAGCGGATGTGCGTAAAACCATATCAAAATGCGTTAGAAAGCATGGAGCAAGCCAACCTCGCATTTCTTCAATTGCAACCGCCGTATATTGTAAAATAACATTCTACGGTACAATCTGAAAGCATTATTCGTGTTTTCATCTGGAAATTAGTTAATCAGCATATAGCAGTTTATAAAAAGTTTAAAAAATAATATTTATTTTTTTGAGTAAATTGTAACTAAAATAGTCAAGAAACTTGACCCTTCTGTTTGCATAAGATATAGCAAATAATTTATTACAACTTTTTTTGAAATATATCGATTCTTTTTAATGCGTAGTACTCAGAAAACAGTTGGAGACAAGCGGATGTGCGTAAAACCATATCAAAATGCGTTAGAAAGCATGGAGCAAGCCAAGCTCGCATTTCTTCAATTGCAACCGCCGTATATTGTAAGATAACATTCTATGGTCCAATCTGAAAGCATTATTCGTGTTTTCATCTGGAAATTAGTTAATCAGCATATAGCAGTTTAGAAAAAGTTTAAAAAATAATTTTAATTTTTTTGAGTAAATTGTAACTAAAATAGTCAAGAAACTTGACCCTTCTGTTTGCATAAGATATAGCAAATAATTTTTTACAACTTTTTTTGAAATATATCGATTCTTTTTAATGCCTAGTACTCAGAAAACAGTTGGAGACAAGCGGATGTGCGTAAAACCATATCAAAATGCGTTAGAAAGCATGGAGCAAGCCAATCTCGCATTTCTTCAATTGCAACCGCCGTATATTGTAAAATAACATTCTACGGTCCAATCTGAAAGCATTATTCGTGTTTTCATCTGGAAATTAGTTAATCAGCATATAGCAGTTTAGAAAAAGTTTAAAAAATAATTTTTATTTTTTTGAGTAAATTGTAACTAAAATAGTCAAGAAACTTGACCCTTCTGTTTGCATAAGATATAGCAAATAATTTATTACAACTTTTTTTGAAATATATCGATTCTTTTTAATGCGTAGTACTCAGAAAACAGTTGGAGACAAGCGGATGTGCGTAAAACCATATCAAAATGCGTTAGAAAGCATGGAGCAAGCCAACCTCGAATTTCTTCAATTGCAACCGCCGTATATTGTAAAATAACATTCTACGGTACAATCTGAAAGCATTATTCGTGTTTTCATCTGGAAATTAGTTAATCAGCATATAGCAGTTTATAAAAAGTTTAAAAAATAATATTTATTTTTTTGAGTAAATTGTAACTAAAATAGTCAAGAAACTTGACCCTTCTGTTTGCATAAGATATAGCAAATAATTTATTACAACTTTTTTTGAAATATATCGATTCTTTTTAATGCGTAGTACTCAGAAAACAGTTGGAGACAAGCGGATGTGCGTAAAACCATATCAAAATGCGTTAGAAAGCATGGAGCAAGCCAAGCTCGCATTTCTTCAATTGCAACCGCCGTATATTGTAAGATAACATTCTATGGTCCAATCTGAAAGCATTATTCGTGTTTTCATCTGGAAATTAGTTAATCAGCATATAGCAGTTTAGAAAAAGTTTAAAAAATAATTTTTATTTTTTTGAGTAAATTGTAACTAAAATAGTCAAGAAACTTGACCCTTCTGTTTGCATAAGATATAGCAAATAATTTATTACAACTTTTTTTGAAATATATCGATTCTTTTTAATGCCTAGTACTCAGAAAACAGTTGGAGACAAGCGGATGTGCGTAAAACCATATCAAAATGCGTTAGAAAGCATGGAGCAAGCCAACCTCGCATTTCTTCAATTGCAACCGCCGTATATTGTAAAATAACATTCTACGGTCCAATCTGAAAGCATTATTCGTGTTTTCATCTGGAAATTAGTTAATCAGCATATAGCAGTTTAGAAAAAGTTTAAAAAATAATTTTTATTTTTTTGAGTAAATTGTAACTAAAATAGTCAAGAAACTTGACCCTTCTGTTTGCATAAGATATAGCAAATAATTTATTACAACTTTTTTTGAAATATATCGATTCTTTTTAATGCGTAGTACTCAGAAAACAGTTGGAGACCAGCGGATGTGCGTAAAACCATATCAAAATGCGTTAGAAAGCATGGAGCAAGCCAACCTCGCATTTCTTCAATTGCAACCGCCGTATATTGTAAGATAACATTCTATGGTCCAATCTGAAAGCATTATTCGTGTTTTCATCTGGAAATTAGTTAATCAGCATATAGCAGTTTAGAAAAAGTTTAAAAAATAATTTTTATTTTTTTGAGTAAATTGTAACTAAAATAGTCAAGAAACTTGACCCTTCTGTTTGCATAAGATATAGCAAATAATTTATTACAACTTTTTTTGAAATATATCGATTCTTTTTAATGCGTAGTACTCAGAAAACAGTTGGAGACAAGCGGATGTGCGTAAAACCATATCAAAATGCGTTAGAAAGCATGGAGCAAGCCAACCTCGCATTTCTTCAATTGCAACCGCCGTATATTGTAAAATAACATTCTACGGTCCAATCTGAAAGCATTATTCGTGTTTTCATCTGGAAATTAGTTAATCAGCATATAGCAGTTTAGAAAAAGTTTAAAAAATAATATTTATTTTTTTGAGTAAATTGTAACTAAAATAGTCAAGAAACTTGACCCTTCTGTTTGCATAAGATATAGCAAATAATTTATTACAACTTTTTTTGAAATATATCGATTCTTCTTAATGCGTAGTACTCAGAAAACAGTTGGAGACAAGCGGATGTGCGTAAAACCTTATCAAAATGCGTTAGAAAGCATGGAGCAAGCCAACCTCGCATTTATTTAATTGCAACCGCCGTATATTGTAAAATAACATTCTACGGTCCAATCTGAAAGCATTATTCGTGTTTTCATCTGGAAATTAGTTAATCAGCATATAGCAGTTTATAAAAAGTTTAAAAAATAGTATTTATTTTTTTGAGTAAATTGTAACTAAAATAGTCAAGAAACTTGACCCTTCTGTTTGCATAAGATATAGCAAATAATTTATTACAACTTTTTTTGAAATATATCGATTCTTTTTAATGCGTAGTACTCAGAAAACAGTTGGAGACAGGCGGATGTGCGTAAAACCATATCAAAATGCGTTAGAAAGCATGGAGCAAGCCAACCTCGCATTTCTTCAATTGCAACCGCCGTATATTGTAAAATAACATTCTACGGTCCAATCTGAAAGCATTATTCGTGTTTTCATCTGGAAATTAGTTAATCAGCATATAGCAGTTTAGAAAAAGTTTAAAAAATAATTTTTATTTTTTTGAGTAAATTGTAACTAAAATAGTCAAGAAACTTGACCCTTCTGTTTGCATAAGATATAGCAAATAATTTATTACAACTTTTTTTGAAATATATCGATTCTTTTTAATGCGTAGTACTCAGAAAACAGTTGGAGACAAGCGGATGTGCGTAAAACTATATCAAAATGCGTTAGAAAGCATGGAGCAAGCCAACCTCGCATTTCTTCAATTGCAACCGCCGTATATTGTAAAATAACATTCTACGGTCCAATCTGAAAGCATTATTCGTGTTTTCATCTGGAAATTAGTTAATCAGCATATAGCAGTTTAGAAAAAGTTTAAAAAATAATATTTATTTTTTTGAGTAAATTGTAACTAAAATAGTCAAGAAACTTGACCCTTCTGTTTGCATAAGATATAGCAAATAATTTATTACAACTTTTTTTGAAATATATCGATTCTTTTTAATGCGTAGTACTCAGAAAACAGTTGGAGACAAGCGGATGTGCGTAAAACCATATCAAAATGCGTTAGAAAGCATGGAGCAAGCCAACCTCGCATTTCTTCAATTGCAACCGCCGTATATTGTAAAATAACATTCTACGGTCCAATCTGAAAGCATTATTCGTGTTTTCATCTGGAAATTAGTTAATCAGCATATAGCAGTTTATAAAAAGTTTAAAAAATAATATTTATTTTTTTGAGTAAATTGTAACTAAAATAGTCAAGAAACTTGACCCTTCTGTTTGCATAAGATATAGCAAATAATTTATTACAACTATTTTGAAATATATCGATTCTTTTTAATGCGTAGTACTCAGAAAACAGTTGGAGACAAGCGGATGTGCGTAAAACCATATCAAAATGCGTTAGAAAGCATGGAGCAAGCCAACCTCGCATTTCTTCAATTGCAACCGCCGTATATTGTAAAATAACATTCTACGGTCGAATCTGAAAGCATTATTCGTGTTTTCATCTGGAAATTAGTTAATCAGCATATAACAGTTTATAAAAAGTTTAAAAAATAATATTTATTTTTTTGAGTAAATTGTAACTAAAATAGTCAAGAAACTTGACCCTTCTGTTTGCATAAGATATAGCAAATAATTTATTACAACTTTTTTTGAAATATATCGATTCTTTTTAATGCGTAGTACTCAGAAAACAGTTGGAGACAAGCGGATGTGCGTAAAACCATATCAAAATGCGTTAGAAAGCATGGAGCAAGCCAACCTCGCATTTCTTCAATTGCAACCGCCGTATATTGTAAAATAACATTCTACGGTCCAATCTGAAAGCATTATTCGTGTTTTCATCTGGAAATTAGTTAATCAGCATATAGCAGTTTATAAAAAGTTTAAAAAATAATTTTTATTTTTTTGAGTAAATTGTAACTAAAATAGTCAAGAAACTTGACCCTTCTGTTTGCATAAGATATAGCAAATAATTTATTACAACTTTTTTTGAAATATATCGATTCTTTTTAATGCGTAGTACTCAGAAAACAGTTGGAGACAAGCGGATGTGCGTAAAACCATATCAAAATGCGTTAGAAAGCATGGAGCAAGCCAACCTCGCATTTCTTCAATTGCAACCGCCGTATATTGTAAAATAACATTCTACGGTCCAATCTGAAAGCATTATTCGTGTTTTCATCTGGAAATTAGTTAATCAGCTTATAGCAGTTTAGAAAAAGTTTAAAAAATAATTTTTATTTTTTTGAGTAAATTGTAACTAAAATAGTCAAGAAACTTGACCCTTCTGTTTGCATAAGATATAGCAAATAATTTATTACAACTTTTTTTGAAATATATCGAATCTTTTTAATGCGTAGTACTCAGAAAACAGTTGGAGACAAGCGGATGTGCGTAAAACCATATCAAAATGCGTTAGAAAGCATGGAGCAAGCCAACCTCTCATTTCTTCAATTGCAACCGCCGTATATTGTAAAATAACATTCTACGGTCCAATCTGAAAGCATTATTCGTGTTTTCATCTGGAAATTAGTTAATCAGCATATAGCAGTTTATAAAAAGTTTAAAAAATAATATTTATTTTTTTGAGTAAATTGTAACTAAAATAGTCAAGAAACTTGACCCTTCTGTTTGCATAAGATATAGCAAATAATTTATTACAACTTTTTTTGAAATATATCGATTCTTTTTAATGCGTAGTACTCAGAAAACAGTTGGAGACAAGCGGATGTGCGTAAAACCATATCAAAATACGTTAGAAAGCATGGAGCAAGCCAACCTCGCATTTCTTCAATTGCAACCGCCGTATATTGTAAAATAACATTCTACGGTCCAATCTGAAAGCATTATTCGTGTTTTCATCTGGAAATTAGTTAATCAGCATATAGCAGTTTAGAAAAAGTTTAAAAAATAATTTTTATTTTTTTGAGTAAATTGTAACTAAAATAGTCAAGAAACTTGACCCTTCTGTTTGCATAAGATATAGCAAATAATTTATTACAACTTTTTTTGAAATATATCGATTCTTTTTAATGCGTAGTACTCAGAAAACAGTTGGAGACAAGCGGATGTGCGTAAAACCATATCAAAATGCGTTAGAAAGCATGGAGCAAGCCAACCTCTCATTTCTTCAATTGCAACCGCCGTATATTGTAAAATAACATTCTACGGTCCAATCTGAAAGCATTATTCGTGTTTTCATCTGGAAATTAGTTAATCAGCATATAGCAGTTTAGAAAAAGTTTAAAAAATAATTTTTATTTTTTTGAGTAAATTGTAACTAAAATAGTCAAGAAACTTGACCCTTCTGTTTGCATAAGATATAGCAAATAATTTATTACAACTTTTTTTGAAATATATCGATTCTTTTTAATGCGTAGTACTCAGAAAACAGTTGGACACAAGCGGATGTGCGTAAAACCATATCAAAATGCGTTAGAAAGCATGGAGCAAGCCAACCTCGCATTTCTTCAATTGCAACCGCCGTATATTGTAAAATAACATTCTACGGTCCAATCTGAAAGCATTATTCGTGTTTTCATCTGGAAATTAGTTAATCAGCATATAGCAGTTTAGAAAAAGTTTAAAAAATAATTTTTATTTTTTTGAGTAAATTGTAACTAAAATAGTCAAGAAACTTGACCCTTCTGTTTGCATAAGATATAGCAAATAATTTATTACAACTTTTTTTGAAATATATCGATTCTTTTTAATGCGTAGTACTCAGAAAACAGTTGGAGACAAGCGGATGTGCGTAAAACCATATCAAAATGCGTTAGAAAGCATGGAGCAAGCCAACCTCGCATTTCTTCAATTGCAACCGCCGTATATTGTAAAATAACATTCTACGGTCCAATCCTGAAAGCATTATTCGTGTTTTCATCTGGAAATTAGTTAATCAGCATATAGCAGTTTAGAAAAAGTTTAAAAAAATAATTTTATTTTTTTGAGTAAATTGTAACTAAAATAGTCAAGAAACTTGACCCTTCTGTTTGCATAAGATATAGCAAATAATTATTACAACTTTTTTTGAAATATATCGATTCTTTTTTAATGCGTAGTACTCAGAAAACAGTTGGAGACAAGCGGATGTGCGTAAAACCATATCAAAATGCGTTAGAAAGCATGGAGCAAGCCAAGCTCGCATTTCTTCAATTGCAACCGCCGTATATTGTAAGATAATAATTCTACGGTCCAATCTGAAAGCATTATTCGTGTTTTCATCTGGAAATTAGTTAATCAGCATATAGCAGTTTAGAAAAAGTTTAAAAAATAATTTTTATTTTTTTGAGTAAATTGTAACTAAAATAGTCAAGAAACTTGACCCTTCTGTTTGCATAAGATATAGCAAATAATTTATTACAACTTTTTTTGAATATATCGATTCTTTTTAATGCGTAGTACTCAGAAAACAGTTGGAGACAAGCGGATGTGCGTATAACCATATCAAAATGCGTTAGAAAGCATGGAGCAAGCCAACCTCGCACTTCTTCAATTGCAACCGCCGTATATTGTAAAATAACATTCTACGGTCCAATCTGAAAGCATTATTCGTGTTTCATCTGGAAATTAGTTAATCAGCATATAGCAGTTTAGAAAAAGTTTAAAAAATAATTTTTTATTTTTTTGAGTAAATTGTAACTAAATAGTCAAGAAACTTGACCCTTCTGTTTGCATAAGATATAGCAAATAATTTATTACAACTTTTTTTGAAATATATCGATTCTTTTTAATGCGTAGTACTCAGAAAACAATTGGAAACAAGCGGATGTGCGTAAAACCATATCAAAATGCGTTAGAAAGCATGGAGCAAGCCAACCTCGCATTTCTTCAATTGCAACCGCCGTATATTGTAAAATAACATTCTACGGTCCAATCTGAAAGCATTATTCGTGTTTTCATCTGGAAATTAGTTAATCAGCATATAGCAGTTTAGAAAAAGTTTAAAAAATAATTTTTATTTTTTTGAGTAAATTGTAACTAAAATAGTCAAGAAACTTGACCCTTCTGTTTGCATAACATATAGCAAATAATTTATTACAACTTTTTTTGAAATATATCGATTCTTTTTAATGCGTAGTACTCAGAAAACAGTTGGAGACAAGCGGATGTGCGTAAAACCATATCAAAATGCGTTAGAAAGCATGGAGCAAGCCAAGCCCGCATTTCTTCAATTGCAACCGCCGTATATTGTAAGATAACATTCTACGGTCCAATCTGAAAGCATTATTCGTGTTTTCATCTGGAAATTAGTTAATCAGCATATAGCAGTTTAGAAAAAGTTTAAAAAATAATTTTTATTTTTTTGAGTAAATTGTAACTAAAATAGTCAAGAAACTTGACCCTTCTGTTTGCATAAGATATAGCAAATAATTTATTACAACTTTTTTTGAAATATATCGATTCTTTTTAATGCGTAGTACTCAGAAAACAGTTGGAGACAAGCGGATGTGCGTAAAACCATATCAAAATGCGTTAGAAAGCATGGAGCAAGCCAACCTCGCATTTCTTCAATTGCAACCGCCGTATATTGTAAAATAACATTCTACGGTCCAATCTGAAAGCATTATTCGTGTTTTCATCTGGAAATTAGTTAATCAGCATATAGCAGTTTATAAAAAGTTTAAAAAATAATATTTATTTTTTTGAGTAAATTGTAACTAAAATAGTCAAGAAACTTGACCCTTCTGTTTGCATAAGATATAGCAAATAATTTATTACAACTTTTTTTGAAATATATCGATTCTTTTTAATGCGTAGTACTCAGAAAACAGTTGGAGACAAGCGGATGTGCGTAAAACCATATCAAAATGCGTTAGAAAGCATGGAGCAAGCCAACCTCGCATTTCTTCAATTGCAACCGCCGTATATTGTAAAATAACATTCTACGGTCCAATCTGAAAGCATTGCTCGTGTTTTCATCTGGAAATTAGTTAATCAGCATATAGCAGTTTATAAAAAGTTTAAAAAATAATATTTTTTTTTTTGAGTAAATTGTAACTAAAATAGTCAAGAAACTTGACTCTTCTGTTTGCATAAGATATAGCAAATAATTTATTACAACTTTTTTTGAAATATATCGATCCTTTTTAATGCGTAGTACTCAGAAAACAGTTGGAGACAAGCGGATGTGCGTAAAACCATATCAAAATGCGTTAGAAAGCATGGAGCAAGCCAACCTCGCATTTCTTCAATTGCAACCGCCGTATATTGTAAAATAACATTCTACGGTCCAATCTGAAAGCATTATTCGTGTTTTCATCTGGAAATTAGTTAATCAGCATATAGCAGTTTATAAAAAGTTTAAAAAATAATATTTATTTTTTTGAGTAAATTGTAACTAAAATAGTCAAGAAACTTGACCCTTCTGTTTGCATAAGATATAGCAAATAATTTATTACAACTTTTTTTGAAATATATCGATTCTTTTTAATGCGTAGTACTCAGAAAACAGTTGGAGACAAGCGGATGTGCGTAAAACCATATCAAAATGCGTTAGAAAGCATGGAGCAAGCCAACCTCGCATTTCTTCAATTGCAACCGCCGTATATTGTAAAATAACATTCTACGGTCCAATCTGAAAGCATTGCTCGTGTTTTCATCTGGAAATTAGTTAATCAGCATATAGCAGTTTATAAAAAGTTTAAAAAATAATTTTTATTTTTTTGAGTAAATTGTAACTAAAATAGTCAAGAAACTTGACCCTTCTGTTTGCATAAGATATAGCAAATAATTTATTACAACTTTTTTTGAAATATATCGATTCTTTTCAATGCGTAGTACTCAGAAAACAGTTGGAGACAAGCGGATGTGCGTAAAACCATATCAAAATGCGTTAGAAAGCATGGAGCAAGCCAACCTCGCATTTCTTCAATTGCAACCGCCGTATATTGTAAAATAACATTCTACGGTCCAATCTGAAAGCATTATTCGTGTTTTCATCTGGAAATTAGTTAATCAGCATATAGCAGTTTAGAAAAAGTTTAAAAAATAATTTTTATTTTTTTGAGTAAATTGTAACTAAAATAGTCAAGAAACTTGACCCTTCTGTTTGCATAAGATATAGCAAATAATTTATTACAACTTTTTTTGAAATATATCGATTCTTTTTAATGCGTAGTACTCAGAAAACAGTTGGAGACAAGCGGATGTGCGTAAAACCATATCAAAATGCGTTAGAAAACATGGAGCAAGCCAAGCTCGCATTTCTTCAATTGCAACCGCCGTATATTGTAAGATAACATTCTACGGTCCAATCTGAAAGCATTATTCGTGTTTTCATCTGGAAATTAGTTAATCAGCATATAGCAGTTTAGAAAAAGTTTAAAAAATAATTTTTATTTTTTTGAGTAAATTGTAACTAAAAAAGTCAAGAAACTTGACCCTTCTGATTGCATAAGATATAGCAAATAATTTATTACAACTTTTTTTGAAATATATCGATTCTTTTTAATGCGTAGTACTCAGAAAACAGTTGGAGACAAGCGGATGTGCGTAAAACCATATCAAAATGCGTTAGAAAGCATGGAGCAAGCCAACCTCGCATTTCTTCAATTGCAACCGCCGTATATTGTAAAATAACATTCTACGGTCCAATCTGAAAGCATTATTCGTGTTTTCATCTGGAAATTAGTTAATCAGCATATAGCAGTTTATAAAAAGTTTAAAAAATAATATTTATTTTTTTGAGTAAATTGTAACTAAAATAGTCAAGAAACTTGACCCTTCTGTTTGCATAAGATATAGCAAATAATTTATTACAACTTTTTTTGAAATATATCGATTCTTTTTAATGCGTAGTACTCAGAAAACAGTTGGAGACAAGCGGATGTGCGTAAAACCATATCAAAATGCGTTAGAAAGCATGGAGCAAGCCAAACTGGCATTTCTTCAGTTGCAACCGCCGTATATTGTGAAATAACATTCTACGGTCCAATCTGAAAGCATTATTCGTGTTTTCATCTGGAAATTAGTTAATCAGCATATAGCAGTTTATAAAAAGTTTAAAAAATAATATTTATTTTTTTGAGTAAATTGTAACTAAAATAGTCAAGAAACTTGACCCTTCTGTTTGCATAAGATATAGCAAATAATTTATAGGAACTTTTTTTGAAATATATCGATTCTTTTTAATGCGTAGTACTCAGAAAACAGTTGGAGACAAGCGGATGTGCGTAAAAACATATCAAAATGCGTTAGAAAGCATGGAGCAAGCCAAACTCGCATTTCTTCAGTTGGAACCGCCGTATTTAGAAATAACATTCTACGGTCCAATCTGAAAGCATTATTCGTGTTTTCATCTGGAAATTAGTTAATCAGCATATAGCAGTTTATAAAAAGTTAAAAAAATAATATTTATTTTTTTGAGTAAATTGTAACTAAAATAGTCAAGAAACTTGACCCTTTTGTTTGCATAAGATATAGCAAATAAATATTACAACTTTTTTTGAAATATATCGATTTTTTTTAATGCGTAGTACTCAGAAAACAGTTGGAGACAAGCGGATGTGCGTAAAACCATATCAAAATGCGTTAGAAAGCATGGAGCAAGCCAAACTCGCATTTCTGCAGTTGCAACCGCCGTATATTGTGAAATAACATTCTACGGTCCAATCTGAAAGCATTATTCGTGTTTTCATCTGGAAATTAGTTAATCAGCATATAGCAGTTTATGAAAAGTTTAAAAAATAATATTTATTTTTTTGAGTAAATTGTAACTAAAATAGTCAAGAAACTTGACCCTTCTGTTTGCATAAGATATAGCAAATAATTTATAGGAACTTTTTTTGAAATATATCGATTCTTTTTAATGCGTAGTACTCAGAAAACAGTTGCAGACAAGCGGATGTGCGTAAAAACATATCAAAATGCGTTAGAAAGCATGGAGCAAGCCAAACTCGCATTTCTTCAGTTGCAACCGCCGTATTAAGAAATAACATTCTACGGTCCAATCTGAAAGCATTATTCGTGTTTTCATCTGGAAATTAGTTAATCAGCATATAGCAGTTTATAAAAAGTTTAAAAAATAATATTTATTTTTTTGAGTAAATTGTAACTAAAATAGTCAAGAAACTTGACCCTTCTGTTTGCATAAGATATAGCAAATAATTTATTACAACTTTTTTTGAAATATATCGATTCTTTTTAATGCGTAGTACTCAGAAAACAGTTGGAGACAAGCGGATGTGCGTAAAAACATATCAAAATGCGTTAGAAAGCATGGAGCAAGCCAAACTCGCATTTCTTCAGTTGCAACCGCCGTATTAAGAAATAACATTCTACGGTCCAATCTGAAAGCATTATTCGTGTTTTCATCTGGAAATTAGTTAATCAGCATATAGCAGTTTATAAAAAGTTTAAAAAATAATATTTATTTTTTTGAGTAAATTGTAACTAAAATAGTCAAGAAACTTGACCCTTCTGTTTGCATAAGATATAGCAAATAATTTATAGGAACTTTTTTTGAAATATATCGATTCTTTTTAATGCGTAGTACTTAGAAAACAGTTGGAGACAAGCGGATGTGCGTAAAAACAAATCAAAATGCGTTAGAAAGCATGGAGCAAGCCAAACTCGCATTTCTTCAGTTGCAACCGCCGTATTAAGAAATAACATTCTACGGTCCAATCTGAAAGCATTATTCGTGTTTTCATCTGGAAATTAGTTAATCAGCATATAGCAATTTATAAAAAGTTTAAAAAATAATATTTATTTTTTTGAGTAAATTTTAACTAAAATAGTCAAGAAACATGACCCTTCTGTTTGCATAAGATATAGCAAATAATTTATTACAACTTTTTTTGAAATATATCGATTCTTTTTAATGCGTAGTACTCAGAAAACAGTTGGAGACAAGCGGATGTGCGTAAAACCATATCAAAATGCGTTAGAAAGCATGGAGCAAGCCAAACTCGCATTTCTTCAGTTGCAACCGCCGTATATTGTGAAATAACATTCTACGGTCCAATCTGAAAGCATTATTCGTGTTTTCATCTGGAAATTAGTTAATCAGCATATAGCAGTTTATAAAAAGTTTAAAAAATAATATTTGTTTTTTTGAGTAAATTGTAACTAAAATAGTCAAGAAACTTGACCCTTCTGTTTGCATAAGATATAGCAAATAATTTATTACAACTTTTTTTGAAATAAATCGATTCTTATTAATGCGTAGTACTCAGAAAACAGTTGGAGATAAGCGGATGTGCGTAAAAACATATCAAAATGCGTTAGAAAGCATGGAGCAAGCTAAACTCGCATTTCTTCAGTTGCAACCGCCGTATTAAGAAATAACATTCTACGGTCCAATCTGAAAGCATTATTCGTGTTTTCATCTGGAAATTAGTTAATCAGCATATAGCAGTTTATAAAAAGTTTAAAAAATAATATTTATTTTTTTGAGTAAATTGTAACTAAAATAGTCAAGAAACTTGACCCTTCTGTTTGCATAAGATATAGCAAATAATTTATAGGAACTTTTTTTGAAATATATCGATTCTTTTTAATGCGTAGTACTCAGAAAACAGTTGGAGACAAGCGGATGTGCGTAAAAACATATCAAAATGAGTTAGAAAGCATGGAGCAAGCCAAACTCGCATTTCTTCAGTTGCAACCGCCGTATTAAGAAATAACATTCTACGGTCCAATCTGAAAGCATTATTCGTGTTTTCATCTGGAAATTAGTTAATCAGCATATAGCAGTTTATAAAAAGTTTAAAAAATAATATTTATTTTTTTGAGTAAATTCTAACTAAAATAGTCAAGAAACTTGACCCTTCTGTTTGCATAAGATATAGCAAATAATTTATTACAACTTTTTTTGAAATATTACTATTCTTTTTAATGCGTAGTATTCAGAAAACAGTTGGAGACAAGCGGATGTGCGTAAAAACCAATCAAAATGCGTTAGAAAGCATGGAGCAAGCCAAACTCGCATTTCTTCAGTTCCAACCGCCGTATTAAGAAATAACATTCTACGGTCCAATCTGAAAGCATTATTCGTGTTTTCATCTGGAAATTAGTTAATCAGCATATAGCAGTTTATAAAAAGTTTAAAAAATAATATTTATTTTTTTGAGTTAATTGTAACTAAAATAGTTAAGAAACTTGACCCTTCTGTTTGCATAAGATATAGCAAATAATTTATAGGAACTTTTTTTGAAATATATCTATTCTTTTTAATGCGTAGTACTCAGAAAACAGTTGGAGACAAACGGATGTGCGTAAAAACATATCAAAATGCGTTAGAAAGCATGGAGCAAGCCAAACTCGCATTTCTTCAGTTGCAACCGCCGTATTAAGAAATAACATTCTACGGTCCAATCTGAAAGCATTATTCGTGTTTTCATCTGGAAATTAGTTAATCAGCATATAGCAATTTATAAAAAGTTTAAAAAATAATATTTATTTTTTTGAGTAAATTGTAACTAAAATAGTCAAGAAACTTGACCCTTCTGTTTGCATAAGATATAGCAAATAATTTATTACAACTTTTTTTGAAATATATCGATTCTTTTTAATGCGTAGTACTCAGAAAACAGTTGGAGATAAGCGGATGTGCGTAAAAACATATCAAAATGCGTTAGAAAGCATGGAGCAAGCCAAACTCGCATTTCTTCAGTTGCAACCGCCGTATTAAGAAATAACATTCTACGGTCCAATCTGAAAGCATTATTCGTGTTTTCATCTGGAAATTAGTTAATCAGCATATAGCAGTTTATAAAAAGTTTAAAAAATAATATTTATTTTTTTGAGTAAATTGTAACTAAAATAGTCAAGAAACTTGACCCTTCTGTTTGCATAAGATATAGCAAATAATTTATAAGAACTTTTTTTGAAATATATCGATTCTTTTTAATGCGTAGTACTCAGAAAACAGTTGGAGACAAGCGGATGTGCGTAAAAACATATCAAAATGCGTTAGAAAGCATGGAGCAAGCCAAACTCGCATTTCTTCAGTTGCAACCGCCGTATTAAGAAATAACATTCTACGGTCCAATCTGAAAGCATTATTCGTGTTTTCATCTGGAAATTAGTTAATCAGCATATAGCAGTTTATAAAAAGTTTAAAAAATAATATTTATTTTTTTGAGTAAATTGTAACTAAAATAGTCAAGAAACTTGACCCTTCTGTTTGCATAAGATATAGCAAATAATTTATAGGAACTTTTTTTGAAATATATCTATTCTTTTTAATGCGTAGTACTCAGAAAACAGTTGGAGACAAGCGGATGTGCGTAAAAACATATCAAAATGCGTTAGAAAGCATGGAGCAAGCCAAACTCGCATTTCTTCAGTTGCAACCGCCGTATTAAGAAATAACATTCTACGGTCCAATCTGAAAGCATTATTCGTGTTTTCATCTGGAAATTAGTTAATCAGCATATAGCAGTTTATAAAAAGTTTAAAAAATAATATTTATTTTTTTGAGTAAATTGTAACTAAAATAGTCAAGAAACTTGACCCTTCTGTTTGCATAAGATATAGCAAATAATTTATTACAACTTTTTTTGAAATATATCTATTCTTTTTAATGCGTAGTACTCAGAAAACAGTTGGAGACAAGCGGATGTGCGTAAAACCATATCAAAATGCGTTAGAAAGCATGGAGCAAGCCAAACTCGCATTTCTTCAGTTGCAACCGCCGTATTAAGAAATAACATTCTAAGGTCCAATCTGAAAGCATTATTCGTGTTTTCATCTGGAAATTAGTTAATCAGCATATAGCAGTTTATAAAAAGTTTAAAAAATAATATTTATTTTTTTGAGTAAATTGTAACTAAAATAGTCAAGAAACTTGACCCTTCTGTTTGCATAAGATATAGCAAATAATTTATTACAACTTTTTTTGAAATAAATCGATTCTTATTAATGCGTAGTACTCAGAAAACAGTTGGAGATAAGCGGATGTGCGTAAAAACATATCAAAATGCGTTAGAAAGCATGGCGCAAGCTAAACTCGCATTTCTTCAGTTGCAACCGCCGTATTAAGAAATAACATTCTACGGTCCAATCTGAAAGCATTATTCGTGTTTTCATCTGGAAATTAGTTAATCAGCATATAGCAGTTTATAAAAAGTTTAAAAAATAATATTTATTTTTTTGAGTAAATTGTAACTAAAATAGTCAAGAAACTTGACCCTTCTGTTTGCATAAGATATAGCAAATAATTTATAGGAACTTTTTTTGAAATATATCGATTCTTTTTAATGCGTAGTACTCAGAAAACAGTTGGAGACAAGCGGATGTGCGTAAAAACATATCAAAATGAGTTAGAAAGCATGGAGCAAGCCAAACTCGCATTTCTTCAGTTGCAACCGCCGTATTAAGAAATAACATTCTACGGTCCAATCTGAAAGCATTATTCGTGTTTTCATCTGGAAATTAGTTAATCAGCATATAGCAGTTTATAAAAAGTTTAAAAAATAATATTTATTTTTTTGAGTAAATTCTAACTAAAATAGTCAAGAAACTTGACCCTTCTGTTTGCATAAGATATAGCAAATAATTTATTACAACTTTTTTTGAAATATTACTATTCTTTTTAATGCGTAGTATTCAGAAAACAGTTGGAGACAAGCGGATGTGCGTAAAAACCAATCAAAATGCGTTAGAAAGCATGGAGCAAGCCAAACTCGCATTTCTTCAGTTCCAACCGCCGTATTAAGAAATAACATTCTACGGTCCAATCTGAAAGCATTATTCGTGTTTTCATCTGGAAATTAGTTAATCAGCATATAGCAGTTTATAAAAAGTTTAAAAAATAATATTTATTTTTTTGAGTTAATTGTAACTAAAATAGTTAAGAAACTTGACCCTTCTGTTTGCATAAGATATAGCAAATAATTTATAGGAACTTTTTTTGAAATATATCTATTCTTTTTAATGCGTAGTACTCAGAAAACAGTTGGAGACAAACGGATGTGCGTAAAAACATATCAAAATGCGTTAGAAAGCATGGAGCAAGCCAAACTCGCATTTCTTCAGTTGCAACCGCCGTATTAAGAAATAACATTCTACGGTCCAATCTGAAAGCATTATTCGTGTTTTCATCTGGAAATTAGTTAATCAGCATATAGCAATTTATAAAAAGTTTAAAAAATAATATTTATTTTTTTGAGTAAATTGTAACTAAAATAGTCAAGAAACTTGACCCTTCTGTTTGCATAAGATATAGCAAATAATTTATTACAACTTTTTTTGAAATATATCGATTCTTTTTAATGCGTAGTACTCAGAAAACAGTTGGAGATAAGCGGATGTGCGTAAAAACATATCAAAATGCGTTAGAAAGCATGGAGCAAGCCAAACTCGCATTTCTTCAGTTGCAACCGCCGTATTAAGAAATAACATTCTACGGTCCAATCTGAAAGCATTATTCGTGTTTTCATCTGGAAATTAGTTAATCAGCATATAGCAGTTTATAAAAAGTTTAAAAAATAATATTTATTTTTTTGAGTAAATTGTAACTAAAATAGTCAAGAAACTTGACCCTTCTGTTTGCATAAGATATAGCAAATAATTTATAGGAACTTTTTTTGAAATATATCGATTCTTTTTAATGCGTAGTACTCAGAAAACAGTTGGAGACAAGCGGATGTGCGTAAAAACATATCAAAATGCGTTAGAAAGCATGGAGCAAGCCAAACTCGCATTTCTTCAGTTGCAACCGCCGTATTAAGAAATAACATTCTACGGTCCAATCTGAAAGCATTATTCGTGTTTTCATCTGGAAATTAGTTAATCAGCATATAGCAGTTTATAAAAAGTTTAAAAAATAATATTTATTTTTTTGAGTAAATTGTAACTAAAATAGTCAAGAAACTTGACCCTTCTGTTTGCATAAGATATAGCAAATAATTTATAGGAACTTTTTTTGAAATATATCAATTCTTTTTAATGCGTAGTACTCAGAAAACAGTTGGAGACAAGCGGATGTGCGTAAAAACATATCAAAATGCGTTAGAAAGCATGGAGCAAGCCAAACTCGCATTTCTTCAGTTGCAACCGCCGTATATTGTGAAATAACATTCTACGGTCCAATCTGAAAGCATTATTCGTGTTTTCATCTGGAAATTAGTTAATCAGCATATAGCAGTTTATAAAAAGTTTAAAAAATAATATTTATTTTTTTGAGTAAATTGTAACTAAAATAGTCAAGAAACTTGACCCTTCTGTTTGCATAAGATATAGCAAATAATTTATAGGAACTTTTTTTGAAATATATCGATTCTTTTTAATGCGTAGTACTCAGAAAACAGTTGGAGACAAGCGGATGTGCGTAAAAACATATCAAAATGCGTTAGAAAGCATGGAGCAAGCCAAACTCGCATTTCTTCAGTTGCAACCGCCGTATTAAGAAATAACATTCTACGGTCCAATCTGAAAGCATTATTCGTGTTTTCATCTGGAAATTAGTTAATCAGCATATAGCAGTTTATAAAAAGTTTAAAAAATAATATTTATTTTTTTGAGTAAATTGTAACTAAAATAGTCAAGAAACTTGACCCTTCTGTTTGCATAAGATATAGCAAATAATTTATAGGAACTTTTTTTGAAATATATCTATTCTTTTTAATGCGTAGTACTCAGAAAACAGTTGGAGACAAGCGGATGTGCGTAAAAACATATCAAAATGCGTTAGAAAGCATGGAGCAAGCCAAACTCGCATTTCTTCAGTTGCAACCGCCGTATATTGTGAAATAACATTCTACGGTCCAATCTGAAAGCATTATTCGTGTTTTCATCTGGAAATTAGTTAATCAGCATATAGCAGTATCTAAAAAGTTTAAAAAATAATATTTATTTTTTTGAGTAAATTGTAACTAAAATAGTCAAGAAACTTGACCCTTCTGTTTGCATAAGATATAGCAAATAATTTATTACAACTTTTTTTGAAATATATCGATTCTTTTTAATGCGTAGTACTCAGAAAACAGTTGGAGACAAGCGGATGTGCGTAAAAACATATCAAAATGCGTTAGAAAGCATGGAGCAAGCCAAACTCGCATTTCTTCAGTTGCAACCGCCGTATTAAGAAATAACATTCTACGGTCCAATCTGAAAGCATTATTCGTGTTTTCATCTGGAAATTAGTTAATCAGCATATAGCAGTTTATAAAAAGTTTAAAAAATAATATTTATTTTTTTAAGTAAATTGTAACTAAAATAGTCAAGAAACTTGACCCTTCTGTTTGCATAAGATATAGCAAATAATTTATAGGAACTTTTTTTGAAATATATCGATTCTTTTTAATGCGTAGTACTCAGAAAACAGTTGGAGACAAGCGGATGTGCGTAAAACCATATCAAAATGCCTTAGAAAGCATGGAGAAAGCCAAACTCGCATTTCTTCAGTTGCAACCGCCGTATATTGTGAAATAACATTCTACGGTCCAATCTGAAAGCATTATTCGTGTTTTCATCTGGAAATTAGTTAATCAGCATATAGCAGTTTATAAAAAGTTTAAAAAATAATATTTATTTTTTTGAGTAAATTGTAACTTAAATAGTCAAGAAACTTGACCCTTCTGTTTGCATAAGATATAGCAAATAATTTATAGGAACTTTTTTTGAAATATATCTATTCTTTTTAATGCGTAGTACTCAAAAAACAGTTGGAGACAAGCGGATGTGCGTAAAACCATATCAAAATGCGTTAGAAAGCATGGAGCAAGCCAAACTCGCATTTCTTCAGTTGCAACCGCCGTATATTGTGAAATAACATTCTACGGTCCAATCTGAAAGCATTATTCGTGTTTTCATCTGGAAATTAGTTAATCAGCATATACCAGTTTATAAAAAGTTTAAAAAATAATATTTATTTTTTTGAGTAAATTGTAACTAAAATAGTCAAGAAACTTGACCCTTCTGTTTGCATAAGATATAGCAAATAATTTATTACAACTTTTTTTGAAATATATCGATTCTTTTTAATGCGTAGTACTCAGAAAACAGTTGGAGACAAGCGGATGTGCGCAAAACCATATCAAAATGCGTTAGAAAGCATGGAGCAAGCCAAACTCGCATTTCTTCAGTTCCAACCGCCGTATATTGTGAAATAACATTCTACGGTCCAATCTGAAAGCATTATTCGTGTTTTCATCTGGAAATTAGTTAATCAGCATATACCAGTTTATAAAAAGTTTAAAAAATAATATTTATTTTTTTGAGTAAATTGTAACTAAAATAGTCAAGAAACTTGACCCTTCTGTTTGCATAAGATATAGCAAATAATTTATTACAACTTTTTTTGAAATATATCGAGTCTTTTTAATGCGTAGTACTCAGAAAACAGTTGGAGACAAGCGGATGTGCGCAAAACCATATCAAAATGCGTTAGAAAGCATAGAGCAAGCCAAACTCGCATTTCTTCAGTTGCAACCGCCGTATATTGTGAAATAACATTCTACGGTCCAATCTGAAAGCATTATTCGTGTTTTCATCTGGAAATTAGTTAATCAGCATATAGCAGTTTATAAAAAGTTTAAAAAATAATATTTATTTTTTTGAGTAAATTGTAACTAAAATAGTCAAGAAACTTGACCCTTCTGTTTGCATAAGATATAGCAAATAATTTATTACAACTTTTTTTGAAATATATCGATTCTTTTTAATGCGTAGTACTCAGAAAACAGTTGGAGACAAGCGGATGTGCGTAAAAACATTTCAAAATGCGTTAGAAAGCATGGAGCAAGCCAAACTCGCATTTCTTCAGTTGCAACCGCCGTATTAAGAAATAACATTCTACGGTCCAATCTGAAAGCATTATTCGTGTTTTTATCTGGAAATTAGTTAATCAGCATATAGCAATTTATAAAAAGTTTAAAAAATAATATTTATTTTTTTGAGTAAATTGTAACTAAAATAGTCAAGAAACTTGACCCTTCTGTTTGCATAAGATAAAGCAAATAATTTATTACAACTTTTTTTGAAATATATCGATTCTTTTTAATGCGTAGTACTCAGAAAACAGTTGGAGACAAGCGGATGTGCGTAAAAACATATCAAAATGCTTTAGAAAGCATGGAGCAAGCCAAACTCGCATTTCTTCAGTTGCAACCGCCGTATATTGTGAAATAACATTCTACGGTCCAATCTGAAAGCATTATTCGTGTTTTCATCTGGAAATTAGTTAATCAGCATATAGCAGTTTAGAAAAAGTTTAAAAAATAATATTTATTTTTTTGAGTAAATTGTAACTAAAATAGTCAAGAAACTTGACCCTTCTGTTTGCATAAGATATAGCAAATAATTTATTACAACTTTTTTTGAAATATATCTATTCTTTTTAATGCGTAGTACTCAGAAAGCAGTTGGAGACAAGCGGATGTGCGTAAAACCATATCAAAATGCGTTAGAAAGCATGGAGCAAGCTAAACTCGCATTTCTTCAGTTGCAACTGCCGTATTAAGAAATAACATTCTACGGTCCAATCTGAAAGCATTATTCGTGTTTTCATCTGGAAATTAGTTAATCAGCATATAGCAGTTTATAAAAAGTTTAAAAAATAATATTTATTTTTTTGAGTAAATTGTAACTAAAATAGTCAAGAAACTTGACCCTTCTGTTTGCATAAGATATAGCAAATAATTTATTACAACTTTTTTTGAAATATATCGATTCTTTTTAATGCGTAGTACTCAGAAAACAGTTGGAGACAAGCGGATGTGCGTAAAAACATATCAAAATGCGTTAGAAAGCATGGAGCAAGCCAAACTCGCATTTCTTCAGTTGCAACCGCCGTATTAAGAAATAACATTCTACGGTCCAATCTGAAAGCATTATTCGTGTTTTTATCTGGAAATTAGTTAATCAACATATAGCAATTTATAAAAAGTTTAAAAAATAATATTTATTTTTTTGAGTAAATTGTAACTAAAATAGTCAAGAAACTTGACCCTTCTGTTTGCATAAGATATAGCAAATAATTTATTACAACTTTTTTTGAAATATATCGATTCTTTTTAATGCGTAGTAGTCAGAAAACAGTTGGAGACAAGCGGATGTGCGTAAAACCATATCAAAATGCGTTAGAAAGCATGGAGCAAGCCAAACTCGCATTTCTTCAGTTGCAACCGCCGTATTAAGAAATAACATTCTACGGTCCAATCTGAAAGCATTATTCGTGTTTTCATCTGGAAATTAGTTAATCAGCATATAGCAGTTTATAAAAAGTTTAAAAAATAATATTTATTTTTTTGAGTAAATTGTAACTAAAATAGTCAAGAAACTTGACCCTTCTGTTTGCATATGATATAGCAAATAATTTATAGGAACTTTTTTTGAAATATATCTATTCTTTTTAATGCGTAGTACTCAGAAAACAGTTGGCGACAAGCGGATGTGCGTTAAAACATATCAAAATGCGTTAGAAAGCATGGAGCAAGCCAAACTCGCATTTCTTCAGTTGCAACCGCCGTATTAAGAAATAACATTCTACGGTCCAATCTGAAAGCATTATTCGTGTTTTCATCTGGAAATTAGTTAATCAGCATATAGCAGTTTATAAAAAGTTTAAAAAATAATATTTATTTTTTTGAGTAAATTGTAACTAAAATAGTCAAGAAACTTGACCCTTCTGTTTGCATAAGATATAGCAAATAATTTATAGGAACTTTTTTTGAAATATATCTATTCTTTTTAATGCGTAGTACTCAGAAAACAGTTGGAGACAAGCGGATGTGCGTAAAACCATATCAAAATGCGTTAGAAAGCATGGAGCAAGCCAAACTCGCATTTCTTTAGTTGCAACCGCCGTATATTGTGAAATAACATTCTACGGTCCAATCTGAAAGCATTATTCGTGTTCTCATCTGGAAATTAGTTAATCAGCATATACCAGTTTATAAAAAGTTTAAAAAATAATATTTATTTTTTTGAGTAAATTGTAACTAAAATAGTCAAGAAACTTGACCCTTCTGTTTGCATAAGATATAGCAAATAATTTATTACAACTTTTTTTGAAATATATCGATTCTTTTTAATGCGTAGTACTCAGAAAACAATTGGAGACAAGCGGATGTGCGTAAAAACATATCAAAATGCGTTAGAAAGCATGGAGCAAGCCAAACTCACATTTCTTCAGTTGCAACCGCCGTATTAAGAAATAACATTCTACGGTCCAATCTGAAAGCATTATTCGTGTTTTCATCTGGAAATTAGTTAATCAGCATATAGCAATTTATAAAAAGTTTAAAAAATAATATTTATTTTTTGAGTAAATTGTAACTAAAATAGTCAAGAAACTTGACCCTTCTGTTTGCATAAGATATAGCAAATAATTTATAGGAACTTTTTTTGAAATATATCGATTCTTTTTAATGCGTAGTACTCAGAAAACAGTTGGAGACAAGCGGATGTGCGTAAAAACATATCAAAATGCGTTAGAAAGCATGGAGCAAGCCAAACTCGCATTTCTTCAGTTGCAACCGCCGTATTAAGAAATAACATTCTACGGTCCAATCTGAAAGCATTATTCGTGTTTTCATCTGGAAATTAGTTAATCAGCATATAGCAGTTTATAAAAAGTTTAAAAAATAATATTTATTTTTTTTAATAAATTGTAACTAAAATAGTCAAGAAACTTGACCCTTCTGTTTGCATAAGATATAGCAAATAATTTATTACAACTTTTTTTGAAATATATCTATTCTTTTTAATGCGTAGTACTCAGAAAACAGTTGGAGACAAGCGGATGTGCGTAAAAACATATCAAAATGCGTTAGAAAGCATGGAGCAAGCCAAACTCGCATTTCTTCAGTTGCAACCGCCGTATTAAGAAATAACATTCTACGGTCCAATCTGAAAGCATTATTCGTGTTTTCATCTGGAAATTAGTTAATCAGCATATAGCAGTTTATAAAAAGTTTAAAAAATAATATTTAATTTTTTGAGTAAATTGTAACTAAAGTAGTCAAGAAACTTGACCCTTCTGTTTGCATAAGATATAGCAAATAATTTATAGGAACTTTTTTTGAAATATATCGATTCTTTTTAATGCGTAGTACTCAGAAAACAGTTGGAGACAAGCGGATGTGCGTAAAAACATATCAAAATGCGTTAGAAAGCATGGAGCAAGCCAAACTCGCATTTCTTCAGTTGCAACCGCCGTATTAAGAAATAACATTCTACGGTCCAATCTGAAAGCATTATTCGTGTTTTCATCTGGAAATTAGTTAATCAGCATATAGCAGTTTATAAAAAGTTTAAAAAATAATATTTATTTTTTTGAGTAAATTGTAACTAAAATAGTCAAGAAACTTGACCCTTCTGTTTGCATAAAATATAGCAAATAATTTATAGGAACTTTTTTTGAAATATATCTATTCCTTTTAATGCGTAGTACTCAGAAAACCGTTGGAGACAAGCGGATGTGCGTAAAAACATATCAAAATGCGTTAGAAAGCATGGAGCAAGCCAAACTCGCATTTCTTCAGTTGCAACCGCCGTAATAAGAAATAACATTCTACGGTCCAATCTGAAAGCATTATTCGTGTTTTCATCTGGAAATTAGTTAATCAGCATATAGCAGTTTATAAAAAGTTTAAAAAATAATATTTAATTTTTTGAGTAAATTGTAACTAAAATAGTCAAGAAACTTGACCCTTCTGTTTGCATAAGATATAGCAAATAATTTATTACAACTTTTTTTGAAATATATCGATTCTTTTTAATGCGTAGTACTCAGAAAACAGTTGGAGACAAGCAGATGTGCGTAAAAACATATCAAAATGCGTTAGAAAGCATGGAGCAAGCCAAACTCGCATTTCTTCAGTTGCAATCGCCGTATTAAGAAATAACATTCTACGGTCCAATCTGAAAGCATTATTCGTGTTTTCATCTGGAAATTAGTTAATCAGCATATAGCAGTTTATAAAAAGTTTAAAAAATAATATTTATTTTTTTGAGTAAATTGTAACTAAAATAGTCAAGAAACTTGACCCTTCTGTTTGCATATGATATAGCAAATAATTTATAGGAACTTTTTTTGAAATATATCTATTCTTTTTAATGCGTAGTACTCAGAAAACAGTTGGAGACAAGCGGATGTTCGTTAAAACATATCAAAATGCCTTAGAAAGCATGGAGCAAGCCAAACTCGCATTTCTTCAGTTGCAACCGCCGTATTAAGAAATAACATTCTACGGTCCAATCTGAAAGCATTATTCGTGTTTTCATCTGGAAATTAGTTAATCAGCATATAGCAGTTTATAAAAAGTTTAAAAAATAATATTTATTTTTTTGAGTAAATTGTAACTAAAATAGTCAAGAAACTTGACCCTTCTGTTTGCATAAGATATAGCAAATAATTTATAGGAACTTTTTTTGAAATATATCTATTCTTTTTAATGCGTAGTACTCAGAAAACAGTTGGAGACAAGCGGATGTGCGTAAAACCATATCAAAATGCGTTAGAAAGCATGGAGCAAGCCAAACTCGCATTTCTTCAGTTGCAACCGCCGTATATTGTGAAATAACATTCTACGGTCCAATCTGAAAGCATTATTCGTGTTTTCATCTGGAAATTAGTTAATCAGCATATACCAGTTTATAAAAAGTTTAAAAAATAATATTTATTTTTTTGAGTAAATTGTAACTAAAATAGTCAAGAAACTTGACCCTTCTGTTTGCATAAGATATAGCAAATAATTTATTACAACTTTTTTTGAAATATATCGATTCTTTTTAATGCGTAGTACTCAGAAAACAGTTGGAGACAAGCGGATGTGCGTAAAAACATATCAAAATGCTTTAGAAAGCATGGAGCAAGCCAAACTCACATTTCTTCAGTTGCAACCGCCGTATTAAGAAATAACATCCTACGGTCCAATCTGAAAGCATTATTCGTGTTTTCATCTGGAAATTAGTTAATCAGCATATAGCAATTTATAAAAAGTTTAAAAAATAATATTTATTTTTTGAGTAAATTGTAACTAAAATAGTCAAGAAACTTGACCCTTCTGTTTGCATAAGATATAGCAAATAATTTATAGGAACTTTTTTTAAAATATATCGATTCTTTTTAATGCGTAGTACTCAGAAAACAGTTGGAGACAAGCGGATGTGCGTAAAAACATATCAAAATGCGTTAGAAAGCATGGAGCAAGCCAAACTCGCATTTCTTCAGTTGCAACCGCCGTATTAAGAAATAACATTCTACGGTCCAATCTGAAAGCATTATTCGTGTTTTCATCTGGAAATTAGTTAATCAGCATATAGCAGTTTATAAAAAGTTTAAAAAATAATATTTAATTTTTTGAGTAAATTGTAACTAAAATAGTCAAGAAACTTGACCCTTCTGTTTGCATAAGATATAGCAAATAATTTATTACAACTTTTTTTGAAATATATCGATTCTTTTTAATGCGTAGTACTCAGAAAACAGTTGGAGACAAGCAGATGTGCGTAAAAACATATCAAAATGCGTTAGAAAGCATGGAGCAAGCCAAACTCGCATTTCTTCAGTTGCAATCGCCGTATTAAGAAATAACATTCTACGGTCCAATCTGAAAGCATTATTCGTGTTTTCAGCTGGAAATTAGTTAATCAGCATATAGCAGTTTATAAAAAGTTTAAAAAATAATATATATTTTTTTGAGTAAATTGTAACTAAAATAGTCAAGAAACTTGACCCTTCTGTTTGCATAAGATATAGCAAATAATTTATTAAAATTTTTTTTGAAATATATCTATTCTTTTTAATGCGTAGTACTCAGAAAACAGTTGGAGACAAGCGGATGTGCGTAAAACCATATCAAAATGCGTTAGAAAGCATGGAGCAAGCCAAACTCGCATTTCTTCAGTTGCAACCGCCGTATTAAGAAATAACATTCTACGGTCCAATCTGAAAGCATTATTCGTGTTTTCATCTGGAAATTAGTTAATCAGCATATAGCAGTTTATAAAAAGTTTAAAAAATAATATTTATTTTTTTGAGTAAATTGTAACTAAAATAGTCAAGAAACTTGACCCTTCTGTTTGCATAAGATATAGCAAATAATTTATTACAACTTTTTTTGAAATATATCGATTCTTTTTAATGCGTAGTACTCAGAAAACAGTTGGAGACAAGCGGATGTGCGTAAAACCATATCAAAATGCGTTAGAAAGCATGGAGCAAGCCAAACTCGCATTTCTTCAGTTGCAACCGCCGTATTAAGAAATAACATTCTACGGTCCAATCTGAAAGCATTATTCGTGTTTTCATCTGGAAATTAGTTAATCAGCATATAGCAGTTTATAAAAAGTTTAAAAAATAATATTTATTTTTTTGAGTAAATTGTAACTAAAATAGTCAAGAAACTTGACCCTTCTGTTTGCATAAGATATAGCAAATAATTTATTACAACTTTTTTTGAAATATATCGATTCTTTTTAATGCGTAGTACTCAGAAAACAGTTGGAGACAAGCGGATGTGCGTAAAAACATATCAAAATGCGTTAGAAAGCCTGGAGCAAGCCAAACTCGCATTTCTTCAGTTGCAACCGCCGTATTAAGAAATAACATTCTACGGTCCAATCTGAAAGCATTATTCGTGTTTTCATCTGGAAATTTGTTAATCAGCATATAGCAGTTTATAAAAAATTTAAAAAATAATATTTATTTTTTTGAGTAAATTGTAACTAAAATAGTCAAGAAACTTGACCCTTCTGTTTGCATAAGATATAGCAAATAATTTATTACAACTTTTTTTGAAATATATCGATTCTTTTTAATGCGTAGTACCCAGAAAACAGTTGGAGACAAGCGGATGTGCGTAAAACCATATCAAAATGCGTTAGAAAGCATGGAGCAAGTCAAACTCGCATTTCTTCAGTTGCAACCGCCGTATTAAGAAATAACATTCTACGGTCCAATCTGAAAGCATTATTCGTGTTTTCATCTGGAAATTAGTTAATCAGCATATAGCAGTTTATAAAAAGTTTAAAAAATAATATTTATTTTTTTGAGTAAATTGTAACTAAAATAGTCAAGAAACTTGACCCTTCTGTTTGCATAAGATATAGCAAATAATTTATAGGAACTTTTTTTGAAATATATCGATTCTTTTTAATGCGTAGTACTCAGAAAACAGTTGGAGACAAGCGGATGTGCGTAAAAACATATCAAAATGCGTTAGAAAGCATGGAGCAAGCCAAACTCGCATTTCTTCAGTTGCAACCGCCGTATTAAGAAATAACATTCTACGGTCCAATCTGAAAGCATTATTCGTGTTTTCATCTGGAAATTAGTTAATCAGCATATAGCAGTTTATAAAAAGTTTAACAAATAATATTTATTTTTTTGAGTAAATTGTAACTAAAATAGTCAAGAAACTTGACCCTTCTGTTTGCATAAGATATAGCAAATAATTTATTACAACTTTTTTAGAAATATATCTATTCTTTTTAATGCGTAGTACTCAGAAAACAGTTGGAGACAAGCGGATGTGCGTAAAACCATATCAAAATGCGTTAGAAAGCATGGAGCAAGCCAAACTCGCATTTCTTCAGTTGCAACCGCCGTATATTGTGAAATAACATTCTACGGTCCAATCTGAAAGCATTATTCGTGTTTTCATCTGGAAATTAGTTAATCAGCATATAGCAGTTTATAAAAAGTTTAAAAAATAATATTTATTTTTTTGAGTAAATTGTAACTAAAATAGTCAAGAAACTTGACCCTTCTGTTTGCATAAGATATAGCAAATAATTTATAGGAACTTTTTTTGAAATATATCTATTCTTTTTAATGCGTAGTACTCAGAAAACAGTTGGAGACAAGCGGATGTGCGTTAAAACATATCAAAATGCGTTAGAAAGCATGGAGCAAGCCAAACTCGCATTTCTTCAGTTGCAACCGCCGTATTAAGAAATAACATTCTACGGTCCAATCTGAAAGCATTATTCGTGTTTTCATCTGGAAATTAGTTAATCAGCATATAGCAGTTTATAAAAAGTTTAAAAAATAATATTTATTTTTTTGAGTAAATTGTAACTAAAATAGTCAAGGAACTTGACCCTTCTGTTTGCATAAGATATAGCAAATAATTTATAGGAACTTTTTTTGAAATATATCTATTATTTTTAATGCGTAGTACTCAGAAAACAGTTGGAGACAAGCGGATGTGCGTAAAAACATATCAAAATGCGTTAGAAAGCATGGAGCAAGCCAAACTCGCATTTCTTCAGTTGCAACCGCCGTATTAAGAAATAACATTCTACGGTCCAATCTGAAAGCATTATTCGTGTTTTCATCTGGAAATTAGTTAATCAGCATATAGCAATTTATAAAAAGTTTAAAAAATAATATTTATTTTTTGAGTAAATTGTAACTAAAATAGTCAAGAAACTTGACCCTTCTGTTTGCATAAGATATAGCAAATAATTTATAGGTACTTTTTTTGAAATATATCGATTCTTTTTAATGCGTGGTACTCAGAAAACAGTTGGAGACAAGCGGATGTGCGTAAAAACATATCAAAATGCGTTAGAAAGCATGGAGCAAGCCAAACTCGCATTTCTTCAGTTGCAACCGCCGTATTAAGAAATAGCATTCTACGGTCCAATCTGAAAGCATTATTCGTGTTTTCATCTGGAAATTAGTTAATCAGCATATAGCAGTTTATAAAAAGTTTAAAAAATAATATTTATTTTTTTGAGTAAATTGTAACTAAAATAGTCAAGAAACTTGACCCTTCTGTTTGCATAAGATATAGCAAATAATTTATTACAACTTTTTTTGAAATATATCGATTCTTTTTAATGCGTAGTACTCAGAAAACAGTTGGAGACAAGCGGATGTGCGTAAAACCATATCAAAATGCGTTAGAAAGCATGGAGCAAGCCAAACTCGCATTTCTTCAGTTGCAACCGCCGTATATTGTGAAATAACATTCTACGGTCCAATCTGAAAGCATTATTCGTGTTTTCATCTGGAAATTAGTTAATCAGCATATAGCAGTTTATAAAAAGTTTAAAAAATAATATTTATTTTTTTGAGTAAATTGTAACTAAAATAGTCAAGAAACTTGACCCTTCTCTTTGCATAAGATATAGCAAATAATTTATTACAACTTTTTTTGAAATATATCTATTCTTTTTAATGCGTAGTACTCAGAAAACAGTTGGAGACAAGCGGATGTGCGTAAAAACATATCAAAATGCGTTAGAAAGCATGGAGCAAGCCAAACTCGCATTTCTTCAGTTGCAACCGCCGTATTAAGAAATAACATTCTACGGTCCAATCTGAAAGCATTATTCGTGTTTTCATCTGGAAATTAGTTAATCAGCATATAGCAGTTTATAAAAAGTTTAAAAAATAATATTTATTTTTTTGAGTAAATTGTAACTAAAATAGTCAAGAAACTTGACCCTTCTGTTTGCATAAGATATAGCAAATAATTTATTACAACTTTTTTTGAAATATATCTATTCTTTTTAATGCGTAGTACTCAGAAAACAGTTGGAGACAAGCGGATGTGCGTTAAAACATATCAAAATGCGTTAGAAAGCATGGAGCAAGCCAAACTCGCATTTCTTCAGTTGCAACCGCCGTATTAAGAAATAACATTCTACGGTCCAATCTGAAAGCATTATTCGTGTTTTCATCTGGAAATTAGTTAATCAGCATATAGCAGTTTATAAAAAGTTTAAAAAATAATATTTATTTTTTTGAGTAAATTGTAACTAAAATAGTCAAGAAACTTGACCCTTCTGTTTGCATAAGATATAGCAAATAATTTATAGGAACTTTTTTTTGAAATATATCTATTCTTTTTAATGCGTAGTACTCAGAAAACAGTTGGAGACAAGCGGATGTGCGTAAAACCATATCAAAATGCGTTAGAAAGCATGGAGCAAGCCAAACTCGCATTTCTTCAGTTGCAACCGCCGTATATTGTGAAATAACATTCTACGGTCCAATCTGAAAGCATTATTCGTGTTTTCATCTGGAAATTAGTTAATCAGCATATAGCAGTTTATAAAAAGTTTAAAAAATAATATTTATTTTTTTGAGTAAATTGTAACTAAAATAGTCAAGAAACTTGACCCTTCTGTTTGCATAAGATATAGCAAATAATTTATAGGAACTTTTTTTGAAATATATCTATTCTTTTTAATGCGTAGTACTCAGAAAACAGTTGGAGACAAGCGGATGTGCGTTAAAACATATCAAAATGCGTTAGAAAGCATGGAGCAAGCCAAACTCGCATTTCTTCAGTTGCAACCGCCGTATTAAGAAATAACATTCTACGGTCCAATCTGAAAGCATTATTCGTGTTTTCATCTGGAAATTAGTTAATCAGCATATAGCAATTTATAAAAAGTTTAAAAAATAATATTTATTTTTTTGAGTAAATTGTAACTAAAATAGTCAAGGAACTTGACCCTTCTGTTTGCATAAGATATAGCAAATAATTTATAGGACCTTTTTTTGAAATATATCTATTCTTTTTAATGCGTAGTACTCAGAAAACAGTTGGAGACAAGCGGATGTGCGTAAAAACATATCAAAATGCGTTAGAAAGCATGGAGCAAGCCAAACTCGCATTTCTTCAGTTGCAACCGCCGTATTAAGAAATAACATTCTACGGTCCAATCTGAAAGCATTATTCGTGTTTTCATCTGGAAATTAGTTAATCAGCATATAGCAATTTATAAAAAGTTTAAAAAATAATATTTATTTTTTGAGTAAATTGTAACTAAAATAGTCAAGAAACTTGACCCTTCTGTTTGCATAAGATATAGCAAATAATTTATAGGAACTTTTTTTGAAATATATCGATTCTTTTTAATGCGTAGTACTCAGAAAACAGTTGGAGACAAGCGGATGTGCGTAAAAACATATCAAAATGCGTTAGAAAGCATGGAGCAAGCCAAACTCGCATTTCTTCAGTTGCAACCGCCGTATTAAGAAATAACATTCTACGGTCCAATCTGAAAGCATTATTCGTGTTTTCATCTGGAAATTAGTTAATCAGCATATAGCAGTTTATAAAAAGTTTAAAAAATAATATTTATTTATTTGAGTAAATTGTAACTAAAATAGTCAAGAAACTTGACCCTTCTGTTTGTAAAAGATATAGCAAATAATTTATTACAACTTTTTTTTGAAATATATCTATTCTTTTTAATGCGTAGTACTCAGAAAACAGTTGGAGACAAGCGGATGTGCGTAAAACCATATCAAAATGCGTTAGAAAGCATGGAGCAAGCCAAACTCGCATTTCTTCAGTTGCAACCGCCGTATATTGTGAAATAACATTCTACGGTCCAATCTGAAAGCATTATTCGTGTTTTCATCTGGAAATTAGTTAATCAGCATATAGCAGTTTATAAAAAGTTTAAAAAATAATATTTATTTTTTTGAGTAAATTGTAACTAAAATAGTCAAGAAACTTGACCCTTCTGTTTGCATAAGATATAGCAAATAATTTATAGGAACTTTCTTTGAAATATATCTATTCTTTTTAATGCGTAGTACTCAGAAAACAGTTGGAGACAAGCGGATGTGCGTTAAAACATATCAAAATGCGTTAGAAAGCATGGCGCAAGCCAAACTCGCATTTCTTCAGTTGCAACCGCCGTATTAAGAAATAACATTCTACGGTCCAATCTGAAAACATTATTCGTGTTTTCATCTGGAAATTAGTTAATCAGCATATAGCAGTTTATAAAAAGTTTAAAAAATAATATTTATTTTTTTGAGTAAATTGTAACTAAAATAGTCAAGAAACTTGACCCTTCTGTTTGCATAAGATATAGCAAATAATTTATTACAACTTTTTTTGAAATATATCTATTCTTTTTAATGCGTAGTACTCAGAAAACAGTTGGAGACAAGCGGATGTGCGTTAAAACATATCAAAATGCGTTAGAAAGCATGGCGCAAGCCAAACTCGCATTTCTTCAGTTGCAACCGCCGTATTAAGAAATAACATTCTACGGTCCAATCTGAAAACATTATTCGTGTTTTCATCTGGAAATTAGTTAATCAGCATATAGCAGTTTATAAAAAGTTTAAAAAATAATATTTATTTTTTTGAGTAAATTGTAACTAAAATAGTGAAGAAATTTGACCCTTCTGTTTGCATAAGATATAGCAAATAATTTATAGGAACTTTTTTTGAAATATATCGATTCTTTTTAATGCGTAGTACTCACAAAACAGTTGGAGACAAGCGGATGTGCGTAAAACCATATCAAAATGCGTTAGAAAGCATGGAGCAAGCCAAACTCGCATTTCTTCAGTTGCAACCGCCGTATATTGTGAAATAACATTCTACGGTCCAATCTGAAAGCATTATTCGTGTTTTCATCTGGAAATTAGTTAATCAGCATATAGCAGTTTATAAAAAGTTTAAAAAATAATATTTATTTTTTTGAGTAAATTGTAACTAAAATAGTCAAGAAACTTGACCCTTCTGTTTGCATAAGATATAGCAAATAATTTATTGGAACTTTTTTTGAAATATATCTATTCTTTTTAATGCGTAGTACTCAGAAAACAGTTGGAGACAAGCGGATGTGCGTAAAAACATATCAAAATGCGTTAGAAAGCATGGAGCAAGCCAAACTCGCATTTCTTCAGTTGCAACCGCCGTATTAAGAAATAACATTCTACGGTCCAATCTGAAAGCATTATTCGTGTTTTCATCTGGAAATTAGTTAATCAGCATATAGCAGTTTATAAAAAGTTTAAAAAATAATATTTATTTTTTTGAGTAAATTGTAACTAAAATAGTCAAGAAACTTGACCCTTCTGTTTGCATAAGATATAGCAAATAATTTATTACAACTTTTTTTGAAATATATCTATTCTTTTTAATGCGTAGTACTCAGAAAACAGTTGGAGACAAGCGGATGTGCGTAAAAACATATCAAAATGCGTTAGAAAGCATGGAGCAAGCCAAACTCGCATTTCTTCAGTTGCAACCGCCGTATTAAGAAATAACATTCTACGGTCCAATCTGAAAGCATTATTCGTGTTTTCATCTGGAAATTAGTTAATCAGCATATAGCAGTTTATAAAAAGTTTAAAAAATAATATTTATTTTTTTTAATAAATTGTAACTAAAATAGTCAAGAAACTTGACCCTTCTGTTTGCATAAGATATAGCAAATAATTTATTACAACTTTTTTTGAAATATATCTATTCTTTTTAATGCGTAGTACTCAGAAAACAGTTGGAGACAAGCGGATGTGCGTAAAAACATATCAAAATGCGTTAGAAAGCATGGAGCAAGCCAAACTCGCATTTCTTCAGTTGCAACCGCCGTATTAAGAAATAACATTCTACGGTCCAATCTGAAAGCATTATTCGTGTTTTCATCTGGAAATTAGTTAATCAGCATATAGCAGTTTATAAAAAGTTTAAAAAATAATATTTATTTTTTTTAATAAATTGTAACTAAAATAGTCAAGAAACTTGACCCTTCTGTTTGCATAAGATATAGCAAATAATTTATTACAACTTTTTTTGAAATATATCTATTCTTTTTAATGCGTAGTACTCAGAAAACAGTTGGAGACAAGCGGATGTTCGTAAAAACATATCAAAATGCGTTAGAAAGCATGGAGCAAGCCAAACTCGCATTTCTTCAGTTGCAACCGCCGTATTAAGAAATAACATTCTACGGTCCAATCTGAAAGCATTATTCGTGTTTTCATCTGGAAATTAGTTAATCAGCATATAGCAGTTTATAAAAAGTTTAAAAAATAATATTTAATTTTTTGAGTAAATTGTAACTAAAATAGTCAAGAAACTTGACCCTTCTGTTTGCATAAGATATAGCAAATAATTTATAGGAACTTTTTTTGAAATATATCGATTCTTTTTAATGCGTAGTACTCAGAAAACAGTTGGAGACAAGCGGATGTGCGTAAAAACATATCAAAATGCGTTAGAAAGCATGGAGCAAGCCAAACTCGCATTTCTTCAGTTGCAACCGCCGTATTAAGAAATAACATTCTACGGTCCAATCTGAAAGCATTATTCGTGTTTTCATCTATAAATTAGTTAATCAGCATATAGCAGTTTATAAAAAGTTTAAAAAATAATATTTATTTTTTTGAGTAAATTGTAACTAAAATAGTCAAGAAACTTGACCCTTCTGTTTGCATAAAATATAGCAAATAATTTATAGGAACTTTTTTTGAAATATATCTATTCTTTTTAATGCGTAGTACTCAGAAAACAGTTGGAGACAAGCGGATGTGCGTAAAAACATATCAAAATGCGTTAGAAAGCATGGAGCAAGCCAAACTCGCATTTCTTCAGTTGCAACCGCCGTATTAAGAAATAACATTCTACGGTCCAATCTGAAAGCATTATTCGTGTTTTCATCTGGAAATTAGTTAATCAGCATATAGCAGTTTATAAAAAGTTTAAAAAATAATATTTAATTTTTTGAGTAAATTGTAACTAAAATAGTCAAGAAACTTGACCCTTCTGTTTGCATAAGATATAGCAAATAATTTATTACAACTTTTTTTGAAATATATCGATTCTTTTTAATGCGTAGTACTCAGAAAACAGTTGGAGACAAGCGGTTGTGCGTAAAAACATATCAAAATGCGTTAGAAAGCATGGAGCAAGCCAAACTCGTATTTCTTCAGTTGCAATCGCCGTATTAAGAAATAACATTCTACGGTCCAATCTGAAAGCATTATTCGTGTTTTCATCTGGAAATTAGTTAATCAGCATATAGCAGTTTATAAAAAGTTTAAAAAATAATATTTATTTTTTTGAGTTAATTGTAACTAAAATAGTCAAGAAACTTGACCCTTCTGTTTGCATAATATATAGCAAATAATTTATAGGAACTTTTTTTGAAATATATCTATTCTTTTTAATGCGTAGTACTCAGAAAACAGTTGGAGACAAGCGGATGTGCGTAAAAACATATCAAAATGCGTTAGAAAGCATGGAGCAAGCCAAACTCGCATTTCTTCAGTTGCAACCGCCGTATTAAGAAATAACATTCTACGGTCCAATCTGAAAGCATTATTCGTGTTTTCATCTGGAAATTAGTTAATCAGCATATAGCAATTTATAAAAAGTTTAAAAAATAATATTTATTTTTTTGAGTAAATTGTAACTAAAATAGTCAAGAAACTTGACCCTTCTGTTTGCATAAGATATAGCAAATAATTTATAGGAACTTTTTTTGAAATATATCTAATCTTTTTAATGCGTAGTACTCATAAAACAGTTGGAGACAAGCGGATGTGCGTAAAAACATATCAAAATGCGTTAGAAAGCATGGAGCAAGCCAACCTCGCATTTCTTCAGTTGCAACCGCCGTATATTGTGAAATAACATTCTACGGTCCAATCTGAAAGCATTATTCGTGTTTTCATCTGGAAATTAGTTAATCAGCATATAGCAGTTTCTAAAAAGCTTAAAAAATAATATTTATTTTTTTGAGTAAATTGTAACTAAAATAGTCAAGCTACTTGACCCTTCTGTTTGCATAAGATATAGCAAATAATTTATTACAACTTTTTTTGAAATATATAGATTCTTTTTAATGCGTAGTACTCAGAAAACAGTTGGAGACAAGCGGATGTGCGTAAAAACATATCAAAATGCGTTAGAAAGCATGGATCAAGCCAAACTCGCATTTCTTCAGTTGCAACCGCCGTATTAAGAAATAACATTCTACGGTCCAATCTGAAAGCATTATTCGTGTTTTCATCTGGAAATTAGTTAATCAGCATATAGCAGTTTATAAAAAGTTTAAAAAATAATATTTATTTTTTTGAGTAAATTGTAACTAAAATAGTCAAGAAACTTGACCCTTCTGTTTGCATAAGATATAGCAAATAATTTATTACAACTTTTTTTGAAATATATCTATTCTTTTTAATGCGTAGTACTCAGAAAACAGTTGGAGACAAGCGGATGTGCGTAAAAACATATCAAAATGCGTTAGAAAGCATGGAGCAAGCCAAACTCGCATTTCTTCAGTTGCAACCGCCGTATTAAGAAATAACATTCTACGGTCCAATCTGAAAGCATTATTCGTGTTTTCATCTGGAAATTAGTTAATCAGCATATAGCAGTTTATAAAAAGTTTAAAAAATAATATTTATTTTTTTTAATAAATTGTAACTAAAATAGTCAAGAAACTTGACCCTTCTGTTTGCATAAGATATAGCAAATAATTTATTACAACTTTTTTTGAAATATATCTATTCTTTTTAATGCGTAGTACTCAGAAAACAGTTGGAGACAAGCGGATGTGCGTAAAAACATATCAAAATGCGTTAGAAAGCATGGAGCAAGCCAAACTCGCATTTCTTCAGTTGCAACCGCCGTATTAAGAAATAACATTCTACGGTCCAATCTGAAAGCATTATTCGTGTTTTCATCTGGAAATTAGTTAATCAGCATATAGCAGTTTATAAAAAGTTTAAAAAATAATATTTAATTTTTTGAGTAAATTGTAACTAAAATAGTCAAGAAACTTGACCCTTCTGTTTGCATAAGATATAGCAAATAATTTATAGGAACTTTTTTTGAAATATATCGATTCTTTTTAATGCGTAGTACTCAGAAAACAGTTGGAGACAAGCGGATGTGCGTAAAAACATATCAAAATGCGTTAGAAAGCATGGAGCAAGCCAAACTCGCATTTCTTCAGTTGCAACCGCCGTATTAAGAAATAACATTCTACGGTCCAATCTGAAAGCATTATTCGTGTTTTCATCTGGAAATTAGTTAATCAGCATATAGCAGTTTATAAAAAGTTTAAAAAATAATATTTATTTTTTTGAGTAAATTGTAACTAAAATAGTCAAGAAACTTGACCCTTCTGTTTGCATAAAATATAGCAAATAATTTATAGGAACTTTTTTTTGAAATATATCTATTCTTTTTAATGCGTAGTACTCAGAAAACAGTTGGAGACAAGCGGATGTGCGTAAAAACATATCAAAATGCGTTAGAAAGCATGGAGCAAGCCAAACTCGCATTTCTTCAGTTGCAACCGCCGTATTAAGAAATAACATTCTACGGTCCAATCTGAAAGCATTATTCGTGTTTTCATCTGGAAATTAGTTAATCAGCATATAGCAGTTTATAAAAAGTTTAAAAAATAATATTTAATTTTTTGAGTAAATTGTAACTAAAATAGTCAAGAAACTTGACCCTTCTGTTTGCATAAGATGTAGCAAATAATTTATTACAACTTTTTTTGAAATATATCGATTCTTTTTAATGCGTAGTACTCAGAAAACAGTTGGAGACAAGCGGATGTGCGTAAAAACATATCAAAATGCGTTAGAAAGCATGGAGCAAGCCAAACTCGCATTTCTTCAGTTGCAATCGCCGTATTAAGAAATAACATTCTACGGTCCAATCTGAAAGCATTATTCGTGTTTTCATCTGGAAATTAGTTAATCAGCATATAGCAGTTTATAAAAAGTTTAAAAAATAGTATTTATTTTTTTGAGTAAATTGTAACTAAAATAGTCAAGAAACTTGACCCTTCTGTTTGCATAAGATATAGCAAATAATTTATAGGAACTTTTTTTGAAATATATCTATTCTTTTTAATGCGTAGTACTCAGAAAACAGTTGGAGACAAGCGGATGTGCGTAAAACCATATCAAAATGCGTTAGAAAGCATGGAGCAAGCCAAACTCGCATTTCTTCAGTTGCAACCGCCGTATTAAGAAATAACATTCTACGGTCCAATCTGAAAGCATTATTCGTGTTTTCATCTGGAAATTAGTTAATCAGCATATAGCAGTTTATAAAAAGTTTAAAAAATAATATTTATTTTTTTGAGTAAATTGTAACTAAAATAGTCAAGAAACTTGACCCTTCTGTTTGCATAAGATATAGCAAATAATTTATTACAACTTTTTTTGAAATATATCGATTCTTTTTAATGCGTAGTACTCAGAAAACAGTTGGAGACAAGCGGATGTGCGTAAAAACATATCAAAATGCGTTAGAAAGCATGGAGCAAGCCAAACTCGCATTTCTTCAGTTGCAACCGCCGTATTAAGAAACAACATTCTACGGTCCAATCTGAAAGCATTATTCGTGTTTTCATCTGGAAATTAGTTAATCAGCATATAGCAGTTTATAAAAAGTTTAAAAAATAATATTTATTTTTTTGAGTAAATTGTAACTAAAATAGTCAAGAAACTTGACCCTTCTGTTTGCATAAGATATAGCAAATAATTTATTACAACTTTTTTTGAAATATATCGATTCTTTTTAATGCGTAGTACTCAGAAAACAGTTGGAGACAAGCGGATGTGCGTAAAAACATATCAAAATGCGTTAGAAAGCATGGAGCAAGCCAAACTCGCATTTCTTCAGTTGCAACCGCCGTATTAAGAAATAACATTCTACGGTCCAATCTGAAAGCATTTTTCGTGTTTTCATCTGGAAATTAGTTAATCAGCATATAGCAGTTTATAAAAAGTTTAAAAAATAATATTTAATTTTTTGAGTAAATTGTAACTAAAATAGTCAAGAAACTTGACCCTTCTGTTTGCATAAGATATAGCAAATAATTTATTACAACTTTTTTTGAAATATATCGATTCTTTTTAATGCGTAGTACTCAGAAAACAGTTGGAGACAAGCGGTTGTGCGTAAAAACATATCAAAATGCGTTAGAAAGCATGGAGCAAGCCAAACTCGTATTTCTTCAGTTGCAATCGCCGTATTAAGAAATAACATTCTACGGTCCAATCTGAAAGCATTATTCGTGTTTTCATCTGGAAATTAGTTAATCAGCATATAGCAGTTTATAAAAAGTTTAAAAAATAATATTTATTTTTTTGAGTTAATTGTAACTAAAATAGTCAAGAAACTTGACCCTTCTGTTTGCATAATATATAGCAAATAATTTATAGGAACTTTTTTTGAAATATATCTATTCTTTTTAATGCGTAGTACTCAGAAAACAGTTGGAGACAAGCGGATGTGCGTAAAAACATATCAAAATGCGTTAGAAAGCATGGAGCAAGCCAAACTCGCATTTCTTCAGTTGCAACCGCCGTATTAAGAAATAACATTCTACGGTCCAATCTGAAAGCATTATTCGTGTTTTCATCTGGAAATTAGTTAATCAGCATATAGCAGTTTATAAAAAGTTTAAAAAATAATATTTATTTTTTTGAGTAAATTGTAACTAAAATAGGCAAGAAACTTGACCCTTCTGTTTGCATAAGATATAGCAAATAATTTATTACAACTTTTTTTGAAAAATATCTATTCTTTTTAATGCGTAGTACTCAGAAAACAGTTGGAGACAAGCGGATGTGCGTAAAAACATATCAAAATGCGTTAGAAAGCATGGAGCAAGCCAAACTCGCATTTCTTCAGTTGCAACCGCCGTATTAAGAAATAACATTCTACGGTCCAATCTGAAAGCATTATTCGTGTTTTCATCTGGAAATTAGTTAATCAGCATATAGCAGTTTATAAAAAGTTTAAAAAATAATATTTATTTTTTTTAATAAATTGTAACTAAAATAGTCAAGAAACTTGACCCTTCTGTTTGCATAAGATATAGCAAATAATTTATTACAACTTTTTTTGAAATATATCTATTCTTTTTAATGCGTAGTACTCAGAAAACAGTTGGAGACAAGCGGATGTGCGTAAAAACATATCAAAATGCGTTAGAAAGCATGGAGCAAGCCAAACTCGCATTTCTTCAGTTGCAACCGCCGTATTAAGAAATAACATTCTACGGTCCAATCTGAAAGCATTATTCGTGTTTTCATCTGGAAATTAGTTAATCAGCATATAGCAGTTTATAAAAAGTTTAAAAAATAATATTTAATTTTTTGAGTAAATTGTAACTAAAATAGTCAAGAAACTTGACCCTTCTGTTTGCATAAGATATAGCAAATAATTTATAGGAACTTTTTTTGAAATATATCGATTCTTTTTAATGCGTAGTACTCAGAAAACAGTTGGAGACAAGCGGATGTGCGTAAAAACATATCAAAATGCGTTAGAAAGCATGGAGCAAGCCAAACTCGCATTTCTTCAGTTGCAACCGCCGTATTAAGAAATAACATTCTACGGTCCAATCTGAAAGCATTATTCGTGTTTTCATCTGGAAATTAGTTAATCAGCATATAGCAGTTTATAAAAAGTTTAAAAAATAATATTTATTTTTTTGAGTAAATTGTAACTAAAATAGTCAAGAAACTTGACCCTTCTGTTTGCATAAAATATAGCAAATAATTTATAGGAACTTTTTTTGAAATATATCTATTCTTTTTAATGCGTAGTACTCAGAAAACAGTTGGAGACAAGCGGATGTGCGTAAAAACATATCAAAATGCGTTAGAAAGCATGGAGCAAGCCAAACTCGCATTTCTTCAGTTGCAACCGCCGTATTAAGAAATAACATTCTACGGTCCAATCTGAAAGCATTATTCGTGTTTTCATCTGGAAATTAGTTAATCAGCATATAGCAGTTTATAAAAAGTTTAAAAAATAATATTTAATTTTTTGAGTAAATTGTAACTAAAATAGTCAAGAAACTTGACCCTTCTGTTTGCATAAGATGTAGCAAATAATTTATTACAACTTTTTTTGAAATATATCGATTCTTTTTAATGCGTAGTACTCAGAAAACAGTTGGAGACAAGCGGATGTGCGTAAAGACATATCAAAATGCGTTAGAAAGCATGGAGCAAGCCAAACTCGCATTTCTTCAGTTGCAATCGCCGTATTAAGAAATAACATTCTACGGTCCAATCTGAAAGCATTATTCGTGTTTTCATCTGGAAATTAGTTAATCAGCATATAGCAGTTTATAAAAAGTTTAAAAAATAGTATTTATTTTTTTGAGTAAATTGTAACTAAAATAGTCAAGAAACTTGACCCTTCTGTTTGCATAAGATATAGCAAATAATTTATTACAACTTTTTTTGAAATATATCGATTCTTTTTAATGCGTAGTACTCAGAAAACAGTTGGAGACAAGCGGATGTGCGTAAAACCATATCAAAATGCATTAGAAAGCATGGAGCAAGCCAAACTCGCATTTCTTCAGTTGCAACCGCCGTATTAAGAAATAACATTCTACGGTCCAATCTGAAAGCATTATTCGTGTTTTCATCTGGAAATTAGTTAATCAGCATATAGCAGTTTATAAAAAGTTTAAAAAATAATATTTAATTTTTTGAGTAAATTGTAACTAAAATAGTCAAGAAACTTGACCCTTCTGTTTGCATAAGATATAGCAAATAATTTATTACAACTTTTTTTGAAATATATCGATTCTTTTTAATGCGTAGTACTCAGAAAACAGTTGGAGACAAGCGGTTGTGCGTAAAAACATATCAAAATGCGTTAGAAAGCATGGAGCAAGCCAAACTCGTATTTCTTCAGTTGCAATCGCCGTATTAAGAAATAACATTCTACGGTCCAATCTGAAAGCATTATTCGTGTTTTCATCTGGAAATTAGTTAATCAGCATATAGCAGTTTCTAAAAAGCTTAAAAAATAATATTTATTTTTTTGAGTAAATTGTAACTAAAATAGTCAAGCTACTTGACCCTTCTGTTTGCATAAGATATAGCAAATAATTTATTACAACTTTTTTTGAAATATATCGATTCTTTTTAATGCGTAGTACTCAGAAAACAGTTGGAGACAAGCGGATGTGCGTAAAAACATATCAAAATGCGTTAGAAAGCATGGAGCAAGCCAAACTCGCATTTCTTCAGTTGCAACCGCCGTATTAAGAAATAACATTCTACGGTCCAATCTGAAAGCATTATTCGTGTTTTCATCTGGAAATTAGTTAATCAGCATATAGCAGTTTATAAAAAGTTTAAAAAATAATATTTATTTTTTTGAGTAAATTGTAACTAAAATAGTCAAGAAACTTGACCCTTCTGTTTGCATAAGATATAGCAAATAATTTATTACAACTTTTTTTGAAATATATCTATTCTTTTTAATGCGTAGTACTCAGAAAACAGTTGGAGACAAGCGGATGTGCGTAAAAACATATCAAAATGCGTTAGAAAGCATGGAGCAAGCCAAACTCGCATTTCTTCAGTTGCAACCGCCGTATTAAGAAATAACATTCTACGGTCCAATCTGAAAGCATTATTCGTGTTTTCATCTGGAAATTAGTTAATCAGCATATAGCAGTTTATAAAAAGTTTAAAAAATAATATTTATTTTTTTTAATAAATTGTAACTAAAATAGTCAAGAAACTTGACCCTTCTGTTTGCATAAGATATAGCAAATAATTTATTACAACTTTTTTTGAAATATATCTATTCTTTTTAATGCGTAGTACTCAGAAAACAGTTGGAGACAAGCGGATGTGCGTAAAAACATATCAAAATGCGTTAGAAAGCATGGAGCAAGCCAAACTCGCATTTCTTCAGTTGGAACCGCCGTATTAAGAAATAACATTCTACGGTCCAATCTGAAAGCATTATTCGTGTTTTCATCTGGAAATTAGTTAATCAGCATATAGCAGTTTATAAAAAGTTTAAAAAATAATATTTAATTTTTTGAGTAAATTGTAACTAAAATAGTCAAGAAACTTGACCCTTCTGTTTGCATAAGATATAGCAAATAATTTATAGGAACTTTTTTTGAAATATATCGATTCTTTTTAATGCGTAGTACTCAGAAAACAGTTGGAGACAAGCGGATGTGCGTAAAAACATATCAAAATGCGTTAGAAAGCATGGAGCAAGCCAAACTCGCATTTCTTCAGTTGCAACCGCCGTATTAAGAAATAACATTCTACGGTCCAATCTGAAAGCATTATTCGTGTTTTCATCTGGAAATTAGTTAATCAGCATATAGCAGTTTATAAAAAGTTTAAAAAATAATATTTATTTTTTTGAGTAAATTGTAACTAAAATAGTCAAGAAACTTGACCCTTCTGTTTGCATAAAATATAGCAAATAATTTATAGGAACTTTTTTTGAAATATATCTATTCTTTTTAATGCGTAGTACTCAGAAAACAGTTGGAGACAAGCGGATGTGCGTAAAAACATATCAAAATGCGTTAGAAAGCATGGAGCAAGCCAAACTCGCATTTCTTCAGTTGCAACCGCCGTATTAAGAAATAACATTCTACGGTCCAATCTGAAAGCATTATTCGTGTTTTCATCTGGAAATTAGTTAATCAGCATATAGCAGTTTATAAAAAGTTTAAAAAATAATATTTAATTTTTTGAGTAAATTGTAACTAAAATAGTCAAGAAACTTGACCCTTCTGTTTGCATAAGATGTAGCAAATAATTTATTACAACTTTTTTTGAAATATATCGATTCTTTTTAATGCGTAGTACTCAGAAAACAGTTGGAGACAAGCGGATGTGCGTAAAAACATATCAAAATGCGTTAGAAAGCATGGAGCAAGCCAAACTCGCATTTCTTCAGTTGCAATCGCCGTATTAAGAAATAACATTCTACGGTCCAATCTGAAAGCATTATTCGTGTTTTCATCTGGAAATTAGTTAATCAGCATATAGCAGTTTATAAAAAGTTTAAAAAATAGTATTTATTTTTTTGAGTAAATTGTAACTAAAATAGTCAAGAAACTTGACCCTTCTGTTTGCATAAGATATAGCAAATAATTTATTACAACTTTTTTTGAAATATATCGATTCTTTTTAATGCGTAGTACTCAGAAAACAGTTGGAGACAAGCGGATGTGCGTAAAACCATATCAAAATGCGTTAGAAAGCATGGAGCAAGCCAAACTCGCATTTCTTCAGTTGCAACCGCCGTATTAAGAAATAACATTCTACGGTCCAATCTGAAAGCATTATTCGTGTTTTCATCTGGAAATTAGTTAATCAGCATATAGCAGTTTATAAAAAGTTTAAAAAATAATATTTATTTTTTTGAGTAAATTGTAACTAAAATAGTCAAGAAACTTGACCCTTCTGTTTGCATAAGATATAGCAAATAATTTATTACAACTTTTTTTGAAATATATCGATTCTTTTTAATGCGTAGTACTCAGAAAACAGTTGGAGACAAGCGGATGTGCGTAAAAACATATCAAAATGCGTTAGAAAGCATGGAGCAAGCCAAACTCGCATTTCTTCAGTTGCAACCGCCGTATTAAGAAACAACATTCTACGGTCCAATCTGAAAGCATTATTCGTGTTTTCATCTGAAAATTAGTTAATCAGCATATAGCAGTTTATAAAAAGTTTAAAAAATAATATTTATTTTTTTGAGTAAATTGTAACTAAAATAGTCAAGAAACTTGACCCTTCTGTTTGCATAAGATATAGCAAATAATTTATTACAACTTTTTTTGAAATATATCGATTCTTTTTAATGCGTAGTACTCAGAAAACAGTTGGAGACAAGCGGATGTGCGTAAAACCATATCAAAATGCGTTAGAAAGCATGGAGCAAGCCAAACTCGCATTTCTTCAGTTGCAACCGCCGTATTAAGAAATAACATTCTACGGTCCAATCTGAAAGCATTATTCGTGTTTTCATCTGGAAATTAGTTAATCAGCATATAGCAGTTTATAAAAAGTTTAAAAAATAATATTTATTTTTTTGAGTAAATTGTAACTAAAATAGTCAAGAAACTTGACCCTTCTGTTTGCATAAGATATAGCAAATAATTTATTACAACTTTTTTTGAAATATATCGATTCTTTTTAATGCGTAGTACTCAGAAAACAGTTGGAGACAAGCGGATGTGCGTAAAAACATATCAAAATGCGTTAGAAAGCATGGAGCAAGCCAAACTCGCATTTCTTCAGTTGCAACCGCCGTATTAAGAAATAACATTCTACGGTCCAATCTGAAAGCATTATTCGTGTTTTCATCTGGAAATTAGTTAATCAGCATATAGCAGTTTATAAAAAGTTTAAAAAATAATATTTATTTTTTTTAATAAATTGTAACTAAAATAGTCAAGAAACTTGACCCTTCTGTTTGCATAAGATATAGCAAATAATTTATTACAACTTTTTTTGAAATATATCTATTCTTTTTAATGCGTAGTACTCAGAAAACAGTTGGAGACAAGCGGATGTGCGTAAAAACATATCAAAATGCGTTAGAAAGCATGGAGCAAGCCAAACTCGCATTTCTTCAGTTGCAACCTCCGTATTAAGAAATAACATTCTACGGTCCAATCTGAAAGCATTATTCGTGTTTTCATCTGGAAATTAGTTAATCAGCATATAGCAGTTTATAAAAAGTTTAAAAAATAATATTTAATTTTTTGAGTAAATTGTAACTAAAATAGTCAAGAAACTTGACCCTTCTGTTTGCATAAGATATAGCAAATAATTTATAGGAACTTTTTTTGAAATATATCGATTCTTTTTAATGCGTAGTACTCAGAAAACAGTTGGAGACAAGCGGATGTGCGTAAAAACATATCAAAATGCGTTAGAAAGCATGGAGCAAGCCAAACTCGCATTTCTTTAGTTGCAACCGCCGTATTAAGAAATAACATTCTACGGTCCAATCTGAAAGCATTATTCGTGTTTTCATCTGGAAATTAGTTAATCAGCATATAGCAGTTTATAAAAAGTTTAAAAAATAATATTTAATTTTTTGAGTAAATTGTAACTAAAATAGTCAAGAAACTTGACCCTTCTGTTTGCATAAGATATAGCAAATAATTTATTACAACTTTTTTTGAAATATATCGATTCTTTTTAATGCGTAGTACTCAGAAAACAGTTGGAGACAAGCGGATGTGCGTAAAAACATATCAAAATGCGTTAGAAAGCATGGAGCAAGCCAAACTCGCATTTCTTCAGTTGCAATCGCCGTATTAAGAAATAACATTCTACGGTCCAATCTGAAAGCATTATTTGTGTTTTCATCTGGAAATTAGTTAATCAGCATATAGCAGTTTATAAAAAGTTTAAAAAATAATATTTATTTTTTTGAGTAAATTGTAACTAAAATAGTCAAGAAACTTGACCCTTCTGTTTGCATAAGATATAGCAAATAATTTATTACAATTTTTTTTGAAATATATCGATTCTTTTTAATGCGTAGTACTCAGAAAACAGTTGGAGACAAGCGGATGTGCGTAAAACCATATCAAAATGCGTTAGAAAGCATGGAGCAAGCCAAACTCGCATTTCTTCAGTTGCAACCGCCGTATTAAGAAATAACATTCTACGGTCCAATCTGAAAGCATTATTCGTGTTTTCATCTGGAAATTAGTTAATCAGCATATAGCAGTTTATAAAAAGTTTAAAAAATAATATTTATTTTTTTGAGTAAATTGTAACTAAAATAGTCAAGAAACTTGACCCTTCTGTTTGCATAAGATATAGCAAATAATTTATTACAACTTTTTTTGAAATATATCGATTCTTTTTAATGCGTAGTACTCAGAAAACAGTTGGAGACAAGCGGATGTGCGTAAAAACATATCAAAATGCGTTAGAAAGCATGGAGCAAGCCAAACTCGCATTTCTTCAGTTGCAACCGCCGTATTAAGAAATAACATTCTACGGTCCAATCTGAAAGCATTATTCGTGTTTTCATCTGGAAATTAGTTAATCAGCATATAGCAGTTTATAAAAAGTTTAAAAAATAATATTTATTTTTTTGAGTAAATTGTAACTAAAATAGTCAAGAAACTTGACCCTTCTGTTTGCATAAGATATAGCAAATAATTTATTACAACTTTTTTTGAAATATATCGATTCTTTTTAATGCGTAGTACTCAGAAAACAGTTGGAGACAAGCGGATGTGCGTAAAAACATATCAAAATGCGTTAGAAAGCATGGAGCAAGCCAAACTCGCATTTCTTCAGTTGCAACCGCCGTATTAAGAAATAACATTCTACGGTCCAATCTGAAAGCATTATTCGTGTTTTCATCTGGAAATTAGTTAATCAGCATATAGCAGTTTATAAAAAGTTTAAAAAATAATATTTATTTTTTTTAATAAATTGTAACTAAAATAGTCAAGAAACTTGACCCTTCTGTTTGCATAAGATATAGCAAATAATTTATTACAACTTTTTTTGAAATATATCTATTCTTTTTAATGCGTAGTACTCAGAAAACAGTTGGAGACAAGCGGATGTGCGTAAAAACATATCAAAATGCGTTAGAAAGCATGGAGCAAGCCAAACTCGCATTTCTTCAGTTGCAACCTCCGTATTAAGAAATAACATTCTACGGTCCAATCTGAAAGCATTATTCGTGTTTTCATCTGGAAATTAGTTAATCAGCATATAGCAGTTTATAAAAAGTTTAAAAAATAATATTTAATTTTTTGAGTAAATTGTAACTAAAATAGTCAAGAAACTTGACCCTTCTGTTTGCATAAGATATAGCAAATAATTTATAGGAACTTTTTTTGAAATATATCGATTCTTTTTAATGCGTAGTACTCAGAAAACAGTTGGAGACAAGCGGATGTGCGTAAAAACATATCAAAATGCGTTAGAAAGCATGGAGCAAGCCAAACTCGCATTTCTTCAGTTGCAACCGCCGTATTAAGAAATAACATTCTACGGTCCAATCTGAAAGCATTATTCGTGTTTTCATCTGGAAATTAGTTAATCAGCATATAGCAGTTTATAAAAAGTTTAAAAAATAATATTTATTTTTTTGAGTAAATTGTAACTAAAATAGTCAAGAAACTTGACCCTTCTGTTTGCATAAAATATAGCAAATAATTTATAGGAACTTTTTTTGAAATATATCTATTCTTTTTAATGCGTAGTACTCAGAAAACCGTTGGAGACAAGCGGATGTGCGTAAAAACATATCAAAATGCGTTAGAAAGCATGGAGCAAGCCAAACTCGCATTTCTTCAGTTGCAACCGCCGTATTAAGAAATAACATTCTACGGTCCAATCTGAAAGCATTATTCGTGTTTTCATCTGGAAATTAGTTAATCAGCATATAGCAGTTTATAAAAAGTTTAAAAAATAATATTTAATTTTTTGAGTAAATTGTAACTAAAATAGTCAAGAAACTTGACCCTTCTGTTTGCATAAGATATAGCAAATAATTTATTACAACTTTTTTTGAAATATATCGATTCTTTTTAATGCGTAGTACTCAGAAAACAGTTGGAGACAAGCGGATGTGCGTAAAAACATATCAAAATGCGTTAGAAAGCATGGAGCAAGCCAAACTCGCATTTCTTCAGTTGCAATCGCCGTATTAAGAAATAACATTCTACGGTCCAATCTGAAAGCATTATTCGTGTTTTCATCTGGAAATTAGTTAATCAGCATATAGCAGTTTATAAAAAGTTTAAAAAATAATATTTATTTTTTTGAGTAAATTGTAACTAAAATAGTCAAGAAACTTGACCCTTCTGTTTGCATAAGATATAGCAAATAATTTATTACAATTTTTTTTGAAATATATCGATTCTTTTTAATGCGTAGTACTCAGAAAACAGTTGGAGAGAAGCGGATGTGCGTAAAACCATATCAAAATGCGTTAGAAAGCATGGAGCAAGCCAAACTCGCATTTCTTCAGTTGCAACCGCCGTATTAAGAAATAACATTCTACGGTCCAATCTGAAAGCATTATTCGTGTTTTCATCTGGAAATTAGTTAATCAGCATATAGCAGTTTATAAAAAGTTTAAAAAATAATATTTATTTTTTTGAGTAAATTGTAACTAAAATAGTCAAGAAACTTGACCCTTCTGTTTGCATAAGATATAGCAAATAATTTATTACAACTTTTTTTGAAATATATCGATTCTTTTTAATGCGTAGTACTCAGAAAACAGTTGGAGACAAGCGGATGTGCGTAAATACATATCAAAATGCGTTAGAAAGCATGGAGCAAGCCAAACTCGCATTTCTTCAGTTGCAACCGCCGTATTAAGAAATAACATTCTACGGTCCAATCTGAAAGCATTATTCGTGTTTTCATCTGGAAATTAGTTAATCAGCATATAGCAGTTTATAAAAAGTTTAAAAAATAATATTTATTTTTTTGAGTAAATTGTAACTAAAATAGTCAAGAAACTTGACCCTTCTGTTTGCATAAGATATAGCAAATAATTTATAGGAACTTTTTTTGAAATATATCGATTCTTTTTAATGCGTAGTACTCAGAAAACAGTTGGAGACAAGCGGATGTGCGTAAAAACATATCAAAATGCGTTAGAAAGCATGGAGCAAGCCAAACTCGCATTTCTTCAGTTGCAACCGCCGTATTAAGAAATAACATTCTACGGTCCAATCTGAAAGCATTATTCGTGTTTTCATCTGGAAATTAGTTAATCAGCATATAGCAGTTTATAAAAAGTTTAAAAAATAATATTTATTTTTTTGAGTAAATTGTAACTAAAATAGTCAAGAAACTTGACCCTTCTGTTTGCATAAAATATAGCAAATAATTTATAGGAACTTTTTTTGAAATATATCTATTCTTTTTAATGCGTAGTACTCAGAAAACCGTTGGAGACAAGCGGATGTGCGTAAAAACATATCAAAATGCGTTAGAAAGCATGGAGCAAGCCAAACTCGCATTTCTTCAGTTGCAACCGCCGTATTAAGAAATAACATTCTACGGTCCAATCTGAAAGCATTATTCGTGTTTTCATCTTAAAATTAGTTAATCAGCATATAGCAGTTTATAAAAAGTTTAAAAAATAATATTTAATTTTTTGAGTAAAATGTAACTAAAATAGTCAAGAAACTTGACCCTTCTGTTTGCATAAGATATAGCAAATAATTTATTACAACTTTTTTTAAAATATATCGATTCTTTTTAATGCGTAGTACTCAGAAAACAGTTGGAGACAAGCGGATGTGCGTAAAAACATATCAAAATGCGTTAGAAAGCATGGAGCAAGCCAAACTCGCATTTCTTCAGTTGCAATCGCCGTATTAAGAAATAACATTCTACGGTCCAATCTGAAAGCATTATTCGTGTTTTCATCTGGAAATTAGTTAATCAGCATATAGCAGTTTATAAAAAGTTTAAAAAATAATATTTATTTTTTTGAGTAAATTGTAACTAAAATAGTCAAGAAACTTGACCCTTCTGTTTGCATAAGATATAGCAAATAATTTATTACAATTTTTTTTGAAATATATCGATTCTTTTTAATGCGTAGTACTCAGAAAACAGTTGGAGACAAGCGGATGTGCGTAAAACCATATCAAAATGCGTTAGAAAGCATGGAGCAAGCCAAACTCGCATTTCTTCAGTTGCAACCGCCGTATTAAGAAATAACATTCTACGGTCCAATCTGAAAGCATTATTCGTGTTTTCATCTGGAAATTAGTTAATCAGCATATAGCAGTTTATGAAAAGTTTAAAAAATAATATTTATTTTTTTGAGTAAATTGTAACTAAAATAGTCAAGAAACTTGACCCTTCTGTTTGCATAAGATATAGCAAATAATTTATTACAACTTTTTTTGAAATATATCGATTCTTTTTAATGCGTAGTACTCAGAAAACAGTTGGAGACAAGCGGATGTGCGTAAAACCATATCAAAATGCGTTAGAAAGCATGGAGCAAGCCAAACTCGCATTTCTTCAGTTGCAACCGCCGTATTAAGAAATAACATTCTACGGTCCAATCTGAAAGCATTATTCGTGTTTTCATCTGGAAATTAGTTAATCAGCATATAGCAGTTTATAAAAAGTTTAAAAAATAATATTTATTTTTTTGAGTAAATTGTAACTAAAATAGTCAAGAAACTTGACCCTTCTGTTTGCATAAGATATAGCAAATAATTTATTACAACTTTTTTTGAAATATATCGATTCTTTTTAATGCGTAGTACTCAGAAAACAGTTGGAGACAAGCGGATGTGCGTAAAAACATATCAAAATGCGTTAGAAAGCATGGAGCAAGCCAAACTCGCATTTCTTCAGTTGCAACCGCCGTATTAAGAAATAACATTCTACGGTCCAATCTGAAAGCATTATTCGTGTTTTCATCTGGAAATTAGTTAATCAGCATATAGCAGTTTATAAATAGTTTAAAAAATAATATTTATTTTTTTGAGTAAATTGTAACTAAAATAGTCAAGAAACTTGACCCTTCTGTTTGCATAAGATATAGCAAATAATTTATTACAACTTTTTTTGAAATATATCGATTCTTTTTAATGCGTAGTACCCAGAAAACAGTTGGAGACAAGCGGATGTGCGTAAAACCATATCAAAATGCGTTAGAAAGCATGGAGCAAGCCAAACTCGCATTTCTTCAGTTGCAACCGCCGTATTAAGAAATAACATTCTACGGTCCAATCTGAAAGCATTATTCGTGTTTTCATCTGGAAATTAGTTAATCAGCATATAGCAGTTTATAAAAAGTTTAAAAAATAATATTTATTTTTTTGAGTAAATTGTAACTAAAATAGTCAAGAAACTTGACCCTTCTGTTTGCAAAAGATATAGCAAATAATTTATAGGAACTTTTTTTGAAATATATCGATTCTTTTTAATGCGTAGTACTCAGAAAACAGTTGGAGACAAGCGGATGTGCGTAAAAACATATCAAAATGCGTTAGAAAGCATGGAGCAAGCCAAACTCGCATTTCTTCAGTTGCAACCGCCGTATTAAGAAATAACATTCTACGGTCCAATCTGAAAGCATTATTCGTGTTTTCATCTGGAAATTAGTTAATCAGCATATAGCAGTTTATAAAAAGTTTAAAAAATAATATTTATTTTTTTGAGTAAATTGTAACTAAAATAGTCAAGAAACTTGACCCTTCTGTTTGCATAAGATATAGCAAATAATTTATTACAACTTTTTTTGAAATATATCGATTCTTTTTAATGCGTAGTACTCAGAAAACAGTTGGAGACAAGCGGATGTGCGTAAAAACATATCAAAATGCGTTAGAAAGCATGGAGCAAGCCAAACTCGCATTTCTTCAGTTGCAACCGCCGTATTAAGAAATAACATTCTACGGTCCAATCTGAAAGCATTATTCGTGTTTTCATCTGGAAATTAGTTAATCAGCATATAGCAGTTTATAAAAAGTTTAAAAAATAATATTTATTTTTTTGAGTAAATTGTAACTAAAATAGTCAAGAAACTTGACCCTTCTGTTTGCATAAAATATAGCAAATAATTTATAGGAACTTTTTTTGAAATATATCTATTCTTTTTAATGCGTAGTACTCAGAAAACCGTTGGAGACAAGCGGATGTGCGTAAAAACATATCAAAATGCGTTAGAAAGCATGGAGCAAGCCAAACTCGCATTTCTTCAGTTGCAACCGCCGTATTAAGAAATAACATTCTACGGTCCAATCTGAAAGCATTATTCGTGTTTTCATCTGGAAATTAGTTAATCAGCATATAGCAGTTTATAAAAAGTTTAAAAAATAATATTTATTTTTTTGAGTAAATTGTAACTAAAATAGTCAAGAAACTTGACCCTTCTGTTTGCATAAGATATAGCAAATAATTTATTACAACTTTTTCTGAAATATATCGATTCTTTTTAATGCGTAGTACTCAGAAAACAGTTGGAGACAAGCGGATGTGCGTAAAACCATATCAAAATGCGTTAGAAAGCATGGAGCAAGCCAAACTCGCATTTCTTCAGTTGCAACCGCCGTATTAAGAAATAACATTCTACGGTCCAATCTGAAAGCATTATTCGTGTTTTCATCTGGAAATTAGTTAATCAGCATATAGCAGTTTATAAAAAGTTTAAAAAATAATATTTATTTTTTTGAGTAAATTGTAACTAAAATAGTCAAGAAACTTGACCCTTCTGTTTGCATAAGATATAGCAAATAATTTATTACAACTTTTTTTGAAATATATCGATTCTTTTTAATGCGTAGTACTCAGAAAACAGTTGGAGACAAGCGGATGTGCGTAAAAACATATCAAAATGCGTTAGAAAGCATGGAGCAAGCCAAACTCGCATTTCTTCAGTTGCAACCGCCGTATTAAGAAATAACATTCTACGGTCCAATCTGAAAGCATTATTCGTGTTTTCATCTGGAAATTAGTTAATCAGCATATAGCAGTTTATAAAAAGTTTAAAAAATAATATTTATTTTTTTTAATAAATTGTAACTAAAATAGTCAAGAAACTTGACCCTTCTGTTTGCATAAGATATAGCAAATAATTTATTACAACTTTTTTTGAAATATATCTATTCTTTTTAATGCGTAGTACTCAGAAAACAGTTGGAGACAAGCGGATGTGCGTAAAAACATATCAAAATGCGTTAGAAAGCATGGAGCAAGCCAAACTCGCATTTCTTCAGTTGCAACCTCCGTATTAAGAAATAACATTCTACGGTCCAATCTGAAAGCATTATTCGTGTTTTCATCTGGAAATTAGTTAATCAGCATATAGCAGTTTATAAAAAGTTTAAAAAATAATATTTAATTTTTTGAGTAAATTGTAACTAAAATAGTCAAGAAACTTGACCCTTCTGTTTGCATAAGATATAGCAAATAATTTATAGGAACTTTTTTTGAAATATATCGATTCTTTTTAATGCGTAGTACTCAGAAAACAGTTGGAGACAAGCGGATGTGCGTAAAAACATATCAAAATGCGTTAGAAAGCATGGAGCAAGCCAAACTCGCATTTCTTCAGTTGCAACCGCCGTATTAAGAAATAACATTCTACGGTCCAATCTGAAAGCATTATTCGTGTTTTCATCTGGAAATTAGTTAATCAGCATATAGCAGTTTATAAAAAGTTTAAAAAATAATATTTATTTTTTTGAGTAAATTGTAACTAAAATAGTCAAGAAACTTGACCCTTCTGTTTGCATAAAATATAGCAAATAATTTATAGGAACTTTTTTTGAAATATATCTATTCTTTTTAATGCGTAGTACTCAGAAAACCGTTGGAGACAAGCGGATGTGCGTAAAAACATATCAAAATGCGTTAGAAAGCATGGAGCAAGCCAAACTCGCATTTCTTCAGTTGCAACCGCCGTATTAAGAAATAACATTCTACGGTCCAATCTGAAAGCATTATTCGTGTTTTCATCTGGAAATTAGTTAATCAGCATATAGCAGTTTATAAAAAGTTTAAAAAATAATATTTAATTTTTTGAGTAAATTGTAACTAAAATAGTCAAGAAACTTGACCCTTCTGTTTGCATAAGATATAGCAAATAATTTATTACAACTTTTTTTGAAATATATCGATTCTTTTTAATGCGTAGTACTCAGAAAACAGTTGGAGACAAGCGGATGTGCGTAAAAACATATCAAAATGCGTTAGAAAGCATGGAGCAAGCCAAACTCGCATTTCTTCAGTTGCAATCGCCGTATTAAGAAATAACATTCTACGGTCCAATCTGAAAGCATTATTCGTGTTTTCATCTGGAAATTAGTTAATCAGCATATAGCAGTTTATAAAAAGTTTAAAAAATAATATTTATTTTTTTGAGTAAATTGTAACTAAAATAGTCAAGAAACTTGACCCTTCTGTTTGCATAAGATATAGCAAATAATTTATTACAATTTTTTTTGAAATATATCGATTCTTTTTAATGCGTAGTACTCAGAAAACAGTTGGAGACAAGCGGATGTGCGTAAAACCATATCAAAATGCGTTAGAAAGCATGGAGCAAGCCAAACTCGCATTTCTTCAGTTGCAACCGCCGTATTAAGAAATAACATTCTACGGTCCAATCTGAAAGCATTATTCGTGTTTTCATCTGGAAATTAGTTAATCAGCATATAGCAGTTTATAAAAAGTTTAAAAAATAATATTTATTTTTTTGAGTAAATTGTAACTAAAATAGTCAAGAAACTTGACCCTTCTGTTTGCATAAGATATAGCAAATAATTTATTACAACTTTTTTTGAAATATATCGATTCTTTTTAATGCGTAGTACTCAGAAAACAGTTGGAGACAAGCGGATGTGCGTAAATACATATCAAAATGCGTTAGAAAGCATGGAGCAAGCCAAACTCGCATTTCTTCAGTTGCAACCGCCGTATTAAGAAATAACATTCTACGGTCCAATCTGAAAGCATTATTCGTGTTTTCATCTGGAAATTAGTTAATCAGCATATAGCAGTTTATAAAAAGTTTAAAAAATAATATTTATTTTTTTGAGTAAATTGTAACTAAAATAGTCAAGAAACTTGACCCTTCTGTTTGCATAAGATATAGCAAATAATTTATAGGAACTTTTTTTGAAATATATCGATTCTTTTTAATGCGTAGTACTCAGAAAACAGTTGGAGACAAGCGGATGTGCGTAAAAACATATCAAAATGCGTTAGAAAGCATGGAGCAAGCCAAACTCGCATTTCTTCAGTTGCAACCGCCGTATTAAGAAATAACATTCTACGGTCCAATCTGAAAGCATTATTCGTGTTTTCATCTGGAAATTAGTTAATCAGCATATAGCAGTTTATAAAAAGTTTAAAAAATAATATTTATTTTTTTGAGTAAATTGTAACTAAAATAGTCAAGAAACTTGACCCTTCTGTTTGCATAAAATATAGCAAATAATTTATAGGAACTTTTTTTGAAATATATCTATTCTTTTTAATGCGTAGTACTCAGAAAACCGTTGGAGACAAGCGGATGTGCGTAAAAACATATCAAAATGCGTTAGAAAGCATGGAGCAAGCCAAACTCGCATTTCTTCAGTTGCAACCGCCGTATTAAGAAATAACATTCTACGGTCCAATCTGAAAGCATTATTCGTGTTTTCATCTTAAAATTAGTTAATCAGCATATAGCAGTTTATAAAAAGTTTAAAAAATAATATTTAATTTTTTGAGTAAATTGTAACTAAAATAGTCAAGAAACTTGACCCTTCTGTTTGCATAAGATATAGCAAATAATTTATTACAACTTTTTTTAAAATATATCGATTCTTTTTAATGCGTAGTACTCAGAAAACAGTTGGAGACAAGCGGATGTGCGTAAAAACATATCAAAATGCGTTAGAAAGCATGGAGCAAGCCAAACTCGCATTTCTTCAGTTGCAATCGCCGTATTAAGAAATAACATTCTACGGTCCAATCTGAAAGCATTATTCGTGTTTTCATCTGGAAATTAGTTAATCAGCATATAGCAGTTTATAAAAAGTTTAAAAAATAATATTTATTTTTTTGAGTAAATTGTAACTAAAATAGTCAAGAAACTTGACCCTTCTGTTTGCATAAGATATAGCAAATAATTTATTACAATTTTTTTTGAAATATATCGATTCTTTTTAATGCGTAGTACTCAGAAAACAGTTGGAGACAAGCGGATGTGCGTAAAACCATATCAAAATGCGTTAGAAAGCATGGAGCAAGCCAAACTCGCATTTCTTCAGTTGCAACCGCCGTATTAAGAAATAACATTCTACGGTCCAATCTGAAAGCATTATTCGTGTTTTCATCTGGAAATTAGTTAATCAGCATATAGCAGTTTATGAAAAGTTTAAAAAATAATATTTATTTTTTTGAGTAAATTGTAACTAAAATAGTCAAGGAACTTGACCCTTCTGTTTGCATAAGATATAGCAAATAATTTATAGGAACTTTTTTTGAAATATATCTATTCTTTTTAATGCGTAGTACTCAGAAAACAGTTGGAGACAAGCGGATGTGCGTAAAAACATATCAAAATGCGTTAGAAAGCATGGAGCAAGCCAAACTCGCATTTCTTCAGTTGCAACCGCCGTATTAAGAAATAACATTCTACGGTCCAATCTGAAAGCATTATTCGTGTTTTCATCTGGAAATTAGTTAATCAGCATATAGCAGTTTATAAAAAGTTTAAAAAATAATATTTATTTTTTTGAGTAAATTGTAACTAAAATAGTCAAGAAACTTGACCCTTCTGTTTGCATAAGATATAGCAAATAATTTATTACAACTTTTTTTGAAATATATCGATTCTTTTTAATGCGTAGTACTCAGAAAACAGTTGGAGACAAGCGGATGTGCGTAAAACCATATCAAAATGCGTTAGAAAGCATGGAGCAAGCCAAACTCGCATTTCTTCAGTTGCAACCGCCGTATATTGTGAAATAACATTCTACGGTCCAATCTGAAAGCATTATTCGTGTTTTCATCTGGAAATTAGTTAATCAGCATATAGCAGTTTATAAAAAGTTTAAAAAATAATATTTATTTTTTTGAGTAAATTGTAACTAAAATAGTCAAGAAACTTGACGCTTCTCTTTGCATAAGATATAGCAAATAATTTATTACAACTTTTTTTGAAATATATCTATTCTTTTTAATGCGTAGTACTCAGAAAACAGTTGGAGACAAGCGGATGTGCGTAAAAACATATCAAAATGCGTTAGAAAGCATGGAGCAAGCCAAACTCGCATTTCTTCAGTTGCAACCGCCGTATATTGTGAAATAACATTCTACGGTCCAATCTGAAAGCATTATTCGTGTTTTCATCTGGAAATTAGTTAATCAGCATATAGCAGTTTATAAAAAGTTTAAAAAATAATATTTATTTTTTTGAGTAAATTGTAACTAAAATAGTCAAGAAACTTGACCCTTCTGTTTGCATAAGATATAGCAAATAATTTATTACAACTTTTTTTGAAATATATCTATTCTTTTTAATGCGTAGTACTCAGAAAACAGTTGGAGACAAGCGGATGTGCGTTAAAACATATCAAAATGCGTTAGAAAGCATGGAGCAAGCCAAACTCGCATTTCTTCAGTTGCAACCGCCGTATTAAGAAATAACATTCTACGGTCCAATCTGAAAGCATTATTCGTGTTTTCATCTGGAAATTAGTTAATCAGCATATAGCAGTTTATAAAAAGTTTAAAAAATAATATTTATTTTTTTGAGTAAATTGTAACTAAAATAGTCAAGAAACTTGACCCTTCTGTTTGCATAAGATATAGCAAATAATTTATAGGAACTTTTTTTGAAATATATCTATTCTTTTTAATGCGTAGTACTCAGAAAACAGTTGGAGAAAAGCGGATGTGCGTAAAACCATATCAAAATGCGTTAGAAAGCATGGAGCAAGCCAAACTCGCATTTCTTCAGTTGCAACCGCCGTATTAAGAAATAACATTCTACGGTCCAATCTGAAAGCATTATTCGTGTTTTCATCTGGAAATTAGTTAATCAGCATATAGCAATTTATAAAAAGTTTAAAAAATAATATTTATTTTTTTGAGTAAATTGTAACTAAAATAGTCAAGAAACTTGACCCTTCTGTTTGCATAAGATATAGCAAATAATTTATAGGAACTTTTTTTGAAATATATCTAATCTTTTTAATGCGTAGTACTCAGAAAACAGTTGGAGACAAGCGGATGTGCGTAAAAACATATCAAAATGCGTTAGAAAGCATGGAGCAAGCCAAACTCGCATTTCTTCAGTTGCAACCGCCGTATTAAGAAATAACATTCTACGGTCCAATCTGAAAGCATTATTCGTGTTTTCATCTGGAAATTAGTTAATCAGCATATAGCAGTTTCTAAAAAGTTTAAAAAATAATATTTATTTTTTTGAGTAAATTGTAACTAAAATAGTCAAGCAACTTGACCCTTCTGTTTGCATAAGATATAGCAAATAATTTATTACAACTTTTTTTGAAATATATCGATTCTTTTTAATGCGTAGTACTCAGAAAACAGTTGGAGACAAGCGGATGTGCGTAAAAACATATCAAAATGCGTTAGAAAGCATGGAGCAAGCCAAACTCGCATTTCTTCAGTTGCAACCGCCGTATTAAGAAATAACATTCTACGGTCCAATCTGAAAGCATTATTCGTGTTTTCATCTGGAAATTAGTTAATCAGCATATAGCAGTTTATAAAAAGTTTAAAAAATAATATTTATTTTTTTGAGTAAATTGTAACTAAAATAGTCAAGAAACTTGACCCTTCTGTTTGCATAAGATATAGCAAATAATTTATAGGAACTTTTTTTGAAATATATCGATTCTTTTTAATGCGTAGTACTCAGAAAACAGTTGGAGACAAGCGGATGTGCGTAAAACCATATCAAAATGCGTTAGAAAGCATGGAGCAAGCCAAACTCGCATTTCTTCAGTTGCAACCGCCGTATATCGTGAAATAACATTCTACGGTCCAATCTGAAAGCATTATTCGTGTTTTCATCTGGAAATTAGTTAATCAGCATATAGCTGTTTATAAAAAGTTTAAAAAATAATATTTATTTTTTTGAGTAAATTGTAACTAAAATAGTCAAGAAACTTGACCCTTCTGTTTGCATAAGATATAGCAAATAATTTATAGGAACTTTTTTTGAAATATATCGATTCTTTTTAATGCGTAGTACTCAGAAAACAGTTGGAGACAAGCGGATGTGCGTAAAAACATATCAAAATGCGTTAGAAAACATGGAGCAAGCCAAACTCGCATTTCTTCAGTTGCAACCGCCGTATTAAGAAATAACATTCTACGGTCCAATATGAAAGCATTATTCGTGTTTTCATCTGGAAATTAGTTAATCAGCATATAGCAGTTTATAAAAAGTTTAAAAAATAATATTTATTTTTTTGAGTAAATTGTAACTAAAATAGTCAAGAAACTTGACCCTTCTGTTTGCATAAAATATAGCAAATAATTTATAGGAACTTTTTTTGAAATATATCTATTCTTTTTAATGCGTAGTACTCAGAAAACAGTTGGAGACAAGCGGATGTGCGTAAAAACATATCAAAATGCGTTAGAAAGCATGGAGCAAGCCAAACTCGCATTTCTTCAGTTGCAACCGCCGTATTAAGAAATAACATTCTACGGTCCAATCTGAAAGCATTATTCGTGTTTTCATCTGGAAATTAGTTAATCAGCATATAGCAGTTTATAAAAAGTTTAAAAAATAATATTTAATTTTTTGAGTAAATTGTAACTAAAATAGTCAAGAAACTTGACTCTTCTGTTTGCATAAGATATAGCAAATAATTTATTACAACTTTTTTTGAAATATATCGATTCTTTTTAATGCGTAGTACTCAGAAAACAGTTGGAGACAAGCGGATGTGCGTAAAAACATATCAAAATGCGTTAGAAAGCATGGAGCAAGCCAAACTCGCATTTCTTCAGTTGCAATCGCCGTATTAAGAAATAACATTCTACGGTCCAATCTGAAAGCATTATTCGTGTTTTCATCTGGAAATTAGTTAATCAGCATAAAGCAGTTTATAAAAAGTTTAAAAAATAGTATTTATTTTTTTGAGTAAATTGTAACTAAAATAGTCAAGAAACTTGACCCTTCTGTTTGCATAAGATATAGCAAATAATTTATTACAACTTTTTTTGAAATATATCGATTCTTTTTAATGCGTAGTACTCAGAAAACAGTTGGAGACAAGCGGATGTGCGTAAAACCATATCAAAATGCTTTAGAAAGCATGGAGCAAGCCAAACTCGCACTTCTTCAGTTGCAACCGCCGTATTAAGAAATAACATTCTACGGTCCAATCTGAAAGCATTATTCGTGTTTTCATATGGAAATTAGTTAATCAGCATATAGCAGTTTATAAAAAGTTTAAAAAATAATATTTATTTTTTTGAGTAAATTGTAACTAAAATAGTCAAGAAACTTGACCCTTCTGTTTGCATAAGATATAGCAAATAATTTATTACAACTTTTTTTGAAATATATCGATTCTTTTTGATGCGTAGTACTTAGAAAACAGTTGGAGACAAGCGGATGTGCGTAAAAACATATCAAAATGCGTTAGAAAGCATGAAGCAAGCCAAACTCGCATCTCTTCAGTTGCAACCGCCGTATTAAGAAACAACATTCTACGGTCCAATCTGAAAGCATTATTCGTGTTTTCATCTGGAAATTAGTTAATCAGCATATAGCAGTTTATAAAAAGTTTAAAAAATAATATTTATTTTTTTGAGTAAATTGTAACTAAAATAGTCAAGAAACTTGACCCTTCTGTTTGCATAAAGTATAGCAAATAATTTATTACAACTTTTTTTGAAATATATCGATTCTTTTTAATGCGTAGTACTCAGAAAACAGTTGGAGACAAGCGGATGTGCGTAAAACCATATCAAAATGCGTTAGAAAGCATGGAGCAAGCCAAACTCGCATTTCTTCAGTTGCAACCGCCGTATTAAGAAATAACATTCTACGGTCCAATCTGAAAGCATTATTCGTGTTTTCATCTGGAAATTAGTTAATCAGCATATAGCAGTTTATAAAAAGTTTAAAAAATAATATTTATTTTTTTGAGTAAATTGTAACTAAAATAGTCAAGAAACTTGACCCTTCTGTTTGCATAAGATATAGCAAATAATTTATTACAACTTTTTTTGAAATATATCGATTCTTTTTAATGCGTAGTACTCAGAAAACAGTTGGAGACAAGCGGATGTGCGTAAAAACATATCAAAATGCGTTAGAAAGCATGGAGCAAGCCAAACTCGCATTTCTTCAGTTGCAACCGCCGCATTAAGAAATAACATTCTACGGTCCAATCTGAAAGCATTATTCGTGTTTTCATCTGGAAATTAGTTAATCAGCATATAGCAGTTTATAAAAAGTTTAAAAAATAATATTTATTTTTTTGAGTAAATTGTAACTAAAATAGTCAAGAAACTTGACCCTTCTGTTTGCATAAGATATAGCAAATAATTTATTACAACTTTTTTTGAAATATATCGATTCTTTTTAATGCGTAGTACCCAGAAAACAGTTGGAGACAAGCGGATGTGCGTAAAACCATATCAAAATGCGTTAGAAAGCATGGAGCAAGCCAAACTCGCATTTCTTCAGTTGCAACCGCCGTATTAAGAAATAACATTCTACGGTCCAATCTGAAAGCATTATTCGTGTTTTCATCTGGAAATTAGTTAATCAGCATATAGCAGTTTATAAAAACTTTAAAAAATAATATTTATTTTTTTGAGTAAATTGTAACTAAAATAGTCAAGAAACTTGACCCTTCTGTTTGCATAAGATATAGCAAATAATTTATAGGAACTTTTTTTGAAATATATCGATTCTTTTTAATGCGTAGTACTCAGAAAACAGTTGGAGACAAGCGGATGTGCGTAAAAACATATCAAAATGCGTTAGAAAGCATGGAGCAAGCCAAACTCGCATTTCTTCAGTTGCAACCGCCGTATTAAGAAATAACATTCTACGGTCCAATCTGAAAGCATTATTCGTGTTTTCATCTGGAAATTAGTTAATCAGCATATAGCAGTTTATAAAAAGTTTAAAAAATAATATTTATTTTTTTGAGTAAATTGTAACTAAAATAGTCAAGAAACTTGACCCTTCTGTTTGCATAAGATATAGCAAATAATTTATAGGAACTTTTTTTGAAATATATCTATTCTTTTTAATGCGTAGTACTCAGAAAACAGTTGGAGACAAGCGGATGTGCGTTAAAACATATCAAAATGCGTTAGAAAGCATGGAGCAAGCCAAACTCGCATTTCTTCAGTTGCAACCGCCGTATTAAGAAATAACATTCTACGGTCCAATCTGAAAGCATTATTCGTGTTTTCATCTGGAAATTAGTTAATCAGCATATAGCAGTTTATAAAAAGTTTAAAAAATAATATTTATTTTTTTGAGTAAATTGTAACTTAAATAGTCAAGGAACTTGACCCTTCTGTTTGCATAAGATATAGCAAATAATTTATAGGAACTTTTTTTGAAAAATATCTATTCTTTTTAATGCGTAGTACTCAGAAAACAGTTGGAGACAAGCGGATGTGCGTAAAAACATATCAAAATGCGTTAGAAAGCATGGAGCAAGCCAAACTCGCATTTCTTCAGTTGCAACCGCCGTATTAAGAAATAACATTCTACGGTCCAATCTGAAAGCATTATTCGTGTTTTCATCTGGAAATTAGTTAATCAGCATATAGCAATTTATAAAAAGTTTAAAAAATAATATTTATTTTTTGAGTAAATTGTAACTAAAATAGTCAAGAAACTTGACCCTTCTGTTTGCATAAGATATAGCAAATAATTTATAGGAACTTTTTTTGAAATATATCGATTCTTTTTAATGCGTAGTACTCAGAAAACAGTTGGAGACAAGCGGATGTGCGTAAAAACATATCAAAATGCGTTAGAAAGCATGGAGCAAGCCAAACTCGCATTTCTTCAGTTGCAACCGCCGTATTAAGAAATAACATTCTACGGTCCAATCTGAAAGCATTATTCGTGTTTTCATCTGGAAATTAGTTAATCAGCATATAGCAGTTTATAAAAAGTTTAAAAAATAATATTTATTTTTTTGAGTAAATTGTAACTAAAATAGTCAAGAAACTTGCCCCTTCTGTTTGCATAAGATATAGCAAATAATTTATAGGAACTTTTTTTTTAATATATCGATTCTTTTTAATGCGTAGTACTCAGAAAACAGTTGGAGACAAGCGGATGTGCGTAAAACCATATCAAAATGCGTTAGAAAGCATGGAGCAAGCCAAACTCGCATTTCTTCAGTTGCAACCGCCGTATATTGTGAAATAACATTCTACGGTCCAATCTGAAAGCATTATTCGTGTTTTCATCTGGAAATTAGTTAATCAGCATATAGCAGTTTATAAAAAGTTAAAAAAATAATATTTATTTTTTTGAGTAAATTGTAACTAAAATAGTCAAGTAACTTGACCCTTCTCTTTGCATAAGATATAGCAAATAATTTATTACAACTTTTTTTGAAATATATCTATTCTTTTTAATGCGTAGTACTCAGAAAACAGTTGGAGACAAGCGGATGTGCGTAAAAACATATCAAAATGCGTTAGAAAGCATGGAGCAAGCCAAACTCGCATTTCTTCAGTTGCAACCGCCGTATTAAGAAATAACATTCTACGGTCCAATCTGAAAGCATTATTCGTGTTTTCATCTGGAAATTAGTTAATCAGCATATAGCAGTTTATAAAAAGTTTAAAAAATAATATTTATTTTATTGAGTAAATTGTAACTAAAGTAGTCAAGAAACTTGACCCTTCTGTTTGCATAAGATATAGCAAATAATTTATAGGAACTTTTTTTGAAATATATCGATTCTTTTTAATGCGTAGTACTCAGAAAACAGTTGGAGACAAGCGGATGTGCGTAAAAACATATCAAAATGCGTTAGAAAGCATGGAGCAAGCCAAACTCGCATTTCTTCAGTTGCAACCGCCGTATTAAGAAATAACATTCTACGGTCCAATCTGAAAGCATTATTCGTGTTTTCATCTGGAAATTAGTTAATCAGCATATAGCAATTTATAAAAAGTTTAAAAAATAATATTTATTTTTTTGAGTAAAATGTAACTAAAATAGTCAAGAAACTTGACAGTTCTGTTTGCATAAGATATAGCAAATAATTTATTACAACTTTTTTTGAAATATATCGATTCTTTTTAATGCGTAGTACCCAGAAAACAGTTGGAGACAAGCGGATGTGCGTAAAACCATATCAAAATGCGTTAGAAAGCATGGAGCAAGCCAAACTCGCATTTCTTCAGTTGCAACCGCCGTATATTGTGAAATAACATTCTACGGTCCAATCTGAAAGCATTATTCGTGTTTTCATCTGGAAATTAGTTAATCAGCATATAGCAGTTTATAAAAAGTTTAAAAAATAATATTTATTTTTTTGAGTAAATTGTAACTAAAATAGTCAAGAAACTTGACCCTTCTGTTTGCATAAGATATAGCAAATAATTTATAGGAACTTTTTTTGAAATATATCTATTCTTTTTAATGCGTAGTACTCAGAAAACAGTTGGAGACAAGCGGATGTGCGTTAAAACATATCAAAATGCGTTAGAAAGCATGGAGCAAGCCAAACTCGCATTTCTTCAGTTGCAACCGCCGTATTAAGAAATAACATTCTACGGTCCAATCTGAAAGCATTATTCGTGTTTTCATCTGGAAATTAGTTAATCAGCATATAGCAGTTTATAAAAAGTTTAAAAAATAATATTTATTTTTTTGAGTAAATTGTAACTAAAATAGTCAAGAAACTTGACCCTTCTGTTTGCATAAGATATAGCAAATAATTTATTACAACTTTTTTTGAAATATATCTATTCTTTTTAATGCGTAGTACTCAGAAAACAGTTGGAGACAAGCGGATGTGCGTAAAAACCAATCAAAATGCGTTAGAAAGCATGGAGCAAGCCAAACTCGCATTTCTTCAGTTCCAACCGCCGTATTAAGAAATAACATTCTACGGTCCAATCTGAAAGCATTATTCGTGTTTTCATCTGGAAATTAGTTAATCAGCATATAGCAGTTTATAAAAAGTTTAAAAAATAATATTTATTTTTTTGAGTTAATTGTAACTAAAATAGTCAAGAAACTTGACCCTTCTGTTTGCATAAGATATAGCAAATAATTTATAGGAACTTTTTTTGAAATATAGCTATTCTTTTTAATGCGTAGTACTCAGAAAACAGTTGGAGACAAGCGGATGTGCGTAAAAACATATCAAAATGCGTTAGAAAGCATGGAGCAAGCCAAACTCGCATTTCTTCAGTTGCAACCGCCGTATTAAGAAATAACATTCTAGGGTCCAATCTGAAAGCATTATTCGTGTTTTCATCTGGAAATTAGTTAATCAGCATATAGCAATTTATAAAAAGTTTAAAAAATAATATTTATTTTTTTGAGTAAATTGTAACTAAAATAGTCCAGAAACTTGACCCTTCTGTTTGCATAAGATATAGCAAATAATTTATTACAACTTTTTTTGAAATATATCGATTCTTTTTAATGCGTAGTACTCAGAAAACAGTTGGAGATAAGCGGATGTGCGTAAAAACATATCAAAATGCGTTAGAAAGCATGGAGCAAGCCAAACTCGCATTTCTTCAGTTGCAACCGCCGTATATTGTGAAATAACATTCTACGGTCCAATCTGAAAGCATTATTCGTGTTTTCATCTGGAAATTAGTTAATCAGCATATAGCAGTTTATAAAAAGTTTAAAAAATAATATTTATTTTCTTGAGTAAATTGTAACTAAAATAGTCAAGAAAACTTGACCCTTCTGTTTGCATAAGATATAGCAAATAATTTATTACAACTTTTTTTGAAATATATCGATTCTTTTTAATGCGTAGTACTCAGAAAACAGTTGGAGACAAGCGGATGTGCGTAAAAACATATCAAAATGCGTTAGAAAGCATGGAGCAAGCCAAACTCGCATTTCTTCAGTTGCAACCGCCGTATTAAGAAATAACATTCTACGGTCCAATCTGAAAGCATTATTCGTGTTTTCATCTGGAAATTAGTTAATCAGCATATAGCAATTTATAAAAAGTTTAAAAAATAATATTTATTTTTTGAGTAAATTGTAACTAAAATAGTCAAGAAACTTGACCCTTCTGTTTGCATAAGATATAGCAAATAATTTATAGGAACTTTTTTTGAAATATATCGATTCTTTTTAATGCGTAGTACTCAAAAAACAGTTGGAGACAAGCGGATGTGCGTAAAACCATATCAAAATGCGTTAGAAAGCATGGAGCAAGCCAAACTCGCATTTCTTCAGTTGCAACCGCCGTATATTGTGAAATAACATTCTACGGTCCAATCTGAAAGCATTATTCGTGTTTTCATCTGGAAATTAGTTAATCAGCATATAGCAGTTTATAAAAAGTTTAAAAAATAATATTTATTTTTTTGAGTAAATTGTAACTAAAATAGTCAAGAAACTTGACCCTTCTGTTTGCATAAGATATAGCAAATAATTTATTACAACTTTTTTTGAAATATATCTATTCTTTTTAATGCGTAGTACTCAGAAAACAGTTGGAGACAAGCGGATGTGCGTAAAAACATATCAAAATGCGTTAGAAAGCATGGAGCAAGCCAAACTCGCATTTCTTCAGTTGCAACCGCCGTATTAAGAAATAACATTCTACGGTCCAATCTGAAAGCATTATTCGTGTTTTCATCTGGAAATTAGTTAATCAGCATATAGCAGTTTATAAAAAGTTTAAAAAATAATATTTATTTTTTTGAGTAAATTGTAACTAAAATGGTCAAGAAACTTGACCCTTCTGTTTGCATAAGATATAGCAAATAATTAATACAACTTTTTTTGAAATATATCGATTCTTTTTAATGCGTAGTACCCAGAAAACAGTTGGAGACAAGCGGATGTGCGTAAAAACATATCAAAATGCGTTAGAAAGCATGGAGCAATCCAAACTCGCATATCTTCAGTTGCAACCGCCGTATTAAGAAATAACATTCTACGGTCCAATCTGAAAGCATTATTCGTGTTTTCATCTGGAAATTAGTTAATCAGCATATAGCAGTTTATAAAAAGTTTAAAAAATAATATTTATTTTTTTGAGTAAATTGTAACTAAAATAGTCAAGAAACTTGACCCTTCTGTTTGCATAAGATATAGCAAATAATTTATAGGAACTTTTTTTGAAATATATCGATTCTTTTTAATGCGTAGTACTCAGAAAACAGTTGGAGACAAGCGGATGTGCGTGAAACCATATCAAAATGCGTTAGAAAGCATGGAGCAAGCCAAACTCGCATTTCTTCAGTTGCAACCGCCGTATTAAGAAATAACATTCTACGGTCCAATCTGAAAGCATTATTCGTGTTTTCATCTGGAAATTAGTTAATCAGCATATAGCAGTTTATAAAAAGTTTAAAAAATAATATTTATTTTTTTGAGTAAATTGTAACTAAAATAGTCAAGAAACTTGACCCTTCTGTTTGCATAAGATATAGCAAATAATTTATTACAACTTTTTTTGAAATATATCGATTCTTTTTAATGCGTAGTACTCAGAAAACAGTTGGAGACAAGCGGATGTGCGTAAAACCATATCAAAATGCGTTAGAAAGCATGGAGCAAGCCAAACTCGCATTTCTTCAGTTGCAACCGCCGTATATTGTGAAATAACATTCTACGGTCCAATCTGAAAGCATTATTCGTGTTTTCATCTGGAAATTAGTTAATCAGCATATAGCAGTTTATAAAAAGTTTAAAAAATAATATTTATTTTTTTGAGTAAATTGTAACTAAAATAGTCAAGAAACTTGACCCTTCTGTTTGCATAAGATATAGCAAATAATTTATTACAACTTTTTTTGAAATATATCGATTCTTTTTAATGCGTAGTACTCAGAAAACAGTTGGAGACAAGCGGATGTGCGTAAAACCATATCAAAATGCGTTAGAAAGCATGGAGCAAGCCAAACTCGCATTTCTTCAGTTGCAACCGCCGTATATTGTGAAATAACATTCTACGGTCCAATCTGAAAGCATTATTCGTGTTTTCATCTGGAAATTAGTTAATCAGCATATAGCAGTTTATAAAAAGTTTAAAAAATAATATTTATTTTTTTGAGTAAATTGTAACTAAAATAGTCAAGAAACTTGACCCTTCTGTTTGCATAAGATATAGCAAATAATTTATTACAACTTTTTTTGAAATATATCGATTCTTTTTAATGCGTAGTACTCAGAAAACAGTTGGAGACAAGCGGATGTGCTTAAAACCATATCAAAATGCGTTAGAAAGCATGGAGCAAGCCAAACTCGCATTTCTTCAGTTGCAACCGCCGTATTAAGAAATAACATTCTACGGTCCAATCTGAAAGCATTATTCGTGTTTTCATCTGGAAATTAGTTAATCAACATATAGCAGTTTATAAAAAGTTTAAAAAATAATATTTATTTTTTTGAGTAAATTGTAACTAAAATAGTCAAGAAACTTGACCCTTCTGTTTGCATAAGATATAGCAAATAATTTATTACAACTTTTTTTGAAATATATCGATTCTTTTTAATGCGTATAACTCAGAAAACAGTTGGAGACAAGCGGATGTTCGTAAAACCATATCAAAATGCGTTAGAAAGCATGGAGCAAGCCAAACTCGCATTTCTTCAGTTGCAACCGCCGTATTAAGAAATAACATTCTACGGTCCAATCTGAAAGCATTATTCGTGTTTTCATCTGAAAATTAGTTAATCAGCATATAGCAGTTTATAAAAAGTTTAAAAAATAATATTTATTTTTTTGAGTAAATTGTAACTAAAATAGTCAAGAAACTTGACCCTTCTGTTTGCATAAGATATAGCAAATAATTTATAGGAACTTTTTTTGAAATATATCTATTCTTTTTAATGCGTAGTACTCAGAAAACAGTTGGAGACAAGCGGATGTGCGTAAAAACATATCAAAATGCGTTAGAAAGCATGGAGCAAGCCAAACTCGCATTTCTTCAGTTGCAACCGCCGTATTAAGAAATAACATTCTACGGTCCAATCTGAAAGCATTATTCGTGTTTTCAACTGGAAATTAGTTAATCAGCATATAGCAGTTTATAAAAAGTTTAAAAAATAATATTTATTTTTTTGAGTAAATTGTAACTAAAATAGTCAAGAAACTTGACCCTTCTGTTTGCATAAGATATAGCAAATAATTTATTACAACTTTTTTTGAAATATATCGATTCTTTTTAATGCGTAGTACTCAGAAAACAGTTGGAAGCAAGCGGATGTGCGTAAAACAATATCAAAATGCGTTAGAAAGCATGGAGCAAGCCAAACTCGCATTTCTTGCAACCGCCGTATTAAGAAATAACATTCTACGGTCCAATCTGAAAGCATTATTCGTGTTTTCATCTGGAAATTAGTTAATCAGCACATAGCAGTTTATAATAAGTTTAAAAAATAATATTTATTTTTTTGAGTAAATTGTAACTAAAATAGTCAAGAAACTTGACCCTTCTGTTTGCATTAGATATAGCAAATAATTTATTACAACTTTTTTTGAAATATATCGATTCTTTTTAATGCGTAGTACTCAGAAAACAGTTGGAGACAAGCGGATGTGCGTAAAAACATATCAAAATGGGTTAGAAAGCATGGAGCAAACCAAACTCGCATTTCTTCAGTTGCAACCGCCGTATTAAGAAATAACATTCTACGGTCCAATCTGAAAGCATTATTCGTGTTTTCATCTGGAAATTAGTTAATCAGCATATAGCAGTTTATAAAAAGTTTAAAAAATAATATTTATTTTTTTGAGTAAATTGTAACTAAAATAGTCAAGAAACTTGACCCTTCTGTTTGCATAAGATATAGCAAATAATTTATTACAACTTTTTTTGAAATATATCTATTCTTTTTAATGCGTAGTACTCAGAAAACAGTTGGAGACAAGCGGATGTGCGTAACAACATATCAAAATGCGTTAGAAAGCATGGAGCAAGCCAAACTCGCATTTCTTCAGTTGCAACCGCCGTATTAAGAAATAACATTCTACGGTCCAATCTGAAAGCATTATTCGTGTTTTCATCTGGAAATTAGTTAATCAGCATATAGCAATTTATAAAAAGTTTAAAAAATAATATTTATTTTTTTGAGTAAATTGTAACTAAAATAGTTAAGAAACTTGACTCTTCTGTTTGCATAAGATATAGCAAATAATTTATTACAACTTTTTTTGAAATATATCGATTCTTTTTAATGCGTAGTACTCAGAAAACAGTTGGAGACAAGCGGATGTGCGTAAAAACATATCAAAATGCGTTAGAAAGCATGGAGCAAGCCAAACTCGCATTTCTTCAGTTGCAACCGCCGTATATTGTGAAATAACATTCTACGGTCCAATCTGAAAGCATTATTCGTGTTTTCATCTGGAAATTAGTTAATCAGCATATAGCAGTTTATAAAAAGTTTAAAAAATAATATTTATTTTTTTGAGTAAATGGTAACTAAAATAGTCAAGAAACTTGACCCTTCTGTTTGCATAAGATATAGCAAATAATTTATAGGAACTTTTTTTGAAATATATCTATTCTTTTTAATGCGTAGTACTCAGAAAACAGTTGGAGACAAGCGGATGTGCGTAAAAACATATCAAAATGCGTTAGAAAGCATGGAGCAAGCCAAACTCGCATTTCTTCAGTTGCAACCGCCGTATATTGTGAAATAACATTCTACGGTCCAATCTGAAAGCATTATTCGTGTTTTCATCTGGAAATTAGTTAATCAGCATATAGCAGTTTATAAAAAGTTCAAAAAATAATATTTATTTTTTTGAGTAAATTGTAACTAAAATAGTCAAGAAACTTGACCCTTCTGTTTGCATAAGATATAGCAAATAATTTATTACAACTTTTTTTGAAATATATCGATTCTTTTTAATGCGTAGTACTCAGAAAACAGTTGGAGACAAGCGGATGTGCGTAAAACCATATCAAAATGCGTTAGAAAGCATGGAGCAAGCCAAACTCGCATTTCTTCAGTTGCAACCGCCGTATATTGTGTAATAACATTCTACGGTCCAATCTGAAAGCATTATTCGTGTTTTCATCTGGAAATTAGTTAATCAGCATATAGCAGTTTATAAAAAGTTTAAAAAATAATATTTATTTTTTTGAGTAAATTGTAACTAAAATAGTCAAGAAACTTGACCCTTCTGTTTGCATAAGATATAGCAAATAATTTATAGGAACTTTTTTTGAAATATATCGATTCTTTTTAATGCGTCGTACTCAGAAAACAGTTGGAGACAAGCGGATGTGCGTAAAAACATATCAAAATGCGTTAGAAAGCATGGAGCAAGCCAAACTCGCATTTCTTCAGTTGCAACCGCCGTATTAAGAAATAACATTCTACGGTCCAATCTGAAAGCATTATTCGTGTTTTCATCTGGAAATTAGTTAATCAGCATATAGCAGTTTATAAAAAGTTTAAAAAATAATATTTATTTTTTTGAGTAAATTGTAACTAAAATAGTCAAAAAACTTGACCCTTCTGTTTGCATAAGATATAGCAAATAATTTATTACAAGTTTTTTTGAAATATATCGATTCTTTTTAATGCGTAGTACTCAGAAAACAGTTGGAGACAAGCGGATGTGCGTAAAAATATATCAAAATGCGTTAGAAAGCATGGAGCAAGCCAAACTCGCATTTCTTCAGTTGCAACCGCCGTATTAAGAAATAACATTCTACGGTCCAATCTGAAAGCATTATTCGTGTTTTCATCTGGAAATTAGTTAATCAGCATATAGCAGTTTATAAAAAGTTTAAAAAATAATATTTATTTTTTTGAGTAAATTGTAACTAAAATAGTCAAGAAACTTGACCCTTCTGTTTGCATAAGATATAGCAAATAATTTATTACAACTTTTTTTGAAATATATCTATTCTTTTTAATGCGTAGTACTCAGAAAACAGTTGGAGACAAGCGGATGTGCGTAAAAACATATCAAAATGCGTTAGAAAGCATGGAGCAAGCCAAACTCGCATTTCTTCAGTTGCAACCGCCGTATTAAGAAATAACATTCTACGGTCCAATCTGAAAGCATTATTCGTGTTTTCATCTGGAAATTAGTTAATCAGCATATAGCAATTTATAAAAAGTTTAAAAAATAATATTTATTTTTTTGAGTAAATTGTAACTAAAATAGTCAAGAAACTTGACCCTTCTGTTTGCATAAGATATAGCAAATAATTTATAGGAACTTTTTTTGAAATATATCGATTCTTTTTAATGCGTAGTACTCAGAAAACAGTTGGAGACAAGCGGATGTGCGTAAAAACATATCAAAATGTGTTAGAAAGCATGGAGCAAGCCAAACTCGCATTTTTTCAGTTGCAACCGCCGTATTAAGAAATAACATTCTACGGTCCAATCTGAAAGCATTATTCGTGTTTTCATCTGGAAATTAGTTAATCAGCATATAGCAGTTTATAAAAAGTTTAAAAAATACTATTTATTTTTTTGAGTAAATTGTAACTAAAATAGTCAAGAAACTTGACCCTTCTGTTTGCATAAGATATAGCAAATAATTTATTACAACTTTTTTTGAAATATATCGATTCTTTTTAATGCGTAGTACTCAGAAAACAGTTGGAGACAAGCGGATGTGCGTAAAACCATATCAAAATGCGTTAGAAAGCATGGAGCAAGCCAAACTCGCATTTCTTCAGTTGCAACCGCCGTATTAAGAAATAACATTCTACGGTCCAATCTGAAAGCATTATTCGTGTTTTCATCTGGAAATTAGTTAATCAGCATATAGCAGTTTATAAAAAGTTTAAAAAATAATATTTATTTTTTTGAGTAAATTGTAACTAAAATAGTCAAGAAACTTGACCCTTCTGTTTGCATAAGATATAGCAAATAATTTATTACAACTTTTTTTGAAATATATCGATTCTTTTTAATGCGTAGTACTCAGAAAACAGTTGGAGACAAGCGGATGTGCGTAAAACCATATCAAAATGCGTTAGAAAGCATGGAGCAAGCCAAACTCGCATTTCTTCAGTTGCAACCGCCGTATATTGTGAAATAACATTCTACGGTCCATTCTGAAAGCATTATTCGTGTTTTCATCTGGAAATTAGTTTATCAGCATATAGCAGTTTATAAAAAGTTTAAAAAATAATATTTATTTTTTTGAGTAAATTGTAACTAAAATAGTCAAGAAACTTGACCCTTCTGTATGCATAAGATATAGCAAATAATTTATAGGAACTTTTTTTGAAAAATATCGATTCTTTTTAATGCGTAGTACTCAGAAAACAGTTGGAGACAAGCGGATGTGCGTAAAAACATATCAAAATGCGTTAGAAAGCATGGAGCAAGCCAAACTCGCATTTCTTCAGTTGCAACCGCCGTATTAAGAAATAACATTCTACGGTCCAATCTGAAAGCATTATTCGTGTTTTCATCTGGAAATTAGTTAATCTGCATATAGCAGTTTATAAAAAGTTTAAAAAATAATATTTATTTTTTTGAGTAAATTGTAACTAAAATAGTCAAGAAACTTGACCCTTCTGTTTGCATAAGATATAGCAAATAATTTATAGGAACTTTTTTTGAAATATATCTATTCTTTTTAATGCGTAGTACTCAGAAAACAGTTGGAGACAAGCGGATGTGCGTAAAAACATATCAAAATGCGTTAGTAAGCATGGAGCAAGCCAAACTCGCATTTCTTCAGTTGCAACCGCCGTATATTGTGAAATAACATTCTACGGTCCAATCTGAAAGCATTATTCGTGTTTTCATCTGGAAATTAGTTAATCAGCATATAGCAGTTTATAAAAAGTTTAAAAAATAATATTTATTTTTTTGAGTAAATTGTAACTAAAATAGTCAAGAAACTTGACCCTTCTGTTTGCATAAGATATAGCAAATAATTTATAGGAACTTTTTTTGAAATATATCGATTCTTTTTAATGCGTAGTACTCAGAAAACAGTTGGAGACAAGCGGATGTGCGTAAAAACATATCAAAATGCGTTAGAAAGCATGGAGCAAGCCAAACTCGCATTTCTTCAGTTGCAACCGCCGTATATTGTGAAATAACATTCTACGGTCCAATCTGAAAGCATTATTCGTGTTTTCATCTGGAAATTAGTTAATCAGCATATAGCAGTTTATAAAAAGTTTAAAAAATAATATTTATTTTTTTGAGTAAATTGTAACTAAAATAGTCAAAACACTTGACCCTTCTGTTTGCATAAGATATAGCAAATAATTTATTACAAGTTTTTTTGAAATATATCGATTCTTTTTAATGCGTAGTACTCAGAAAACAGTTGGAGACAAGCGGATGTGCGTAAAAATATATCAAAATGCGTTAGAAAGCATGGAGCAAGCCAAACTCGCATTTCTTCAGTTGCAACCGCCGTATTAAGAAATAACATTCTACGGTCCAATCTGAAAGCATTATTCGTGTTTTCATCTGGAAATTAGTTAATCAGCATATAGCAGTTTATAAAAAGTTTAAAAAATAATATTTATTTTTTTGAGTAAATTGTAACTAAAATAGTCAAGAAACTTGACCCTTCTGTTTGCATAAGATATAGCAAATAATTTATTACAACTTTTTTTGAAATATATCTATTCTTTTTAATGCGTAGGACTCAGAAAACAGTTGGAGACAAGCGGATGTGCGTAAAAACATATCAAAATGCGTTAGAAAGCATGGAGCAAGCCAAACTCGCATTTCTTCAGTTGCAACCGCCGTATTAAGAAATAACATTCTACGGTCCAATCTGAAAGCATTATTCGTGTTTTCATCTGGAAATTAGTTAATCAGCATATAGCAATTTATAAAAAGTTTAAAAAATAATATTTATTTTTTTGAGTAAATTGTAACTAAAATAGTCAAGAAACTTGACCCTTCTGTTTGCATAAGATATAGCAAATAATTTATAGGAACTTTTTTTGAAATATATCGATTCTTTTTAATGCGTAGTACTCAGAAAACAGTTGGAGACAAGCGGATGTGCGTAAAAACATATCAAAATGTGTTAGAAAGCATGGAGCAAGCCAAACTCGCATTTTTTCAGTTGCAACCGCCGTATTAAGAAATAACATTCTACGGTCCAATCTGAAAGCATTATTCGTGTTTTCATCTGGAAATTAGTTAATCAGCATATAGCAGTTTATAAAAAGTTTAAAAAATACTATTTATTTTTTTTAGTAAATTGTAACTAAAATAGTCAAGAAACTTGACCCTTCTGTTTGCATAAGATATAGCAAATAATTTATAGGAACTTTTTTTGAAATATATCGATTCTTTTTAATGCGTAGTACTCAGAAAACAGTTGGAGACAAGCGGATGTGCGTAAAAACATATCAAAATGCGTTAGAAAGCATGGAGCAAGCCAAACTCGCATTTCTTCAGTTGCAACCGCCGTATTAAGAAATAACATTCTACGGTCCAATCTGAAAGCATTATTCGTGTTTTCAACTGGAAATTAGTTAATCAGCATATAGCAGTTTATAAAAAGTTTAAAAAATAATATTTATTTTTTTGAGTAAATTGTAACTAAAATAGTCAAGAAACTTGACCCTTCTGTTTGCATAAGATATAGCAATAAATTTATTACAACTTTTTTTGAAATATATCGATTCTTTTTAATGCGTAGTACTCAGAAAACAGTTGGAGACAAGCGGATGTGCGTAAAAACATATCAAAATGCGTTAGAAAGCATGGAGCAAGCCAAACTCGCATTTCTTCAGTTGCAACCGCCGTATTAAGAAATAACATTCTACGGTCCAATCTGAAAGCATTATTCGTGTTTTCATCTGGAAATTAGTTAATCAGCATATAGCAGTTTATAAAAAGTTTAAAAAATAATATTAATTTTTTTGAGTAAATTGTAACTAAAATAGTCAAGAAACTTGACCCTTCTGTTTGCATAAGATATAGCAAATAATTTATTACAACTTTTTTTGAAATATATCGATTCTTTTTAATGCGTAGTACTCAGAAAACAGTTGGAGACAAGCGGATGTGCGTAAAAACATATCAAAATGCGTTAGAAAGCATGGAGCAAGCCAAACTCGCATTTCTTCAGTTCCAACCGCCGTATTAAGAAATAACATTCTACGGTCCAATCTGAAAGCATTATTCGTGTTTTCATCTGGAAATTAGTTAATCAGCATATAGCAGTTTATAAAAAGTTTAAAAAATAATATTAATTTTTTTGAGTAAATTGTAACTAAAATAGTCAAGAAACTTGACCCTTCTGTTTGCATAAGATATAGCAAATAATTTATAGGAACTTTTTTAGAAATATATCGATTCTTTTTAATGCGTAGTACTCAGAAAACAGTTGGAGACAAGCGGATGTGCGTAAAAACATATCAAAATGCGTTAGAAAGCATGGAGCAAGCCAAACTCGCATTTCTTCAGTTGCAACCGCCGTATTAAGAAATAACATTCTACGGTCCAATCTGAAAGCATTATTCGTGTTTTCATCTGGAAATTAGTTAATCAGCATATAGCAGTTTATAAAAAGTTTAAAAAATAATATTTATTTTTTTGAGTAAATTGTAACTAAAATAGTCAAGAAACTTGACCCTTCTGTTTGCATAAGATATAGCAAATAATTTATAGGAACTTTTTTTGAAATATATCGATTCTTTTTAATGCGTAGTACTCAGAAAACAGTTGGAGACAAGCGGATGTGCGTAAAACCATTTCAAAATGCGTTAGAAAGCATGGAGCAAGCCAAACTCGCATTTCTTCAGTTGCAACCGCCGTATATTGTGAAATAACATTCTACGGTCCAATCTGAAAGCATTATTCGTGTTTTCATCTGGAAATTAGTTAACCAGCATATAGCAGTTTATAAAAAGTTTAAAAAATAATATTTATTTTTTTGAGTAAATTGTAACTAAAATAGTCAAGAAACTTGACCCTTCTGTTTGCATAAGATATAGCAAATAATTTATAGGAACTTTTTTTGAAATATATCGATTCTTTTTAATGCGTAGTACTTAGAAAACAGTTGGAGACAAGCGGATGTGCGTAAAAACATATCAAAATGCGTTAGAAAGCATGGAGCAAGCCAAACTCGCATTTCTTCAGTTGCAACCGCCGTATTAAGAAATAACAGTCTACGGTCCAATCTGAAAGCATTATTCGTATTTTTATCTGGAAATTAGTTAATCAGCATATAGCAGTTTATAAAAAGTTTAAAAAATAATATTAAGTTTTTTGAGTAAATTGTAACTAAAATAGTCAAGAAACTTGACCCTTCTGTTTGCATAAGATATAGCAAATAATTTATAGGAACTTTTTTTGAAATATATCGATTCTTTTTAATGCGTAGTACTCAGAAAACAGTTGGAGACAAGCGGATGTGCGTAAAACCATTTCAAAATGCGTTAGAAAGCATGGAGCAAGCCAAACTCGCATTTCTTCAGTTGCAACCGCCGTATATAGTGAAATAACATTCTACGGTCCAATCTGAAAGCATTATTCGTGTTTTCATCTGGAAATTAGTTAATCAGCATATAGCAGTTTATAAAAAGTTTAAAAAATAATATTTATTTTTTTGAGTAAATTGTAACTAAAATAGTCAAGAAACTTGACCCTTCTGTTTGCATAAGATATAGCAAATAATTTATTACAACTTTTTTTGAAATATATCGATTCTTTTTAATGCGTAGTACTCAGAAAACAGTTGGAGACAAGCGGATGTGCGTAAAAACATATCAAAATGCGTTAGAAAGCATGGAGCAAGCCAAACTCGCATTTCTTCAGTTGCAACCGCCGTATTAAGAAATAACATTCTACGGTCCAATCTGAAAGCATTATTCGTGTTTTCATCTGAAAATTAGTTAATCAGCATATAGCAGTTTATAAAAAGTTTAAAAAATAATATTTATTTTTTTGAGTAAATTGTAACTAAAATAGTCAAGAAACTTGACCCTTCTGTTTGCATAAGATATAGCAAATAATTTATTACAACTTTTTTTGAAATATATCGATTCTTTTTAATGCGTAGTACTCAGAAAACAGTTGGAGACAAGCGGATGTGCGTAAAACCATATCAAAATGCGTTAGAAAGCATGGAGCAAGCCAAACTCGCATTTCTTCAGTTGCAACCGCCGTATATTGTGAAATAACATTCTACGGTCCATTCTGAAAGCATTATTCGTGTTTTCATCTGGAAATTAGTTTATCAGCATATAGCAGTTTATAAAAAGTTTAAAAAATAATATTTATTTTTTTGAGTAAATTGTAACTAAAATAGTCAAGAAACTTGACCCTTCTGTATGCATAAGATATAGCAAATAATTTATAGGAACTTTTTTTGAAAAATATCGATTCTTTTTAATGCGTAGTACTCAGAAAACAGTTGGAGACAAGCGGATGTGCGTAAAAACATATCAAAATGCGTTAGAAAGCATGGAGCAAGCCAAACTCGCATTTCTTCAGTTGCAACCGCCGTATTAAGAAATAACATTCTACGGTCCAATCTGAAAGCATTATTCGTGTTTTCATCTGGAAATTAGTTAATCTGCATATAGCAGTTTATAAAAAGTTTAAAAAATAATATTTATTTTTTTGAGTAAATTGTAACTAAAATAGTCAAGAAACTTGACCCTTCTGTTTGCATAAGATATAGCAAATAATTTATAGGAACTTTTTTTGAAATATATCTATTCTTTTTAATGCGTAGTACTCAGAAAACAGTTGGAGACAAGCGGATGTGCGTAAAAACATATCAAAATGCGTTAGTAAGCATGGAGCAAGCCAAACTCGCATTTCTTCAGTTGCAACCGCCGTATATTGTGAAATAACATTCTACGGTCCAATCTGAAAGCATTATTCGTGTTTTCATCTGGAAATTAGTTAATCAGCATATAGCAGTTTATAAAAAGTTTAAAAAATAATATTTATTTTTTTGAGTAAATTGTAACTAAAATAGTCAAGAAACTTGACCCTTCTGTTTGCATAAGATATAGCAAATAATTTATAGGAACTTTTTTTGAAATATATCGATTCTTTTTAATGCGTAGTACTCAGAAAACAGTTGGAGACAAGCGGATGTGCGTAAAAACATATCAAAATGCGTTAGAAAGCATGGAGCAAGCCAAACTCGCATTTCTTCAGTTGCAACCGCCGTATATTGTGAAATAACATTCTACGGTCCAATCTGAAAGCATTATTCGTGTTTTCATCTGGAAATTAGTTAATCAGCATATAGCAGTTTATAAAAAGTTTAAAAAATAATATTTATTTTTTTGAGTAAATTGTAACTAAAATAGTCAAAACACTTGACCCTTCTGTTTGCATAAGATATAGCAAATAATTTATTACAAGTTTTTTTGAAATATATCGATTCTTTTTAATGCGTAGTACTCAGAAAACAGTTGGAGACAAGCGGATGTGCGTAAAAATATATCAAAATGCGTTAGAAAGCATGGAGCAAGCCAAACTCGCATTTCTTCAGTTGCAACCGCCGTATTAAGAAATAACATTCTACGGTCCAATCTGAAAGCATTATTCGTGTTTTCATCTGGAAATTAGTTAATCAGCATATAGCAGTTTATAAAAAGTTTAAAAAATAATATTTATTTTTTTGAGTAAATTGTAACTAAAATAGTCAAGAAACTTGACCCTTCTGTTTGCATAAGATATAGCAAATAATTTATTACAACTTTTTTTGAAATATATCTATTCTTTTTAATGCGTAGGACTCAGAAAACAGTTGGAGACAAGCGGATGTGCGTAAAAACATATCAAAATGCGTTAGAAAGCATGGAGCAAGCCAAACTCGCATTTCTTCAGTTGCAACCGCCGTATTAAGAAATAACATTCTACGGTCCAATCTGAAAGCATTATTCGTGTTTTCATCTGGAAATTAGTTAATCAGCATATAGCAATTTATAAAAAGTTTAAAAAATAATATTTATTTTTTTGAGTAAATTGTAACTAAAATAGTCAAGAAACTTGACCCTTCTGTTTGCATAAGATATAGCAAATAATTTATAGGAACTTTTTTTGAAATATATCGATTCTTTTTAATGCGTAGTACTCAGAAAACAGTTGGAGACAAGCGGATGTGCGTAAAAACATATCAAAATGTGTTAGAAAGCATGGAGCAAGCCAAACTCGCATTTTTTCAGTTGCAACCGCCGTATTAAGAAATAACATTCTACGGTCCAATCTGAAAGCATTATTCGTGTTTTCATCTGGAAATTAGTTAATCAGCATATAGCAGTTTATAAAAAGTTTAAAAAATACTATTTATTTTTTTTAGTAAATTGTAACTAAAATAGTCAAGAAACTTGACCCTTCTGTTTGCATAAGATATAGCAAATAATTTATAGGAACTTTTTTTGAAATATATCGATTCTTTTTAATGCGTAGTACTCAGAAAACAGTTGGAGACAAGCGGATGTGCGTAAAAACATATCAAAATGCGTTAGAAAGCATGGAGCAAGCCAAACTCGCATTTCTTCAGTTGCAACCGCCGTATTAAGAAATAACATTCTACGGTCCAATCTGAAAGCATTATTCGTGTTTTCAACTGGAAATTAGTTAATCAGCATATAGCAGTTTATAAAAAGTTTAAAAAATAATATTTATTTTTTTGAGTAAATTGTAACTAAAATAGTCAAGAAACTTGACCCTTCTGTTTGCATAAGATATAGCAATAAATTTATTACAACTTTTTTTGAAATATATCGATTCTTTTTAATGCGTAGTACTCAGAAAACAGTTGGAGACAAGCGGATGTGCGTAAAAACATATCAAAATGCGTTAGAAAGCATGGAGCAAGCCAAACTCGCATTTCTTCAGTTGCAACCGCCGTATTAAGAAATAACATTCTACGGTCCAATCTGAAAGCATTATTCGTGTTTTCATCTGGAAATTAGTTAATCAGCATATAGCAGTTTATAAAAAGTTTAAAAAATAATATTAATTTTTTTGAGTAAATTGTAACTAAAATAGTCAAGAAACTTGACCCTTCTGTTTGCATAAGATATAGCAAATAATTTATTACAACTTTTTTTGAAATATATCGATTCTTTTTAATGCGTAGTACTCAGAAAACAGTTGGAGACAAGCGGATGTGCGTAAAAACATATCAAAATGCGTTAGAAAGCATGGAGCGAGCCAAACTCGCATTTCTTCAGTTCCAACCGCCGTATTAAGAAATAACATTCTACGGTCCAATCTGAAAGCATTATTCGTGTTTTCATCTGGAAATTAGTTAATCAGCATATAGCAGTTTATAAAAAGTTTAAAAAATAATATTAATTTTTTTGAGTAAATTGTAACTAAAATAGTCAAGAAACTTGACCCTTCTGTTTGCATAAGATATAGCAAATAATTTATAGGAACTTTTTTAGAAATATATCGATTCTTTTTAATGCGTAGTACTCAGAAAACAGTTGGAGACAAGCGGATGTGCGTAAAAACATATCAAAATGCGTTAGAAAGCATGGAGCAAGCCAAACTCGCATTTCTTCAGTTGCAACCGCCGTATTAAGAAATAACATTCTACGGTCCAATCTGAAAGCATTATTCGTGTTTTCATCTGGAAATTAGTTAATCAGCATATAGCAGTTTATAAAAAGTTTAAAAAATAATATTTATTTTTTTGAGTAAATTGTAACTAAAATAGTCAAGAAACTTGACCCTTCTGTTTGCATAAGATATAGCAAATAATTTATAGGAACTTTTTTTGAAATATATCGATTCTTTTTAATGCGTAGTACTCAGAAAACAGTTGGAGACAAGCGGATGTGCGTAAAACCATTTCAAAATGCGTTAGAAAGCATGGAGCAAGCCAAACTCGCATTTCTTCAGTTGCAACCGCCGTATATTGTGAAATAACATTCTACGGTCCAATCTGAAAGCATTATTCGTGTTTTCATCTGGAAATTAGTTAATCAGCATATAGCAGTTTATAAAAAGTTTAAAAAATAATATTTATTTTTTTGAGTAAATTGTAACTAAAATAGTCAAGAAACTTGACCCTTCTGTTTGCATAAGATATAGCAAATAATTTATAGGAACTTTTTTTGAAATATATCGATTCTTTTTAATGCGTAGTACTTAGAAAACAGTTGGAGACAAGCGGATGTGCGTAAAAACATATCAAAATGCGTTAGAAAGCATGGAGCAAGCCAAACTCGCATTTCTTCAGTTGCAACCGCCGTATTAAGAAATAACAGTCTACGGTCCAATCTGAAAGCATTATTCGTATTTTTATCTGGAAATTAGTTAATCAGCATATAGCAGTTTATAAAAAGTTTAAAAAATAATATTAAGTTTTTTGAGTAAATTGTAACTAAAATAGTCAAGAAACTTGACCCTTCTGTTTGCATAAGATATAGCAAATAATTTATAGGAACTTTTTTTGAAATATATCGATTCTTTTTAATGCGTAGTACTCAGAAAACAGTTGGAGACAAGCGGATGTGCGTAAAACCATTTCAAAATGCGTTAGAAAGCATGGAGCAAGCCAAACTCGCATTTCTTCAGTTGCAACCGCCGTATATAGTGAAATAACATTCTACGGTCCAATCTGAAAGCATTATTCGTGTTTTCATCTGGAAATTAGTTAATCAGCATATAGCAGTTTATAAAAAGTTTAAAAAATAATATTTATTTTTTTGAGTAAATTGTAACTAAAATAGTCAAGAAACTTGACCCTTCTGTTTGCATAAGATATAGCAAATAATTTATTACAACTTTTTTTGAAATATATCGATTCTTTTTAATGCGTAGTACTCAGAAAACAGTTGGAGACAAGCGGATGTGCGTAAAAACATATCAAAATGCGTTAGAAAGCATGGAGCAAGCCAAACTCGCATTTCTTCAGTTGCAACCGCCGTATTAAGAAATAACATTCTACGGTCCAATCTGAAAGCATTATTCGTGTTTTCATCTGAAAATTAGTTAATCAGCATATAGCAGTTTATAAAAAGTTTAAAAAATAATATTTATTTTTTTGAGTAAATTGTAACTAAAATAGTCAAGAAACTTGACCCTTCTGTTTGCATAAGATATAGCAAATAATTTATAGGAACTTTTTTTGAAATATATCGATTCTTTTTAATGCGTAGTACTCAGAAAACAGTTGGAGACAAGCGGATGTGCGTAAAAACATATCAAAATGCGTTAGAAAGCATGGAGCAAGCCAAACTCGCATTTCTTCAGTTGCAACCGCCGTATTAAGAAATAACATTCTACGGTCCAATCTGAAAGCATTATTCGTGTTTTCATCTGGAAATTAGTTAATCAGCATATAGCAGTTTATAAAAAGTTTAAAAAATAGTATTTATTTTTTTGAGTAAATTGTAACTAAAATAGTCAAGAAACTTGACCCTTCTGTTTGCATAAGATATAGCAAATAATTTATTACAACTTTTTTTGAATTATATCGATTCTTTTTAATGCGTAGTACTCAGAAAACAGTTGGAGACAAGCGGATGTGCGTAAAAAGATATCAAAATGCGTTAGAAAGCATGGAGCAAGCCAAACTCGCATTTCTTCAGTTGCAACCGCCGTATTAAGAAATAACATTCTACGGTCCAATCTGAAAGCATTATTCGTGTTTTCATCTGGAAATTAGTTAATCAGCATATAGCAGTTTATAAAAAGTTTAAAAAATAATATTAATATTTTTGAGTAAATTGTAACTAAAATAGTCAAGAAACTTGACCCTTCTGTTTGCATAAGATATAGCAAATAATTTATTACAACTTTTTTTGAAATATATCGATTCTTTTTAATGCGTAGTACTCAGAAAACAGTTGGAGACAAGCGGATGTGCGTAAAAACATATCAAAATGCGTTAGAAAGCATGGAGCAAGCCAAACTCGCATTTCTTCAGTTGCAACCGCCGTATTAAGAAATAACATTCTACGGTCCAATCTGAAAGCATTATTCGTGTTTTCATCTGGAAATTAGTTAATCAGCATATAGCAGTTTATAAAAAGTTTAAAAAATAATATTTATTTTTTTGAGTAAATTGTAACTAAAATAGTCAAGAAACTTGACCCTTCTGTTTGCATAAGATATAGCAAATATTTTATAGGAACTTTTTTTGAAATATATCGATTCTTTTTAATGCGTAGTACTCAGAAAACAGTTGGAGACAAGCGGATGTGCGTAAAACCATTTCAAAATGCGTTAGAAAGCATGGAGCAAGCCAAACTCGCATTTCTTCAGTTGCAACCGCCGTATATTGTGAAATAACATTCTACGGTCCAATCTGAAAGCATTATTCGTGTTTTCATCTGGAAATTAGTTAATCAGCATATAGCAGTTTATAAAAAGTTTAAAAAATAATATTTATTTTTTTGAGTAAATTGTAACTAAAATAGTCAAGAAACTTGACCCTTCTGTTTGCATAAGATATAGCAAATAATTTATAGGAACTTTTTTTGAAATATATCGATTCTTTTTAATGCGTAGTACTCAGAAAACAGTTGGAGACAAGCGGATGTGCGTAAAAACATATCAAAATGCGTTAGAAAGCATGGAGCAAGCCAAACTCGCATTTCTTCAGTTGCAACCGCCGTATTAAGAAATAACAGGCTACGGTCCAATCTGAAAGCATTATTCGTATTTTTATCTGGAAATTAGTTAATCAGCATATAGCAGTTTATAAAAAGTTTAAAAAATAATATTTATTTTTTTGAGTAAATTGTAACTAAAATAGTCAAGAAACTTGACCCTTCTGTTTGCATAAGATATAGCAAATAATTTATAGGAACTTTTTTTGAAATATATCGATTCTTTTTAATGCGTAGTACTCAGAAAACAGTTGGAGACAAGCGGATGTGCGTAAAAACATATCAAAATGCGTTAGAAAGCATGGAGCAAGCCAAACTCGCATTTCTTCAGTTCCAACCGCCGTATATTGTGAAATAACATTCTACGGTCCAATCTGAAAGCATTATTCGTGTTTTCATCTGGAAATTAGTTAATCAGCATATAGCAGTTTATAAAAAGTTTAAAAAATAATATTTATTTTTTTGAGTAAATTGTAACTAAAATAGTCAAGAAACTTGACACTTCTGTTTGCATAAGATATAGCAAATAATTTTTTACAAATTTTTTTGAAATATATCGATTCTTTTTAATGCGTAGTACTCAGAAAACAGTTGGAGACAAGCGGATGTGCGTAAAACCATTTCAAAATGCGTTAGAAAGCATGGAGCAAGCCAAACTCGCATTTCTTCAGTTGCAACCGCCGTATATTGTGAAATAACATTCTACGGTCCAATCTGAAAGCATTATTCGTGTTTTCATCTGGAAATTAGTTAATCAGCATATAGCAGTTTATAAAAAATTTAAAAAATAATATTTATTTTTTTGAGTAAATTGTAACTAAAATAGTCAAGAAACTTGACCCTTCTGTTTGCATAAGATATAGCAAATAATTTATTACAACTTTTTTTGAAATATATCGATTCTTTTTAATGCGTAGTACTCAGAAAACAGTTGGAGACAAGCGGATGTGCGTAAAACCATATCAAAATGCGTTAGAAAGCATAGAGCAAGCCAAACTCGCATTTCTTCAGTTGCAACCGCCGTATATTGTGAAATAACATTCTACGGTCCAATCTGAAAGCATTATTCGTGTTTTCATCTGGAAATTAGTTAATCAGCATATAGCAGTTTATAAAAAGTTTAAAAAATAATATTTATTTTTTTGAGTAAATTGTAACTAAAATAGTCAAGAAACTTGACCCTTCTGTTTGCATAAGATATAGCAAATAATTTATAGGAACTTTTTTTGAAATATATCGATTCTTTTTAATGCGTAGTACTCAGAAAACAGTTGGAGACAAGCGGATGTGCGTAAAAACATATCAAAATGCGTTAGAAAGCATGGAGCAAGCCAAACTCGCATTTCTTCAGTTGCAACCGCCGTATTAAGAAATAACATTCTACGGTCCAATCTGAAAGCATTATTCGTGTTTTCATCTGGAAATTAGTTAATCAGCATATAGCAGTTTATAAAAAGTTTAAAAAATAATATTTATTTTTTTGAGTAAATTGTAACTAAAATAGTCAAGAAACTTGACCCTTCTGTTTGCATAAGATATACCAAATAATTTATAGGAACTTTTTTTGAAATATATCGATTCTTTTTAATGCGTAGTACTCAGAAAACAGTTGGAGACAAACGGATGTGCGTAAAAACATATCAAAATGCGTTAGAAAGCATGGAGCAAGCCAAACTCGCATTTCTTCAGTTGCAACCGCCGTATTAAGAAATAACATTCTACGGTCCAATCTGAAAGCATTATTCGTGTTTTCAACTGGAAATTAATTAATCAGCATATAGCAGTTTATAAAAAGTTTAAAAAATAATATTTATTTTTTTGAGTAAATTGTAACTAAAATAGTCAAGAAACTTGACCCTTCTGTTTGCATAAGATATAGCAAATAATTTATAGGAACTTTTTTTGAAATATATCGATTCTTTTTAATGCGTAGTACTCAGAAAACAGTTGGAGACAAGCGGATGTGCGTAAAAACATATCAAAATGCGTTAGAAAGCATGGAGCAAGCCAAACTCGCATTTCTTCAGTTGCAACCGCCGTATTAAGAAATAACATTCTACGGTCCAATCTGAAAGCATTATTCGTGTTTTCATCTGGAAATTAGTTAATCAGCATATAGCAGTTTATAAAAAGTTTAAAAAATAATATTTATTTTTTTGAGTAAATTGTAACTAAAATAGTCAAGAAACTTGACCCTTCTGTTTGCATAAGATATAGCAAATAATTTATTACAACTTTTTTTGAAATATATCGATTCTTTTTAATGCGTAGTACTCAGAAAACAGTTGGAGACAAGCGGATGTGCGTAAAAACATATCAAAATGCGTTAGAAAGCATGGAGCAAGCCAAACTCGCATTTCTTCAGTTGCAACCGCCGTATTAAGAAATAACATTCTACGGTCCAATCTGAAAGCATTATTCGTGTTTTCATCTGGAAATTAGTTAATCAGCATATAGCAGTTTATAAAAAGTTTAAAAAATAATATTAATTTTTTTGAGTAAATTGTAACTAAAATAGTCAAGAAACTTGACCCTTCTGTTTGCATAAGATATAGCAAATAATTTATAGGACCTTTTTTTGAAATATATCGATTCTTTTTAATGCGTAGTACTCAGAAAACAGTTGGAGACAAGCGGATGTGCGTAAAACCATTTCAAAATGCGTTAGAAAGCATGGAGCAAGCCAAACTCGCATTTCTTCAGTTGCAACCGCCGTATATTGTGAAATAACATTCTACGGTCCAATCTGAAAGCATTATTCGTGTTTTCATCTGGAAATTAGTTAATCAGCATATAGCAGTTTATAAAAAGTTTAAAAAATAATATTTATTTTTTTGAGTAAATTGTAACTAAAATAGTCAAGAAACTTGACCCTTCTGTTTGCATAAGATATAGCAAATAATTTATAGGAACTTTTTTTGAAATATATCGATTCTTTTTAATGCGTAGTACTCAGAAAACAGTTGGAGACAAGCGGATGTGCGTAAAAACATATCAAAATGCGTTAGAAAGCATGGAGCAAGCCAAACTCGCATTTCTTCAGTTGCAACCGCCGTATATTGTGAAATAACATTCTACGGTCCAATATGAAAGCATTATTCGTGTTTTCATCTGGAAATTAGTTAATCAGCATATAGCAGTTTATAAAAAATTTAAAAAATAATATTTATTTTTTTGAGTAAATTGTAACTAAAATAGTCAAGAAACTTGACCCTTCTGTTTGCATAAGATATAGCAAATAATTTATTACAACTTCTTTTGAAATATATCGATTCTTTTTAATGCGTAGTACTCAGAAAACAGTTGGAGACAAGCGGATGTGCGTAAAAACATATCAAAATGCGTTAGAAAGCATGGAGCAAGCCAAACTCGCATTTCTTCAGTTGCAACCGCCGTATTAAGAAATAACATTCTACGGTCCAATCTGAAAGCATTATTCGTGTTTTCATCTTGAAATTAGTTAATCAGCATATAGCAGTTTATAAAAAGTTTAAAAAATAATATTTATTTTTTTGATTAAATTGTAACTAAAATAGTCAAGAAACTTGACCCTTCTGTTTGCATAAGATATAGCAAATAATTTATTACAACTTTTTTTGAAATATATCGATTCTTTTTAATGCGTAGTACTCAGAAAACAGTTGGAGACAAGCGGATGTGCGTAAAACCATATCAAAATGCGTTAGAAAGCATGGAGCAAGCCAAACTCGCATTTCTTCAGTTGCAACCGCCGTATATTGTGAAATAACATTCTACGGTCCAATCTGAAAGCATTATTCGTGTTTTCATCTGGAAATTAGTTAATCAGCATATAGCAGTTTATAAAAAGTTTAAAAAATAATATTTATTTTTTTGAGTAAATTGTAGCTAAAATAGTCAAGAAACTTGACCCTTCTGTTTGCATAAGATATAGCAAATAATTTATAGGAACTTTTTTTGAAATATATCGATTCTTTTTAAAGCGTAGTACTCAGAAAAAGTTGGAGACAAGCGGATGTGCGTAAAAACATATCAAAATGCGTTAGAAAGCATGGAGCAAGCCAAACTCGCATTTCTTCAGTTGCAACCGCCGTATTAAGAAATAACATTCTACGGTCCAATCTGAAAGCATTATTCGTGTTTTCATCTGGAAATTAGTTAATCAGCATATAGCAGTTTATAAAAAGTTTAAAAAATAATATTTATTTTTTTGAGTAAATTGTAACTAAAATAGTCAAGAAACTTGACCCTTCTGTTTGCATAAGATATAGCAAATAATTTATAGGAACTTTTTTTGAAATATATCGATTCTTTTTAATGCGTAGTACTCAGAAAACAGTTGGAGACAAACGGATGTGCGTAAAAACATATCAAAATGCGTTAGAAAGCATGGAGCAAGCCAAACTCGCATTTCTTCAGTTGCAACTGCCGTATTAAGAAATAACATTCTACGGTCCAATCTGAAAGCATTATTCGTGTTTTCAACTGGAAATTAATTAATCAGCATATAGCAGTTTATAAAAAGTTTAAAAAATAATATTTATTTTTTTGAGTAAATTGTAACTAAAATAGTCAAGAAACTTGACCCTTCTGTTTGCATAAGATATAGCAAATAATTTATTACAACTTTTTTTGAAATATATCGATTCTTTTTAATGCGTAGTACTCAGAAAACAGTTGGAGACAAGCGGATGTGCGTAAAAACATATCAAAATGCGTTAGAAAGCATGGAGCAAGCCAAACTCGCATTTCTTCAGTTGCAACCGCCGTATTAAGAAATAACATTCTACGGTCCAATCTGAAAGCATTATTCGTGTTTTCATCTGGAAATTAGTTAATCAGCATATAGCAGTTTATAAAAAGTTTAAAAAATAATATTAATTTTTTTGAGTAAATTGTAACTAAAATAGTCAAGAAACTTGACCCTTCTGTTTGCATAAGATATAGCAAATAATTTATTACAACTTTTTTTGAAATATATCGATTCTTTTTAATGCGTAGTACTCAGAAAACAGTTGGAGACAAGCGGATGTGCGTAAAAACATATCAAAATGCGTTAGAAAGCATGGAGCAATCCAAACTCGCATTTCTTCAGTTGCAACCGCCGTATTAAGAAATAACATTCTACGGTCCAATCTGAAAGCATTATTCGTGTTTTCATCTGGAAATTAGTTAATCAGCATATAGCAGTTTATAAAAAGTTTAAAAAATAATATTTATTTTTTTGAGTAAATTGTAACTAAAATAGTCAAGAAACTTGACCCTTCTGTTTGCATAAGATATAGCAAATAATTTATAGGAACTTTTTTTGAAATATATCGATTCTTTTTAATGCGTAGTACTCAGAAAACAGTTGGAGACAAGCGGATGTGCGTAAAAACATATCAAAATGTGTTAGAAAGCATGGAGCAAGCCAAACTCGCATTTCTTCAGTTGCAACCGCCGTATTAAGAAATAACATTCTACGGTCCAATCTGAAAGCATTATTCGTGTTTTCATCTGGAAATTAGTTAATCAGCATATAGCAGTTTATAAAAAGTTTAAAAAATAATATTAATTTTTTTGAGTAAATTGTAACTAAAATAGTCAAGAAACTTGACCCTTCTGTTTGCATAAGATATAGCAAATAATTTATTACAACTTTTTTTGAAATATATCGTTTCTTTTTAATGCGTAGTACTCAGAAAACAGTTGGAGACAAGCGGATGTGCGTAAAAACATATCAAAATGCGTTAGAAAGCATGGAGCAAGCCAAACTCGCATTTCTTCAGTTGCAACCGCCGTATTAAGAAATAACATTCTACGGTCCAATCTGAAAGCATTATTCGTGTTTTCATCTGGAAATTAGTTAATCAGCATATAGCAGTTTATAAAAAGTTTAAAAAATAATATTTATTTTTTTGAGTAAATTGTAACTAAAATAGTCAAGAAACTTGACCCTTCTGTTTGCATAAGATATAGCAAATAATTTATAGGAACTTTTTTTGAAATATATCGATTCTTTTTAATGCGTAGTACTCAGAAAACAGTTGGAGACAAGCGGATGTGCGTAAAACCATTTCAAAATGCGTTAGAAAGCATGGAGCAAGCCAAACTCGCATTTCTTCAGTTGCAACCGCCGTATATTGTGAAATAACATTCTACGGTCCAATCTGAAAGCATTATTCGTGTTTTCATCTGGAAATTAGTTAATCAGCATATAGCAGTTTATAAAAAGTTTAAAAAATAATATTTATTTTTTTGAGTAAATTGTAACTAAAATAGTCAAGAAACTTGACCCTTCTGTTTGCATAAGATATAGCAAATAATTTATTACAACTTTTTTTGAAATATATCGATTCTTTTTAATGCGTAGTACTCAGAAAACAGTTGGAGACAAGCGGATGTGCGTAAAAACATATCAAAATGCGTTAGAAAGCATGGAGCAAGCCAAACTCGCATTTCTTCTGTTGCAACCGCCGTATTAAGAAATAACATTCTACGGTCCAATCTGAAAGCATTATTCGTGTTTTCATCTGGAAATTAGTTAATCAGCATATAGCAGTTTATAAAAAGTTTAAAAAATAATATTAATTTTTTTGAGTAAATTGTAACTAAAATAGTCAAGAAACTTGACCCTTCTGTTTGCATAAGATATAGCAAATAATTTATAGGAACTTTTTTTGAAATATATCGATTCTTTTTAATGCGTAGTACTCAGAAAACAGTTGGAGACAAGCGGATGTGCGTAAAAACATATCAAAATGCGTTAGAAAGCATGGAGCAAGCCAAACTCGCATTTCTTCAGTTGCAACCGCCGTATTAAGAAATAACATTCTACGGTCCAATCTGAAAGCATTATTCGTGTTTTCATCTGGAAATTAGTTAATCAGCATATAGCAGTTTATAAAAAGTTTAAAAAATAATATTAATTTTTTTGAGTAAATTGTAACTAAAATAGTCAAGAAACTTGACCCTTCTGTTTGCATAAGATATAGCAAATAATTTATTACAACTTTTTTTGAAATATATCGTTTCTTTTTAATGCGTAGTACTCAGAAAACAGTTGGAGACAAGCGGATGTGCGTAAAAACATATCAAAATGCGTTAGAAAGCATGGAGCAAGCCAAACTCGCATTTCTTCAGTTGCAACCGCCGTATTAAGAAATAACATTCTACGGTCCAATCTGAAAGCATTATTCGTGTTTTCATCTGGAAATTAGTTAATCAGCATATAGCAGTTTATAAAAAGTTTAAAAAATAATATTTATTTTTTTGAGTAAATTGTAACTAAAATAGTCAAGAAACTTGACCCTTCTGTTTGCATAAGATATAGCAAATAATTTATAGGAACTTTTTTTGAAATATATCGATTCTTTTTAATGCGTAGTACTCAGAAAACAGTTGGAGACAAGCGGATGTGCGTAAAACCATTTCAAAATGCGTTAGAAAGCATGGAGCAAGCCAAACTCGCATTTCTTCAGTTGCAACCGCCGTATATTGTGAAATAACATTCTACGGTCCAATCTGAAAGCATTATTCGTGTTTTCATCTGGAAATTAGTTAATCAGCATATAGCAGTTTATAAAAAGTTTAAAAAATAATATTTATTTTTTTGAGTAAATTGTAACTAAAATAGTCAAGAAACTTGACCCTTCTGTTTGCATAAGATATAGCAAATAATTTATTACAACTTTTTTTGAAATATATCGATTCTTTTTAATGCGTAGTACTCAGAAAACAGTTGGAGACAAGCGGATGTGCGTAAAAACATATCAAAATGCGTTAGAAAGCATGGAGCAAGCCAAACTCGCATTTCTTCAGTTGCAACCGCCGTATTAAGAAATAACATTCTACGGTCCAATCTGAAAGCATTATTCGTGTTTTCATCTGGAAATTAGTTAATCAGCATATAGCAGTTTATAAAAAGTTTAAAAAATAATATTAATTTTTTTGAGTAAATTGTAACTAAAATAGTCAAGAAACTTGACCCTTCTGTTTGCATAAGATATAGCAAATAATTTATTACAACTTTTTTTGAAATATATCGTTTCTTTTTAATGCGTAGTACTCAGAAAACAGTTGGAGACAAGCGGATGTGCGTAAAAACATATCAAAATGCGTTAGAAAGCATGGAGCAAGCCAAACTCGCATTTCTTCAGTTGCAACCGCCGTATTAAGAAATAACATTCTACGGTCCAATCTGAAAGCATTATTCGTGTTTTCATCTGGAAATTAGTTAATCAGCATATAGCAGTTTATAAAAAGTTTAAAAAATAATATTAATTTTTTTGAGTAAATTGTAACTAAAATAGTCAAGAAACTTGACCCTTCTGTTTGCATAAGATATAGCAAATAATTTATTACAACTTTTTTTGAAATATATCGATTCTTTTTAATGCGTAGTACTCAGAAAACAGTTGGAGACAAGCGGATGTGCGTAAAAACATATCAAAATGCGTTAGAAAGCATGGAGCAATCCAAACTCGCATTTCTTCAGTTGCAACCGCCGTATTAAGAAATAACATTCTACGGTCCAATCTGAAAGCATTATTCGTGTTTTCATCTGGAAATTAGTTAATCAGCATATAGCAGTTTATAAAAAGTTTAAAAAATAATATTTATTTTTTTGAGTAAATTGTAACTAAAATAGTCAAGAAACTTGACCCTTCTGTTTGCATAAGATATAGCAAATAATTTATAGGAACTTTTTTTGAAATATATCGATTCTTTTTAATGCGTAGTACTCAGAAAACAGTTGGAGACAAGCGGATGTGCGTAAAAACATATCAAAATGCGTTAGAAAGCATGGAGCAAGCCAAACTCGCATTTCTTCAGTTGCAACCGCCGTATTAAGAAATAACATTCTACGGTCCAATCTGAAAGCATTATTCGTGTTTTCATCTGGAAATTAGTTAATCAGCATATAGCAGTTTATAAAAAGTTTAAAAAATAATATTTATTTTTTTGAGTAAATTGTAACTAAAATAGTCAAGAAACTTGACCCTTCTGTTTGCATAAGATATAGCAAATAATTTATTACAACTTTTTTTGAAATATATCGATTCTTTTTAATGCGTAGTACTCAGAAAACAGTTGGAGACAAGCGGATGTGCGTAAAAACATATCAAAATGCGTTAGAAAGCATGGAGCAAGCCAAACTCGCATTTCTTCAGTTGCAACCGCCGTATTAAGAAATAACATTCTACGGTCCAATCTGAAAGCATTATTCGTGTTTTCATCTGGAAATTAGTTAATCAGCATATAGCAGTTTATAAAAAGTTTAAAAAATAATATTTATTTTTTTGAGTAAATTGTAACTAAAATAGTCAAGAAACTTGACCCTTCTGTTTGCATAAGATATAGCAAATAATTTATAGGAACTTTTTTTGAAATATATCGATTCTTTTTAATGCGTAGTACTCAGAAAACAGTTGGAGACAAGCGGATGTGCGTAAAAACATATCAAAATGCGTTAGAAAGCATGGAGCAAGCCAAACTCGCATTTCTTCTGTTGCAACCGCCGTATTAAGAAATAACATTCTACGGTCCAATCTGAAAGCATTATTCGTGTTTTCATCTGGAAATTAGTTAATCAGCATATAGCAGTTTATAAAAAGTTTAAAAAATAATATTAATTTTTTTGAGTAAATTGTAACTAAAATAGTCAAGAAACTTGACCCTTCTGTTTGCATAAGATATAGCAAATAATTTATAGGAACTTTTTTTGAAATATATCGATTCTTTTTAATGCGTAGTACTCAGAAAACAGTTGGAGACAAGCGGATGTGCGTAAAAACATATCAAAATGCGTTAGAAAGCATGGAGCAAGCCAAACTCGCATTTCTTCAGTTGCAACCGCCGTATTAAGAAATAACATTCTACGGTCCAATCTGAAAGCATTATTCGTGTTTTCATCTGGAAATTAGTTAATCAGCATATAGCAGTTTATAAAAAGTTTAAAAAATAATATTAATTTTTTTGAGTAAATTGTAACTAAAATAGTCAAGAAACTTGACCCTTCTGTTTGCATAAGATATAGCAAATAATTTATTACAACTTTTTTTGAAATATATCGATTCTTTTTAATGCGTAGTACTCAGAAAACAGTTGGAGACAAGCGGATGTGCGTAAAAACATATCAAAATGCGTTAGAAAGCATGGAGCAAGCCAAACTCGCATTTCTTCAGTTGCAACCGCCGTATTAAGAAATAACATTCTACGGTCCAATCTGAAAGCATTATTCGTGTTTTCATCTGGAAATTAGTTAATCACCATATAGCAGTTTATAAAAAGTTTAAAAAATAATATTTATTTTTTTGAGTAAATTGTAACTAAAATAGTCAAGAAACTTGACCCTTCTGTTTGCATAAGATATAGCAAATAATTTATAGGAACTTTTTTTGAAATATATCGATTCTTTTTAATGCGTAGTACTCAGAAAACAGTTGGAGACAAGCGGATGTGCGTAAAACCATTTCAAAATGCGTTAGAAAGCATGGAGCAAGCCAAACTCGCATTTCTTCAGTTGCAACCGCCGTATATTGTGAAATAACATTCTACGGTCCAATCTGAAAGCATTATTCGTGTTTTCATCTGGAAATTAGTTAATCAGCATATAGCAGTTTATAAAAAGTTTAAAAAATAATATTTATTTTTTTGAGTAAATTGTAACTAAAATAGTCAAGAAACTTGACCCTTCTGTTTGCATAAGATATAGCAAATAATTTATTACAACTTTTTTTGAAATATATCGATTCTTTTTAATGCGTAGTACTCAGAAAACAGTTGGAGACAAGCGGATGTGCGTAAAAACATATCAAAATGCGTTAGAAAGCATGGAGCAAGCCAAACTCGCATTTCTTCAGTTGCAACCGCCGTATTAAGAAATAACATTCTACGGTCCAATCTGAAAGCATTATTCGTGTTTTCATCTGGAAATTAGTTAATCAGCATATAGCAGTTTATAAAAAGTTTAAAAAATAATATTAATTTTTTTGAGTAAATTGTAACTAAAATAGTCAAGAAACTTGACCCTTCTGTTTGCATAAGATATAGCAAATAATTTATTACAACTTTTTTTGAAATATATCGATTCTTTTTAATGCGTAGTACTCAGAAAACAGTTGGAGACAAGCGGATGTGCGTAAAAACATATCAAAATGCGTTAGAAAGCATGGAGCAATCCAAACTCGCATTTCTTCAGTTGCAACCGCCGTATTAAGAAATAACATTCTACGGTCCAATCTGAAAGCATTATTCGTGTTTTCATCTGGAAATTAGTTAATCAGCATATAGCAGTTTATAAAAAGTTTAAAAAATAATATTTATTTTTTTGAGTAAATTGTAACTAAAATAGTCAAGAAACTTGACCCTTCTGTTTGCATAAGATATAGCAAATAATTTATAGGAACTTTTTTTGAAATATATCGATTCTTTTTAATGCGTAGTACTCAGAAAACAGTTGGAGACCAGCGGATGTGCGTAAAAACATATCAAAATGCGTTAGAAAGCATGGAGCAAGCCAAACTCGCATTTCTTCAGTTGCAACCGCCGTATTAAGAAATAACATTCTACGGTCCAATCTGAAAGCATTATTCGTGTTTTCATCTGGAAATTAGTTAATCAGCATATAGCAGTTTATAAAAAGTTTAAAAAATAATATTTATTTTTTTGAGTAAATTGTAACTAAAATAGTCAAGAAACTTGACCCTTCTGTTTGCATAAGATATAGCAAATAATTTATTACAACTTTTTTTGAAATATATCGATTCTTTTTAATGCGTAGTACTCAGAAAACAGTTGGAGACAAGCGGATGTGCGTAAAAACATATCAAAATGCGTTAGAAAGCATGGAGCAAGCCAAACTCGCATTTCTTCAGTTGCAACCGCCGTATTAAGAAATAACATTCTACGGTCCAATCTGAAAGCATTATTCGTGTTTTCATCTGGAAATTAGTTAATCAGCATATAGCAGTTTATAAAAAGTTTAAAAAATAATATTAATTTTTTTGAGTAAATTGTAACTAAAATAGTCAAGAAACTTGACCCTTCTGTTTGCATAAGATATAGCAAATAATTTATAGGAACTTTTATTGAAATATATCGATTCTTTTTAATGCGTAGTACTCAGAAAACAGTTGGAGACAAGCGGATGTGCGTAAAACCATTTCAAAATGCGTTAGAAAGCATGGAGCAAGCCAAACTCGCATTTCTTCAGTTGCAACCGCCGTATATTGTGAAATAACATTCTACGGTCCAATCTGAAAGCATTATTCGTGTTTTCATCTGGAAATTAGTTAATCAGCATATAGCAGTTTATAAAAAGTTTAAAAAATAATATTTATTTTTTTGAGTAAATTGTAACTAAATAGTCAAGAAACTTAACCCTTCTGTTTGCATAAGATATAGCAAATAATTTATAGGAACTTTTTTTGAAATATATCTATTCTTTTTAATGCGTAGTACTCAGAAAACAGTTGGAGACAAGCGGATGTGCGTAAAAACATATCAAAATGCGTTAGAAAGCATGGAGCAAGCCAAACTCGCATTTCTTCAGTTGCAACCGCCGTATTAAGAAATAACATTCTACGGTCCAATCTGAAAGCATTATTCGTATTTTTATCTGGAAATTAGTTAATCAGCATATAGCAGTTTATAAAAAGTTTAAAAAATAATATTTATTTTTTTGAGTAAATTGTAACTAAAATAGTCAAGAAACTTGACCCTTCTGTTTGCATAAGATATAGCAAATAATTTATAGGAACTTTTTTTGAAATATATGGATTCTTTTTAATGCGTAGTACTCAGAAAACAGTTGGAGACAAGCGGATGTGCGTAAAAACATATCAAAATGCGTTAGAAAGCATGGAGCAAGCCAAACTCGCATTTCTTCAGTTGCAACCGCCGTATTAAGAAATAACATTCTACGGTCCAATCTGAAAGCATTATTCGTGTTTTCATCTGGAAATTAGTTAATCAGCATATAGCAGTTTATAAAAAGTTTAAAAAATAATATTAATTTTTTTGAGTAAATTGTAACTAAAATAGTCAAGAAACTTGACCCTTCTGTTTGCATAAGATATAGCAAATAATTTATTACAACTTTTTTTGAAATATATCGATTCTTTTTAATGCGTAGTACTCAGAAAACAGTTGGAGACAAGCGGATGTGCGTAAAACCATTTCAAAATGCGTTAGAAAGCATGGAGCAAGCCAAACTCGCATTTCTTCAGTTGCAACCGCCGTATATTGTGAAATAACATTCTACGGTCCAATCTGAAAGCATTATTCGTGTTTTCATCTGGAAATTAGTTAATCAGCATATAGCAGTTTATAAAAAGTTTAAAAAATAATATTTATTTTTTTGAGTAAATTGTAACTAAAATAGTCAAGAAACTTGACCCTTCTGTTTGCATAAGATATAGCAAATAATTTATTACAACTTTTTTTGAAATATATCGATTCTTTTTAATGCGTAGTACTCAGAAAACAGTTGGAGACAAGCGGATGTGCGTAAAAACATATCAAAATGCGTTAGAAAGCATGGAGCAAGCCAAACTCGCATTTCTTCAGTTGCAACCGCCGTATTAAGAAATAACATTCTACGGTCCAATCTGAAAGCATTATTCGTGTTTTCATCTGGAAATTAGTTAATCAGCATATAGCAGTTTATAAAAAGTTTAAAAAATAATATTAATTTTTTTGAGTAAATTGTAACTAAAATAGTCAAGAAACTTGACCCTTCTGTTTGCATAAGATATAGCAAATAATTTATTACAACTTCTTTTGAAATATATCGATTCTTTTTAATGCGTAGTACTCAGAAAACAGTTGGAGACAAGCGGATGTGCGTAAAAACATATCAAAATGCGTTGGAAAGCATGGAGCAATCCAAACTCGCATTTCTTCAGTTGCAACCGCCGTATTAAGAAATAACATTCTACGGTCCAATCTGAAAGCATTATTCGTGTTTTCATCTGGAAATTAGTTAATCAGCATATAGCAGTTTATAAAAAGTTTAAAAAATAATATTTATTTTTTTGAGTAAATTGTAACTAAAATAGTCAAGAAACTTGACCCTTCTGTTTGCATAAGATATAGCAAATAATTTATAGGAACTTTTTTTGAAATATATCGATTCTTTTTAATGCGTAGTACTCAGAAAACAGTTGGAGACAAGCGGATGTGCGTAAAAACATATCAAAATGCGTTAGAAAGCATGGAGCAAGCCAAACTCGCATTTCTTCAGTTGCAACCGCCGTATTAAGAAATAACATTCTACGGTCCAATCTGAAAGCATTATTCGTGTTTTCATCTGGAAATTAGTTAATCAGCATATAGCAGTTTATAAAAAGTTTAAAAAATAATATTTATTTTTTTGAGTAAATTGTAACTAAAATAGTCAAGAAACTTGACCCTTCTGTTTGCATAAGATATAGCAAATAATTTATAGGAACTTTTTTTGAAATATATCGATTCTTTTTAATGCGTAGTACTCAGAAAACAGTTGGAGACAAGCGGATGTGCGTAAAACCATTTCAAAATGCGTTAGAAAGCATGGAGCAAGCCAAACTCGCATTTCTTCAGTTGCAACCGCCGTATATTGTGAAATAACATTCTACGGTCCAATCTGAAAGCATTATTCGTGTTTTCATCTAGAAATTAGTTAATCAGCATATAGCAGTTTATAAAAAGTTTAAAAAATAATATTTATTTTTTTGAGTAAATTGTAACTAAAATAGTCAAGAAACTTGACCCTTCTGTTTGCATAAGATATAGCAAATAATTTATTACAACTTTTTTTGAAATATATCGATTCTTTTTAATGCGTAGTACTCAGAAAACAGTTGGAGACAAGCGGATGTGCGTAAAAACATATCAAAATGCGTTAGAAAGCATGGAGCAAGCCAAACTCGCATTTCTTCAGTTGCAACCGCCGTATTAAGAAATAACATTCTACGGTCCAATCTGAAAGCATTATTCGTGTTTTCATCTGGAAATTAGTTAATCAGCATATAGCAGTTTATAAAAAGTTTAAAAAATAATATTAATTTTTTTGAGTAAATTGTAACTAAAATAGTCAAGAAACTTGACCCTTCTGTTTGCATAAGATATAGCAAATAATTTATTACAACTTTTTTTGAAATATATCGATTCTTTTTAATGCGTAGTACTCAGAAAACAGTTGGAGACAAGCGGATGTGCGTAAAAACATATCAAAATGCGTTAGAAAGCATGGAGCAATCCAAACTCGCATTTCTTCAGTTGCAACCGCCGTATTAAGAAATAACATTCTACGGTCCAATCTGAAAGCATTATTCGTGTTTTCATCTGGAAATTAGTTAATCAGCATATAGCAGTTTATAAAAAGTTTAAAAAATAATATTTATTTTTTTGAGTAAATTGTAACTAAAATAGTCAAGAAACTTGACCCTTCTGTTTGCATAAGATATAGCAAATAATTTATAGGAACTTTTTTTGAAATATATCGATTCTTTTTAATGCGTAGTACTCAGAAAACAGTTGGAGACAAGCGGATGTGCGTAAAACCATTTCAAAATGCGTTAGAAAGCATGGAGCAAGCCAAACTCGCATTTCTTCAGTTGCAACCGCCGTATATTGTGAAATAACATTCTACGGTCCAATCTGAAAGCATTATTCGTGTTTTCATCTGGAAATTAGTTAATCAGCATATAGCAGTTTATAAAAAGTTTAAAAAATAATATTTATTTTTTTGAGTAAATTGTAACTAAAATAGTCAAGAAACTTGACCCTTCTGTTTGCATAAGATATAGTCAATAATTTATAGGAACTTTTTTTGAAATATATCTATTCTTTTTAATGCGTAGTACTCAGAAAACAGTTGGAGACAAGCGGATGTGCGTAAAAACATATCAAAATGCGTTAGAAAGCATGGAGCAAGCCAAACTCGCATTTCTTCAGTTGCAACCGCCGTATATTGTGAAATAACATTCTACGGTCCAATCTGAAAGCATTATTCGTGTTTTCATCTGGAAATTAGTTAATCAGCATATAGCAGTTTATAAAAAGTTTAAAAAATAATATTTATTTTTTTGAGTAAATTGTAACTAAAATAGTCAAGAAACTTGACCCTTCTGTTTGCATAAGATATAGCAAATAATTTATAGGAACTTTTTTTGAAATATATCGATTCTTTTTAATGCGTAGTACTCAGAAAACAGTTGGAGACAAGCGGATGTGCGTAAAAACATATCAAAAGGCGTTAGAAAGCATGGAGCAAGCCAAACTCGCATTTCTTCAGTTGCAACCGCCGTATTAAGAAATAACATTCTACGGTCCAATCTGAAAGCATTATTCGTGTTTACATCTGGAAATTAGTTAATCAGCATATAGCAGTTTATAAAAAGTTTAAAAAATAATATTTATTTTTTTGAGTAAATTGTAACTAAAATAGTCAAGAAACTTGACCCTTCTGTTTGCATAAGATATTTTTTTTTTTTTTTTTTTTTTATTAACATCCTAGAATTTAATACAATCTGTTAAATAAATAACAATAAGCATTATTACTTGACTAAGAAAATAACATGGATGAAGCTGACCCATCGGTAAGCCTCATAATGATTGCTAAAACATTTACATTTTTACATTGTTTTATTGTGGTCATAAATAAAGTTATTTAGGTTTGCATAAGATATAGCAAATAATTTATAGGAACTTTTTTTGAAATATATCTATTCTTTTTAATGCGTAGTACTCAGAAAACAGTTGGAGAAAAGCGGATGTGCGTAAAAACATATCAAAATGCGTTAGAAAGCATGGAGCAAGCCAAACTCGCATTTCTTCAGTTGCAACCGCCGTATATTGTGAAATAACATTCTACGGTCCAATCTGAAAGCATTATTCGTGTTTTCATCTGGAAATTAGTTAATCAGCATATAGCAGTTTATAAAAAGTTTAAAAAATAATATTTATTTTTTTGAGTAAATTGTAACTAAAATAGTCAAAAAACTTGACCCTTCTGTTTGCATAAGATATAGCAAATAATTTATTACAAATTTTTTTGAAATATATCGATTCTTTTTAATGCGTAGTACTCAGAAAACAGTTGGAGACAAGCGGATGTGCGTAAAACCATTTCAAAATGCGTTAGAAAGCATGGAGCAAGCCAAACTCGCATTTCTTCAGTTGCAACCGCCGTATATTGTGAAATAACATTCTACGGTCCAATCTGAAAGCATTATTCGTGTTTTCATCTGGAAATTAGTTAATCAGCATATAGCAGTTTAGAAAAAGTTTAAAAAATAATTTTTATTTTTTTGAGTAAATTGTAACTAAAATAGTCAAGAAACTTGACCCTTCTGTTTGCATAAATTATAGCAAATAATTTATTACAACTTTTTTTGAAATATATCGATTCTTTTTAATGCCTAGTACTCAGAAAACAGTTGGAGACAAGCGGATGTGCGTAAAACCATATCAAAATGCGTTAGAAAGCATGGAGCAAGCCAATCTCGCATTTCTTCAATTGCAACCGCCGTATATTGTAAAATAACATTCTACGGTCCAATCTGAAAGCATTATTCGTGTTTTCATCTGGAAATTAGTTAAACAGCATATAGCAGTTTATAAAAAGTTTAAAAAATAATTTTTATTTTTTTGAGTAAATTGTAACTAAAATAGTCAAGAAACTTGACCCTTCTGTTTGCATAAGATATAGCAAATAATTTATTACAACTTTTTTTGAAATATATCGATTCTTTTTAATGCGTATTACTCAGAAAACAGTTGGAGACAAGCGGATGTGCGTAAAACCATATCAAAATGCGTTAGAAAGCATGGAGCAAGCCAACCTCGCATTTCTTCAATTGCAACCGCCGTATATTGTAAAATAACATTCTACGGTCCAATCTGAAAGCATTATTCGTGTTTTCATCTGGAAATTAGTTAATCAGCATATAGCAGTTTAGAAAAAGTTTAAAAAATAATTTTTATTTTTTTGAGTAAATTGTAACTAAAATAGTCAAGAAATTTGACCCTTCTGTTTGCATAAGATATAGCAAATAATTTATTACAACTTTTTTTGAAATATATCGATTCTTTTTAATGCGTAGTACTCAGAAAACAGTTGGAGACAAGCGGATGTGCGTAAAACCATATCAAAATGCGTTAGAAAGCATGGAGCAAGCCAACCACGCATTTCTTCAATTGCAACCGCCGTATATTGTAAAATAACATTCTACGGTCCAATCTGAAAGCATTATTCGTGTTTTCATCTGGAAATTAGTTAATCAGCATATAGCAGTTTAGAAAAAGTTTAAAAAATAATTTTTATTTTTTTGAGTAAATTGTAACTAAAATAGTCAAGAAACTTGACCCATCTGTTTGCATAAGATATAGCAAATAATTTATTACAACTTTTTTTGAAATATATCGATTCTTTTTAATGCGTAGTACTCAGAAAACAGTTGGAGACAAGCGGATGTGCGTAAAACCATATCAAAATGCGTTAGAAAGCATGGAGCAAGCCAACCTCGCATTTCTTCAATTGCAACCGCCGTATATTGTAAAATAACATTCTATGGTCCAATCTGAAAGCATTATTCGTGTTTTCATCTGGAAATTAGTTAATCAGCATATAGCAGTTTAGAAAAAGTTTAAAAAATAATTTTTATTTTTTTGAGTAAATTGTAACTAAAATAGTCAAGAAACTTGACCCTTCTGTTTGCATAAGATATAGCAAATAATTTATTACAACTTTTTTTGAAATATATCGATTCTTTTTAATGCGTAGTACTCAGAAAACAGTTGGAGACAAGCGGATGTGCGTAAAACCATATCAAAATGCGTTAGAAAGCATGGAGCAAGCCAACCTCGCATTTCTTCAATTGCAACCGCCGTATATTGTAAAATAACATTCTACGGTCCAATCTGAAAGCATTATTCGTGTTTTCATCTGGAAATTAGTTAATCAGCATATAGCAGTTTAGAAAAAGTTTAAAAAATAATTTTTATTTTTTTGAGTAAATTGTAACTAAAATAGTCAAGAAACTTGACCCTTCTGTTTGCATAAGATATAGCAAATAATTTATTACAACTTTTTTTGAAATATATCGATTCTTTTTAATGCGTAGTACTCAGAAAACAGTTGGAGACAAGCGGATGTGCGTAAAACCATATCAAATTGCGTTAGAAAGAATGGAGCAAGCCAACCTCGCATTTCTTCAATTGCAACCGCCGTATATTGTAAAATAACATTCTACGGTCCAATCTGAAAGCATTATTCGTGTTTTCATCTGGAAATTAGTTAATCAGCATATAGCAGTTTAGAAAAAGTTTAAAAAATAATTTTTATTTTTTTGAGTAAATTGTAACTAAAATAGTCAAGAAACTTGACCCTTCTGTTTGCATAAGATATAGCAAATAATTTATTACAACTTTTTTTGAAATATATCGATTCTTTTTAATGCGTAGTACTCAGAAAACAGTTGGAGACAAGCGGATGTGCGTAAAACCATATCAAAATGCGTTAGAAAGCATGGAGCAAGCCAAGCTCGCATTTCTTCAATTGCAACCGCCGTATATTGTAAGATAACATTCTATGGTCCAATCTGAAAGCATTATTCGTGTTTTCATCTGGAAATTAGTTAATCAGCATATAGCAGTTTAGAAAAAGTTTAAAAAATAATTTTTATTTTTTTGAGTAAATTTTTAGTCAAGAAACTTGACCCTTCTGTTTGCATAAGATATAGCAAATAATTTATTACAACTTTTGTTGAAATATATCGATACTTTTTAATGCCTAGTACTCAGAAAACAGTTGGAGACAAGCGGATGTGCGTAAAACCATATCAAAATGCGTTAGAAAGCATGGAGCAAGCCAACCTCGCATTTCTTCAATTGCAACCGCCGTATATTGTAAAATAACATTCTACGGTACAATCTGAAAGCATTATTCGTGTTTTCATCTGGAAATTAGTTAATCAGCATATAGCAGTTTATAAAAAGTTTAAAAAATAATATTTATTTTTTTGAGTAAATTGTAACTAAAATAGTCAAGAAACTTGACCCTTCTGTTTGCATAAGATATAGCAAATAATTTATTACAACTTTTTTTGAAATATATCGATTCTTTTTAATGCGTAGTACTCAGAAAACAGTTGGAGACAAGCTAGTGTGCGTAAAACCATATCAAAATGCGTTAGAAAGCATGGAGCAAGCCAAGCTCGCATTTCTTCAATTGCAACCGCCGTATATTGTAAGATAACATTCTATGGTCCAATCTGATAGCATTATTCGTGTTTTCATCTGGAAATTAGTTAATCAGCATATAGCAGTTTAGAAAAAGTTTAAAAAATAATTTTTATTTTTTTGAGTAAATTGTAACTAAAATAGTCAAGAAACTTGACCCTTCTGTTTGCATAAGATATAGGAAATAATTTATTACAACTTTTTTTGAAATATAGCGATTCTTTTTAATGCCTAGTACTCAGAAAACAGTTGGAGACAAGCGGATGTGCGTAAAACCATATCAAAATGCGTTAGAAAGCATGGAGCAAGCCAATCTCGCATTTCTTCAATTGCAACCGCCGTATATTGTAAAATAACATTCTACGGTCCAATCTGAAAGCATTATTCGTGTTTTCATCTGGAAATTAGTTAATCAGCATATAGCAGTTTATAAAAAGTTTAAAAAATAATTTTTATTTTTTTGAGTAAATTGTAACTAAAATAGTCAAGAAACTTGACCCTTCTGTTTGCATAAGATATAGCAAATAATTTATTACAACTTTTTTTGAAATATATCGATTCTTTTCAATGCGTAGTACTCAGAAAACAGTTGGAGACAAGCGGATGTGCGTAAAACCATATCAAAATGCGTTAGAAAGCATGGAGCAAGCCAACCTCGCATTTCTTCAATTGCAACCGCCGTATATTGTAAAATAACAATCTACGGTCCAATCTGAAAGCATTATTCGTGTTTTCATCTGGAAATTAGTTAATCAGCATATAGCAGTTTAGAAAAAGTTTAAAAAATAATTTTTATTTTTTTGAGTAAATTGTAACTAAAATAGTCAAGAAACTTGACCCTTCTGTTTGCATAAGATATAGCAAATAATTTATTACAACTTTTTTTGAAATATATCGATTCTTTTTAATGCGTAGTACTCAGAAAACAGTTGGAGACAAGCGGATGTGCGTAAAACTATATCAAAATGCGTTAGAAAGCATGGAGCAAGCCAACCTCGCATTTCTTCAATTGCAACCGCCGTATATTGTAAAATAACATTCTACGGTCCAATCTGAAAGCATTATTCGTGTTTTCATCTGGAAATTAGTTAATCAGCATATAGCAGTTTAGAAAAAGTTTAAAAAATAATATTTATTTTTTTGAGTAAATTGTAACTAAAATAGTCAAGAAACTTGACCCTTCTGTTTGCATAAGATATAGCAAATAATTTATTACAACTTTTTTTGAAATATATCGATTCTTTTTAATGCGTAGTACTCAGAAAACAGTTGGAGACAAGCGGATGTGCGTAAAACCATATCGAAATGCGTTAGAAAGCATGGAGCAAGCCAACTTCGCATTTCTTCAATTGCAACCGCCGTATATTGTAAAATAACATTCTACGGTCCAATCTGAAAGCATTATTCGTGTTTTCATCTGGAAATTAGTTAATCAGCATATAGCAGTTTAGAAAAAGTTTAAAAAATAATTTTTATTTTTTTGAGTAAATTGTAACTAAAATAGTCAAGAAACTTGACCCTTCTGTTTGCATAAGATATAGCAAATAATTTATTACAACTTTTTTTGAAATATATCGATTCTTTTTAATGCGTAGTACTCAGAAAACAGTTGGAGACAAGCGGATGTGCGTAAAACCATATCAAAATGCGTTAGAAAGCATGGAGCAAGCCAACCTCGCATTTCTTCAATTGCAACCGCCGTATATTGTAAAATAACATTCTACGGTCCAATCTGAAAGCATTATTCGTGTTTTCATCTGGAAATTAGTTAATCAGCATATAGCAGTTTAGAAAAAGTTTAAAAAATAATTTTTATTTTTTTGAGTAAATTGTAACTAAAATAGTCAAGAAACTTGACCCTTCTGTTTGCATAAGATATAGCAAATAATTTATTACAACTTTTTTTGAAATATATCGATTCTTTTTAATGCGTAGTACTCAGAAAACAGTTGGAGACAAGCGGATGTGCGTAAAACCATATCAAAATGCGTTAGAAAGCATGGAGCAAGCCAAGGTCGCATTTCTTCAATTGCAACCGCCGTATATTGTAAGATAACATTCTACGGTCCAATCTGAAAGCATTATTCGTGTTTTCAACTGGAAATTAGTTAATCAGCATATAGCAGTTTAGAAAAAGTTTAAAAAATAATTTTTATTTTTTTGAGTAAATTGTACCTAAAATAGTCAAGAAACTTGACCCTTCTGTTTGCATAAGATATACCAAATAATTTATTACAACTTTTTTTGAAATATATCGATTCTTTTTAATGCGTAGTTCTCAGAAAACAGTTGGAGACAAGCGGATGTGCGTAAAACCATATCAGAATGCGTTAGAAAGCATGGAGCAAGCCAACCTCGCATTTCTTCAATTGCAACCGCCGTATATTGTAAAATAACATTCTACGGTCCAATCTGAAAGCATTATTCGTGTTTTCATCTGGAAATTAGTTAATCAGCATATAGCAGTTTAGAAAAAGTTTAAAAAATAATTTTTATTTTTTTGAGTAAATTGTACCTAAAATAGTCAAGAAACTTGAGCCTTCTGTTTGCATAAGATATAGCAAATAATTTATTACAACTTTTTTTGAAATATATCGATTCTTTTTAATGCGTAGTTCTCAGAAAACAGTTGGAGACAAGCGGATGTGCGTAAAACCATATCAAAATGCGTTAGAAAGCATGGAGCAAACCAACCTCGCATTTCTTCAATTGCAACCGCCGTATATTGTAAAATAACATTCTACGGTCCAATCTGAAAGCATTATTCGTGTTTTCATCTGGAAATTAGTTAATCAGCATATAGCAGTTTATAAAAAGTTTAAAAAATAATATTTATTTTTTTGAGTAAATTGTAACTAAAATAGTCAAGAAACTTGACCCTTCTGTTTGCATAAGATATAGCAAATAATTTATTACAACTTTTTTTGAAATATATCGATTCTTTTTAATGCGTAGTACTCAGAAAACAGTTGGAGACAAGCGGATGTGCGTAAAACCATATCAAAATGCGTTAGAAAGCATGGAGCAAGCCAACCTCGCAGTTCTTCAATTGCAACCGCCGTATATTGTAAAATAACATTCTACGGTCGAATCTGAAAGCATTATTCGTGTTTTCATCTGGAAATTAGTTAATCAGCATATAGCAGTTTATAAAAAGTTTAAAAAATAATATTTATTTTTTTGAGTAAATTGTAACTAAAATAGTCAAGAAACTTGACCCTTCTGTTTGCATAAGATATAGCAAATAATTTATTACAACTTTTTTGAAATATATCGATTCTTTTTAATGCGTAGTACTCAGAAAACAGTTGCAGACAAGCGGATGTGCGTAAAACCATATCAAAATGCGTTAGAAAGCATGGAGCAAGCCAACCTCGCATTTCTTCAATTGCAACCGCCGTATATTGTAAAATAACATTCTACGGTCCAATCTGAAAGCATTATTCGTGTTTTCATCTGGAAATTAGTTAATCAGCATATAGCAGTTTATAAAAAGTTTAAAAAATAATTTTTATTTTTTTGAGTAAATTGTAACTAAAATAGTCAAGAAACTTTACCCTTCTGTTTGCATAAGATATAGCAAATAATTTATTACAACTTTTTTTGAAATATATCGATTCTTTTTAATGCCTAGTACTCAGAAAACAGTTGGAGACAAGCGGATGTGCGTAAAACCATATCAAAATGCGTTAGAAAGCATGGAGCAAGCCAATCTCGCATTTCTTCAATTGCAACCGCCGTATATTGTAAAATAACATTCTACGGTCCAATCTGAAAGCATTATTCGTGTTTTCATCTGGAAATTAGTTAATCAGCATATAGCAGTTTATAAAAAGTTTAAAAAATAATTTTTATTTTTTTGAGTAAATTGTAACTAAAATAGTCAAGAAACTTTACCCTTCTGTTTGCATAAGATATAGCAAATAATTTATTACAACTTTTTTTGAAATATATCGATTCTTTTTAATGCCTAGTACTCAGAAAACAGTTGGAGACAAGCGGATGTGCGTAAAACCATATCAAAATGCGTTAGAAAGCATGGAGCAAGCCAACCTCGCATTTCTTCAATTGCAACCGCCGTATATTGTAAAATAACATTCTACGGTCCAATCTGAAAGCATTATTCGTGTTTTCATCTGGAAATTAGTTAATCAGCATATAGCAGTTTAGAAAAAGTTTAAAAAATAATTTTTATTTTTTTGAGTAAATTGTAACTAAAATAGTCAAGAAACTTGACCCTTCTGTTTGCATAAGATATAGCAAATAATTTATTACAACTTTTTTTGAAATATATCGATTCTTTTTAATGCGTAGTACTCAGAAAACAGTTGGAGACAAGCGGATGTGCGTAAAACCATATCAAAATGCGTTAGAAAGCATGGAGCAAGCCAACCTCGCATTTCTTCAATTGCAACCGCCGTATATTGTAAAATAACATTCTACGGTCCAATCTGAAAGCATTATTCGTGTTTTCATCTGGAAATTAGTTAATCAGCATATAGCAGTTTAGAAAAAGTTTAAAAAATAATTTTTATTTTTTTGAGTAAATTGTAACTAAAATAGTCAAGAAACTTGACCCTTCTGTTTGCATAAGATATAGCAAATAATTTATTACAACTTTTTTTGAAATATATCGATTCTTTTTAATGCGTAGTACTCAGAAAACAGTTGGAGACAAGCGGATGTGCGTAAAACCATATCAAAATGCGTTAGAAAGCATGGAGCAAGCCAACCTCGCATTTCTTCAATTGCAACCGCCGTATATTGTAAAATAACATTCTACGGTCCAATCTGAAAGCATTATTCGTGTTTTCATCTGGAAATTAGTTAATCAGCATATAGCAGTTTAGAAAAAGTTTAAAAAATAATTTTTATTTTTTTGAGTAAATTGTAACTAAAATAGTCAAGAAACTTGACCCTTCTGTTTGCATAAGATATAGCAAATAATTTATTACAACTTTTTTTGAAATATATCGATTCTTTTTAATGCGTAGTACTCAGAAAACAGTTGGAGACAAGCGGATGTGCGTAAAACCATATCAAAATGCGTTAGAAAGCATGGAGCAAGCCAACCTCGCATTTCTTCAATTGCAACCGCCGTATATTGTAAAATAACATTCTACGGTCCAATCTGAAAGCATTATTCGTGTTTTCATCTGGAAATTAGTTAATCAGCATATAGCAGTTTAGAAAAAGTTTAAAAAATAATTTTTATTTTTTTGAGTAAATTGTAACTAAAATAGTCAAGAAACTTGACCCTTCTGTTTGCATAAGATATAGCAAATAATTTATTACAACTTTTTTTGAAATATATCGATTCTTTTTAATGCGTAGTACTCAGAAAACAGTTGGAGACAAGCGGATGTGCGTAAAACCATATCAAAATGCGTTAGAAAGCATGGAGCAAGCCAACCTCGCATTTCTTCAATTGCAACCGCCGTATATTGTAAAATAACATTCTACGGTCCAATCTGAAAGCATTATTCGTGTTTTCATCTGGAAATTAGTTAATCAGCATATAGCAGTTTAGAAAAAGTTTAAAAAATAATTTTTATTTTTTTGAGTAAATTGTAACTAAAATAGTCAAGAAACTTGACCCTTCTGTTTGCATAAGATATAGCAAATAATTTATTACAACTTTTTTTGAAATATATCGATTCTTTTTAATGCGTAGTACTCAGAAAACAGTTGGAGACAAGCGGATGTGCGTAAAACCATATCAAAATGCGTTAGAAAGCATGGAGCAAGCCAACCTCGCATTTCTTCAATTGCAACCGCCGTATATTGTAAAATAACATTCTACGGTCCAATCTGAAAGCATTATTCGTGTTTTCATCTGGAAATTAGTTAATCAGCATATAGCAGTTTAGAAAAAGTTTAAAAAATAATTTTTATTTTTTTGAGTAAATTGTAACTAAAATAGTCAAGAAACTTGACCCTTCTGTTTGCATAAGATATAGCAAATAATTTATTACAACTTTTTTTGAAATATATCGATTCTTTTTAATGCGTAGTACTCAGAAAACAGTTGGAGACAAGCGGATGTGCGTAAAACCATATCAAAATGCGTTAGAAAGCATGGAGCAAGCCAACCTCGCATTTCTTCAATTGCAACCGCCGTATATTGTAAAATAACATTCTACGGTCCAATCTGAAAGCATTATTCGTGTTTTCATCTGGAAATTAGTTAATCAGCATATAGCAGTTTAGAAAAAGTTTAAAAAATAATTTTTATTTTTTTGAGTAAATTGTAACTAAAATAGTCAAGAAACTTGACCCTTCTGTTTGCATAAGATATAGCAAATAATTTATTACAACTTTTTTTGAAATATATCGATTCTTTTTAATGCGTAGTACTCAGAAAACAGTTGGAGACAAGCGGATGTGCGTAAAACCATATCAAAATGCGTTAGAAAGCATGGAGCAAGCCAACCTCGCATTTCTTCAATTGCAACCGCCGTATATTGTAAAATAACATTCTACGGTCCAATCTGAAAGCATTATTCGTGTTTTCATCTGGAAATTAGTTAATCAGCATATAGCAGTTTAGAAAAAGTTTAAAAAATAATTTTTATTTTTTTGAGTAAATTGTAACTAAAATAGTCAAGAAACTTGACCCTTCTGTTTGCATAAGATATAGCAAATAATTTATTACAACTTTTTTTGAAATATATCGATTCTTTTTAATGCGTAGTACTCAGAAAACAGTTGGAGACAAGCGGATGTGCGTAAAACCATATCAAAATGCGTTAGAAAGCATGGAGCAAGCCAACCTCGCATTTCTTCAATTGCAACCGCCGTATATTGTAAAATAACATTCTGCGGTCCAATCTGAAAGCATTATTCGTGTTTTCATCTGGAAATTAGTTAATCAGCATATAGCAATTTAGAAAAAGTTTAAAAAATAATTTTTATTTTTTTGAGTAAATTGTAACTAAAATAGTCAAGAAACTTGACCCTTCTGTTTGCATAAGATATAGCAAATAATTTATTACAACTTTTTTTGAAATATATCGATTCTTTTTAATGCGTAGTACTCTGAAAACAGTTGGAGACAAGCGGATGTGCGTAAAACCATATCAAAATGCGTTAGAAAGCATGGAGCAAGCCAACCTCGCATTTCTTCAATTGCAACCGCCGTATATTGTAAAATAACATTCTACGGTCCAATCTGAAAGCATTATTCGTGTTTTCATCTGGAAATTAGTTAATCAGCATATAGCAGTTTAGAAAAAGTTTAAAAAATAATTTTTATTTTTTTGAGTAAATTGTAACTAAAATAGTCATGAAACTTGACCCTTCTGTTTGCATAAGATATAGCAAATAATTTATTACAACTTTTTTTGAAATATATCGATTCTTTTTAATGCCTAGTACTCAGAAAACAGTTGGAGACAAGCGGATGTGCGTAAAACCATATCAAAATGCGTTAGAAAGCATGGAGCAAGCCAACCTCGCATTTCTTCAATTGCAACCGCCGTATATTGTAAAATAACATTCTACGGTCCAATCTGAAAGCATTATTCGTGTTTTCATCTGGAAATTAGTTAATCACCATATAGCAGTTTAGAAACAGTTTAAAAAATAATTTTTATTTTTTTGAGTAAATTGTAACTAAAATAGTCAAGAAACTTGACCCTTCTGTTTGCATAAGATATAGCAAATAATTTATTACAACTTTTTTTGAAATATATCGATTCTTTTTAATGCGTAGTACTCAGAAAACAGTTGGAGACCAGCGGATGTGCGTAAAACCATATCAAAATGCGTTAGAAAGCATGGAGCAAGCCAACCTCGCATTTCTTCAATTGCAACCGCCGTATATTGTAAAATAACATTCTACGGTCCAATCTGAAAGCATTATTCGTGTTTTCATCTGGAAATTAGTTAATCAGCATATAGCAGTTTAGAAAAAGTTTAAAAAATAATTTTTATTTTTTTGAGTAAATTGTAACTAAAATAGTCAAGAAACTTGACCCTTCTGTTTGCATAAGATATAGCAAATAATTTATTACAACTTTTTTTGAAATATATCGATTCTTTTTAATGCGTAGTACTCAGAAAACAGTTGGAGACAAGCGGATGTGCGTAAAACCATATCAAAATGCGTTAGAAAGCATGGAGCAAGCCAACCTCGCATTTCTTCAATTGCAACCGCCGTATATTGTAAAATAACATTCTACGGTCCAATCTGAAAGCATTATTCGTGTTTTCATCTGGAAATTAGTTAATCAGCATATAGCAGTTTAGAAAAAGTTTAAAAAATAATTTTTATTTTTTTGAGTAAATTGTAACTAAAATAGTCAAGAAACTTGACCCTTCTGTTTGCATAAGATATAGCAAATAATTTATTACAACTTTTTTTGAAATATATCGATTCTTTTTAATGCGTAGTACTCAGAAAACAGTTGGAGACAAGCGGATGTGCGTAAAACCATATCAAAATGCGTTAGAAAGCATGGAGCAAGCCAACCTCGCATTTCTTCAATTGCAACCGCCGTATATTGTAAAATAACATTCTACGGTCCAATCTGAAAGCATTATTCGTGTTTTCATCTGGAAATTAGTTAATCAGCATATAGCAGTTTAGAAAAAGTTTAAAAAATAATTTTTATTTTTTTGAGTAAATTGTAACTAAAATAGTCAAGAAACTTGACCCTTCTGTTTGCATAAGATATAGCAAATAATTTATTACAACTTTTTTTGAAATATATCGATTCTTTTTAATGCGTAGTACTCAGAAAACAGTTGGAGACAAGCGGATGTGCGTAAAACCATATCAAAATGCGTTAGAAAGCATGGAGCAAGCCAACCTCGCATTTCTTCAATTGCAACCGCCGTATATTGTAAAATAACATTCTGCGGTCCAATCTGAAAGCATTATTCGTGTTTTCATCTGGAAATTAGTTAATCAGCATATAGCAATTTAGAAAAAGTTTAAAAAATAATTTTTATTTTTTTGAGTAAATTGTAACTAAAATAGTCAAGAAACTTGACCCTTCTGTTTGCATAAGATATAGCAAATAATTTATTACAACTTTTTTTGAAATATATCGATTCTTTTTAATGCGTAGTACTCTGAAAACAGTTGGAGACAAGCGGATGTGCGTAAAACCATATCAAAATGCGTTAGAAAGCATGGAGCAAGCCAACCTCGCATTTCTTCAATTGCAACCGCCGTATATTGTAAAATAACATTCTACGGTCCAATCTGAAAGCATTATTCGTGTTTTCATCTGGAAATTAGTTAATCAGCATATAGCAGTTTAGAAAAAGTTTAAAAAATAATTTTTATTTTTTTGAGTAAATTGTAACTAAAATAGTCATGAAACTTGACCCTTCTGTTTGCATAAGATATAGCAAATAATTTATTACAACTTTTTTTGAAATATATCGATTCTTTTTAATGCCTAGTACTCAGAAAACAGTTGGAGACAAGCGGATGTGCGTAAAACCATATCAAAATGCGTTAGAAAGCATGGAGCAAGCCAACCTCGCATTTCTTCAATTGCAACCGCCGTATATTGTAAAATAACATTCTACGGTCCAATCTGAAAGCATTATTCGTGTTTTCATCTGGAAATTAGTTAATCAGCATATAGCAGTTTAGAAACAGTTTAAAAAATAATTTTTATTTTTTTGAGTAAATTGTAACTAAAATAGTCAAGAAACTTGACCCTTCTGTTTGCATAAGATATAGCAAATAATTTATTACAACTTTTTTTGAAATATATCGATTCTTTTTAATGCGTAGTACTCAGAAAACAGTTGGAGACCAGCGGATGTGCGTAAAACCATATCAAAATGCGTTAGAAAGCATGGAGCAAGCCAACCTCGCATTTCTTCAATTGCAACCGCCGTATATTGTAAGATAACATTCTATGGTCCAATCTGAAAGCATTATTCGTGTTTTCATCTGGAAATTAGTTAATCAGCATATAGCAGTTTAGAAAAAGTTTAAAAAATAATTTTTATTTTTTTGAGTAAATTGTAACTAAAATAGTCAAGAAACTTGACCCTTCTGTTTGCATAAGATATAGCAAATAATTTATTACAACTTTTTTTGAAATATATCGATTCTTTTTAATGCCTAGTACTCAGAAAACAGTTGGAGACAAGCGGATGTGCGTAAAACCATATCAAAATGCGTTAGAAAGCATGGAGCAAGCCAACCTCGCATTTCTTCAATTGCAACCGCCGTATATTGTAAAATAACATTCTACGGTCCAATCTGAAAGCATTGTTCGTGTTTTCGTCTGGAAATTAGTTAATCAGCATATAGCAGTTTATAAAAAGTTTAAAAAATAATATTTATTTTTTTGAGTAAATTGTAACTAAAATAGTCAAGAAACTTGACCCTTCTGTTTGCATAAGATATAGCAAATAATTTATTACAACTTTTTTTGAAATATATCGATTCTTTTTAATGCATAGTACTCAGAAAACAGTTGGAGACAAGCGGATGTTCGTAAAACCATATCAAAATGCGTTAGAAAGCATGGAGCAAGCCAACCTGGCATTTCTTCAATTGCAACCGCCGTATATTGTAAAATAACATTCTGCGGTCCAATCTGAAAGCATTATTCGTGTTTTCATCTGGAAATTAGTTAATCAGCATATAGCAATTTAGAAAAAGTTTAAAAAATAATTTTTATTTTTTTGAGTAAATTGTAACTAAAATAGTCAAGAAACTTGACCCTTCTGTTTGCATAAGATATAGCAAATAATTTATTACAACTTTTTTTGAAATATATCGATTCTTTTTAATGCGTAGTACTCTGAAAACAGTTGGAGACAAGCGGATGTGCGTAAAACCATATCAAAATGCGTTAGAAAGCATGGAGCAAGCCAACCTCGCATTTCTTCAATTGCAACCGCCGTATATTGTAAAATAACATTCTACGGTCCAATCTGAAAGCATTATTCGTGTTTTCATCTGGAAATTAGTTAATCAGCATATAGCAGTTTAGAAAAAGTTTAAAAAATAATTTTTATTTTTTTGAGTAAATTGTAACTAAAATAGTCAAGAAACTTGACCCTTCTGTTTGCATAAGATATAGCAAATAATTTATTACAACTTTTTTTGAAATATATCGATTCTTTTTAATGCCTAGTACTCAGAAAACAGTTGGAGACAAGCGGATGTGCGTAAAACCATATCAAAATGCGTTAGAAAGCATGGAGCAAGCCAACCTCGCATTTCTTCAATTGCAACCGCCGTATATTGTAAAATAACATTCTACGGTCCAATCTGAAAGCATTATTCGTGTTTTCATCTGGAAATTAGTTAATCACCATATAGCAGTTTAGAAACAGTTTAAAAAATAATTTTTATTTTTTTGAGTAAATTGTAACTAAAATAGTCAAGAAACTTGACCCTTCTGTTTGCATAAGATATAGCAAATAATTTATTACAACTTTTTTTGAAATATATCGATTCTTTTTAATGCGTAGTACTCAGAAAACAGTTGGAGACCAGCGGATGTGCGTAAAACCATATCAAAATGCGTTAGAAAGCATGGAGCAAGCCAACCTCGCATTTCTTCAATTGCAACCGCCGTATATTGTAAGATAACATTCTATGGTCCAATCTGAAAGCATTATTCGTGTTTTCATCTGGAAATTAGTTAATCAGCATATAGCAGTTTAGAAAAAGTTTAAAAAATAATTTTTATTTTTTTGAGTAAATTGTAACTAAAATAGTCAAGAAACTTGACCCTTCTGTTTGCATAAGATATAGCAAATAATTTATTACAACTTTTTTTGAAATATATCGATTCTTTTTAATGCCTAGTACTCAGAAAACAGTTGGAGACAAGCGGATGTGCGTAAAACCATATCAAAATGCGTTAGAAAGCATGGAGCAAGCCAACCTCGCATTTCTTCAATTGCAACCGCCGTATATTGTAAAATAACATTCTACGGTCCAATCTGAAAGCATTGTTCGTGTTTTCGTCTGGAAATTAGTTAATCAGCATATAGCAGTTTATAAAAAGTTTAAAAAATAATATTTATTTTTTTGAGTAAATTGTAACTAAAATAGTCAAGAAACTTGACCCTTCTGTTTGCATAAGATATAGCAAATAATTTATTACAACTTTTTTTGAAATATATCGATTCTTTTTAATGCATAGTACTCAGAAAACAGTTGGAGACAAGCGGATGTTCGTAAAACCATATCAAAATGCGTTAGAAAGCATGGAGCAAGCCAACCTGGCATTTCTTCAATTGCAACCGCCGTATATTGTAAAATAACATTCTACGGTCCAATCTGAAAGCATTATTCGTGTTTTCATCTGGAAATTAGTTAATCAGCATATAGCAGTTTAGAAAAAGTTTAAAAAATAATTTTTATTTTTTTGAGTAAGTTGTAACTAAAATAGTCAAGAAACTTGACCCTTCTGTTTGCATAAGATATAGCAAATAATTTATTACAACTTTTTTTGAAATATATCGATTCTTTTTAATGCGTAGTACTCAGAAAACAGTTGGAGACAAGCGGATGTGCGTAAAACCATATCAAAATGCGTTAGAAAGCATGGAGCAAGCCAACCTCGCATTTCTTCAATTGCAACCGCCGTATATTGTAAAATAACATTCTACGGTCCAATCTGAAAGCATTATTCGTGTTTTCATCTGGAAATTAGTTAATCAGCATATAGCAGTTTAGAAAAAGTTTAAAAAATAATTTTTATTTTTTTGAGTAAATTGTAACTAAAATAGTCAAGAAACTTGACCCTTCTGTTTGCATAAGATATAGCAAATAATTTATTACAACTTTTTTTGAAATATATCGATTCTTTTTAATGCTTAGTACTCAGAAAACAGTTGGAGACAAGCGGATGTGCGTAAAACCATATCAAAATGCGTTAGAAAGCATGGAGCAAGCCAACCTCGCATTTCTTCAATTGCAACCGCCGTATATTGTAAAATAACATTCTACGGTCCAATCTGAAAGCATTATTCGTGTTTTCATCTGGAAATTAGTTAATCAGCATATAGCAGTTTAGAAAAAGTTTAAAAAATAATATTTATTTTTTTGAGTAAATTGTAACTAAAATAGTCAAGAAACTTGACCCTTCTGTTTGCATAAGATATAGCAAATAATTTATTACAACTTTTTTTGAAATATATCGATTCTTTTTAATGCATAGTACTCAGAAAACAGTTGGAGACAAGCGGATGTGCGTAAAACCATATCAAAATGCGTTAGAAAGCATGGAGCAAGCCAACCTCGCATTTCTTCAATTGCAACCGCCGTATATTGTAAAATAACATTCTACGGTCCAATCTGAAAGCATTATTCGTGTTTTCATCTGGAAATTAGTTAATCAGCATATAGCAGTTTAGAAAAAGTTTAAAAAATAATTTTTATTTTTTTGAGTAAATTGTAACTAAAATAGTCAAGAAACTTGACCCTTCTGTTTGCATAAGATATAGCAAATAATTTATTACAACTTTTTTTGAAATATATCGATTCTTTTTAATGCGTAGTACTCAGAAAACAGTTGGAGACCAGCGGATGTGCGTAAAACCATATCAAAATGCGTTAGAAAGCATGGAGCAAGCCAACCTCGCATTTCTACAATTGCAACCGCCGTATATTGTAAAATAACATTCTATGGTCCAATCTGAAAGCATTATTCGTGTTTTCATCTGGAAATTAGTTAATCAGCATATAGCAGTTTAGAAAAAGTTTAAAAAATAATTTTTATTTTTTTGAGTAAGTTGTAACTAAAATAGTCAAGAAACTTGACCCTTCTGTTTGCATAAGATATAGCAAATAATTTATTACAACTTTTTTTGAAATATATCGATTCTTTTTAATGCGTAGTACTCAGAAAACAGTTGGAGACAAGCGGATGTGCGTAAAACCATATCAAAATGCGTTAGAAAGCATGGAGCAAGCCAACCTCGCATTTCTTCAATTGCAACCGCCGTATATTGTAAAATAACATTCTACGGTCCAATCTGAAAGCATTATTCGTGTTTTCATCTGGAAATTAGTTAATCAGCATATAGCAGTTTAGAAAAAGTTTAAAAAATAATTTTTATTTTTTTGAGTAAATTGTAACTAAAATAGTCAAGAAACTTGACCCTTCTGTTTGCATAAGATATAGCAAATAATTTATTACAACTTTTTTTGAAATATATCGATTCTTTTTAATGCGTAGTACTCAGAAAACAGTTGGAGACAAGCGGATGTGCGTAAAACCATATCAAAAAGCGTTAGAAAGCATGGAGCAAGCCAACCTCGCATTTCTTCAATTGCAACCGCCGTATATTGTAAAATAACATTGTACGGTCCAATCTGAAAGCATTATTCGTGTTTTCATCTGGAATTTAGTTAATCAGCATATAGCAGTTTAGAAAAAGTTTAAAAAATAATTTTTATTTTTTTGAGTAAATTGTAACTAAAATAGTCAAGAAACTGGACCCTTCTATTTGCATAAGATATAGCAAATAATTTATTACAAGTTTTTTTGAAATATATCGATTCTTTTTAATGCGTAGTACTCAGAAAACAGTTGGAGACAAGCGGATGTGCGTAAAACCATATCAAAATGCGTTAGAAAGCATGGAGCAAGCCAACCTCGCATTTCTTCAATTGCAACCGCCGTATATTGTAAAATAACATTCTACGGTCCAATCTGAAAGCATTATTCGTGTTTTCATCTGGAAATTAGTTAATCAGCATATAGCAGTTTAGAAAAAGTTTAAAAAATAATATTTATTTTTTTGAGTAAATTGTAACTAAAATAGTCAAGAAACTTGACCCTTCTGTTTGCATAAGATATAGCAAATAATTTATTACAACTTTTTTTGAAATATATCGATTCTTTTTAATGCGTAGTACTCAGAAAACAGTTGGAGACAAGCGGATGTGCGTAAAACCATATCAAAATGCGTTAGAAAGCATGGAGCAAGCCAACCTCGCATTTCTTCAATTGCAACCGCCGTATATTGTAAAATAACATTCTACGGTCCAATCTGAAAGCATTATTCGTGTTTTCATCTGGAAATTAGTTAATCAGCATATAGCAGTTTAGAAAAAGTTTAAAAAATAATTTTTATTTTTTTGAGTAAATTGTAACTAAAATAGTCAAGAAACTTGACCCTTCTGTTTGCATAAGATATAGCAAATAATTTATTACAACTTTTTTTGAAATATATCGATTCTTTTTAATGCGTAGTACTCAGAAAACAGTTGGAGACCAGCGGATGTGCGTAAATCCATATCAAAATGCGTTAGAAAGCATGGAGCAAGCCAACCTCGCATTTCTTCAATTGCAACCGCCGTATATTGTAAAATAACATTCTATGGTCCAATCTGAAAGCATTATTCGTGTTTTCATCTGGAAATTAGTTAATCAGCATATAGCAGTTTAGAAAAAGTTTAAAAAATAATTTTTATTTTTTTGAGTAAATTGTAACTAAAATAGTCAAGAAACTTGACCCTTCTGTTTGCATAAGATATAGCAAATAATTTATTACAACTTTTTTTGAAATATATCGATTCTTTTTAATGCGTAGTACTCAGAAAACAGTTGGTGACAAGCGGATGTGCGTAAAACCATATCAAAATGCGTTAGAAAGCATGGAGCAAGCCAACCTCGCATTTCTTCAATTGCAACCGCCGTATATTGTAAAATAACATTCTACGGTCCAATCTGAAAGCATTATTCGTGTTTTCATCTGGAAATTAGTTAATCAGCATATAGCAGTTTAGAAAAAGTTTAAAAAATAATTTTTATTTTTTTGAGTAAATTGTAACTAAAATAGTCAAGAAACTTGACCCTTCTGTTTGCATAAGATATAGCAAATAATTTATTACAACTTTTTTTGAAATATATCGATTCTTTTTAATGCGTAGTACTCAGAAAACAGTTGGAAACAAGCGGATGTGCGTAAAACCATATCAAAATGCGTTAGAAAGCATGGAGCAAGCCAACCTCGCATTTCTTCAATTGCAACCGCCGTATATTGTAAAATAACATTCTACGGTCCAATCTGAAAGCATTATTCGTGTTTTCATCTGGAAATTAGTTAATCAGCATATAGCAGTTTAGAAAAAGTTTAAAAAATAATTTTTATTTTTTTGAGTAAATTGTAACTAAAATAGTCAAGAAACTTGAACTTCTGATTGCATAAGATATAGCAAATAATTTATTACAACTTTTTTTGAAATATATCGATTCTTTTTAATGCGTAGTACTCAGAAAACAGTTGGAGACAAGCGGATGTGCGTAAAACCATATCAAAATGCGTTAGAAAGCATGGAGCAAGCCAACCTCGCATTTCTTTAATTGCAGCCGCCGTATATTGTAAAATAACATTCTACGGTCCAATCTGAAAGCATTATTCGTGTTTTCATCTGGAAATTAGTTAATCAGCATATAGCAGTTTATAAAAAGTTTAAAAAATAATATTTATTTTTTTGAGTAAATTGTAACTAAAATAGTCAAGAAACTTGACCCTTCTGTTTGCATAAGATATAGCAAATAATTTATTACAACTTTTTTTGAAATATATCGATTCTTTTTAATGCGTAGTACTCAGAAAACAGTTGGAGACAAGCGGATGTGCGTAAAACCATATCAAAATGCGTTAGAAAGCATGGAGCAAGCCAACCTCGCATTTCTTCAATTGCAACCGCCGTATATTGTAAAATAACATTCTACGGTCCAATCTGAAAGCATTATTCGTGTTTTCATCTGGAAATTAGTTAATCAGCATATAGCAGTTTAGAAAAAGTTTAAAAAATAATTTTTATTTTTTTGAGTAAATTGTAACTAAAATAGTCAAGAAACTTGACCCTTCTGTTTGCATAAGATATAGCAAATAATTTATTACAACTTTTTTTGAAATATATCGATTCTTTTTAATGCGTAGTACTCAGTAAACAGTTGGAGACAAGCGGATGTGCGTAAAACCATATCAAAATGCGTTAGAAAGCATGGAGCAAGCCAACCTCGCATTTCTTCAATTGCAACCGCCGTATATTGTAAAATAACATTCTACGGTCCAATCTGAAAGCATTATTCGTGTTTTCATCTGGAAATTAGTTAATCAGCATATAGCAGTTTAGAAAAAGTTTAAAAAATAATTTTTATTTTTTTGAGTAAATTGTAACTAAAATAGTCAAGAAACTTGACCCTTCTGTTTGCATAAGATATAGCAAATAATTTATTACAACTTTTTTTGAAATATATCGATTCTTTTTAATGCGTAGTACTCAGAAAACAGTTGGAGACCAGCGGATGTGCGTAAAACCATATCAAAATGCGTTAGAAAGCATGGAGCAAGCCAAGCTCGCATTTCTTCAATTGCAACCGCCGTATATTGTAAGATAACATTCTATGGTCCAATCTGAAAGCATTATTCGTGTTTTCATCTGGAAATTAGTTAATCAGCATATAGCAGTTTAGAAAAAGTTTAAAAAATAATTTTTATTTTTTTGAGTAAATTGTAACTAAAATAGTCAAGAAACTTGACCCTTCTGTTTGCATAAGATATAGCAAATAATTTATTACAACTTTTTTTGAAATATATCGATTCTTTTTAATGCGTAGTACTCAGAAAACAGTTGGAGACAAGCGGATGTGCGTAAAACCATATCAAAATGCGTTAGAAAGCATGGAGCAAGCCAACCTCGCATTTCTTCAATTGCAACCGCCGTATATTGTAAAATAACATTCTACGGTCCAATCTGAAAGCATTATTCGTGTTTTCATCTGGAAATTAGTTAATCAGCATATAGCAGTTTAGAAAAAGTTTAAAAAATAATTTTTATTTTTTTGAGTAAATTGTAACTAAAATAGTCAAGAAACTTGACCCTTCTGTTTGCATAAGATATAGCAAATAATTTATTACAACTTTTTTTGAAATATATCGATTCTTTTTAATGCCTAGTACTCAGAAAACAGTTGGAGACAAGCGGATGTGCGTAAAACCATATCAAAATGCGTTAGAAAGCATGGAGCAAGCCAACCTCGCATTTCTTCAATTGCAACCGCCGTATATTGTAAAATAACATTCTACGGTCCAATCTGAAAGCATTATTCGTGTTTTCGTCTGGAAATGAGTTAATCAGCATATAGCAGTTTATAAAATGTTTAAAAAATAATATTTATTTTTTTGAGTAAATTGTAACTAAAATAGTCAAGAAACTTGACCCTTCTGTTTGCATAAGATATAGCAAATAATTTATTACAACTTTTTTTGAAATATATCGATTCTTTTTAATGCCTAGTACTCAGAAAACAGTTGGAGACAAGCGGATGTGCGTAAAACCATATCAAAATACGTTAGAAAGCATGGAGCAAGCCAACCTCGCATTTCTTCAATTGCAACCGCCGTATATTGTAAAATAACATTCTACGGTCCAATCTGAAAGCATTATTCGTGTTTTCATCTGGAAATTAGTTAATCAGCATATAGCAGTTTAGAAAAAGTTTAAAAAAAAATTTTTATTTTTTTGAGTAAATTGTAACTAAAATAGTCAAGAAACTTGACTTTTCTGTTTGCATAAGATATAGCAAATAATTTATTACAACTTTTTTTGAAATATATCGATTCTTTTTAATGCGTAGTACTCAGAAAACAGTTGGAGACAAGCGGATGTGCGTAAAACCATATCAAAATGCGTTAGAAAGCATGGAGCAAGCCAACCTCGCATTTCTTCAATTGCAACCGCCGTATATTGTAAAATAACATTCTACGGTCCAATCTGAAAGCATTATTCGTGTTTTCATCTGGAAATTAGTTAATCAGCATATAGCAGTTTAGAAAAAGTTTAAAAAATAATTTTTATTTTTTTGAGTAAATTGTAACTAAAATAGTCAAGAAACTTGACCCTTCTGTTTGCATAAGATATAGCAAATAATTTATTACAACTTTTTTTGAAATATATCGATTCTTTTTAATGCGTAGTACTCAGAAAACAGTTGGAGACAAGCGGATGTGCGTAAAACCATATCAAAATGCGTTAGAAAGCATGGAGCAAGCCAACCTCGCATTTCTTCAATTGCAACCGCCGTATATTGTAAAATAACATTCTACGGTCCAATCTGAAAGCATTATTCGTGTTTTCATCTGGAAATTAGTTAATCAGCATATAGCAGTTTAGAAAAAGTTTAAAAAATAATATTTATTTTTTTGAGTAAATTGTAACTAAAATAGTCAAGAAACTTGACCCTTCTGTTTGCATAAGATATAGCAAATAATTTATTACAACTTTTTTGAAATATATCGATTCTTTTTAATGCATAGTACTCAGAAAACAGTTGGAGACAAGCGGATGTGCGTAAAACCATATCAAAATGCGTTAGAAAGCATGGAGCAAGCCAACCTCGCATTTCTTCAATTGCAACCGCCGTATATTGTAAAATAACATTCTACGGTCCAATCTGAAAGCATTATTCGTGTTTTCATCTGGAAATTAGTTAATCAGCATATAGCAGTTTAGAAAAAGTTTAAATAATAATATTTATTTTTTTGAGTAAATTGTAACTAAAATAGTCAAGAAACTTGACCCTTCTGTTTGCATAACATATAGCAAATAATTTATTACAACTTTTTTTTAAATATATCGATTCTTTTTAATGCGTAGTACTCAGAAAACAGTTGGAGACAAGCGGATGTGCGTAAAATCATATCAAAATGCGTTAGAAAGCATGGAGCAAGCCAACCTCGCATTTCTTCAATTGCAACCGCCGTATATTGTAAAATAACATTCTACGGTCCAATCTGAAAGCATTATTCGTGTTTTCATCTGGAAATTAGTTAATCAGCATATAGCAGTTTAGAAAAAGTTTAAAAAATAATTTTTATTTTTTTGAGTAAATTGTAACTAAAATAGTCAAGAAACTTGACCCTTCTGTTTGCATAAGATATAGCAAATAATTTATTACAACTTTTTTTGAAATATATCGATTCTTTTTAATGCGTAGTACTCAGAAAACAGTTGGAGACAAGCGGATGTGCGTAAAACCATATCAAAATGCGTTAGAAAGCATGGAGCAAGCCAACCTCGCATTTCTTCAATTGCAACCGCCGTATATTGTAAAATAACATTCTACGGTCCAATCTGAAAGCATTATTCGTGTTATCATCTGGAAATTAGTTAATCAGCATATAGCAGTTTAGAAAAAGTTTAAAAAATAATTTTTATTTTTTTGAGTAAATTGTAACTAAAATAGTCAAGAAACTTGACCCTTCTGTTTGCATAAGATATAGCAAATAATTTATTACAACTTTTTTTGAAATATATCGATTCTTTTTAATGCGTAGTACTCAGAAAACAGTTGGAAACAAGCGGATGTGCGTAAAACCATATCAAAATGCGTTAGAAAGCATGGAGCAAGCCAACCTCGCATTTCTTCAATTGCAACCGCCGTATATTGTAAAATAACATTCTACGGTCCAATCTGAAAGCATTATTCGTGTTTTCATCTGGAAATTAGTTAATCAGCATATAGCAGTTTATAAAAAGTTTAAAAAATAATATTTATTTTTTTGAGTAAATTGTAACTAAAATAGTCAAGAAACTTGACCCTTCTGTTTGCATAAGATATAGCAAATAATTTATTACAACTTTTTTTGAAATATATCGATTCTTTTTAATGCGTAGTACTCAGAAAACAGTTGGAGAAAAGCGGATGTGCGTAAAACCATATCAAAATGCGTTAGAAAGCATGGAGCAAGCCAACCTCGCATTTCTTCAATTGCAACCGCCGTATATTGTAAAATAACATTCTACGGTCCAATCTGAAAGCATTATTCGTGTTTTCATCTGGAAATTAGTTAATCAGCATATAGCAGTTTAGAAAAAGTTTAAAAAATAATTTTTATTTTTTTGAGTAAATTGTAACTAAAATAGTCAAGAAACTTGACCCTTCTGTTTGCATAAGATATAGCAAATAATTTATTACAACTTTTTTTGAAATATATCGATTCTTTTTAATGCGTAGTACTCAGAAAACAGTTGGAGACAAGCGGATGTGCGTAAAACCATATCAAAATGCGTTAGAAAGCATGGAGCAAGCCAACCTCGCATTTCTTCAATTGCAACCGCCGTATATTGTAAAATAACATTCTACGGTCCAATCTGAAAGCATTATTCGTGTTTTCATCTGGAAATTAGTTAATCAGCATATAGCAGTTTAGAAAAAGGTTAAAAAATAATTTTTATTTTTTTGAGTAATTTGTAACTAAAATAGTCAAGAAACTTGACCCTTCTGTTTGCATAAGATATAGCAAATAATTTATTACAACTTTTTTTGAAATATATCGATTCTTTTTAATGCGTAGTACTCAGAAAACAGTTGGAGACCAGCGGATGTGCGTAAAACCATATCAAAATGCGTTAGAAAGCATGGAGCAAGCCAAGCTCGCATTTCTTCAATTGCAACCGCCGTATATTGTAAGATAACATTCTATGGTCCAATCTGAAAGCATTATTCGTGTTTTCATCTGGAAATTAGTTAATCATCATATAGCAGTTTAGAAAAAGTTTAAAAAATAATTTTTATTTTTTTGAGTAAATTGTAACTAAAATAGTCAAGAAACTTGACCCTTCTGTTTGCATAAGATATAGCAAATAATTTATTACAACTTTTTTTGAAATATATCGATTCTTTTTAATGCGTAGTACTCAGAAAACAGTTGGAGACAAGCGGATGTGCGTAAAACCATATCAAAATGAGTTAGAAAGCATGGAGCAAGCCAACCTCGCATTTCTTCAATTGCAACCGCCGTATATTGTAAAATAACATTCTACGGTCCAATCTGAAAGCATTATTCGTGTTTTCATCTGGAAATTAGTTAATCAGCATATAGCAGTTTAGAAAAAGTTTAAAAAATAATTTTTATTTTTTTGAGTAAATTGTAACTAAAATAGTCAAGAAACTTGACCCTTCTGTTTGCATAAGATATAGCAAATAATTTATTACAACTTTTTTTGAAATATATCGATTCTTTTTAATGCGTAGTACTCAGAAAACAGTTGGAGACAAGCGGATGTGCGTAAAACCATATCAAAATGCGTTAGAAAGCATGGAGCAAGCCAACCTCGCATTTCTTCAATTGCAACCGCCGTATATTGTAAAATAACATTCTACGGTCCAATCTGAAAGCATTATTCGTGTTTTCATCTGGAAATTAGTTAATCAGCATATAGCAGTTTAGAAAAAGTTTAAAAAATAATTTTTATTTTTTTGAGTAAATTGTAACTAAAATAGTCAAGAAACTTGACCCTTCTGTTTGCATAAGATATAGCAAATAATTTATTACAACTTTTTTTGAAATATATCGATTCTTTTTAATGCGTAGTACTCAGAAAACAGTTGGAGACAAGCGGATGTGTGTAAAGCCATATCAAAATGCGTTAGAAAGCATGGAGCAAGCCAAGCTCGCATTTCTTCAATTGCAACCGCCGTATATTGTAAGATAACATTCTATGGTCCAATCTGAAAACATTATTCGTGTTTTCATCTGGAAATTAGTTAATCAGCATATAGCAGTTTAGAAAAAGTTTAAAAAATAATTTTTATTTTTTTGAGTAAATTGTAACTAAAATAGTCAAGAAACTTGACCCTTCTGTTTGCATAAGATATAGCAAATAATTTATTACACCTTTTTTTGAAATATATCGATTCTTTTTAATGCGTAGTACTCAGAAAACAGTTGGAGACAAGCGGATGTGCGTAAAACCATATCAAAATGCGTTAGAAAGCATGAAGCAAGCCAACCTCGCATTTCTTCAATTGCAACCGCCGTATATTGTAAAATAACATTCTACGGTCCAATCTGAAAGCATTATTCGTGTTTTGATCTGGAAATTAGTTAATCAGCATATAGCAGTTTAGAAAAAGTTTAAAAAATAATTTTTATTTTTTTGAGTAATTTGTAACTAAATTAGTCAAGAAACTTGACCCTTCTGTTTGCATAAGATATAGCAAATAATTTATTACAACTTTTTTTGAAATATATCGATTCTTTTTAATGCGTAGTACTCAGAAAACAGTTGGAGACAATCGGATGTGCGTAAAACCATATCAAAATGCGTTAGAAAGCATGGAGCAAGCCAACCTCGCATTTCTTCAATTGCAACCGCCGTATATTGTAAAATAACATTCTACGGTCCAATCTGAAAGCATTATTTGTATAAGAATTTGTATATTTAGTTCTTAATAAATAAGTAAGTATTATTATTATTCGTGTTTTTATCTGGAAATTAGTTAATCAGCATATAGCAGTTTAGAAAAAGTTTAAAAAATAATTTTTATTTTTTTGAGTAAATTGTAACTAAAATAGTCAAGAAACTTGACCCTTCTGTTTGCATAAGATATAGCAAATAATTTATTACAACTTTTTTTGAAATATATCGATTCTTTTTAATGCGTAGTACTCAGAAAACAGTTGGAGACAAGCGGATGTGCGTAAAACCATATCAAAATGCGTTAGAAAGCATGGAGCAAGCCAACCTCGCATTTCTTCAATTGCAACCGCCGTATATTGTAAAATAACATTCTACGGTCCAATCTGAAAGCATTATTCGTGTTTTCATCTGGAAATTAGTTAATCAGCATATAGCAGTTTAGAAAAAGTTTAAAAAATAATTTTTATTTTTTTGAGTAAATTGTAACTAAAATAGTCAAGAAACTTGACCCTTCTGTTTGCATAAGATATAGCAAATAATTTATTACAACTTTTTTTGAAATATATCGATTCTTTTTAATGCGTAGTACTCAGAAAACAGTTGGAGACAAGCGGATGTGCGTAAAACCATATCAAAATGCGTTAGAAAGCATGGAGCAAGCCAACCTCGCATTTCTTCAATTGCAACCGCCGTATATTGTAAAATAACATTCTACGGTCCAATCTGAAAGCATTATTCGTGTTTTCATCTGGAAATTAGTTAATCAGCATATAGCATTTTAGAAAAAGTTTAAAAAATAATTTTTATTTTTTTGAGTAAATTGTAACTAAAATAGTCAAGAAACTTGACCCTTCTGTTTGCATAAGATATAGCAAATAATTTATTACAACCTTTTTTGAAATATATCGATTCTTTTTAATGCGTAGTTCTCAGAAAACAGTTGGAGACAAGCGGATGTGCGTAAAACCATATCAAAATGCGTTAGAAAGCATGGAGCAAGCCAACCTCGCATTTCTTCAATTGCAACCGCCGTTTATTGTAAAATAACATTCTACGGTCCAATCTGAAAGCATTATTCGTGTTTTCATCTGGAAATTAGTTAATCAGCATATAGCAGTTTAGAAAAAGTTTAAAAAATAATTTTTATTTTTTTGAGTAAATTGTAACTAAAATAGTCAAGAAACTTGACCCTTCTGTTTGCATAAGATATAGCAAATAATTTATTACAACTTTTTTTGAAATATATCGATTCTTTTTAATGCCTAGTACTCAGAAAACAGTTGGAGACAAGCGGATGTGCGTAAAACCATATCAAAATGCGTTAGAAAGCATGGAGCAAGCCAACCTCGCATTTCTTCAATTGCAACCGCCGTATATTGTAAGATAACATTCTATGGTCCAATCTGAAAGCATTATTCGTGTTTTCATCTGGAAATTAGTTAATCAGCATATAGCAGTTTATAAAAAGTTTAAAAAATAATATTTATTTTTTTGAGTAAATTGTAACTAAAATAGTCAAGAAACTTGACCCTTCTGTTTGCATAAGATATAGCAAATAATTTATTACAACTTTTTTTGAAATATATCGATTCTTTTTAATGCGTAGTACTCAGAAAACAGTTGGAGAGAAGCGGATGTGCGTAAAACCATATCAAAATGCGTTAGAAAGCATGGAGCAAGCCAACCTCGCATTTCTTCAATTGCAACCGCCGTATATTGTAAAATAACATTCTACGGTCCAATCTGAAAGCATTATTCGTGTTTTCATCTGGAAATTAGTTAATCAGCATATAGCAGTTTAGAAAAAGTTTAAAAAATAATTTTTATTTTTTTGAGTAAATTGTAACTAAAATAGTCAAGAAACTTGACCCTTCTGTTTGCATAAGATATAGCAAATAATTTATTACAACTTTTTTTGAAATATATCGATTCTTTTTAATGCGTAGTACTCAGAAAACAGTTGGAGACAAGCGGATGTGCGTAAAACCATATCAAAATGCGTTAAAAAGCTTGGAGCAAGCCAACCTCGCATTTCTTCAATTGCAACCGCCGTATATTGTAAAATAACATTCTACGGTCCAATCTGAAAGCATTATTCGTGTTTTCATCTGGAAATTAGTTAATCAGCATATAGCAGTTTAGAAAAAGTTTAAAAAATAATTTTTATTTTTTTGAGTAAATTGTAACTAAAATAGTCAAGAAACTTGACCCTTCTGTTTGCATAAGATATAGCAAATAATTTATTACAACTTTTTTTGAAATATATCGATTCTTTTTAATGCGTAGTACTCAGAAATCAGTTGGAGACAAGCGGATGTGCGTAAAACCATATCAAAATGCGTTAGAAAGCATGGAGCAAGCCAACCTCGCATTTCTTCAATTGCAACCGCCGTATATTGTAAAATAACATTCTACGGTCCAATCTGAAAGCATTATTCGTGTTTTCATCTGGAAATTAGTTAATCAGCATATAGCAGTTTAGAAAAAGTTTAAAAAATAATTTTTATTTTTTTGAGTAAATTGTAACTAAAATAGTCAAGAAACTTGACCCTTCTGTTTGCATAAGATATAGCAAATAATTTATTACAACTTTATTTGAAATATATCGATTCTTTTTAATGCCTAGTACTCAGAAAACAGTTGGAGACAAGCGGATGTGCGTAAAACCATATCAAAATGCGTTAGAAAGCATGGAGCAAGCCAACCTCGCATTTCTTCAATTGCAACCGCCGTATATTGTAAAATAACATTCTACGGTCCAATCTGAAAGCATTATTCGTGTTTTCATCTGGAAATTAGTTAATCAGCATATAGCAGTTTAGAAAAAGTTTAAAAAATAATTTTTATTTTTTTGAGTAAATTGTAACTAAAATAGTCAAGAAACTTGACCCTTCTGTTTGCATAAGATATAGCAAATAATTTATTACAACTTTTTTTGAAATATATCGATTCTTTTTAATGCGTAGTACTCAGAAAACAGTTGGAGACAAGCGGATGTGCGTAAAACCATATCAAAATGCGTTAGAAAGCATGGAGCAAGCCAACCTCGCATTTCTTCAATTGCAACCGCCGTATATTGTAAAATAACATTCTACGGTCCAATCTGAAAGCATTATTCGTGTTTTCATCTGGAAATTAGTTAATCAGCATATAGCAGTTTAGAAAAAGTTTAAAAAATAATTTTTATTTTTTTGAGTAAATTGTAACTAAAATAGTCAAGAAACTTGACCCTTCTGTTTGCATAAGATATAGCAAATAATTTATTACAACTTTTTTTGAAATATATCGATTCTTTTTAATGCGTAGTACTCAGAAAACAGTTGGAGACAAGCGGATGTGCGTAAAACCATATCAAAATGCGTTAGAAAGCATGGAGCAAGTCAACCTCGCATTTCTTCAATTGCAACCGCCGTATATTGTAAAATAACATTCTACGGTCCAATCTGAAAGCATTATTCGTGTTTTCATCTGGAAATTAGTTAATCAGCATATAGCAGTTTAGAAAAAGTTTAAAAAATAATTTTTATTTTTTTGAGTAAATTGTAACTAAAATAGTCAAGAAACTTGACCCTTCTGTTTGCATAAGATATAGCAAATAATTTATTACAACTTTTTTTGAAATATATCGATTCTTTTTAATGCGTAGTACTCAGAAAACAGTTGGAGACAAGCGGATGTGCGTAAAACCATATCAAAATGCGTTAGAAAGCATGGAGCAAGCCAACCTCGCATTTCTTCAATTGCAACCGCCGTAAATTGTAAAATAACATTCTACGGTCCAATCTGAAAGCATTATTCGTGTTTTCATCTGGAAATTAGTTAATCAGCATATAGCAGTTTAGAAAAAGTTTAAAAAATAATTTTTATTTTTTTGAGTAAATTGTAACTAAAATAGTCAAGAAACTTGACCCATCTGTTTGCATAAGATATAGCAAATAATTTATTACAACTTTTTTTTAAATATATCGATTCTTTTTAATGCGTAGTACTCAGAAAACAGTTGGAGACAAGCGGATGTGCGTAAAACCATATCAAAATGCGTTAGAAAGCATGGAGCAAGCCAACCTCTCATTTCTTCAATTGCAACCGCCGTATATTGTAAAATAACATTCTACGGTCCAATCTGAAAGCATTATTCGTGTTTTCATCTGGAAATTAGTTAATCAGCATATAGCAGTTTATAAAAAGTTTAAAAAATAATATTTATTTTTTTGAGTAAATTGTAACTAAAATAGTCAAGAAACTTGACCCTTCTGTTTGCATAAGATATAGCAAATAATTTATTACAACTTTTTTTGAAATATATCGATTCTTCTTAATGCGTAGTACTCAGAAAACAGTTGGAGACAAGCGGATGTGCGTAAAACCATATCAAAATGCGTTAGAAAGCATGGAGCAAGCCAAGCTCGCATTTCTTCAATTGCAACCGCCGTATATTGTAAGATAACATTCTATGGTCCAATCTGAAAGCATTATTCGTGTTTTCATCTGGAAATTAGTTAATCAGCATATAGCAGTTTAGAAAAAGTTTAAAAAATAATTTTTATTTTTTTGAGTAAATTGTAACTAAAATAGTCAAGAAACTTGACTCTTCTGTTTGCATAAGATATAGCAAATAATTTATTACAACTTTTTTTGAAATATATCGATTCTTTTTAATGCGTAGTACTCAGAAAACAGTTGGAGACAAGCGGATGTGCGTAAAACCATATCAAAATGCGTTAGAAAGCATGGAGCAAGCCAACCTCGCATTTCTTCAATTGCAACCGCCGTATATTGTAAAATAACATTCTACGGTCCAATCTGAAAGCATTATTCGTGTTTTCATCTGGAAATTAGTTAATCAGCATATAGCAGTTTAGAAAAAGTTTAAAAAATAATTTTTATTTTTTTGAGTAAATTGTAACTAAAATAGTCAAGAAACTTGACCCTTCTGTTTGCATAAGATATAGCAAATAATTTATTACAACTTTTTTTGAAATATATCGATTCTTTTTAATGCCTAGTACTCAGAAAACAGTTGGAGACAAGCGGATGTGCGTAAAACCATATCAAAATGCGTTAGAAAGCATGGAGCAAGCCAACCTCGCATTTCTTCAATTGCAACCGCCGTATATTGTAAAATAACATTCTACGGTCCAATCTGAAAGCATTATTCGTGTTTTCATCTGGAAATTAGTTAATCAGCATATAGCAGTTTAGAAAAAGTTTAAAAAATAATTTTTATTTTTTTGAGTAAATTGTAACTAAAATAGTCAAGAAACTTGACCCTTCTGTTTGCATAAGATATAGCAAATAATTTATTACAACTTTTTTTGAAATATATCGATTCTTTTTAATGCCTAGTACTCAGAAAACAGTTGGAGACAAGCGGATGTGCGTAAAACCATATCAAAATGCGTTAGAAAGCATGGAGCAAGCCAACCTCGCATTTCTTCAATTGCAACCGCCGTATATTGTAAAATAACATTCTACGGTCCAATCTGAAAGCATTATTCGTGTTTTCATCTGGAAATTAGTTAATCAGCATATAGCAGTTTAGAAAAAGTTTAAAAAATAATTTTTATTTTTTTGAGTAAATTGTAACTAAAATAGTCAAGAAACTTGACCCTTCTGTTTGCATAAGATATAGCAAATAATTTATTACAACTTTTTTTGAAATATATCGATTCTTTTTAATGCGTAGTACTCAGAAAACAGTTGGAGACAAGCGGATGTGCGTAAAACCATATCAAAATGCGTTAAAAAGCATGGAGCAAGCCAACCTCGCATTTCTTCAATTGCAACCGCCGTATATTGTAAAATAACATTCTACGGTCCAATCTGAAAGCATTATTCGTGTTTTCATCTGGAAATTAGTTAATCAGCATATAGCAGTTTAGAAAAAGTTTAAAAAATAATTTTTATTTTTTTGAGTAAATTGTAACTAAAATAGTCAAGAAACTTGACCCTTCTGTTTGCATAAGATATAGCAAATAATTTATTACAACTTTTTTTGAAATATATCGATTCTTTTTAATGCGTAGTACTCAGAAATCAGTTGGAGACCAGCGGATGTGCGTAAAACCATATCAAAATGCGTTAGAAAGCATGGAGCAAGCCAACCTCGCATTTCTTCAATTGCAACCGCCGTATATTGTAAAATAACATTCTACGGTCCAATCTGAAAGCATTATTCGTGTTTTCATCTGGAAATTAGTTAATCAGCATATAGCAGTTTAGAAAAAGTTTAAAAAATAATTTTTATTTTTTTGAGTAAATTGTAACTAAAATAGTCAAGAAACTTGACCCTTCTGTTTGCATAAGATATAGCAAATAATTTATTACAACTTTTTTTGAAATATATCGATTCTTTTTAATGCGTAGTACTCAGAAAACAGTTGGAGACAAGCGGATGTGCGTAAAACCATATCAAAATGCGTTAGAAAGCATGGAGCAAGTCAACTTCGCATTTCTTCAATTGCAACCGCCGTATATTGTAAAATAACATTCTACGGTCCAATCTGAAAGCATTATTCGTGTTTTCATCTGGAAATTAGTTAATCAGCATATAGCAGTTTAGAAAAAGTTTAAAAAATAATTTTTATTTTTTTGAGTAAATTGTAACTAAAATAGTCAAGAAACTTGACCCTTCTGTTTGCATAAGATATAGCAAATAATTTATTACAACTTTTTTTGAAATATATCGATTCTTTTTAATGCGTAGTACTCAGAAAACAGTTGGAGACAAGCGGATGTGCGTAAAACCATATCAAAATGCGTTAGAAAGCATGGAGCAAGCCAACCTCGCATTTCTTCAATTGCAACCGCCGTATATTGTAAAATAACATTCTACGGTCCAATCTGAAAGCATTATTCGTGTTTTCATCTGGAAATTAGTTAATCAGCATATAGCAGTTTAGAAAAAGTTTAAAAAATAATTTTTATTTTTTTGAGTAAATTGTAACTAAAATAGTCAAGAAACTTGACCCATCTGTTTGCATAAGATATAGCAAATAATTTATTACAACTTTTTTTTAAATATATCGATTCTTTTTAATGCGTAGTACTCAGAAAACAGTTGGAGACAAGCGGATGTGCGTAAAACCATATCAAAATGCGTTAGAAAGCATGGAGCAAGCCAACCTCTCATTTCTTCAATTGCAACCGCCGTATATTGTAAAATAACATTCTACGGTCCAATCTGAAAGCATTATTCGTGTTTTCATCTGGAAATTAGTTAATCAGCATATAGCAGTTTATAAAAAGTTTAAAAAATAATATTTATTTTTTTGAGTAAATTGTAACTAAAATAGTCAAGAAACTTGACCTTTCTGTTTGCATAAGATATAGCAAATAATTTATTACAACTTTTTTTGAAATATATCGATTCTTCTTAATGCGTAGTACTCAGAAAACAGTTGGAGACAAGCGGATGTGCGTAAAACCATATCAAAATGCGTTAGAAAGCATGGAGCAAGCCAAGCTCGCATTTCTTCAATTGCAACCGCCGTATATTGTAAGATAACATTCTATGGTCCAATCTGAAAGCATTATTCGTGTTTTCATCTGGAAATTAGTTAATCAGCATATAGCAGTTTAGAAAAAGTTTAAAAGATAATTTTTATTTTTTTGAGTAAATTGTAACTAAAATAGTCAAGAAACTTGACTCTTCTGTTTGCATAAGATATAGCAAATAATTTATTACAACTTTTTTTGAAATATATCGATTCTTTTTAATGCGTAGTACTCAGAAAACAGTTGGAGAAAAGCGGATGTGCGTAAAACCATATCAAAATGCGTTAGAAAGCATGGCGAAAGCCAACCTCGCATTTCTTCAATTGCTACCGCCGTATATTGTAAAATAACATTCCACGGTCCAATCTGAAAGCATTATTCGTGTTTTCATCTGGAAATTAGTTAATCAGCATATAGCAGTTTATAAAAAGTTTAAAAAATAATATTTATTTTTTTGAGTAAATTGTAACTAAAATAGTCAAGAAACTGGACCCTTCTATTTGCATAAGATATAGCAAATAATTTATTAGAAGTTTTTTTGAAATAAATCGATTCTTTTTAATGCGTAGTACTCAGAAAACAGTTGGAGACAAGCGGATGTGCGTAAAACCATATCAAAATGCGTTAGAAAGCATGGAGCAAGCCAACCTCGCATTTCTTCAATTGCAACCGCCGTATATTGTAAAATAACATTCTACGGTCCAATCTGAAAGCATTATTCGTGTTTTCATCTGGAAATTAGTTAATCAGCATATAGCAGTTTAGAAAAAGTTTAAAAAATAATTTTTATTTTTTTGAGTAAATTGTAACTAAAATAGTCAAGAAACTTGACCCTTCTGTTTGCATAAGATATAGCAAATAATTTATTACAACTTTTTTTGAAATATATCGATTCTTTTTAATGCGTAGTACTCAGAAAACAGTTGGAGACAAGCGGATGTGCGTAAAACCATATCAAAATGCGTTAGAAAGCATGGAGCAAGCCAACCTCGCATTTCTTCAATTGCAACCGCCGTATATTGTAAAATAACATTCTACGGTCCAATCTGAAAGCATTATTCGTGTTTTCATCTGGAAATTAGTAAATCAGCATATAGCAGTTTAGAAAAAGTTTAAAAAATAATTTTTATTTTTTTGAGTAAATTGTAACTAAAATAGTCAAGAAACTTGACCCTTCTGTTTGCATAAGATATAGCAAATAATTTATTACAACTTTTTTTGAAATATATCGATTCTTTTTAATGCGTAGTACTCAGAAAACAGTTGGAGACAAGCGGATGTGCGTAAAACCATATCAAAATGCGTTAGAAAGCATGGCGAAAGCCAACCTCGCATTTCTTCAATTGTTACCGCCGTATATTGTAAAATAACATTCCACGGTCCAATCTGAAAGCATTATTCGTGTTTTCATCTGCAAATTAGTTAATCAGCATATAGCAGTTTATAAAAAGTTTCAAAAATAATTTTTATTTTTTTGAGTAAATTGTAACTAAAATAGTCAAGAAACTTGACCCTTCTGTTTGCATAGGATATAGCAAATAATTTATTACAACTTTTTTTGAAATATATCGATTCTTTTTAATGCGTAGTACTCAGAAAACAGTTGGAGACAAGCGGATGTGCGTAAAACCATATCAAAATGCGTTAGAAAGCATGGAGCAAGCCAACCTCGCATTTCTTCAATTGCAACCGCCGTATATTGTAAAATAACATTCTACGGTCCAATCTGAAAGCATTATTCGTGTTTTCATCTGGAAATTAGTTAATCAGCATATAGCAGTTTAGAAGAAGTTTAAAAAATAATTTTTATTTTTTTGAGTAAATTGTAACTAAAATAGTCAAGAAACTTGACCCTTCTGTTTGCATAAGATATAGCAAATAATTTATTACAACTTTTTTTTAAATATATCGATTCTTTTTAATGCGTAGTACTCAGAAAACAGTTGGAGACAAGCGGATGTGCGTAAAACCATATCAAAATGCGTTAGAAAGCATGGAGCAAGCCAACCTCGCATTTCTTCAATTGCAACCGCCGTATATTGTAAAATAACATTCTACGGTCCAATCTGAAAGCATTATTCGTGTTTTCATCTGGAAATTAGTTAATCAGCATATAGCAGTTTAGAAAAAGTTTAAAAAATAATTTTTATTTTTTTGAGTAAATTGTAACTAAAATAGTCAAGAAACTTGACCCTTCTGTTTGCATAAGATATAGCAAATAATTTATTACAACTTTTTTTGAAATATATCGATTCTTTTTAATGCGTAGTACTCAGAAAACAGTTGGAGACAAGCGGATGTGCGTAAAACCATATCAAAATGCGTTAGAAAGCATGGAGCAAGCCAACCTCGCATTTCTTCAATTGCAACCGCCGTATATTGTAAAATAACATTCTACGGTCCAATCTGAAAGCATTATTCGTGTTTTCATCTGGAAATTAGTTAATCAGCATATAGCAGTTTAGAAAAAGTTTAAAAAATAATTTTTATTTTTTTGAGTAAATTGTAACTAAAATAGTCAAGAAACTTGACCCTTCTGTTTGCATAAGATATAGCAAATAATTTATTACAACTTTTTTTGAAATATATCGATTCTTTTTAATGCGTAGTACTCAGAAAACAGTTGGAGACAAGCGGATGTGCGTAAAACCATATCAAAATGCGTTAGAAAGCATGGAGCAAGCCAACCTCGCATTTCTTCAATTGCAACCGCCGTATATTGTAAAATAACATTCTACGGTCCAATCTGAAAGCATTATTCGTGTTTTCATCTGGAAATTAGTTAATCAGCATATAGCAGTTTATAAAAAGTTTAAAAAATAATATTTATTTTTTTGAGTAAATTGTAACTAAAATAGTCAAGAAACTGGACCCTTCTATTTGCATAAGATATAGCAAATAATTTATTACAAGTTTTTTTGAAATAAATCGATTCTTTTTAATGCGTAGTACTCAGAAAACAGTTGGAGACAAGCGGATGTGCGTAAAACCATATCAAAATGCGTTAGAAAGCATGGAGCAAGCCAACCTCGCATTTCTTCAATTGCAACCGCCGTATATTGTAAAATAACATTCTACGGTCCACTCTGAAAGCATTATTCGTGTTTTCATCTGGAAATTAGTTAATCAGCATATAGCAGTTTAGAAAAAGTTTAAAAAATAATTTTTATTTTTTTGAGTAAATTGTAACTAAAATAGTCAAGAAACTTGACCCTTCTGTTTGCATAAGATATAGCAAATAATTTATTACAACTTTTTTTGAAATATATCGATTCTTTTTAATGCGTAGTACTCAGAAAACAGTTGGAGACAAGCGGATGTGCGTAAAACCATATCAAAATGCGTTAGAAAGCATGGAGCAAGCCAACCTCGCATTTCTTCAATTGCAACCGCCGTATATTGTAAAATAACATTCTACGGTCCAATCTGAAAGCATTATTCGTGTTTTCATCTGGAAATTAGTTAATCAGCATATAGCAGTTTAGAAAAAGTTTAAAAAATAATTTTTATTTTTTTGAGTAAATTGTAACTAAAATAGTCAAGAAACTTGACCCTTCTGTTTGCATAAGATATAGCAAATAATTTATTACAACTTTTTTTGAAATATATCGATTCTTTTTAATGCGTAGTACTCAGAAAACAGTTGGAGACAAGCGGATGTGCGTTAAACCATATCAAAATGCGTTAGAAAGCATGGAGCAAGCCAACCTCGCATTTCTTCAATTGCAACCGCCGTATATTGTAAAATAACATTCTACGGTCCAATCTGAAAGCATTATTCGTGTTTTCATCTGGAAATTAGTTAATCAGCATATAGCAGTTTAGAAAAAGTTTAAAAAATAATTTTTATTTTTTTGAGTAAATTGTAACTAAAATAGTCAAGAAACTTGACCCTTCTGTTTGCATAAGATATAGCAAATAATTTATTACAACTTTTTTTGAAATATATCGATTCTTTTTAATGCGTAGTACTCAGAAAACAGTTGGAGACAAGCGGATGTGCGTAAAACCATATCAAAATGCGTTAGAAAGCATGGAGCAAGCCAACCTCGCATTTCTTCAATTGCAACCGCCGTATATTGTAAAATAACATTCTACGGTCCAATCTGAAAGCATTATTCGTGTTTTCATCTGGAAATTAGTTAATCAGCATATAGCAGTTTAGAAAAAGTTTAAAAAATAATTTTTATTTTTTTGAGTAAATTGTAACTAAAATAGTCAAGAAACTTGACCCTTCTGTTTGCATAAGATATAGCAAATAATTTATTACAACTTTTTTTGAAATATATCGATTCTTTTTAATGCGTAGTACTCAGAAAACAGTTGGAGACAAGCGGATGTGCGTAAAACCATATCAAAATGCGTTAGAAAGCATGGAGCAAGCCAACCTCGCATTTCTTCAATTGCAACCGCCGTATATTGTAAAATAACATTCTACGGTCCAATCTGAAAGCATTATTCGTGTTTTCATCTGGAAATTAGTTAATCAGCATATAGCAGTTTAGAAAAAGTTTAAAAAATAATTTTTATTTTTTTGAGTAAATTGTAACTAAAATAGTCAAGAAACTTGACCCTTCTGTTTGCATAAGATATAGCAAATAATTTATTACAACTTTTTTTGAAATATATCGATTCTTTTTAATGCGTAGTACTCAGAAAACAGTTGGAGACAAGCGGATGTGCGTAAAACCATATCAAAATGCGTTAGAAAGCATGGAGCAAGCCAACCTCGCATTTCTTCAATTGCAACCGCCGTATATTGTAAAATAACATTCTACGGTCCAATCTGAAAGCATTATTCGTGTTTTCATCTGGAAATTAGTTAATCAGCATATAGCAGTTTATAAAAAGTTTAAAAAATAATATTTATTTTTTTGAGTAAATTGTAACTAAAATAGTCAAGAAACTTGACCCTTCTGTTTGCATAAGATATAGCAAATAATTTATTACAACTTTTTTTGAAATATATCGATTCTTTTTAATGCGTAGTACTCAGAAAACAGTTGGAGACAAGCGGATGTGCGTAAAACCATATCAAAATGCGTTCGAAAGCATGGAGCAAGCCAACCTCGCATTTCTTCAATTGCAACCGCCGTATATTGTAAAATAACATTCTACGGTCGAATCTGAAAGCATTATTCGTGTTTTCATCTGGAAATTAGTTAATCAGCATATAGCAGTTTAGAAAAAGTTTAAAAAATAATTTTTATTTTTTTGAGTAAATTGTAACTAAAATAGTCAAGAAACTTGACCCTTCTGTTTGCATAAGATATAGCAAATAATTTATTACAACTTTTTTTGAAATATATCGATTCTTTTTAATGCGTAGTACTCAGAAAACAGTTGGAGACAAGCGGATGTGCGTAAAACCATATCAAAATGCGTTAGAAAGCATGGCGAAAGCCAACCTCGCATTTCTTCAATTGTTACCGCCGTATATTGTAAAATAACATTCCACGGTCCAATCTGAAAGCATTATTCGTGTTTTCATCTGGAAATTAGTTAATCAGCATATAGCAGTTTAGAAAAAGTTTAAAAAATAATTTTTATTTTTTTGAGTAAATTGTAACTAAAATAGTCAAGAAACTTGACCCTTCTGTTTGCATAGGATATAGCAAATAATTTATGACAACTTTTTTTGAAATATATCGATTCTTTTTAATGCGTAGTACTCAGAAAACAGTTGGAGACAAGCGGATGTGCGTAAAACCATATCAAAATGCGTTAGAAAGCATGGAGCAAGCCAACCTCGCATTTCTTCAATTGCAACCGCCGTATATTGTAAAATAACATTCTACGGTCCAATCTGAAAGCATTATTCGTGTTTTCATCTGGAAATTAGTTAATCAGCATATAGCAGTTTAGAAGAAGTTTAAAAAATAATTTTTATTTTTTTGAGTAAATTGTAACTAAAATAGTCAAGAAACTTGACCCTTCTGTTTGCATAAGATATAGCAAATAATTTATTACAACTTTTTTTTAAATATATCGATTCTTTTTAATGCGTAGTACTCAGAAAACAGTTGGAGACAAGCGGATGTGCGTAAAACCATATCAAAATGCGTTAGAAAGCATGGAGCAAGCCAACCTCGCATTTCTTCAATTGCAACCGCCGTATATTGTAAAATAACATTCTACGGTCCAATCTGAAAGCATTATTCGTGTTTTCATCTGGAAATTAGTTAATCAGCATATAGCAGTTTAGAAAAAGTTTAAAAAATAATTTTTATTTTTTTGAGTAAATTGTAACTAAAATAGTCAAGAAACTTGACCCTTCTGTTTGCATAAGATATAGCAAATAATTTATTACAACTTTTTTTGAAATATATCGATTCTTTTTAATGCGTAGTACTCAGAAAACAGTTGGAGACAAGCGGATGTGCGTAAAACCATATCAAAATGCGTTAGAAAGCATGGAGCAAGCCAACCTCGCATTTCTTCAATTGCAACCGCCGTATATTGTAAAATAACATTCTACGGTCCAATCTGAAAGCATTATTCGTGTTTTCATCTGGAAATTAGTTAATCAGCATATAGCAGTTTAGAAAAAGTTTAAAAAATAATTTTTATTTTTTTGAGTAAATTGTAACTAAAATAGTCAAGAAACTTGACCCTTCTGTTTGCATAAGATATAGCAAATAATTTATTACAACTTTTTTTGAAATATATCGATTCTTTTTAATGCGTAGTACTCAGAAAACAGTTGGAGACAAGCGGATGTGCGTAAAACCATATCAAAATGCGTTAGAAAGCATGGAGCAAGCCAACCTCGCATTTCTTCAATTGCAACCGCCGTATATTGTAAAATAACATTCTACGGTCCAATCTGAAAGCATTATTCGTGTTTTCATCTGGAAATTAGTTAATCAGCATATAGCAGTTTAGAAAAAGTTTAAAAAATAATTTTTATTTTTTTGAGTAAATTGTAACTAAAATAGTCAAGAAACTTGACCCTTCTGTTTGCATAAGATACAGCAAATAATTTATTACAACTTTTTTTGAAATATATCGATTCTTTTTAATGCGTAGTACTCAGAAAACAGTTGGAGACAAGCGGATGTGCGTAAAACCATATCAAAATGCGTTAGAAAGCATGGAGCAAGCCAACCTCGCATTTCTTCAATTGCAACCGCCGTATATTTTAAAATAACATTCTACGGTCCAATCTGAAAGCATTATTCGTGTTTTCATCTGGAAATTAGTTAATCAGCATATAGCAGTTTATAAAAAGTTTAAAAAATAATATTTATTTTTTTGAGTAAATTGTAACTAAAATAGTCAAGAAACTTGACCCTTCTGTTTGCATAAGATATAGCAAATAATTTATTACAACTTTTTTTGAAATATATCGATTCTTTTTAATGCGTAGTACTCAGAAAACAGTTGGAGACAAGCGGATGTGCGTAAAACCATATCAAAATGCGTTAGAAAGCATGGAGCAAGCCAACCTCGCATTTCTTCAATTGCAACCGCCGTATATTGTAAAATAACATTCTACGGTCCAATCTGAAAGCATTATTCGTGTTTTCATCTGGAAATTAGTTAATCAGCATATAGCAGTTTAGAAAAAGTTTAAAAAATAATTTTTATTTTTTTGAGTAAATTGTAACTAAAATAGTCAAGAAACTTGACCCTTCTGTTTGCATAAGATACAGCAAATAATTTATTACAACTTTTTTTGAAATATATCGATTCTTTTTAATGCGTAGTACTCAGAAAACAGTTGGAGACAAGCGGATGTGCGTAAAACCATATCAAAATGCGTTAGAAAGCATGGAGCAAGCCAACCTCGCATTTCTTCAATTGCAACCGCCGTATATTGTAAAATAACATTCTACGGTCCAATCTGAAAGCATTATTCGTGTTTTCATCTGGAAATTAGTTAATGAGCATATAGCAGTTTAGAAAAAGTTTAAAAAATAATTTTTATTTTTTTGAGTAAAATGTAACTAAAATAGTCAAGAAACTTGACCCTTCTGTTTGCATAAGATATAGCAAATAATTTATTACAACTTTTTTTGAAATATATCGATTCTTTTTAATGCGTAGTACTCAGAAAACAGTTGGAGACAAGCGGATGTGCGTAAAACCATATCAAAATGCGTTAGAAAGCATGGAGCAAGCCAACCTCGCATTTCTTCAATTGCAACCGCCGTATATTTTAAAATAACATTCTACGGTCCAATCTGAAAGCATTATTCGTGTTTTCATCTGGAAATTAGTTAATCAGCATATAGCAGTTTATAAAAAGTTTAAAAAATAATATTTATTTTTTTGAGTAAATTGTAACTAAAATAGTCAAGAAACTTGACCCTTCTGTTTGCATAAGATATAGCAAATAATTTATTACAACTTTTTTTGAAATATATCGATTCTTTTTAATGCGTAGTACTCAGAAAACAGTTGGAGACAAGCGGATGTGCGTAAAACCATATCAAAATGCGTTAGAAAGCATGGAGCAAACCAACCTCGCATTTCTTCAATTGCAACCGCCGTATATTGTAAAATAACATTCTACGGTCCAATCTGAAAGCATTATTCGTGTTTTCATCTGGAAATTAGTTAATCAGCATATAGCAGTTTAGAAAAAGTTTAAAAAATAATTTTTATTTTTTTGAGTAAATTGTAACTAAAATAGTCAAGAAACTTGACCCTTCTGTTTGCATAAGATACAGCAAATAATTTATTACAACTTTTTTTGAAATATATCGATTCTTTTTAATGCGTAGTACTCAGAAAACAGTTGGAGACAAGCGGATGTGCGTAAAACCATATCAAAATGCGTTAGAAAGCATGGAGCAAGCCAACCTCGCATTTCTTCAATTGCAACCGCCGTATATTGTAAAATAACATTCTACGGTCCAATCTGAAAGCATTATTCGTGTTTTCATCTGGAAATTAGTTAATCAGCATATAGCAGTTTAGAAAAAGTTTAAAAAATAATTTTTCTTTTTTGAGTAAATTGTAACTAAAATAGTCAAGAAACTTGACCCTTCTGTTTGCATAAGATATAGCAAATAATTTATTACAACTTTTTTTGAAATATATCGATTCTTTTTAATGCGTAGTACTCAGAAAACAGTTGGAGACAAGCGGATGTGCGTAAAACCATATCAAAATGCGTTAGAAAGCATGGAGCAAGCCAACCTCGCATTTCTTCAATTGCAACCGCCGTATATTGTAAAATAACATTCTACGGTCCAATCTGAAAGCATTATTCGTGTTTTCATCTGGAAATTAGTTAATCAGCATATAGCAGTTTAGAAAAAGTTTAAAAAATAATTTTTATTTTTTTGAGTAAATTGTAACTAAAATAGTCAAGAAACTTGACCCTTCTGTTTGCATAAGATATAGCAAATAATTTATTACAACTTTTTTTGAAATATATCGATTCTTTTTAATGCGTAGTACTCAGAAAACAGTTGGAGACAAGCGGATGTGCGTAAAACCATATTAAAATGCGTTAGAAAGCATGGAGCAAACCAACCTCGCATTTCTTCAATTGCAACCGCCGTATATTGTAAAATAACATTCTACGGTCCAATCTGAAGGCATTATTCGTGTTTTCATCTGGAAATTAGTTAATCAGCATATAGCAGTTTAGAAAAAGTTTAAAAAATAATTTTTATTTTTTTGAGTAAATTGTAACTAAAATAGTCAAGAAACTTGACCCTTCTGTTTGCATAAGATATAGCAAATAATTTAATACAACTTTTTTTGAAATATATCGATTCTTTTTAATGCGTAGTACTCAGAAAACAGTTGGAGACAAGCGGATGTGCGTAAAACCATATCAAAATGCGTTAGAAAGCATGGAGCAAGCCAACCTCGCATTTCTTCAATTGCAACCGCCGTATATTGTAAAATAACATTCTACGGTCCAATCTGAAAGCATTATTCGTGTTTTCATCTGGAAATTAGTTAATCAGCATATAGCAGTTTAGAAAAAGTTTAAAAAATAATTTTTCTTTTTTGAGTAAATTGTAACTAAAATAGTCAAGAAACTTGACCCTTCTGTTTGCATAAGATATAGCAAATAATTTATTACAACTTTTTTTGAAATATATCGATTCTTTTTAATGCGTAGTACTCAGAAAACAGTTGGAGACAAGCGGATGTGCGTAAAACCATATCAAAATGCGTTAGAAAGCATGGAGCAAGCCAACCTCGCATTTCTTCAATTGCAACCGCCGTATATTGTAAAATAACATTCTACGGTCCAATCTGAAAGCATTATTCGTGTTTTCATCTGGAAATTAGTTAATCAGCATATAGCAGTTTATAAAAAGTTTAAAAAATAATATTTATTTTTTTGAGTAAATTGTAACTAAAATAGTCAAGAAACTTGACCCTTCTGTTTGCATAAGATATAGCAAATAATTTATTACAACTTTTTTTGATATATATCGATTCTTTTTAATGCGTAGTACTCAGAAAACAGTTGGAGACAAGCGGATGTGCGTAAAACCATATCAAAATGCGTTAGAAAGCATGGAGCAAGCCAACCTCGCATTTCTTCAATTGCAACCGCCGTATATTGTAAAATAACATTCTACGGTCCAATCTGAAAGCATTATTCGTGTTTTCATCTGGAAATTAGTTAATCAGCATATAGCAGTTTAGAAAAAGTTTAAAAAATAATTTTTATTTTTTTGAGTAAATTGTAACTAAAATAGTCAAGAAACTTGACCCTTCTGTTTGCATAAGATATAGCAAATAATTTATTACAACTTTTTTTGAAATATATCGATTCTTTTTAATGCGTAGTACTCAGAAAACAGTTGGAGACAAGCGGATGTGCGTAAAACCATATCAAAATGCGTTAGAAAGCATGGAGCAAGCCAACCTCGCATTTCTTCAATTGCAACCGCCGTATATTGTAAAATAACATTCTACGGACCAATCTGAAAGCATTATTCGTGTTTTCATCTGGAAATTAGTTAATCAGCATATAGCAGTTTAGAAAAAGTTTAAAAAATAATTTTTATTTTTTTGAGTAAATTGTAACTAAAATAGTCAAGAAACTTGACCCTTCTGTTTGCATAAGATATAGCAAATAATTTATTACAACTTTTTTTGAAATATATCGATTCTTTTTAATGCGTAGTACTCAGAAAACAGTTGGAGACAAGCGGATGTGCGTAAAACCATATCAAAATGCGTTAGAAAGCATGGAGCAAGCCAACCTCGCATTTCTTCAATTGCAACCGCCGTATATTGTAAAATAACATTCTACGGTCCAATCTGAAAGCATTATTCGTGTTTTCATCTGGAAATTAGTTAATCAGCATATAGCAGTTTATAAAAAGTTTAAAAAATAATATTTATTTTTTTGAGTAAATTGTAACTAAAATAGTCAAGAATCTTGACCCTTCTGTTTGCATAAGATATAGCAAATAATTTATTACAACTTTTTTTGAAATATATCGATTCTTTTTAATGCGTAGTACTCAGAAAACAGTTGGAGACAAGCGGTTGTGCGTAAAACCATATCAAAATGCGTTAGAAAGTATGGATCAAGCCAAGCTCGCATTTCTTCAAATGCAACCGCCGTATATTGTAAGATAACATTCTATGGTCCAATCTGAAAGCATTATTCGTGTTTTCATCTGGAAATTAGTTAATCAGCATATAGCAGTTTAGAAAAAGTTTAAAAAATAATTTTTATTTTTTTGAGTAAATTGTAACTAAAATAGTCAAGAAACTTGACCCTTCTGTTTGCATAAGATATAGCAAATAATTTATTACAACTTTTTTTGAAATATATCGATTCTTTTTAATGCGTAGTACTCAGAAAACAGTTGGAGACAAGCGGATGTGCGTAAAACCATATCAAAATGCGTTAGAAAGCATGGAGCAAGCCAACCTCGCATTTCTTCAATTGCAACCGCCGTATATTGTAAAATAACATTCTACGGTCCAATCTGAAAGCATTATTCGTGTTTTCATCTGGAAATTAGTTAATCAGCATATAGCAGTTTAGAAAAAGTTTAAAAAATAATTTTTCTTTTTTGAGTAAATTGTAACTAAAATAGTCAAGAAACTTGACCCTTCTGTTTGCATAAGATATAGCAAATAATTTATTACAACTTTTTTTGAAATATATCGATTCTTTTTAATGCGTAGTACTCAGAAAACAGTTGGAGACAAGCGGATGTGCGTAAAACCATATCAAAATGCGTTAGAAAGCATGGAGCAAGCCAACCTCGCATTTCTTCAATTGCAACCGCCGTATATTGTAAAATAACATTCTACGGTCCAATCTGAAAGCATTATTCGTGTTTTCATCTGGAAATTAGTTAATCAGCATATAGCAGTTTAGAAAAAGTTTAAAAAATAATTTTTCTTTTTTGAGTAAATTGTAACTAAAATAGTCAAGAAACTTGACCCTTCTGTTTGCATAAGATATAGCAAATAATTTATTACAACTTTTTTTGAAATATATCGATTCTTTTTAATGCGTAGTACTCAGAAAACAGTTGGAGACAAGCGGATGTGCGTAAAACCATATCAAAATGCGTTAGAAAGCATGGAGCAAGCCAACCTCGCATTTCTTCAATTGCAACCGCCGTATATTGTAAAATAACATTCTACGGTCCAATCTGAAAGCATTATTCGTGTTTTCATCTGGAAATTAGTTAATCAGCATATAGCAGTTTATAAAAAGTTTAAAAAATAATATTTATTTTTTTGAGTAAATTGTAACTAAAATAGTCAAGAAACTTGACCCTTCTGTTTGCATAAGATATAGCAAATAATTTATTACAACTTTTTTTGATATATATCGATTCTTTTTAATGCGTAGTACTCAGAAAACAGTTGGAGACAAGCGGATGTGCGTAAAACCATATCAAAATGCGTTAGAAAGCATGGAGCAAGCCAACCTCGCATTTCTTCAATTGCAACCGCCGTATATTGTAAAATAACATTCTACGGTCCAATCTGAAAGCATTATTCGTGTTTTCATCTGGAAATTAGTTAATCAGCATATAGCAGTTTAGAAAAAGTTTAAAAAATAATTTTTATTTTTTTGAGTAAATTGTAACTAAAATAGTCAAGAAACTTGACCCTTCTGTTTGCATAAGATATAGCAAATAATTTATTACAACTTTTTTTGAAATATATCGATTCTTTTTAATGCGTAGTACTCAGAAAACAGTTGGAGACAAGCGGATGTGCGTAAAACCATATCAAAATGCGTTAGAAAGCATGGAGCAAGCCAACCTCGCATTTCTTCAATTGCAACCGCCGTATATTGTAAAATAACATTCTACGGACCAATCTGAAAGCATTATTCGTGTTTTCATCTGGAAATTAGTTAATCAGCATATAGCAGTTTAGAAAAAGTTTAAAAAATAATTTTTATTTTTTTGAGTAAATTGTAACTAAAATAGTCAAGAAACTTGACCCTTCTGTTTGCATAAGATATAGCAAATAATTTATTACAACTTTTTTTGAAATATATCGATTCTTTTTAATGCGTAGTACTCAGAAAACAGTTGGAGACAAGCGGTTGTGCGTAAAACCATATCAAAATGCGTTAGAAAGTATGGAGCAAGCCAAGCTCGCATTTCTTCAAATGCAACCGCCGTATATTGTAAGATAACATTCTATGGTCCAATCTGAAAGCATTATTCGTGTTTTCATCTGGAAATTAGTTAATCAGCATATAGCAGTTTAGAAAAAGTTTAAAAAATAATTTTTATTTTTTTGAGTAAATTGTAACTAAAATAGTCAAGAAACTTGACCCTTCTGTTTGCATAAGATATAGCAAATAATTTATTACAACTTTTTTTGAAATATATCGATTCTTTTTAATGCGTAGTACTCAGAAAACAGTTGGAGACAAGCGGATGTGCGTAAAACCATATCAAAATGCGTTAGAAAGCATGGAGCAAGCCAACCTCGCATATCTTCAATTGCAACCGCCGTATATTGTAAAATAACATTCTACGGTCCAATCTGAAAGCATTATTCGTGTTTTCATCTGGAAATTAGTTAATCAGCATATAGCAGTTTAGAAAAAGTTTAAAAAATAATTTTTATTTTTTTGAGTAAATTGTAACTAAAATAGTCAAGAAACTTGACCCTTCTGTTTGCATAAGATATAGCAAATAATTTATTACAACTTTTTTTGAAATATATCGATTCTTTTTAATGCGTAGTACTCAGAAAACAGTTGGAGACAAGCGTATGTGCGTAAAACCATATCAAAATGCGTTAGAAAGCATGGAGCAAGCCAACCTCGCATTTCTTCAATTGCAACCGCCGTATATTGTAAAATAACATTCTACGGTCCAATCTGAAAGCATTATTGGTGTTTTCATCTGGAAATTAGTTAATCAGCATATAGCAGTTTAGAAAAAGTTTAAAAAATAATTTTTATTTTTTTGAGTAAATTGTAACTAAAATAGTCAAGAAACTTGACCCTTCTGTTTGCATAAGATATAGCAAATAATTTATTACAACTTTTTTTGAAATATATCGATTCTTTTTAATGCGTAGTACTCAGAAAACAGTTGGAGACAAGTGGATGTGCGTAAAACCATATCAAAATGCGTTAGAAAGCATGGAGCAAGCCAACCTCGCATTTCTTCAATTGCAACCGCCGTATATTGTAAAATAACATTCTACGGTCCAATCTGAAAGCATTATTCGTGTTTTCATCTGGAAATTAGTTAATCAGCATATAGCAGTTTAGAAAAAGTTTAAAAAATAATTTTTCTTTTTTGAGTAAATTGTAACTAAAATAGTCAAGAAACTTGACCCTTCTGTTTGCATAAGATATAGCAAATAATTTATTACAACTTTTTTTGAAATATATCGATTCTTTTTAATGCGTAGTACTCAGAAAACAGTTGGAGACAAGCGGATGTGCGTAAAACCATATCAAAATGCGTTAGAAAGCATGGAGCAAGCCAACCTCGCATTTCTTCAATTGCAACCGCCGTATATTGTAAAATAACATTCTACGGTCCAATCTGAAAGCATTATTCGTGTTTTCATCTGGAAATTAGTTAATCAGCATATAGCAGTTTAGAAAAAGTTTAAAAAATAATTTTTATTTTTTTGAGTAAATTGTAACTAAAATAGTCAAGAAACTTGACCCTTCTGTTTGCATAAGATATAGCAAATAATTTATTACAACTTTTTTTGAAATATATCGATTCTTTTTAATGCGTAGTACTCAGAAAACAGTTGGAGACAAGCGGATGTGCGTAAAACCATATCAAAATGCGTTAGAAAGCATGGAGCAAGCCAACCTCGCATTTCTTCAATTGCAACCGCCGTATATTGTAAAATAACATTCTACGGTCCAATCTGAAAGCATTATTCGTGTTTTCATCTGGAAATTAGTTAATCAGCATATAGTAGTTTATAAAAAGTTTAAAAAATAATATTTATTTTTTTGAGTAAATTGTAACTAAAATAGTCAAGAAACTTGACCCTTCTGTTTGCATAAGATATAGCAAATAATTTATTACAACTTTTTTTGATATATATCGATTCTTTTTAATGCGTAGTACTCAGAAAACAGTTGGAGACAAGCGGATGTGCGTAAAACCATATCAAAATGCGTTAGAAAGCATGGAGCAAGCCAACCTCGCATTTCTTCAATTGCAACCGCCGTATATTGTAAAATAACATTCTACGGTCCAATCTGAAAGCATTATTCGTGTTTTCATCTGGAAATTAGTTAATCAGCATATAGCAGTTTAGAAAAAGTTTAAAAAATAATTTTTATTTTTTTGAGTAAATTGTAACTAAAATAGTCAAGAAACTTGACCCTTCTGTTTGCATAAGATATAGCAAATAATTTATTACAACTTTTTTTGAAATATATCGATTCTTTTTAATGCGTAGTACTCAGAAAACAGTTGGAGACAAGCGGATGTGCGTAAAACCATATCAAAATGCGTTAGAAAGCATGGAGCAAGCCAACCTCGCATTTCTTCAATTGCAACCGCCGTATATTGTAAAATAACATTCTACGGACCAATCTGAAAGCATTATTCGTGTTTTCATCTGGAAATTAGTTAATCAGCATATAGCAGTTTAGAAAAAGTTTAAAAAATAAATATTATTTTTTTGAGTAAATTGTAACTAAAATAGTCAAGAAACTTGACCCTTCTGTTTGCATAAGATATAGCAAATAATTTATTACAACTTTTTTTGAAATATATCGATTCTTTTTAATGCGTAGTACTCAGAAAACAGTTGGAGACAAGCGGTTGTGCGTAAAACCATATCAAAATGCGTTAGAAAGTATGGAGCAAGCCAAGCTCGCATTTCTTCAAATGCAACCGCCGTATATTGTAAGATAACATTCTATGGTCCAATCTGAAAGCATTATTCGTGTTTTCATCTGGAAATTAGTTAATCAGCATATAGCAGTTTAGAAAAAGTTTAAAAAATAATTTTTATTTTTTTGAGTAAATTGTAACTAAAATAGTCAAGAAACTTGACCCTTCTGTTTGCATAAGATATAGCAAATAATTTATTACAACTTTTTTTGAGATATATCGATTCTTTTTAATGCGTAGTACTCAGAAAACAGTTGGAGACAAGCGGATGTGCGTAAAACCATATCAAAATGCGTTAGAAAGCATGGAGCAAGCCAACCTCGCATTTCTTCAATTGCAACCGCCGTATATTGTAAAATAACATTCTACGGTCCAATCTGAAAGCATTATTCGTGTTTTCATCTGGAAATTAGTTAATCAGCATATAGCAGTTTAGAAAAAGTTTAAAAAATAATTTTTATTTTTTTGAGTAAATTGTAACTAAAATAGTCAAGAAACTTGACCCTTCTGTTTGCATAAGATATAGCAAATAATTTATTACAACTTTTTTTGAAATATATCGATTCTTTTTAATGCCTAGTACTCAGAAAACAGTTGGAGACAAGCGGATGTGCGTAAAACCATATCAAAATGCGTTAGAAAGCATGGAGCAAGCCAACCTCGCATTTCTTCAATTGCAACCGCCGTATATTGTAAAATAACATTCTACGGTCCAATCTGAAAGCATTATTCGTGTTTTCATCTGGAAATTAGTTAATCAGCATATAGCAGTTTAGAAAAAGTTTAAAAAATAATTTTTATTTTTTTGAGTAAATTGTAACTAAAATAGTCAAGAAACTTGACCCTTCTGTTTGCATAAGATATAGCAAATAATTTATTACAACTTTTTTTGAAATATATCGATTCTTTTTAATGCGTAGTACTCAGAAAACAGTTCGAGACAAGCGGATGTGCGTAAAACCATATCAAAATGCGTTAGAAAGCATGGAGCAAGCCAACCTCGCATTTCTTCAATTGCAACCGCCGTATATTGTAAAATAACATTCTACGGTCCAATCTGAAAGCATTATTCGTGTTTTCATCTGGAAATTAGTTAATCAGCATATAGCAGTTTATAAAAAGTTTAAAAAATAATATTTATTTTTTTGAGTAAATTGTAACTAAAATAGTCAAGAAACTTGACCCTTCTGTTTGCATAAGATATAGCAAATAATTTATTACAACTTTTTTTGAAATATATCGATTCTTTTTAATGCGTAGTACTCAGAAAACAGTTGGAGACAAGCGGATGTGCGTAAAACCATATCAAAATGCGTTAGAAAGCATGGAGCAAGCCAACCTCGCATTTCTTCAATTGCAACCGCCGTATATTGTAAAATAACATTCTACGGTCCAATCTGAAAGCATTATTCGTGTTTTCATCTGGAAATTAGTTAATCAGCATATAGCAGTTTAGAAAAAGTTTAAAAAATAATTTTTAATTTTTTTGAGTAAATTGTAACTAAAATAGTCAAGAAACTTGACCCTTCTGTTTGCATAAGATATAGCAAATAATTTATTACAACTTTTTTTGAAATATATCGATTCTTTTTAATGCGTAGTACACAGAAAACAGTTGGAGACAAGCGGATGTGCGTAAAACCATATCAAAATGCGTTAGAAAGCATGGAGCAAGCCAACCTCGCATTTCTTCAATTGCAACCGCCGTATATTGTAAAATAACATTCTACGGTCCAATCTGAAAGCATTATTCGTGTTTTCATCTGGAAATTAGTTAATCAGCATATAGCAGTTTATAAAAAGTTTAAAAAATAATATTTATTTTTTTGAGTAAATTGTAACTAAAATAGTCAAGAAACTTGACCCTTCTGTTTGCATAAGATATAGCAAATAATTTATTACAACTTTTTTTGAGATATATCGATTCTTTTTAATGCGTAGTACTCAGAAAACAGTTGGAGACAAGTGGATGTGCGTAAAACCATATCAAAATGCGTTAGAAAGCATGGAGCAAGCCAACCTCGCATTTCTTCAATTGCAACCGCCGTATATTGTAAAATAACATTCTACGGTCCAATCTGAAAGCATTATTCGTGTTTTCATCTGGAAATTAGTTAATCAGCATATAGCAGTTTAGAAAAAGTTTAAAAAATAATTTTTCTTTTTTGAGTAAATTGTAACTAAAATAGTCAAGAAACTTGACCCTTCTGTTTGCATAAGATATAGCAAATAATTTATTACAACTTTTTTTGAAATATATCGATTCTTTTTAATGCGTAGTACTCAGAAAACAGTTGGAGACAAGCGGATGTGCGTAAAACCATATCAAAATGCGTTAGAAAGCATGGAGCAAGCCAACCTCGCATTTCTTCAATTGCAACCGCCGTATATTGTAAAATAACATTCTACGGTCCAATCTGAAAGCATTATTCGTGTTTTCATCTGGAAATTAGTTAATCAGCATATAGCAGTTTAGAAAAAGTTTAAAAAATAATTTTTATTTTTTTGAGTAAATTGTAACTAAAATAGTCAAGAAACTTGACCCTTCTGTTTGCATAAGATATAGCAAATAATTTATTACAACTTTTTTTGAAATATATCGATTCTTTTTAATGCGTAGTACTCAGAAAACAGTTGGAGACAAGCGGATGTGCGTAAAACCATATCAAAATGCGTTAGAAAGCATGGAGCAAGCCAACCTCGCATTTCTTCAATTGCAACCGCCGTATATTGTAAAATAACATTCTACGGTCCAATCTGAAAGCATTATTCGTGTTTTCATCTGGAAATTAGTTAATCAGCATATAGTAGTTTATAAAAAGTTTAAAAAATAATATTTATTTTTTTGAGTAAATTGTAACTAAAATAGTCAAGAAACTTGACCCTTCTGTTTGCATAAGATATAGCAAATAATTTATTACAACTTTTTTTGATATATATCGATTCTTTTTAATGCGTAGTACTCAGAAAACAGTTGGAGACAAGCGGATGTGCGTAAAACCATATCAAAATGCGTTAGAAAGCATGGAGCAAGCCAACCTCGCATTTCTTCAATTGCAACCGCCGTATATTGTAAAATAACATTCTACGGTCCAATCTGAAAGCATTATTCGTGTTTTCATCTGGAAATTAGTTAATCAGCATATAGCAGTTTAGAAAAAGTTTAAAAAATAATTTTTATTTTTTTGAGTAAATTGTAACTAAAATAGTCAAGAAACTTGACCCTTCTGTTTGCATAAGATATAGCAAATAATTTATTACAACTTTTTTTGAAATATATCGATTTTTTTTAATGCGTAGTACTCAGAAAACAGTTGGAGACAAGCGGATGTGCGTAAAACCATATCAAAATGCGTTAGAAAGCATGGAGCAAGCCAACCTCGCATTTCTTCAATTGCAACCGCCGTATATTGTAAAATAACATTCTACGGACCAATCTGAAAGCATTATTCGTGTTTTCATCTGGAAATTAGTTAATCAGCATATAGCAGTTTAGAAAAAGTTTAAAAAATAATTTTTATTTTTTTGAGTAAATTGTAACTAAAATAGTCAAGAAACTTGACCCTTCTGTTTGCATAAGATATAGCAAATAATTTATTACAACTTTTTTTGAAATATATCGATTCTTTTTAATGCGTAGTACTCAGAAAACAGTTGGAGACAAGCGGTTGTGCGTAAAACCATATCAAAATGCGTTAGAAAGTATGGAGCAAGCCAAGCTCGCATTTCTTCAAATGCAACCGCCGTATATTGTAAGATAACATTCTATGGTCCAATCTGAAAGCATTATTCGTGTTTTCATCTGGAAATTAGTTAATCAGCATATAGCAGTTTAGAAAAAGTTTAAAAAATAATTTTTATTTTTTTGAGTAAATTGTAACTAAAATAGTCAAGAAACTTGACCCTTCTGTTTGCATAAGATATAGCAAATAATTTATTACAACTTTTTTTGAGATATATCGATTCTTTTTAATGCGTAGTACTCAGAAAACAGTTGGAGACAAGCGGATGTGCGTAAAACCATATCAAAATGCGTTAGAAAGCATGGAGCAAGCCAACCTCGCATTTCTTCAATTGCAACCGCCGTATATTGTAAAATAACATTCTACGGTCCAATCTGAAAGCATTATTCGTGTTTTCATCTGGAAATTAGTTAATCAGCATATAGCAGTTTAGAAAAAGTTTAAAAAATAATTTTTATTTTTTTGAGTAAATTGTAACTAAAATAGTCAAGAAACTTGACCCTTCTGTTTGCATAAGATATAGCAAATAATTTATTACAACTTTTTTTGAAATATATCGATTCTTTTTAATGCCTAGTACTCAGAAAACAGTTGGAGACAAGCGGATGTGCGTAAAACCATATCAAAATGCGTTAGAAAGCATGGAGCAAGCCAACCTCGCATTTCTTCAATTGCAACCGCCGTATATTGTAAAATAACATTCTACGGTCCAATCTGAAAGCATTATTCGTGTTTTCATCTGGAAATTAGTTAATCAGCATATAGCAGTTTAGAAAAAGTTTAAAAAATAATTTTTATTTTTTTGAGTAAATTGTAACTAAAATAGTCAAGAAACTTGACCCTTCTGTTTGCATAAGATATAGCAAATAATTTATTACAACTTTTTTTGAAATATATCGATTCTTTTTAATGCGTAGTACTCAGAAAACAGTTCGAGACAAGCGGATGTGCGTAAAACCATATCAAAATGCGTTAGAAAGCATGGAGCAAGCCAACCTCGCATTTCTTCAATTGCAACCGCCGTATATTGTAAAATAACATTCTACGGTCCAATCTGAAAGCATTATTCGTGTTTTCATCTGGAAATTAGTTAATCAGCATATAGCAGTTTATAAAAAGTTTAAAAAATAATATTTATTTTTTTGAGTAAATTGTAACTAAAATAGTCAAGAAACTTGACCCTTCTGTTTGCATAAGATATAGCAAATAATTTATTACAACTTTTTTTGAAATATATCGATTCTTTTTAATGCGTAGTACTCAGAAAACAGTTGGAGACAAGCGGATGTGCGTAAAACCATATCAAAATGCGTTAGAAAGCATGGAGCAAGCCAACCTCGCATTTCTTCAATTGCAACCGCCGTATATTGTAAAATAACATTCTACGGTCCAATCTGAAAGCATTATTCGTGTTTTCATCTGGAAATTAGTTAATCAGCATATAGCAGTTTAGAAAAAGTTTAAAAATTATTTTTTAATTTTTTTGAGTAAATTGTAACTAAAATAGTCAAGAAACTTGACCCTTCTGTTTGCATAAGATATAGCAAATAATTTATTACAACTTTTTTTGAAATATATCGATTCTTTTTAATGCGTAGTACACAGAAAACAGTTGGAGACAAGCGGATGTGCGTAAAACCATATCAAAATGCGTTAGAAAGCATGGAGCAAGCCAACCTCGCATTTCTTCAATTGCAACCGCCGTATATTGTAAAATAACATTCTACGGTCCAATCTGAAAGCATTATTCGTGTTTTCATCTGGAAATTAGTTAATCAGCATATAGCAGTTTATAAAAAGTTTAAAAAATAATATTTATTTTTTTGAGTAAATTGTAACTAAAATAGTCAAGAAACTTGACCCTTCTGTTTGCATAAGATATAGCAAATAATTTATTACAACTTTTTTTGAAATATATCGATTCTTCTTAATGCGTAGTACTCAGAAAACAGTTGGAGACAAGCGGATGTGCGTAAAACCATATCAAAATGCGTTAGAAAGCATGGAGCAAGCCAACCTCGCATTTATTTAATTGCAACCGCCGTATATTGTAAAATAACATTCTACGGTCCAATCTGAAAGCATAATTCGTGTTTTCATCTGGAAATTAGTTAATCAGCATATAGCAGTTTATAAAAAGTTTAAAAAATAATATTTATTTTTTTGAGTAAATTGTAACTAAAATAGTCAAGAAACTTGACCCTTCTGTTTGCATAAGATATAGCAAATAATTTATTACAACTTTTTTTGAAATATATCGATTCTTTTTAATGCGTAGTACTCAGAAAACAGTTGGAGACAAGCGGATGTGCGTAAAACCATATCAAAATGCGTTAGAAAGCATGGAGCAAGCCAACCTCGCATTTCTTCAATTGCAACCGCCGTATATTGCAAAATAACATTCTACGGTCCAATCTGAAAGCATTATTCGTGCTTTCATCTGGAAATTAGTTAATCAGCATATAGCAGTTTAGAAAAAGTTTAAAAAATAATTTTTATTTTTTTGAGTAAATTGTAACTAAAATAGTCAAGAAACTTGACCCTTCTGTTTGCATAAGATATAGCAAATAATTTATTACAACTTTTTTTGAAATATATCGATATTTTTTAATGCGTAGTACTCAGAAAACAGTTGGAGACAAGCGGATGTGCGTAAAACCATATCAAAATGCGTTAGAAAGCATGGAGCAAGCCAACCTCGCATTTCTTTAATTGCAACCGCCGTATATTGTAAAATAACATTCTACGGTCCAATCTGAAAGCATTATTCGTGTTTTCATCTGGAAATTAGTTAATCAGCATATAGCAGTTTAGAAAAAGTTTAAAAAATAATTTTTATTTTTTTGAGTAAATTGTAACTAAAATAGTCAAGAAACTTGACCCTTCTGTTTGCATAAGATATAGCAAATAATTTATTACAACTTTTTTTGAAATATATCGATTCTTTTTAATGCGTAGTACTCAGAAAACAGTTGGAGACAAGCGGATGTGCGTAAAACCATATCAAAATGCGTTAGAAAGCATGGAGCAAGCCAACCTCGCATTTCTTCAATTGCAACCGCCGTATATTGTAAAATAACATTCTACGGTCCAATCTGAAAGCATTATTCGTGTTTTCATCTGGAAATTAGTTAATCAGCATATAGCAGTTTAGAAAAAGTTTAAAAAATAATTTTTATTTTTTTGAGTAAATTGTAACTAAAATAGTCAAGAAACTTGACCCTTCTGTTTGCATAAGATATAGCAAATAATTTATTACAACTTTTTTTGAAATATATCGATTCTTTTTAATGCGTAGTACTCAGAAAACAGTTGGAGACAAGCGGATGTGCGTAAAACCATATCAAAATGCGTTAGAAAGCATGGAGCAAGCCAACCTCGCATTTCTTCAATTGCAACCGCCGTATATTGTAAGATAACATTCTACGGTCCAATCTGAAAGCATTATTCGTGTTTTCATCTGGAAATTAGTTAATCAGCATATAGCAGTTTATAAAAAGTTTAAATAATAATTTTTATTTTTTTGAGGAAATTGTAACTAAAATAGTCAAGAAACTTGACCCTTCTGTTTGCATAAGATATAGCAAATAATTTATTACAACTTTTTTTGAAATATATCGATTCGTTTCAATGCGTAGTACTCAGAAAACAGTTGGAGACAAGCGGATGTGCGTAAAACCATATCAAAATGCGTTAGAAAGCATGGAGCAAGCCAACCTCACATTTCTTCAATTGCAACCGCATTATATTGTAAAATAACATTCTACGGTCCAATCTGAAAGCATTATTCGTGTTTTCATCTGGAAATTAGTTAATCAGCATATAGCAGTTTAGAAAAAGTTTAAAAAATAATTTTTATTTTTTTGAGTAAATTGTAACTAAAATAGTCAAGAAACTTGACCCTTCTGTTTGCATAAGATATAGCAAATAATTTATTACAACTTTTTTTGAAATATATCGATTCTTTTTAATGCGTAGTACTCAGAAAACAGTTGGAGACAAGCGGATGTGCGTAAAACCATATCAAAATGCGTTAGAAAGCATGGAGCAAGCCAACCTCGCATTTCTTCAATTGCAACCGCCGTATATTGTAAGATAACATTCTATGGTCCAATCTGAAAGCATTATTCGTGTTTTCATCTGGAAATTAGTTAATCAGCATATAGCAGTTTAGAAAAAGTTTAAAAAATAATTTTTATTTTTTTGAGTAAATTGTAACTAAAATAGTCAAGAAACTTGACCCTTCTGTTTGCATAAGATATAGCAAATAATTTATTACAACTTTTTTTGAAATATATCGATTCTTTTTAATGCGTAGTACTCAGAAAACAGTTGGAGACAAGCGGATGTGCGTAAAACCATATCAAAATGCGTTAGAAAGCATGGAGCAAGCCAACCTCGCATTTCTTCAATTGCAACCGCCGTATATTGTAAAATAACATTCTACGGTCCAATCTGAAAGCATTATTCGTGTTTTCATCTGGAAATTAGTTAATCAGCATATAGCAGTTTAGAAAAAGTTTAAAAAATAATATTTATTTTTTTGAGTAAATTGTAACTAAAATAGTCAAGAAACTTGACCCTTCTGTTTGCATAAGATATAGCAAATAATTTATTACAACTTTTTTTGAAATATATCGATTCTTCTTAATGCGTAGTACTCAGAAAACAGTTGGAGACAAGCGGATGTGCGTAAAACCATATCAAAATGCGTTAGAAAGCATGGAGCAAGCCAACCTCGCATTTATTTAATTGCAACCGCCGTATATTGTAAAATAACATTCTACGGTCCAATCTGAAAGCATTATTCGTGTTTTCATCTGGAAATTAGTTAATCAGCATATAGCAGTTTATAAAAAGTTTAAAAAATAATATTTATTTTTTTGAGTAAATTGTAACTAAAATAGTCAAGAAACTTGACCCTTCTGTTTGCATAAGATATAGCAAATAATTTATTACAACTTTTTTTGAAATATATCGATTTTTTTTAATGCGTAGTACTCAGAAAACAGTTGGAGACAAGCGGATGTGCGTAAAACCATATCAAAATGCGTTAGAAAGCATGGAGCAAACCAACCTCGCATTTCTTCAATTGCAACCGCCGTATATTGTAAAATAACATTCTACGGTCCAATCTGAAAGCATTATTCGTGTTGTCATCTGGAAATTAGTTAATCAGCATATAGCAGTTTAGAAAAAGTTTAAAAAATAATTTTTATTTTTTTGAGTAAATTGTAACTAAAATAGTCAAGAAACTTGACCCTTCTGTTTGCATAAGATATAGCAAATAATTTATTACAACTTTTTTTGAAATATATCGATTCTTTTTAATGCGTAGTACTCAGAAAACAGTTGGAGACAAGCGGATGTGCGTAAAACCATATCAAAATGCGTTAGAAAGCATGGAGAAAGCCAACCTCGCATTTCTTCAATTGCAACCGCCGTATATTGTAAAATAACATTCTACGGTCCAATCTGAAAGCATTATTCGTGTTTTCATCTGGAAATTAGTTAATCAGCATATAGCAGTTTAGAAAAAGTTTAAAAAATAATTTTTATTTTTTTGAGTAAATTGTAACTAAAATAGTCAAGAAACTTGACCCTTCTGTTTGCATAAGATATAGCAAATAATTTATTACAACTTTTTTTGAAATATATCGATTCTTTTTAATGCGTAGTAATCAGAAAACAGTTGGAGACAAGCGGATGTGCGTAAAACCATATCAAAATGCGTTAGAAAGCATGGAGCAAGCCAACCTCGCATTTCTTCAATTGCAACCGCCGTATATTGTAAAATAACATTCTACGGTCCAATCTGAAAGCATTATTCGTGTTTTCATCTGGAAATTAGTTAATCAGCATATAGCAGTTTAGAAAAAGTTTAAAAAATAATTTTTATTTTTTTGAGTAAATTGTAACTAAAATAGTCAAGAAACTTGACCCTTCTGTTTGCATAAGATATAGCAAATAATTTATTACAACTTTTTTTGAAATATATCGATTCTTTTTAATGCGTAGTACTCAGAAAACAGTTGGAGACAAGCGGATGTGCGTAAAACCATATCAAAATGCGTTAGAAAGCATGGAGCAAGCCAACCTCGCATTTCTTCAATTGCAACCGCCGTATATTGTAAAATAACATTCTACGGTCCAATCTGAAAGCATTATTCGTGTTTTTTGATCTGGAAATTAGTTAATCAGCATATAGCAGTTTAGAAAAAGTTTAAAAAATAATTTTTATTTTTTTGAGTAAATTGTAACTAAAATAGTCAAGAAACTTGACCCTTCTGTTTGCATAAGATATAGCAAATAATTTATTACAACTTTTTTTGAAATATATCGATTCTTTTTAATGCGTAGTACTCAGAAAACAGTTGGAGACAAGCGGATGTGCGTAAAACCATATCAAAATGCGTTAGAAAGCATGGAGCAAGCCAACCTCGCATTTCTTCAATTGCAACCGCCGTATATTGTAAAATATAATTCTACGGTCCAATCTGAAAGCATTATTCGTGTTTTCATCTGGAAATTAGTTAATCAGCATATAGCAGTTTAGAAAAAGTTTAAAAAATAATATTTATTTTTTTGAGTAAATTGTAACTAAAATAGTCAAGAAACTTGACCCTTCTGTTTGCATAAGATATAGCAAATAATTTATTACAACTTTTTTTGAAATATATCGATTCTTTTTAATGCGTAGTACTCAGAAAACAGTTGGAGACAAGCGGATGTGCGTAAAACCATATCAAAATGCGTTAGAAAGCATGGAGCAAGCCAACCTCGCATTTCTTCAATTGCAACCGCCGTATATTGTAAAATAACATTCTACGGTCCAATCTGAAAGCATTATTCGTGTTTTCATCTGGAAATTAGTTAATCAGCATATAGCAGTTTAGAAAAACTTTAAAAAATAATTTTTATTTTTTTGAGTAAATTGTAACTAAAATAGTCAAGAAACTTGACCCTTCTGTTTGCATAAGATATAGCAAATAATTTATTACAACTTTTTTTGAAATATATCGATTCTTTTTAATGCGTAGTACTCAGAAAACAGTTGGAGACAAGCGGATGTGCGTAAAACCATATCAAAATGCGTTAGCAAGCATGGAGCAAGCCAACCTCGCATTTCTTCAATTGCAACCGCCGTATATTGTAAAATAACATTCTACGGTCCAATCTGAAAGCATTATTCGTGTTTTCATCTGGAAATTAGTTAATCAGCATATAGCAGTTTAGAAAAAGTTTAAAAAATAATTTTTATTTTTTTGAGTAAATTGTAACTAAAATAGTCAAGAAACTTGACCCTTCTGTTTGCATAAGATATAGCAAATAATTTATTACAACTTTTTTTGAAATATATCGATTCTTTTTAATGCGTAGTACTCAGAAAACAGTTGGAGACCAGCGGATGTGCGTAAAACCATATCAAAATGCGTTAGAAAGCATGGAGCAAGCCAACCTCGCATTTCTTCAATTGCAACCGCCGTATATTGTAAAATAACATTCTACGGTCCAATCTGAAAGCATTATTCGTGTTTTCATCTGGAAATTAGTTAATCAGCATATAGCAGTTTAGAAAAAGTTTAAAAAATAATTTTTATTTTTTTGAGTAAATTGTAACTAAAATAGTCAAGAAACTTGACCCTTCTGTTTGCATAAGATATAGCAAATAATTTATTACAACTTTTTTTGAAATATATCGATTCTTTTTAATGCGTAGTACTCAGAAAACAGTTGGAGACAAGCGGATGTGCGTAAAACCATATCAAAATGCGTTAGAAAGCATGGAGCAAGCCAACCTAGCATTTCTTCAATTGCAACCGCCGTATATTGTAAAATAACATTCTACGGTACAATCTGAAAGCATTATTCGTGTTTTCATCTGGAAATTAGTTAATCAGCATATAGCAGTTTAGAAAAAGTTTAAAAAATAATATTTATTTTTTTGAGTAAATTGTAACTAAAATAGTCAAGAAACTTGACCCTTCTGTTTGCATAAGATATAGCAAATAATTTATTACAACTTTTTTTGAAATATATCGATTCTTTTTAATGCGTAGTACTCAGAAAACAGTTGGAGACAAGCGGATGTGCGTAAAACCATATCAAAATGCGTTAGAAAGCATGGAGCAAGCCAACCTCGCATTTCTTCAATTGCAACCGCCGTATATTGTAAGATAACATTCTATGGTCCAATCTGAAAGCATTATTCGTGTTTTCATCTGGAAATTAGTTAATCAGCATATAGCAGTTTAGAAAAAGTTTAAAAAATAATTTTTATTTTTTTGAGTAAATTGTAACTAAAATAGTCAAGAAACTTGACCCTTCTGTTTGCATAAGATATAGCAAATAATTTATTACAACTTTTTTTGAAATATATCGATTCTTTTTAATGCGTAGTACTCAGAAAACAGTTGGAGACAAGCGGATGTGCGTAAAACCATATCAAAATGCGTTAGAAAGCATGGAGCAAGCCAACCTCGCATTTCTTCAATTGCAACCGCCGTATATTGTAAAATAACATTCTACGGTCCAATCTGAAAGCATTATTCGTGTTTTCATCTGGAAATTAGTTAATCAGCATATAGCAGTTTAGAAAAAGTTTAAAAAATAATTTTTATTTTTTTGAGTAAATTGTAACTAAAATAGTCAAGAAACTTGACCCTTCTGTTTGCATAAGATATAGCAAATAATTTATTACAACTTTTTTTGAAATATATCGATTCTTTTTAATGCGTAGTACTCAGAAAACAGTTGGAGACAAGCGGATGTGCGTAAAACCATATCAAAATGCGTTAGAAAGCATGGAGCAAGCCAACCTCGCATTTCTTCAATTGCAACCGCCGTATATTGTAAAATAACATTCTACGGTCCAATCTGAAAGCATTATTCGTGTTTTCATCTGGAAATTAGTTAATCAGCATATAGCAGTTTAGAAAAAGTTTAAAAAATAATTTTTATTTTTTTGAGTAAATTGTAACTAAAATAGTCAAGAAACTTGATCCTTCTGTTTGCATAAGATATAGCAAATAATTTATTACAACTTTTTTTGAAATATATCGATTCTTTTTAATGCGTAGTACTCAGAAAACAGTTGGAGACAAGCGGATGTGCGTAAAACCATATCAAAATGCGTTAGAAAGCATGGAGCAAGCCAACCTCGCATTTCTTCAATTGCAACCGCCGTATATTGTAAAATAACATTCTACGGTCCAATCTGAAAGCATTATTCGTGTTTTCATCTGGAAATTAGTTAATCAGCATATAGCAGTTTAGAAAAAGTTTAAAAAATAATTTTTATTTTTTTGAGTAAATTGTAACTAAAATAGTCAAGAAACTTGACCCTTCTGTTTGCATAAGATATAGCAAATAATTTATTACAACTTTTTTTGAAATATATCGATTCTTTTTAATGCGTAGTACTCAGAAAACAGTTGGAGACAAGCGGATGTGCGTAAAACCATATCAAAATGCGTTAGAAAGCATGGAGCAAGCCAACCTCGCATTTCCTCAATTGCAACCGCCGTATATTGTAAAATAACATTCTACGGTCCAATCTGAAAGCATTATTCGTGTTTTCATCTGGAAATTAGTTAATCAGCATATAGCAGTTTAGAAAAAGTTTAAAAAATAATTTTTATTTTTTTGAGTAAATTGTAACTAAAATAGTCAAGAAACTTGACCCTTCTGTTTGTATAAGATATAGCAAATAATTTATTACAACTTTTTTTGAAATATATCGATTCTTTTTAATGCGTAGTACCCAGAAAACAGTTGGAGACAAGCGGATGTGCGTAAAACCATATCAAAATGCGTTAGAAAGCATGGAGCAAGCCAAGCTCGCATTTCTTCAATTGCAACCGCCGTATATTGTAAGATAACATTCTACGGTCCAATCTGAAAGCATTATTCGTGTTTTTTGATCTGGAAATTAGTTAATCAGCATATAGCAGTTTAGAAAAAGTTTAAAAAATAATTTTTATTTTTTTGAGTAAATTGTAACTAAAATAGTCAAGAAACTTGACCCTTCTGTTTGCATAAGATATAGCAAATAATTTATTACAACTTTTTTTGAAATATATCGATTCTTTTTAATGCGTAGTACTCAGAAAACAGTTGGAGACAAGCGGATGTGCGTAAAACCATATCAAAATGCGTTAGAAAGCATGGAGCAAGCCAACCTCGCATTTCTTCAATTGCAACCGCCGTATATTGTAAAATAACAGTCTACGGTCCAATCTGAAAGCATTATTCGTGTTTTCATCTGGAAATTAGTTAATCAGCATATAGCAGTTTAGAAAAAGTTTAAAAAATAATTTTTATTTTTTTGAGTAAATTGTAACTAAAATAGTCAAGAAACTTGACCCTTCTGTTTGCATAAGATATAGCAAATAATTTATTACAACTTTTTTTGAAATATATCGATTCTTTTTAATGCGTAGTACTCAGAAAACAGTTGGAGACAAGCGGATGTGCGTAAAACCATATCAAAATGCGTTAGAAAGCATGGAGCAAGCCAACCTCGCATTTCTTCAATTGCAACCGCCGTATATTGTAAAATATAATTCTACGGTCCAATCTGAAAGCATTATTCGTGTTTTCATCTGGAAATTAGTTAATCAGCATATAGCAGTTTAGAAAAAGTTTAAAAAATAATATTTATTTTTTTGAGTAAATTGTAACTAAAATAGTCAAGAAACTTGACCCTTCTGTTTGCATAAGATATAGCAAATAATTTATTACAACTTTTTTTGAAATATATCGATTCTTTTTAATGCGTAGTACTCAGAAAACAGTTGGAGACAAGCGGATGTGCGTAAAACCATATCAAAATGCGTTAGAAAGCATGGAGCAAGCCAACCTCGCATTTCTTCAATTGCAACCGCCGTATATTGTAAAATAACATTCTACGGTCCAATCTGAAAGCATTATTCGTGTTTTCATCTGGAAATTAGTTAATCAGCATATAGCAGTTTAGAAAAAGTTTAAAAAATAATTTTTATTTTTTTGAGTAAATTGTAACTAAAATAGTCAAGAAACTTGACCCTTCTGTTTGCATAAGATATAGCAAATAATTTATTACAACTTTTTTTGAAATATATCGATTCTTTTTAATGCGTAGTACTCAGAAAACAGTTGGAGACAAGCGGATGTGCGTAAAACCATATCAAAATGCGTTAGAAAGCATGGAGCAAGCCAACCTCGCATTTCTTCAATTGCAACCGCCGTATATTGTAAAATAACATTCTACGGTCCAATCTGAAAGCATTATTCGTGTTTTCATCTGGAAATTAGTTAATCAGCATATAGCAGTTTAGAAAAAGTTTAAAAAATAATTTTTATTTTTTTGAGTAAATTGTAACTAAAATAGTCAAGAAACTTGACCCTTCTGTTTGCATAAGATATAGCAAATAATTTATTACAACTTTTTTTGAAATATATCGATTCTTTTTAATGCGTAGTACTCAGAAAACAGTTGGAGACAAGCGGATGTGCGTAAAACCATATCAAAATGCGTTAGAAAGCATGGAGCAAGCCAACCTCGCATTTCCTCAATTGCAACCGCCGTATATTGTAAAATAACATTCTACGGTCCAATCTGAAAGCATTATTCGTGTTTTCATCTGGAAATTAGTTAATCAGCATATAGCAGTTTAGAAAAAGTTTAAAAAATAATTTTTATTTTTTTGAGTAAATTGTAACTAAAATAGTCAAGAAACTTGACCCTTCTGTTTGTATAAGATATAGCAAATAATTTATTACAACTTTTTTTGAAATATATCGATTCTTTTTAATGCGTAGTACTCAGAAAACAGTTGGAGACAAGCGGATGTGCGTAAAACCATATCAAAATGCGTTAGAAAGCATGGAGCAAGCCAAGCTCGCATTTCTTCAATTGCAACCGCCGTATATTGTAAGATAACATTCTACGGTCCAATCTGAAAGCATTATTCGTGTTTTCATATGGAAATTAGTTAATCAGCATATAGCAGTTTAGAAAAAGTTTAAAAAATAATTTTTATTTTTTTGAGTAAATTGTAACTAAAATAGTCAAGAAACTTGACCCTTCTGTTTGCATAAGATATAGCAAATAATTTATTACAACTTTTTTTGAAATATATCGATTCTTTTTAATGCGTAGTACTCAGAAAACAGTTGGAGACAAGCGGATGTGCGTAAAACCATATCAAAATGCGTTAGAAAGCATGGAGCAAGCCAACCTCGCATTTCTTCAATTGCAACCGCCGTATATTGTAAAATAACATTCTACGGTCCAATCTGAAAGCATTATTCGTGTTTTCATCTGGAAATTAGTTAATCAGCATATAGCAGTTTAGAAAAAGTTTAAAAAATAATTTTTATTTTTTTGAGTAAATTGTAACTAAAATAGTCAAGAAACTTGACCCTTCTGTTTGCATAAGATATAGCAAATAATTTATTACAACTTTTTTTGAAATATATCGATTCTTTTTAATGCGTAGTACTCAGAAAACAGTTGGAGACAAGCGGATGTGCGTAAAACCATATCAAAATGCGTTAGAAAGCATGGAGCAAGCCAACCTCGCATTTCTTCAATTGCAACCGCCGTATATTGTAAAATAACATTCTACGGTCCAATCTGAAAGCATTATTCGTGTTTTCATCTGGAAATTAGTTAATCAGCATATAGCAGTTTAGAAAAAGTTTAAAAAATAATTTTTATTTTTTTGAGTAAATTGTAACTAAAATAGTCAAGAAACTTGACCCTTCTGTTTGCATAAGATATAGCAAATAATTTATTACAACTTTTTTTGAAATATATCGATTCTTTTTAATGCGTAGTACTCAGAAAACAGTTGGAGACAAGCGGATGTGCGTAAAACCATATCAAAATGCGTTAGAAAGCATGGAGCAAGCCAACCTAGCATTTCTTCAATTGCAACCGCCGTATATTGTAAAATAACATTCTACGGTACAATCTGAAAGCATTATTCGTGTTTTCATCTGGAAATTAGTTAATCAGCATATAGCAGTTTATAAAAAGTTTAAAAAATAATATTTATTTTTTTGAGTAAATTGTAACTAAAATAGTCAAGAAACTTGACCCTTCTGTTTGCATAAGATATAGCAAATAATTTATTACAACTTTTTTTGAAATATATCAATTCTTTTTAATGCGTAGTACTCAGAAAACAGTTGGAGACAAGCGGATGTGCGTAAAACCATATCAAAATGCGTTAGAAAGCATGGAGCAAGCCAACCTCGCATTTCTTCAATTGCAACCGCCGTATATTGTAAAATAACATTCTACGGTCCAATCTGAAAGCATTATTCGTGTTTTCATCTTGAAATTAGTTAATCAGCATATAGCAGTTTAGAAAAAGTTTAAAAAGTAATTTTTATTTTTTTGAGTAAATTGTAACTAAAATAGTCAAGAAACTTGACCCTTCTGTTTGCATAAGATATAGCAAATAATTTATTACAACTTTTTTTGAAATATATCGATTCTTTTTAATGCGTAGTACTCAGAAAACAGTTGGAGACAAGCGGATGTGCGTAAAACCATATCAAAATGCGTTAGAAAGCATGGAGCAAGCCAACCTCGCATTTCTTCAATTGCAACCGCCGTATATTGTAAAATAACATTCTACGGTCCAATCTGAAAGCATTATTCGTGTTTTCATCTGGAAATTAGTTAATCAGCATATAGCAGTTTAGAAAAAGTTTAAAAAATAATTTTTATTTTTTTGAGTAAATTGTAACTAAAATAGTCAAGAAACTTGACCCTTCTGTTTGCATAAGATATAGCAAATAATTTATTACAACTTTTTTTGAAATATATCGATTCTTTTTAATGCGTAGTACTCAGAAAACAGTTGGAGACAAGCGGATGTGCGTAAAACCATATCAAAATGCGTTAGAAAGCATGGAGCAAGCCAACCTCGCATTTCTTCAATTGCAACCGCCGTATATTGTAAAATAACATTCTACGGTCCAATCTGAAAGCATTATTCGTGTTTTCATCTGGAAATTAGTTAATCAGCATATAGCAGTTTAGAAAAAGTTTAAAAAATAATTTTTATTTTTTTGAGTAAATTGTAACTAAAATAGTCAAGAAACTTGACCCTTCTGTTTGCATAAGATATAGCAAGTAATTTATTACAACTTTTTTTGAAATATATCGATTCTTTTTAATGCGTAGTACTCAGAAAACAGTTGGAGACAAGCGGATGTGCGTAAAACCATATCAAAATGCGTTAGAAAGCATGGAGCAAGCCAAGCTCGCATTTCTTCAATTGCAACCGCCGTATATTGTAAAATATAATTCTACGGTCCAATCTGAAAGCATTATTCGTGTTTTCATCTGGAAATTAGTTAATCAGCATATAGCAGTTTAGAAAAAGTTTAAAAAATAATATTTATTTTTTTGAGTAAATTGTAACTAAAATAGTCAAGAAACTTGACCCTTCTGTTTGCATAAGATATAGCAAATAATTTATTACAACTTTTTTTGAAATATATCGATTCTTTTTAATGCGTAGTACTCAGAAAACAGTTGGAGACAAGCGGATGTGCGTAAAACCATATCAAAATGCGTTAGAAAGCATGGAGCAAGCCAACCTCGCATTTCTTCAATTGCAACCGCCGTATATTGTAAAATAACATTCTACGGTCCAATCTGAAAGCATTATTCGTGTTTTCATCTGGAAATTAGTTAATCAGCATATAGCAGTTTAGAAAAAGTTTAAAAAATAATTTTTATTTTTTTGAGTAAATTGTAACTAAAATAGTCAAGAAACTTGACCCTTCTGTTTGCATAAGATATAGCAAATAATTTATTACAACTTTTTTTGAAATATATCGATTCTTTTTAATGCGTAGTACTCAGAAAACAGTTGGAGACAAGCGGATGTGCGTAAAACCATATCAAAATGCGTTAGAAAGCATGGAGCAAGCCAACCTCGCATTTCTTCAATTGCAACCGCCGTATATTGTAAAATAACATTCTACGGTCCAATCTGAAAGCATTATTCGTGTTTTCATCTGGAAATTAGTTAATCAGCATATAGCAGTTTAGAAAAAGTTTAAAAAATAATTTTTATTTTTTTGAGTAAATTGTAACTAAAATAGTCAAGAAACTTGACCCTTCTGTTTGCATAAGATATAGCAAATAATTTATTACAACTTTTTTTGAAATATATCGATTCTTTTTAATGCGCAGTACTCAGAAAACAGTTGGAGACAAGCGGATGTGCGTAAAACCATATCAAAATGCGTTAGAAAGCATGGAGCAAGCCAACCTCGCATTTCCTCAATTGCAACCGCCGTATATTGTAAAATAACATTCTACGGTCCAATCTGAAAGCATTATTCGTGTTTTCATCTGGAAATTAGTTAATCAGCATATAGCAGTTTAGAAAAAGTTTAAAAAATAATTTTTATTTTTTTGAGTAAATTGTAACTAAAATAGTCAAGAAACTTGACCCTTCTGTTTGTATAAGATATAGCAAATAATTTATTACAACTTTTTTTGAAATATATCGATTCTTTTTAATGCGTAGTACCCAGAAAACAGTTGGAGACAAGCGGATGTGCGTAAAACCATATCAAAATGCGTTAGAAAGCATGGAGCAAGCCAAGCTCGCATTTCTTCAATTGCAACCGCCGTATATTGTAAGATAACATTCTACGGTCCAATCTGAAAGCATTATTCGTGTTTTCATCTGGAAATTAGTTAATCAGCATATAGCAGTTTAGAAAAAGTTTAAAAAATAATTTTTATTTTTTTGAGTAAATTGTAACTAAAATAGTCAAGAAACTTGACCCTTCTGTTTGCATAAGATATAGCAAATAATTTATTACAACTTTTTTTGAAATATATCGATTCTTTTTAATGCGTAGTACTCAGAAAACAGTTGGAGACAAGCGGATGTGCGTAAAACCATATCAAAATGCGTTAGAAAGCATGGAGCAAGCCAACCTCGCATTTCTTCAATTGCAACCGCCGTATATTGTAAAATAACATTCTACGGTCCAATCTGAAAGCATTATTCGTGTTTTCATCTGGAAATTAGTTAATCAGCATATAGCAGTTTAGAAAAAGTTTAAAAAATAATTTTTATTTTTTTGAGTAAATTGTAACTAAAATAGTCAAGAAACTTGACCCTTCTGTTTGCATAAGATATAGCAAATAATTTATTACAACTTTTTTTGAAATATATCGATTCTTTTTAATGCGTAGTACTCAGAAAACAGTTGGAGACAAGCGGATGTGCGTAAAACCATATCAAAATGCGTTAGAAAGCATGGAGCAAGCCAACCTCGCATTTCTTCAATTGCAACCGCCGTATATTGTAAAATAACATTCTACGGTCCAATCTGAAAGCATTATTCGTGTTTTCATCTGGAAATTAGTTAATCAGCATATAGCAGTTTAGAAAAAGTTTAAAAAATAATTTTTATTTTTTTGAGTAAATTGTAACTAAAATAGTCAAGAAACTTGACCCTTCTGTTTGCATAAGATATAGCAAGTAATTTATTACAACTTTTTTTGAAATATATCGATTCTTTTTAATGCGTAGTACTCAGAAAACAGTTGGAGACAAGCGGATGTGCGTAAAACCATATCAAAATGCGTTAGAAAGCATGGAGCAAGCCAAGCTCGCATTTCTTCAATTGCAACCGCCGTATATTGTAAAATATAATTCTACGGTCCAATCTGAAAGCATTATTCGTGTTTTCATCTGGAAATTAGTTAATCAGCATATAGCAGTTTAGAAAAAGTTTAAAAAATAATATTTATTTTTTTGAGTAAATTGTAACTAAAATAGTCAAGAAACTTGACCCTTCTGTTTGCATAAGATATAGCAAATAATTTATTACAACTTTTTTTGAAATATATCGATTCTTTTTAATGCGTAGTACTCAGAAAACAGTTGGAGACAAGCGGATGTGCGTAAAACCATATCAAAATGCGTTAGAAAGCATGGAGCAAGCCAACCTCGCATTTCTTCAATTGCAACCGCCGTATATTGTAAAATAACATTCTACGGTCCAATCTGAAAGCATTATTCGTGTTTTCATCAGGAAATTAGTTAATCAGCATATAGCAGTTTAGAAAAAGTTTAAAAAATAATTTTTATTTTTTTGAGTAAATTGTAACTAAAATAGTCAAGAAACTTGACCCTTCTGTTTGCATAAGATATAGCAAATAATTTATTACAACTTTTTTTGAAATATATCGATTCTTTTTAATGCGTAGTACTCAGAAAACAGTTGGAGACAAGCGGATGTGCGTAAAACCATATCAAAATGCGTTAGAAAGCATGGAGCAAGCCAACCTCGCATTTCCTCAATTGCAACCGCCGTATATTGTAAAATAACATTCTACCGTCCAATCTGAAAGCATTATTCGTGTTTTCATCTGGAAATTAGTTAATCAGCATATAGCAGTTTAGAAAAAGTTTAAAAAATAATTTTTATTTTTTTGAGTAAATTGTAACTAAAATAGTCAAGAAACTTGACCCTTCTGTTTGTATAAGATATAGCAAATAATTTATTACAACTTTTTTTGAAATATATCGATTCTTTTTAATGCGTAGTACCCAGAAAACAGTTGGAGACAAGCGGATGTGCGTAAAACCATATCAAAATGCGTTAGAAAGCATGGAGCAAGCCAAGCTCGCATTTCTTCAATTGCAACCGCCGTATATTGTAAGATAACATTCTACGGTCCAATCTGAAAGCATTATTCGTGTTTTCATCTGGAAATTAGTTAATCAGCATATAGCAGTTTAGAAAAAGTTTAAAAAATAATTTTTATTTTTTTGAGTAAATTGTAACTAAAATAGTCAAGAAACTTGACCCTTCTGTTTGCATAAGATATAGCAAATAATTTATTACAACTTTTTTTGAAATATATCGATTCTTTTTAATGCGTAGTACTCAGAAAACAGTTGGAGACAAGCGGATGTGCGTAAAACCATATCAAAATGCGTTAGAAAGCATGGAGCAAGCCAACCTCGCATTTCTTCAATTGCAACCGCCGTATATTGTAAAATAACATTCTACGGTCCAATCTGAAAGCATTATTCGTGTTTTCATCTGGAAATTAGTTAATCAGCATATAGCAGTTTAGAAAAAGTTTAAAAAATAATTTTTATTTTTTTGAGTAAATTGTAACTAAAATAGTCAAGAAACTTGACCCTTCTGTTTGCATAAGATATAGCAAATAATTTATTACAACTTTTTTTGAAATATATCGATTCTTTTTAATGCGTAGTACTCAGAAAACAGTTGGAGACAAGCGGATGTGCGTAAAACCATATCAAAATGCGTTAGAAAGCATGGAGCAAGCCAACCTCGCATTTCTTCAATTGCAACCGCCGTATATTGTAAAATAACATTCTACGGTCCAATCTGAAAGCATTATTCGTGTTTTCATCTGGAAATTAGTTAATCAGCATATAGCAGTTTAGAAAAAGTTTAAAAAATAATTTTTATTTTTTTGAGTAAATTGTAACTAAAATAGTCAAGTAACTTGACCCTTCTGTTTGCATAAGATATAGCAAGTAATTTATTACAACTTTTTTTGAAATATATCGATTCTTTTTAATGCGTAGTACTCAAAAAACAGTTGGAGACAAGCGGATGTGCGTAAAACCATATCAAAATGCGTTAGAAAGCATGGAGCAAGCCAAGCTCGCATTTCTTCAATTGCAACCGCCGTATATTGTAAGATAACATTCTATGGTCCAATCTGAAAGCATTATTCGTGTTTTCATCTGGAAATTAGTTAATCAGCATATAGCAGTTTAGAAAAAGTTTAAAAAATAATTTTTATTTTTTTGAGTAAATTGTAACTAAAATAGTCAAGAAACTTGACCCTTCTGTTTGCATAAGATATAGCAAATAATTTATTACAACTTTTTTTGAAATATATCGATTCTTTTTAATGCGTAGTACTCAGAAAACAGTTGGAGACAAGCGGATGTGCGTAAAACCATATCAAAATGCGTTAGAAAACATGGAGCAAGCCAACCTCGCATTTCTTCAATTGCAACCGCCGTATATTGTAAAATAACATTCTACGGTCCAATCTGAAAGCATTATTCGTGTTTTCATCTGGAAATTAGTTAATCAGCATATAGCAGTTTAGAAAAAGTTTAAAAAATAATTTTTATTTTTTTGAGTAAATTGTAACTAAAATAGTCAAGAAACTTGACCCTTCTGTTTGCATAAGATATAGCAAATAATTTATTACAACTTTTTTTGAAATATATCGATTCTTTTTAATGCGTAGTACTCAGAAAACAGTTGGAGACAAGCGGATGTGCGTAAAACCATATCAAAATGCGTTAGAAAGCATGGAGCAAGCCAACCTCGCATTTCTTCAATTGCAACCGCCGTATATTGTAAAATAACATTCTACGGTCCAATCTGAAAGCATTATTCGTGTTTTCATCTGGAAATTAGTTAATCAGCATATAGCAGTTTAGAAAAAGTTTAAAAAATAATTTTTATTTTTTTGAGTAAATTGTAACTAAAATAGTCAAGAAACTTGACCCTTCTGTTTGCATAAGATATAGCAAATAATTTATTACAACTTTTTTTGAAATATATCGATTCTTTTTAATGCGTAGTACTCAGAAAACAGTTGGAGACAAGCGGATGTGCGTAAAACCATATCAAAATGCGTTAGAAAGCATGGAGCAAGCCAACCTCGCATTTCTTCAATTGCAACCGCCGTATATTGTAAAATAACATTCTACGGTCCAATCTGAAAGCATTATTCGTGTTTTTTGATCTGGAAATTAGTTAATCAGCATATAGCAGTTTAGAAAAAGTTTAAAAAATAATTTTTATTTTTTTGAGTAAATTGTAACTAAAATAGTCAAGAAACTTGACCCTTCTGTTTGCATAAGATATAGCAAATAATTTATTACAACTTTTTTTGAAATATATCGATTCTTTTTAATGCGTAGTACTCAGAAAACAGTTGGAGACAAGCGGATGTGCGTAAAACCATATCAAAATGCGTTAGAAAGCATGGAGCAAGCCAACCTCGCATTTCTTCAATTGCAACCGCCGTATATTGTAAAATATAATTCTACGGTCCAATCTGAAAACATTATTCGTGTTTTCATCTGGAAATTAGTTAATCAGCATATAGCAGTTTAGAAAAAGTTTAAAAAATAATATTTATTTTTTTGAGTAAATTGTAACTAAAATAGTCAAGAAACTTGACCCTTCTGTTTGCATAAGATATAGCAAATAATTTATTACAACTTTTTTTGAAATATATCGATTCTTTTTAATGCGTAGTACTCAGAAAACAGTTGGAGACAAGCGGATGTGCGTAAAACCATATCAAAATGCGTTAGAAAGCATGGAGCAAGCCAACCTCGCATTTCTTCAATTGCGACCGCCGTATATTGTAAAATAACATTCTACGGTCCAATCTGAAAGCATTATTTGTGTTTTCATCTGGAAATTAGTTAATCAGCATATAGCAGTTTAGAAAAAGTTTAAAAAATAATTTTTATTTTTTTGAGTAAATTGTAACTAAAATAGTCAAGAAACTTGACCCTTCTGTTTGCATAAGATATAGCAAATAATTTATTACAACTTGTTTTGAAATATATCGATTCTTTTTAATGCCTAGTACTCAGAAAACAGTTGGAGACAAGCGGATGTGCGTAAAACCATATCAAAATGCGTTAGAAAGCATGGAGCAAGCCAACCTCGCATTTCTTCAATTGCAACCGCCGTATATTGTAAAATAACATTCTACGGTCCAATCTGAAAGCATTATTCGTGTTTTCATCTGGAAATTAGTTAATCAGCATATAGCAGTTTAGAAAAAGTTTAAAAAATAATTTTTATTTTTTTGAGTAAATTGTAACTAAAATAGTCAAGAAACTTGACCCTTCTGTTTGCATAAGATATAGCAAATAATTTATTACAACTTTTTTTGAAATATATCGATTCTTTTTAATGCGTAGTACTCAGAAAACAGTTGGAGACAAGCGGATGTGCGTAAAACCATATCAAAATGCGTTAGAAAGCATGGAGCAAGCCAACCTCGCATTTCTTCAATTGCAACCGCCGTATATTGTAAAATAACATTCTACGGTCCAATCTGAAAGCATTATTCGTGTTTTCATCTGGAAATTAGTTAATCAGCATATAGCAGTTTAGAAAAAGTTTAAAAAATAATTTTTATTTTTTTGAGTAAATTGTAACTAAAATAGTCAAGAAACTTGACCCTTCTGTTTGCATAAGATATAGCAAATAATTTATTACAACTTTTTTTGAAATATATCGATTCTTTTTAATGCCTAGTACTCAGAAAACAGTTGGAGACAAGCGGATGTGCGTAAAACCATATCAAAATGCGTTAGAAAGCATGGAGCAAGCCAACCTCGCATTTCTTCAATTGCAACCGCCGTATATTGTAAAATAACATTCTACGGTACAATCTGAAAGCATTAATCGTGTTTTCATCTGGAAATTAGTTAATCAGCATATAGCAGTTTATAAAAAGTTTAAAAAATAATATTTATTTTTTTGAGTAAATTCTAACTAAAATAGTCAAGAAACTTGACCCTTCTGTTTGCATAAGATATAGCAAATAATTTATTACAACTTTTTTTGAAATATATCGATTCTTTTTAATGCGTAGTACTCAGAAAACAGTTGGAGACAAGCGGATGTGCGTAAAACCATATCAAAATGCGTTAGAAAGCATGGAGCAAGCCAACCTCGCATTTCTTCAATTGCAACCGCCGTATATTTTAAAATAACATTCTACGGTCCAATCTGAAAGCATTATTCGTGTTTTCATCTGGAAATTAGTTAATCAGCATATAGCAGTTTAGAAAAAGTTTAAAAAATAATTTTTATTTTTTTGAGTAAATTGTAACTAAAATAGTCAAGAAACTTGACCCTTCTGTTTGCATAAGATATAGCAAATAATTTATTACAACTTTTTTTGAAATATATCGATTCTTTTTAATGCGTAGTACTCAGAAAACAGTTGGAGACAAGCGGATGTGCGTAAAACCATATCAAAATGCGTTAGAAAGCATGGAGCAAGCCAACCTCGCATTTCTTCAATTGCAACCGCCGTATATTGTAAAATATAATTCTACGGTCCAATCTGAAAGCATTATTCGTGTTTTCATCTGGAAATTAGTTAATCAGCATATAGCAGTTTAGAAAAAGTTTAAAAAATAATATTTATTTTTTTGAGTAAATTGTAACTAAAATAGTCAAGAAACTTGACCCTTCTGTTTGCATAAGATATAGCAAATAATTTATTACAACTTTTTTTGAAATATATCGATTCTTTTTAATGCGTAGTACTCAGAAAACAGTTGGAGACAAGCGGATGTGCGTAAAACCATATTAAAATGCGTTAGAAAGCATGGAGCAAGCCAACCTCGCATTTCTTCAATTGCAACCGCCGTATATTGTAAAATAACATTTTACGGTCCAATCTGAAAGCATTATTCGTGTTTTCATCTGGAAATTAGTTAATCAGCATATAGCAGTTTAGAAAAAGTTTAAAAAATAATTTTTATTTTTTTGAGTAAATTGTAACTAAAATAGTCAAGAAACTTGACCCTTCTGTTTGCATAAGATATAGCAAATAATTTATTACAACTTTTTTTGAAATATATCGATTCTTTTTAATGCGTAGTACTCAGAAAACAGTTGGAGACAAGCGGATGTGCGTAAAACCATATCAAAATGCGTTAGAAAGCATGGAGCAAGCCAACCTCGCATTTCTTCAATTGCAACCGCCGTATATTGTAAAATAACATTCTACGGTCCAATCTGAAAGCATTATTCGTGTTTTCATCTGGAAATTAGTTAATCAGCATATAGCAGTTTATAAAAAGTTTAAAAAATAATTTTTATTCTTTTGAGTAAATTGTAACTAAAATAGTCAAGAAACTTGACCCTTCTGTTTGCATAAGATATAGCAAATAATTTATTACAACTTTTTTTGAAATATATCGATTCTTTTTAATGCGTAGTACTCAGAAAACAGTTGGAGACAAGCGGATGTGCGTAAAACCATATCAAAATGCGTTAGAAAACATGGAGCAAGCCAACCTCGCATTTCTTCAATTGCAACCGCCGTATATTGTAAAATAACATTCTACGGTCCAATCTGAAAGCATTATTCGTGTTTTCATCTGGAAATTAGTTAATCAGCATATAGCAGTTTAGAAAAAGTTTAAAAAATAATTTTTATTTTTTTGAGTAAATTGTAACTAAAATAGTCAAGAAACTTGACCCTTCTGTTTGCATAAGATATAGCAAATAATTTATTACAACTTTTTTTGAAATATATCGATTCTTTTTAATGCGTAGTACTCAGAAAACAGTTGGAGACAAGCGGATGTGCGTAAAACCATATCAAAATGCGTTAGAAAGCATGGAGCAAGCCAACCTCGCATTTCTTCAATTGCAACCGCCGTATATTGTAAAATAACATTCTACGGTCCAATCTGAAAGCATTATTCGTGTTTTCATCTGGAAATTAGTTAATCAGCATATAGCAGTTTAGAAAAAGTTTAAAAAATAATTTTTATTTTTTTGAGTAAATTGTAACTAAAATAGTCAAGAAACTTGACCCTTCTGTTTGCATAAGATATAGCAAATAATTTATTACAACTTTTTTTGAAATATATCGATTCTTTTTAATGCGTAGTACTCAGAAAACAGTTGGAGACAAGCGGATGTGCGTAAAACCATATCAAAATGCGTTAGAAAGCATGGAGCAAGCCAACCTCGCATTTCTTCAATTGCAGCCGCCGTATATTGTAAAATAACATTCTACGGTCCAATCTGAAAGCATTATTCGTGTTTTTTGATCTGGAAATTAGTTAATCAGCATATAGCAGTTTAGAAAAAGTTTAAAAAATAATTTTTATTTTTTTGAGTAAATTGTAACTAAAATAGTCAAGAAACTTGACCCTTCTGTTTGCATAAGATATAGCAAATAATTTATTACAACTTTTTTTGAAATATATCGATTCTTTTTAATGCGTAGTACTCAGAAAACAGTTGGAGACAAGCGGATGTGCGTAAAACCATATCAAAATGCGTTAGAAAGCATGGAGCAAGCCAACCTCGCATTTCTTCAATTGCAACCGCCGTATATTGTAAAATATAATTCTACGGTCCAATCTGAAAACATTATTCGTGTTTTCATCTGGAAATTAGTTAATCAGCATATAGCAGTTTAGAAAAAGTTTAAAAAATAATATTTATTTTTTTGAGTAAATTGTAACTAAAATAGTCAAGAAACTTGACCCTTCTGTTTGCATAAGATATAGCAAATAATTTATTACAACTTTTTTTGAAATATATCGATTCTTTTTAATGCGTAGTACTCAGAAAACAGTTGGAGACAAGCGGATGTGCGTAAAACCATATCAAAATGCGTTAGAAAGCATGGAGCAAGCCAACCTCGCATTTCTTCAATTGCGACCGCCGTATATTGTAAAATAACATTCTACGGTCCAATATGAAAGCATTATTTGTGTTTTCATCTGGAAATTAGTTAATCAGCATATAGCAGTTTAGAAAAAGTTTAAAAAATAATTTTTATTTTTTTGAGTAAATTGTAACTAAAATAGTCAAGAAACTTGACCCTTCTGTTTGCATAAGATATAGCAAATAATTTATTACAACTTGTTTTGAAATATATCGATTCTTTTTAATGCCTAGTACTCAGAAAACAGTTGGAGACAAGCGGATGTGCGTAAAACCATATCAAAATGCGTTAGAAAGCATGGAGCAAGCCAACCTCGCATTTCTTCAATTGCAACCGCCGTATATTGTAAAATAACATTCTACGGTCCAATCTGAAAGCATTATTCGTGTTTTCATCTGGAAATTAGTTAATCAGCATATAGCAGTTTAGAAAAAGTTTAAAAAATAATTTTTATTTTTTTGAGTAAATTGTAACTAAAATAGTCAAGAAACTTGACCCTTCTGTTTGCATAAGATATAGCAAATAATTTATTACAACTTTTTTTGAAATATATCGATTCTTTTTAATGCGTAGTACTCAGAAAACAGTTGGAGACAAGCGGATGTGCGTAAAACCATATCAAAATGCGTTAGAAAGCATGGAGCAAGCCAACCTCGCATTTCTTCAATTGCAACCGCCGTATATTGTAAAATAACATTCTACGGTCCAATCTGAAAGCATTATTCGTGTTTTCATCTGGAAATTAGTTAATCAGCATATAGCAGTTTAGAAAAAGTTTAAAAAATAATTTTTATTTTTTTGAGTAAATTGTAACTAAAATAGTCAAGAAACTTGACCCTTCTGTTTGCATAAGATATAGCAAATAATTTATTACAACTTTTTTTGAAATATATCGATTCTTTTTAATGCCTAGTACTCAGAAAACAGTTGGAGACAAGCGGATGTGCGTAAAACCATATCAAAATGCGTTAGAAAGCATGGAGCAAGCCAACCTCGCATTTCTTCAATTGCAACCGCCGTATATTGTAAAATAACATTCTACGGTACAATCTGAAAGCATTAATCGTGTTTTCATCTGGAAATTAGTTAATCAGCATATAGCAGTTTATAAAAAGTTTAAAAAATAATATTTATTTTTTTGAGTAAATTCTAACTAAAATAGTCAAGAAACTTGACCCTTCTGTTTGCATAAGATATAGCAAATAATTTATTACAACTTTTTTTGAAATATATCGATTCTTTTTAATGCGTAGTACTCAGAAAACAGTTGGAGACAAGCGGATGTGCGTAAAACCATATCAAAATGCGTTAGAAAGCATGGAGCAAGCCAACCTCGCATTTCTTCAATTGCAACCGCCGTATATTTTAAAATAACATTCTACGGTCCAATCTGAAAGCATTATTCGTGTTTTCATCTGGAAATTAGTTAATCAGCATATAGCAGTTTAGAAAAAGTTTAAAAAATAATTTTTATTTTTTTGAGTAAATTGTAACTAAAATAGTCAAGAAACTTGACCCTTCTGTTTGCATAAGATATAGCAAATAATTTATTACAACTTTTTTTGAAATATATCGATTCTTTTTAATGCGTAGTACTCAGAAAACAGTTGGAGACAAGCGGATGTGCGTAAAACCATATCAAAATGCGTTAGAAAGCATGGAGCAAGCCAACCTCGCATTTCTTCAATTGCAACCGCCGTATATTGTAAAATATAATTCTACGGTCCAATCTGAAAGCATTATTCGTGTTTTCATCTGGAAATTAGTTAATCAGCATATAGCAGTTTAGAAAAAGTTTAAAAAATAATATTTATTTTTTTGAGTAAATTGTAACTAAAATAGTCAAGAAACTTGACCCTTCTGTTTGCATAAGATATAGCAAATAATTTATTACAACTTTTTTTGAAATATATCGATTCTTTTTAATGCGTAGTACTCAGAAAACAGTTGGAGACAAGCGGATGTGCGTAAAACCATATTAAAATGCGTTAGAAAGCATGGAGCAAGCCAACCTCGCATTTCTTCAATTGCAACCGCCGTATATTGTAAAATAACATTTTACGGTCCAATCTGAAAGCATTATTCGTGTTTTCATCTGGAAATTAGTTAATCAGCATATAGCAGTTTAGAAAAAGTTTAAAAAATAATTTTTATTTTTTTGAGTAAATTGTAACTAAAATAGTCAAGAAACTTGACCCTTCTGTTTGCATAAGATATAGCAAATAATTTATTACAACTTTTTTTAAAATATATCGATTCTTTTTAATGCGTAGTACTCAGAAAACAGTTGGAGACAAGCGGATGTGCGTAAAACCATATCAAAATGCGTTAGAAAGCATGGAGCAAGCCAACCTCGCATTTCTTCAATTGCAACCGCCGTATATTGTAAAATAACATTCTACGGTCCAATCTGAAAGCATTATTCGTGTTTTCATCTGGAAATTAGTTAATCAGCATATAGCAGTTTATAAAAAGTTTAAAAAATAATTTTTATTTTTTTGAGTAAATTGTAACTAAAATAGTCAAGAAACTTGACCCTTCTGTTTGCATAAGATATAGCAAATAATTTATTACAACTTTTTTTGAAATATATCGATTCTTTTTAATGCGTAGTACTCAGAAAACAGTTGGAGACAAGCGGATGTGCGTAAAACCATATTAAAATGCGTTAGAAAGCATGGAGCAAGCCAACCTCGCATTTCTTCAATTGCAACCGCCGTATATTGTAAAATAACATTTTACGGTCCAATCTGAAAGCATTATTCGTGTTTTCATCTGTAAATTAGTTAATCAGCATATAGCAGTTTAGAAAAAGTTTAAAAAATAATTTTTATTTTTTTGAGTAAATTGTAACTAAAATAGTCAAGAAACTTGACCCTTCTGTTTGCATAAGATATAGCAAATAATTTATTACAACTTTTTTTGAAATATATCGATTCTTTTTAATGCGTAGTACTCAGAAAACAGTTGGAGACAAGCGGATGTGCGTAAAACCATATCAAAATGCGTTAGAAAGCATGGAGCAAGCCAACCTCGCATTTCTTCAATTGCAACCGCCGTATATTGTAAAATAACATTCTACGGTCCAATCTGAAAGCATTATTCGTGTTTTCATCTGGAAATTAGTTAATCAGCATATAGCAGTTTATAAAAAGTTTAAAAAATAATTTTTATTTTTTTGAGTAAATTGTAACTAAAATAGTCAAGAAACTTGACCCTTCTGTTTGCATAAGATATAGCAAATAATTTATTACAATTTTTTTAGAAATATATCGATTCTTTTTAATGCGTAGTACTCAGAAAACAGTTGGAGACAAGCGGATGTGCGTAAAACCATATCAAAATGCGTTAGAAAGCATGGAGCAAGCCAACCTCGCATTTCTTCAATTGCAACCGCCGTATATTGTAAAATAACATTCTACGGTCCAATCTGAAAGCATTATTCGTGTTTTCATCTGGAAATTAGTTAATCAGCATATAGCAGTTTAGAAAAAGTTTAAAAAATAATTTTTATTTTTTTGAGTAAATTGTAACTAAAATAGTCAAGAAACTTGACCCTTCTGTTTGCATAAGATATAGCACATAATTTATTACAACTTTTTTTGAAATATATCGATTCTTTTTAATGCGTAGTACTCAGAAAACAGTTGGAGACAAGCGGATGTGCGTAAAACCATATCAAAATGCGTTAGAAAGCATGGAGCAAGCCAACCTCGCATTTCTTCAATTGCAACCGCCGTATATTGTAAAATAACATTCTACGGTCCAATCTGAAAGCATTATTCGTGTTTTCATCTGGAAATTAGTTAATCAGCATATAGCAGTTTAGAAAAAGTTTAAAAAATAATTTTTATTTTTTTGAGTAAATTGTAACTAAAATAGTCAAGAAACTTGACCCTTCTGTTTGCATAAGATATAGCAAATAATTTATTACAACTTTTTTTGAAATATATCGATTCTTTTTAATGCGTAGTACTCAGAAAACAGTTGGAGACAAGCGGATGTGCGTAAAACCATATCAAAATGCGTTAGAAAGCATGGAGCAAGCCAACCTCGCATTTCTTCAATTGCAACCGCCGTATATTGTAAAATAACATTCTACGGTCCAATCTGAAAGCATTATTCGTGTTTTCATCTGGAAATTAGTTAATCAGCATATAGCAGTTTAGAAAAAGTTTAAAAAATAATTTTTATTTTTTTGAGTAAATTGTAACTAAAATAGTCAAGAAACTTGACCCTTCTGTTTGCATAAGATATAGCAAATAATTTATTACAACTTTTTTTGAAATATATCGATTCTTTTTAATGCGTAGTACTCAGAAAACAGTTGAAGACAAGCGGATGGGCGTAAAACCATATCAAAATGCGTTAGAAAGCATGGAGCAAGCCAACCTCGCATTTCTTCAATTGCAACCGCCGTATATTGTAAAATAACATTCTACGGTCCAATCTGAAAGCATTATTCGTGTTTTCATCTGGAAGTTAGTTAATCAGCATATAGCAGTTTATAAAAAGTTTAAAAAATAATTTTTATTTTTTTGAGTAAATTGTAACTAAAATAGTCAAGAAACTTGACCCTTCTGTTTGCATAAGAAATAGCAAATAATTTATTACAACTTTTTTTGAAATATATCGATTCTTTTCAATGCGTAGTACTCAGAAAACAGTTGGAGACAAGCGGATGTGCGTAAAACCATATCAAAATGCGTTAGAAAGCATGGAGCAAGCCAACCTCGCATTTCTTCAATTGCAACCGCCGTATATTGTAAAATAACATTCTACGGTCCAATCTGAAAGCATTATTCGTGTTTTCATCTGGAAGTTAGTTAATCAGCATATAGCAGTTTATAAAAAGTTTAAAAAATAATTTTTATTTTTTTGAGTAAATTGTAACTAAAATAGTCAAGAAACTTGACCCTTCTGTTTGCATAAGATATAGCAAATAATTTATTACAACTTTTTTTGAAATATATCGATTCTTTTCAATGCGTAGTACTCAGAAAACAGTTGGAGACTAGCGGATGTGCATAAAACCATATCAAAATGCGTTAGAAAGCATGGAGCAAGCCAACCTCGCATTTCTTCAATTGCAACCGCCGTATATTGTAAAATAACATTCTACGGTCCAATCTGAAAGCATTATTCGTGTTTTCATCTGGAAATTAGTTAATCAGCATATAGCAGTTTAGAAAAAGTTTAAAAAATAATTTTTATTTTTTTGAGTAAATTGTAACTAAAATAGTCAAGAAACTTGACCCTTCTGTTTGCATAAGATATAGCAAATAATTTATTACAACTTTTTTTGAAATATATCGATTCTTTTTAATGCGTAGTACTCAGAAAACAGTTGGAGACAAGCAAATGTGCGTAAAACCATATCAAAATGCGTTAGAAAGCATGGAGCAAGCCAACCTCGCATTTCTTCAATTGCAACCGCCGTATATTGTAAAATAACATTCTACGGTCCAATCTGAAAGCATTATTCGTGTTTTCATCTGGAAATTAGTTAATCAGCATATAGCAGTTTAGAAAAAGTTTAAAAAGTAATTTTTATTTTTTTGAGTAAATTGTAACTAAAATAGTCAAGAAACTTGACCTTTCTGTTTGCATAAGATATAGCAAATAATTTATTACAACTTTTTTTGAAATATATCGATTCTTTTTAATGCGTAGTACTCAGAAAACAGTTGGAGACAAGCGGATGTGCGTAAAACCATATCAAAATGCGTTAGAAAGCATGGAGCAAGCCAAGCTCGCATTTCTTCAATTGCAACCGCCGTATATTGTAAGATAACATTCTATGGTCCAATCTGAAAGGATTATTCGTGTTTTCATCTGGAAATTAGTTAATCAGCATATAGCAGTTTAGAAAAAGTTTAAAAAATAATTTTTATTTTTTTGAGTAAATTGTAACTAAAATAGTCAAGAAACTTGACCCTTCTGTTTGCATAAGATATAGCAAATAATTTATTACAACTTTTTTTGAAATATATCGATTCTTTTTAATGCGTAGTACTCAGAAAACAGTTGGAGACAAGCGGATGTGCGTAAAACCATATCAAAATGCGTTAGAAAGCATGGAGCAAGCCAACCTCGCATTTCTTCAATTGCAACCGCCGTATATTGTAAAATAACATTCTACGGTCCAATCTGAAAGCATTATTCGTGTTTTTTGATCTGGAAATTAGTTAATCAGCATATAGCAGTTTAGAAAAAGTTTAAAAAATAATTTTTATTTTTTTGAGTAAATTGTAACTAAAATAGTCAAGAAACTTGACCCTTCTGTTTGCATAAGATATAGCAAATAATTTATTACAACTTTTTTTGAAATATATCGATTCTTTTTAATGCGTAGTACTCAGAAAACAGTTGAAGACAAGCGGATGGGCGTAAAACCATATCAAAATGCGTTAGACAGCATGGAGCAAGCCAACCTCGCATTTCTTCAATTGCAACCGCCGTATATTGTAAAATAACATTCTACGGTCCAATCTGAAAGCATTATTCGTGTTTTCATCTGGAAATTAGTTAATCAGCATATAGCAGTTTAGAAAAAGTTTAAAAAATAATTTTTATTTTTTTGAGTAAATTGTAACTAAAATAGTCAAGAAACTTGACCCTTCTGTTTGCATAAGATATAGCAAATAATTTATTACAACTTTTTTTGAAATATATCGATTCTTTTTAATGCGTAGTACTCAGAAAACAGTTGGAGACAAGCGGATGTGCGTAAAACCATATCAAAATGCGTTAGAAAGCATGGAGCAAGCCAACCTCGCATTTCTTCAATTGCAACCGCCGTATATTGTAAAATAACATTCTACGGTCCAATCTGAAAGCATTATTCGTGTTTTCATCTGGAAATTAGTTAATCAGCATATAGCAGTTTAGAAAAAGTTTAAAAAATAATTTTTATTTTTTTGGGTAAATTGTAACTAAAATAGTCAAGAAACTTGACCCTTCTGTTTGCATAAGATATAGCAAATAATTTATTACAACTTTTTTTGAAATATATCGATTCTTTTTAATGCGTAGTACTCAGAAAACAGTTGGAGACAAGCGGATGTGCGTAAAACCATATCAAAATGCGTTAGAAAGCATTGAGCAAGCCAACCTCGCATTTCTTCAATTGCAACCGCCGTATATTGTAAAATAACATTCTACGGTCCAATCTGAAAGCATTATTCGTGTTTTCATCTGGAAATTAGTTAATCAGCATATAGCAGTTTAGAAAAAGTTTAAAAAATAATTTTTATTTTTTTGAGTAAATTGTAACTAAAATAGTCAAGAAACTTGACCCTTCTGTTTGCATAAGATATAGCAAATAATTTATTACAACTTTTTTTGAAATATATCGATTCTTTTTAATGCGTAGTACTCAGAAAACAGTTGAAGACAAGCGGATGGGCGTAAAACCATATCAAAATGCGTTAGAAAGCATGGAGCAAGCCAACCTCGCATTTCTTCAATTGCAACCGCCGTATATTGTAAAATAACATTCTACGGTCCAATCTGAAAGCATTATTCGTGTTTTCATCTGGAAGTTAGTTAATCAGCATATAGCAGTTTATAAAAAGTTTAAAAAATAATTTTTATTTTTTTGAGTAAATTGTAACTAAAATAGTCAAGAAACTTGACCCTTCTGTTTGCATAAGATATAGCAAATAATTTATTACAACTTTTTTTGAAATATATCGATTCTTTTCAATGCGTAGTACTCAGAAAACAGTTGGAGACAAGCGGATGTGCATAAAACCATATCAAAATGCGTTAGAAAGCATGGAGCAAGCCAACCTCGCATTTCTTCAATTGCAACCGCCGTATATTGTAAAATAACATTCTACGGTCCAATCTGAAAGCATTATTCGTGTTTTCATCTGGAAATTAGTTAATCAGCATATAGCAGTTTAGAAAAAGTTTAAAAAATAATTTTTATTTTTTTGAGTAAATTGTAACTAAAATAGTCAAGAAACTTGACCCTTCTGTTTGCATAAGATATAGCAAATAATTTATTACAACTTTTTTTGAAATATATCGATTCTTTTTAATGCGTAGTACTCAGAAAACAGTTGGAGACAAGCGGATGTGCGTAAAACCATATCAAAATGCGTTAGAAAGCATGGAGCAAGCCAACCTCGCATTTCTTCAATTGCAACCGCCGTATATTGTAAAATAACATTCTACGGTCCAATCTGAAAGCATTATTCGTGTTTTCATCTGGAAATTAGTTAATCAGCATATAGCAGTTTAGAAAAAGTTTAAAAAGTAATTTTTATTTTTTTGAGTAAATTGTAACTAAAATAGTCAAGAAACTTGACCTTTCTGTTTGCATAAGATATAGCAAATAATTTATTACAACTTTTTTTGAAATATATCGATTCTTTTTAATGCGTAGTACTCAGAAAACAGTTGGAGACAAGCGGATGTGCGTAAAACCATATCAAAATGCGTTAAAAAGCATGGAGCAAGCCAAGCTCGCATTTCTTCAATTGCAACCGCCGTATATTGTAAGATAACATTCTATGGTCCAATCTGAAAGGATTATTCGTGTTTTCATCTGGAAATTAGTTAATCAGCATATAGCAGTTTAGAAAAAGTTTAAAAAATAATTTTTATTTTTTTGAGTAAATTGTAACTAAAATAGTCAAGAAACTTGACCCTTCTGTTTGCATAAGATATAGCAAATAATTTATTACAACTTTTTTTGAAATATATCGATTCTTTTTAATGCGTAGTACTCAGAAAACAGTTGGAGACAAGCGGATGTGCGTAAAACCATATCAAAATGCGTTAGAAAGCATGGAGCAAGCCAACCTCGCATTTCTTCAATTGCAACCGCCGTATATTGTAAAATAACATTCTACGGTCCAATCTGAAAGCATTATTCGTGTTTTTTGATCTGGAAATTAGTTAATCAGCATATAGCAGTTTAGAAAAAGTTTAAAAAATAATTTTTATTTTTTTGAGTAAATTGTAACTAAAATAGTCAAGAAACTTGACTCTTCTGTTTGCATAAGATATAGCAAATAATTTATTACAACTTTTTTTGAAATATATCGATTCTTTTTAATGCGTAGTACTCAGAAAACAGTTGAAGACAAGCGGATGGGCGTAAAACCATATCAAAATGCGTTAGACAGCATGGAGCAAGCCAACCTCGCATTTCTTCAATTGCAACCGCCGTATATTGTAAAATAACATTCTACGGTCCAATCTGAAAGCATTATTCGTGTTTTCATCTGGAAATTAGTTAATCAGCATATAGCAGTTTAGAAAAAGTTTAAAAAATAATTTTTATTTTTTTGAGTAAATTGTAACTAAAATAGTCAAGAAACTTGACCCTTCTGTTTGCATAAGATATAGCAAATAATTTATTACAACTTTTTTTGAAATATATCGATTCTTTTTAATGCGTAGTACTCAGAAAACAGTTGGAGACAAGCGGATGTACGTAAAACCATATCAAAATGCGTTAGAAAGCATGGAGCAAGCCAACCTCGCATTTCTTCAATTGCAACCGCCGTATATTGTAAAATAACATTCTACGGTCCAATCTGAAAGCATTATTCGTGTTTTCATCTGGAAATTAGTTAATCAGCATATAGCAGTTTAGAAAAAGTTTAAAAAATAATATTTATTTTTTTGAGTAAATTGTAACTAAAATAGTCAAGAAACTTGACCCTTCTGTTTGCATAAGATATAGCAAATAATTTATTACAACTTTTTTTGAAATATATCGATTCTTTTAATGCGTAGTACTCAGAAAACAGTTGGAGACAAGCGGATGTGCGTAAAACCATATCAAAATGCGTTAGAAAGCATGGAGCAAGCCAACCTCGCATTTCTTCAATTGCAACCGCCGTATATTGTAAAATAACATTCTACGGTCCAATCTGAAAGCATTATTCGTGTTTTCATCTGGAAATTAGTTAATCAGCATATAGCAGTTTAGAAAAAGTTTAAAAAATAATTTTTATTTTTTTGAGTAAATTGTAACTAAAATAGTCAAGAAACTTGACCCTTCTGTTTGCATAAGATATAGCAAATAATTTATTACAACTTTTTTTGAAATATATCGATTCTTTTTAATGCGTAGTACTCAGAAAACAGTTGGAGACTAGCGGATGTGCGTAAAACCATATCAAAATGCGTTAGAAAGCATGGAGCAAGCCAACCTCGCATTTCTTCAATTGCAACCGCCGTATATTGTAAAATAACATTCTACGGTCCAATCTGAAAACATTATTCGTGTTTTCATCTGGAAATTAGTTAATCAGCATATAGCAGTTTAGAAAAAGTTTAAAAAATAATTTTTATTTTTTTGAGTAAATTGTAACTAAAATAGTCAAGAAACTTGACCCTTCTGTTTGCATAAGATATAGCAAATAATTTATTACAACTTTTTTTGAAATATATCGATTCTTTTTAATGCGTAGTACTCAGAAAACAGTTGGAGACAAGCGGATGTGCGTAAAACCATATCAAAATGCGTTAGAAAGCATGGAGCAAGCCAACCTCGCATTTCTTCAATTGCAACCGCCGTATATTGTAAAATAACATTCTACGGTCCAATCTGAAAGCATTATTCGTGTTTTCATCTGGAAATTAGTTAATCAGCATATAGCAGTTTAGAAAAAGTTTAAAAAATAATTTTTATTTTTTTGAGTAAATTGTAACTAAAATAGTCAAGAAACTTGACCCTTCTGTTTGCATAAGATATAGCAAATAATTTATTACAACTTTTTTTGAAATATATCGATTCTTTTTAATGCCTAGTACTCAGAAAACAGTTGGAGACAAGCGGATGTGCGTAAAACCATATCAAAATGCGTTAGAAAGCATGGAGCAAGCCAACCTCGCATTTCTTCAATTGCAACCGCCGTATATTGTAAGATAACATTCTATGGTCCAATCTGAAAGGATTATTCGTGTTTTCATCTGGAAATTAGTTAATCAGCATATAGCAGTTTAGAAAAAGTTTAAAAAATAATTTTTATTTTTTTGAGTAAATTGTAACTAAAATAGTCAAGAAACTTGACCCTTCTGTTTGCATAAGATATAGCAAATAATTTATTACAACTTTTTTTGAAATATATCGATTCTTTTTAATGCGTAGTACTCAGAAAACAGTTGGAGACAAGCGGATGTGCGTAAAACCATATCAAAAGGCGTTAGAAAGCATGGAGCAAGCCAACCTCGCATTTCTTCAATTGCAACCGCCGTATATTGTAAAATAACATTCTACGGTCCAATCTGAAAGCATTATTCGTGTTTTTTGATCTGGAAATTAGTTAATCAGCATATAGCAGTTTAGAAAAAGTTTAAAAAATAATTTTTATTTTTTTGAGTAAATTGTAACTAAAATAGTCAAGAAACTTGACCCTTCTGTTTGCATAAGATATAGCAAATAATTTATTACAACTTTTTTTGAAATATATCGATTCTTTTTAATGCGTAGTACTCAGAAAACAGTTGAAGACAAGCGGATGGGCGTAAAACCATATCAAAATGCGTTAGACAGCATGGAGCAAGCCAACCTCGCATTTCTTCAATTGCAACCGCCGTATATTGTAAAATAACATTCTACGGTCCAATCTGAAAGCATTATTCGTGTTTTCATCTGGAAATTAGTTAATCAGCATATAGCAGTTTAGAAAAAGTTTAAAAAATAATTTTTATTTTTTTGAGTAAATTGTAACTAAAATAGTCAAGAAACTTGACCCTTCTGTTTGCATAAGATATAGCAAATAATTTATTACAACTTTTTTTGAAATATATCGATTCTTTTTAATGCGTAGTACTCAGAAAACAGTTGGAGACAAGCGGATGTGCGTAAAACCATATCAAAATGCGTTAGAAAGCATGGAGCAAGCCAACCTCGCATTTCTTCAATTGCAACCGCCGTATATTGTAAAATAACATTCTACGGTCCAATCTGAAAGCATTATTCGTGTTTTCATCTGGAAATTAGTTAATCAGCATATAGCAGTTTAGAAAAAGTTTAAAAAATAATATTAATTTTTTTGAGTAAATTGTAACTAAAATAGTCAAGAAACTTGACCCTTCTGTTTGCATAAGATATAGCAAATAATTTATTACAACTTTTTTTGAAATATATCGATTCTTTTAATGCGTAGTACTCAGAAAACAGTTGGAGACAAGCGGATGTGCGTAAAACCATATCAAAATGCGTTAGAAAGCATGGAGCAAGCCAACCTCGCATTTCTTCAATTGCAACCGCCGTATATTGTAAAATAACATTCTACGGTCCAATCTGAAAGCATTATTCGTGTTTTCATCTGGAAATTAGTTAATCAGCATATAGCAGTTTATAAAAAGTTTAAAAAATAATTTTTATTTTTTTGAGTAAATTGTAACTAAAATAGTCAAGAAACTTGACCCTTCTGTTTGCATAAGATATAGCAAATAATTTATTACAACTTTTTTTGAAATATATCGATTCTTTTTAATGCGTAGTACTCAGAAAACAGTTGGAGACAAGCGGATGTGCGTAAAACCATATCAAAATGCGTTAGAAAGCATGGAGCAAGCCAACCTCGCATTTCTTCAATTGCAACCGCCGTATATTGTAAAATAACATTCTACGGTCCAATCTGAAAACATTATTCGTGTTTTCATCTGGAAATTAGTTAATCAGCATATAGCAGTTTAGAAAAAGTTTAAAAAATAATTTTTATTTTTTTGAGTAAATTGTAACTAAAATAGTCAAGAAACTTGACCCTTCTGTTTGCATAAGATATAGCAAATAATTTATTACAACTTTTTTTGAAATATATCGATTCTTTTTAATGCGTAGTACTCAGAAAACAGTTGGAGACAAGCGGATGTGCGTAAAACCATATCAAAATGCGTTAGAAAGCATGGAGCAAGCCAAGCTCGCATTTCTTCAATTGCAACCGCCGTATATTGTAAGATAACATTCTATGGTCCAATCTGAAAGCATTATTCGTGTTTTCATCTGGAAATTAGTTAATCAACATATAGCAGTTTAAAAAAAGTTTAAAAAATAATTTTTATTTTTTTGAGTAAATTGTAACTAAAATAGTCAAGAAACTTGACCCTTCTGTTTGCATAAGATATAGCAAATAATTTATTACAACTTTTTTTGAAATATATCGATTTTTTTTAATGCGTAGTACTCAGAAAACAGTTGGAGACAAGCGGATGTGCGTAAAACCATATCAAAATGCGTTAGAAAGCATGGAGCAAGCCAACCACGCATTTCTTCAATTGCAACCGCCGTATATTGTAAAATAACATTCTACGGTCCAATCTGAAAGCATTATTCGTGTTTTCATCTGGAAATTAGTTAATCAGCATATAGCAGTTTAGAAAAAGTTTAAAAAATAATTTTTATTTTTTTGAGTAAATTGTAACTAAAATAGTCAAGAAACTTGACCCTTCTGTTTGCATAAGATATAGCAAATAATTTATTACAACTTTTTTTGAAATATATCGATTCTTTTTAATGCGTAGTACTCAGAAAACAGTTGGAGACAAGCGGATGTGCGTAAAACCATATCAAAATGCGTTAGAAAGCATGGAGCAAGCCAACCTCGCATTTCTTCAATTGCAACCGCCGTATATTGTAAAATAACATTCTACGGTCCAATCTGAAAGCATTATTCGTGTTTTCATCTGGAAATTAGTTAATCAGCATATAGCAGTTTAGAAAAAGTTTAAAAAATAATATTAATTTTTTTGAGTAAATTGTAACTAAAATAGTCAAGAAACTTGACCCTTCTGTTTGCATAAGATATAGCAAATAATTTATTACAACTTTTTTTGAAATATATCGATTCTTTTAATGCGTAGTACTCAGAAAACAGTTGGAGACAAGCGGATGTGCGTAAAACCATATCAAAATGCGTTAGAAAGCATGGAGCAAGCCAACCTCGCATTTCTTCAATTGCAACCGCCGTATATTGTAAAATAACATTCTACGGTCCAATCTGAAAGCATTATTCGTGTTTTCATCTGGAAATTAGTTAATCAGCATATAGCAGTTTATAAAAAGTTTAAAAAATAATTTTTATTTTTTTGAGTAAATTGTAACTAAAATAGTCAAGAAACTTGACCCTTCTGTTTGCATAAGATATAGCAAATAATTTATTACAACTTTTTTTGAAATATATCGATTCTTTTTAATGCGTAGTACTCAGAAAACAGTTGGAGACAAGCGGATGTGCGTAAAACCATATCAAAATGCGTTAGAAAGCATGGAGCAAGCCAACCTCGCATTTCTTCAATTGCAACCGCCGTATATTGTAAAATAACATTCTACGGTCCAATCTGAAAACATTATTCGTGTTTTCATCTGGAAATTAGTTAATCAGCATATAGCAGTTTAGAAAAAGTTTAAAAAATAATTTTTATTTTTTTGAGTAAATTGTAACTAAAATAGTCAAGAAACTTGACCCTTCTGTTTGCATAAGATATAGCAAATAATTTATTACAACTTTTTTTGAAATATATCGATTCTTTTTAATGCGTAGTACTCAGAAAACAGTTGGAGACAAGCGGATGTGCGTAAAACCATATCAAAATGCGTTAGAAAGCATGGAGCAAGCCAAGCTCGCATTTCTTCAATTGCAACCGCCGTATATTGTAAGATAACATTCTATGGTCCAATCTGAAAGCATTATTCGTGTTTTCATCTGGAAATTAGTTAATCAACATATAGCAGTTTAAAAAAAGTTTAAAAAATAATTTTTATTTTTTTGAGTAAATTGTAACTAAAATAGTCAAGAAACTTGACCCTTCTGTTTGCATAAGATATAGCAAATAATTTATTACAACTTTTTTTGAAATATATCGATTTTTTTTAATGCGTAGTACTCAGAAAACAGTTGGAGACAAGCGGATGTGCGTAAAACCATATCAAAATGCGTTAGAAAGCATGGAGCAAGCCAACCACGCATTTCTTCAATTGCAACCGCCGTATATTGTAAAATAACATTCTACGGTCCAATCTGAAAGCATTATTCGTGTTTTCATCTGGAAATTAGTTAATCAGCATATAGCAGTTTAGAAAAAGTTTAAAAAATAATTTTTATTTTTTTGAGTAAATTGTAACTAAAATAGTCAAGAAACTTGACCCTTCTGTTTGCATAAGATATAGCAAATAATTTATTACAACTTTTTTTGAAATATATCGATTCTTTTTAATGCCTAGTACTCAGAAAACAGTTGGAGACAAGCGGATGTGCGTAAAACCATATCAAAATGCGTTAGAAAGCATGGAGCAAGCCAACCTCGCATTTCTTCAATTGCAACCGCCGTATATTGTAAAATAACATTCTACGGTCCAATCTGAAAGCATTATTCGTGTTTTCATCTGGTAATTAGTTAATCTGCATATAGCAGTTTAGAAAAAGTTTAAAAAATAATTTTTATTTTTTTGAGTAAATTGTAACTAAAATAGTCAAGAAACTTGACCCTTCTGTTTGCATAAGATATAGCAAATAATTTATTACAACTTTTTTTGAAATATATCGATTCTTTTTAATGCGTAGTACTCAGAAAACAGTTGGAGACAAGCGGATGTGCGTAAAACCATATCAAAATGCGTTAGAAAGCATGGAGCAAGCCAACCTCGCATTTCTTCAATTGCAACCGCCGTATATTGTAAAATAACATTCTACGGTCCAATCTGAAAGCATTATTCGTGTTTTCATCTGGAAATTAGTTAATCAGCATATAGCAGTTTATAAAAAGTTTAAAAAATAATTTTTATTTTTTTGAGTAAATTGTAACTAAAATAGTCAAGAAACTTGACCCTTCTGTTTGCATAAGATATAGCAAATAATTTATTACAACTTTTTTTGAAATATATCGATTCTTTTTAATGCGTAGTACTCAGAAAACAGTTGGAGACAAGCGGATGTGCGTAAAACCATATCAAAATGCGTTAGAAAGCATGGAGCAAGCCAACCTCGCATTTCTTCAATTGCAACCGCCGTATATTGTAAAATAACATTCTACGGTCCAATCTGAAAGCATTATTCGTGTTTTCATCTGGAAATTAGTTAATCAGCATATAGCAGTTTAGAAAAAGTTTAAAAAATAATTTTTATTTTTTTGAGTAAATTGTAACTAAAATAGTCAAGAAACTTGACCCTTCTGTTTGCATAAGATATAGCAAATAATTTATTACAACTTTTTTTGAAATATATCGATTCTTTTTAATGCGTAGTACTCAGAAAACAGTTGGAGACAAGCGGATGTGCGTAAAACCATATCAAAATGCGTTAGAAAGCATGGAGCAAGCCAACCTCGCATTTCTTCAATTGCAACCGCCGTATATTGTAAAATAACATTCTACGGTCCAATCTGAAAGCATTATTCGTGTTTTCATCTGGAAATTAGTTAATCAGCATATAGCAGTTTAGAAAAAGTTTAAAAAATAATTTTTATTTTTTTGAGTAAATTGTAACTAAAATAGTCAAGAAACTTGACCCTTCTGTTTGCATAAGATATAGCAAATAATTTATTACAACTTTTTTTGAAATATATCGAATCTTTTTAATGCGTAGTACCCAGAAAACAGTTGGAGACAAGCGGATGTGCGTAAAACCATATCAAAATGCGTTAGAAAGCATGGAGCAAGCCAACCTCGCATTTCTTCAATTGCAACCGCCGTATATTGTAAAATAACATTCTACGGTCCAATCTGAAAGCATTATTCGTGTTTTCATCTGGAAATTAGTTAATCAGCATATAGCAGTTTAGAAAAAGTTTAAAAAATAATTTTTATTTTTTTGAGTAAATTGTAACTAAAATAGTCAAGAAACTTGACCCTTCTGTTTGCATAAGATATAGCAAATAATTTATTACAACTTTTTTTGAAATATATCGAATCTTTTTAATGCGTAGTACCCAGAAAACAGTTGGAGACAAGCGGATGTGCGTAAAACCATATCAAAATGCGTTAGAAAGCATGGAGCAAGCCAAGCTCGCATTTCTTCAATTGCAACCGCCGTATATTGTAAGATAACATTCTATGGTCCAATCTGAAAGCATTATTCGTGTTTTCATCTGGAAATTAGTTAATCAACATATAGCAGTTTAAAAAAAGTTTAAAAAATAATTTTTATTTTTTTGAGTAAATTGTAACTAAAATAGTCAAGAAACTTGACCCTTCTGTTTGCATAAGATATAGCAAATAATTTATTACAACTTTTTTTGAAATATATCGATTTTTTTTAATGCGTAGTACTCAGAAAACAGTTGGAGACAAGCGGATGTGCGTAAAACCATATCAAAATGCGTTAGAAAGCATGGAGCAAGCCAACCACGCATTTCTTCAATTGCAACCGCCGTATATTGTAAAATAACATTCTACGGTCCAATCTGAAAGCATTATTCGTGTTTTCATCTGGAAATTAGTTAATCAGCATATAGCAGTTTAGAAAAAGTTTAAAAAATAATTTTTATTTTTTTGAGTAAATTGTAACTAAAATAGTCAAGAAACTTGACCCTTCTGTTTGCATAAGATATAGCAAATAATTTATTACAACTTTTTTTGAAATATATCGATTCTTTTTAATGCGTAGTACTCAGAAAACAGTTGGAGACAAGCGGATGTGCGTAAAACCATATCAAAATGCGTTAGAAAGCATGGAGCAAGCCAACCTCGCATTTCTTCAATTGCAACCGCCGTATATTGTAAAATAACATTCTACGGTCCAATCTGAAAGCATTATTCGTGTTTTCATCTGGAAATTAGTTAATCAGCATATAGCAGTTTAGAAAAAGTTTAAAAAATAATATTTATTTTTTTGAGTAAATTGTAACTAAAATAGTCAAGAAACTTGACCCTTCTGTTTGCATAAGATATAGCAAATAATTTATTACAACTTTTTTTGAAATATATCGATTCTTTTTAATGCGTAGTACTCAGAAAACAGTTGGAGACAAGCGGATGTGCGTAAAACCATATCAAAATGCGTTAGAAAGCATGGAGCAAGCCAACCTCGCATTTCTTCAATTGCAACCGCCGTATATTGTAAAATAACATTCTACGGTCCAATCTGAAAGCATTATTCGTGTTTTCATCTGGAAATTAGTTAATCAGCATATAGCAGTTTAGAAAAAGTTTAAAAAATAATTTTTATTTTTTTGAGTAAATTGTAACTAAAATAGTCAAGAAACTTGACCCTTCTGTTTGCATAAGATATAGCAAATAATTTATTACAACTTTTTTTGAAATATATCGATTCTTTTTAATGCGTAGTACTCAGAAAACAGTTGGAGACAAGCGGATGTGCGTAAAACCATATCAAAATGCGTTAGAAAGCATGGAGCAAGCCAACCTCGCATTTCTTCAATTGCAACCGCCGTATATTGTAAAATAACATTCTACGGTCCAATCTGAAAGCATTATTCGTGTTTTCATCTGGAAATTAGTTAATCAGCATATAGCAGTTTAGAAAAAGTTTAAAAAATAATTTTTATTTTTTTGAGTAAATTGTAACTAAAATAGTCAAGAAACTTGACCCTTCTGTTTGCATAAGATATAGCAAATAATTTATTACAACTTTTTTTGAAATATATCGAATCTTTTTAATGCGTAGTACTCAGAAAACAGTTGGAGACAAGCGGATGTGCGTAAAACCATATCAAAATGCGTTAGAAAGCATGGAGCAAGCCAACCTCTCATTTCTTCAATTGCAACCGCCGTATATTGTAAAATAACATTCTACGGTCCAATCTGAAAGCATTATTCGTGTTTTCATCTGGAAATTAGTTAATCAGCATATAGCAGTTTAGAAAAAGTTTAAAAAATAATTTTTATTTTTTTGAGTAAATTGTAACTAAAATAGTCAAGAAACTTGACCCTTCTGTTTGCATAAGATATAGCAAATAATTTATTACAACTTTTTTTGAAATATATCGATTCTTTTTAATGCCTAGTACTCAGAAAACAGTTGGAGACAAGCGGATGTGCGTAAATCCATATCAAAATGCGTTAGAAAGCATGGAGCAAGCCAACCTCGCATTTCTTCAATTGCAACCGCCGTATATTGTAAAATAACATTCTACGGTCCAATCTGAAAGCATTATTCGTGTTTTCATCTGGAAATTAGTTAATCAGCATATAGCAGTTTAGAAAAAGTTTAAAAAATAATCTTTATTTTTTTGAGTAAATTGTAACTAAAATAGTCAAGAAACTTGACCCTTCTGTTTGCATAAGATATAGCAAATAATTTATTACAACTTTTTTTGAAATATATCGATTATTTTTAATGCGTAGTACTCAGAAAACAGTTGGAGACAAGCGGATGTGCGTAAAACCATATCAAAATGCGTTAGAAAGCATGGAGCAAGCCAACCTCGCATTTCTTCAATTGCAACCGCCGTATATTGTAAAATAACATTCTACGGTCCAATCTGAAAGCATTATTCGTGTTTTCATCTGGAAATTAGTTAATCAGCATATAGCAGTTTAGAAAAAGTTTAAAAAATAATTTTTATTTTTTTGAGTAAATTGTAACTAAAATAGTCAAGAAACTTGACCCTTCTGTTTGCATAAGATATAGCAAATAATTTATTACAACTTTTTTTGAAATATATCGATTCTTTTTAATGCGTAGTACTCAGTAAACAGTTGGAGACAAGCGGATGTGCGTAAAACCATATCAAAATGCGTTAGAAAGCATGGAGCAAGCCAACCTCGCATTTCTTCAATTGCAACCGCCGTATATTGTAAAATAACATTCTACGGTCCAATCTGAAAGCATTATTCGTGTTTTCATCTGGAAATTAGTTAATCAGCATATAGCAGTTTATAAAAAGTTTAAAAAATAATTTTTATTTTTTTGAGTAAATTGTAACTAAAATAGTCAAGAAACTTGACCCTTCTGTTTGCATAAGATATAGCAAATAATTTATTACAACTTTTTTTGAAATATATCGATTCTTTTTAATGCCTAGTACTCAGAAAACAGTTGGAGACAAGCGGATGTGCGTAAATCCATATCAAAATGCGTTAGAAAGCATGGAGCAAGCCAACCTCGCATTTCTTCAATTGCAACCGCCGTATATTGTAAAATAACATTCTACGGTCCAATCTGAAAGCATTATTCGTGTTTTCATCTGGAAATTAGTTAATCAGCATATAGCAGTTTAGAAAAAGTTTAAAAAATAATCTTTATTTTTTTGAGTAAATTGTAACTAAAATAGTCAAGAAACTTGACCCTTCTGTTTGCATAAGATATAGCAAATAATTTATTACAACTTTTTTTGAAATATATCGATTATTTTTAATGCGTAGTACTCAGAAAACAGTTGGAGACAAGCGGATGTGCGTAAAACCATATCAAAATGCGTTAGAAAGCATGGAGCAAGCCAACCTCGCATTTCTTCAATTGCAACCGCCGTATATTGTAAAATAACATTCTACGGTCCAATCTGAAAGCATTATTCGTGTTTTCATCTGGAAATTAGTTAATCAGCATATAGCAGTTTAGAAAAAGTTTAAAAAATAATTTTTATTTTTTTGAGTAAATTGTAACTAAAATAGTCAAGAAACTTGACCCTTCTGTTTGCATAAGATATAGCAAATAATTTATTACAACTTTTTTTGAAATATATCGATTCTTTTTAATGCGTAGTACTCAGTAAACAGTTGGAGACAAGCGGATGTGCGTAAAACCATATCAAAATGCGTTAGAAAGCATGGAGCAAGCCAACCTCGCATTTCTTCAATTGCAACCGCCGTATATTGTAAAATAACATTCTACGGTCCAATCTGAAAGCATTATTCGTGTTTTCATCTGGAAATTAGTTAATCAGCATATAGCAGTTTATAAAAAGTTTAAAAAATAATTTTTATTTTTTTGAGTAAATTGTAACTAAAATAGTCAAGAAACTTGACCCTTCTGTTTGCATAAGATATAGCAAATAATTTATTACAACTTTTTTTGAAATATATCGATTCTTTTTAATGCGTAGTACTCAGAAAACAGTTGGAGACAAGCGGATGTGCGTAAAACCATATCAAAATGCGTTAGAAAGCATGGAGCAAGCCAACCTCGCATTTCTTCAATTGCAACCGCCGTATATTGTAAAATAACATTCTACGGTCCAATCTGAAAGCATTATTCGTGTTTTCATCTGGAAATTAGTTAATCAGCATATAGCAGTTTAGAAAAAGTTTAAAAAATAATTTTTATTTTTTTGAGTAAATTGTAACTAAAATAGTCAAGAAACTTGACCCTTCTGTTTGCATAAGATATAGCAAATAATTTATTACAACTTTTTTTGAAATATATCGATTCTTTTTAATGCGTAGTACTCAGAAAACAGGTGGAGACAAGCGGATGTGCGTAAAACCATATCAAAATGCGTTAGAAAGCATGGAGCAAGCCAACCTCGCATTTCTTCAATTGCAACCGCCGTATATTGTAAAATAACATTCTACGGTCCAATCTGAAAGCATTATTCGTGTTTTCATCTGGAAATTAGTTAATCAGCATATAGCAGTTTAGAAAAAGTTTAAAAAATAATTTTTATTTTTTTGAGTAAATTGTAACTAAAATAGTCAAGAAACTTGACCCTTCTTTTTGCATAAGATATAGCAAATAATTTATTACAACTTTTTTTGAAATATATCGATTCTTTTTAATGCGTAGTACTCAGAAAACAGTTGGAGACAAGCGGATGTGCGTAAAACCATATCAAAATGCGTTAGAAAGCATGGAGCAAGCCAACCTCGCATTTCTTCAATTGCAACCGCCGTATATTGTAAAATAACATTCTACGGTCCAATCTGAAAGCATTATTCGTGTTTTCATCTGGAAATTAGTTAATCAGCATATAGCAGTTTAGAAAAAGTTTAAAAAATAATATTTATTTTTTTGAGTAAATTGTAACTAAAATAGTCAAGAAACTTGACCCTTCTGTTTGCATAAGATATAGCAAATAATTTATTACAACTTTTTTTGAAATATATCGATTCTTTTTAATGCGTAGTACTCAGAAAACAGTTGGAGACAAGCGGATGTGCGTAAAACCATATCAAAATGCGTTAGAAAGCATGGAGCAAGCCAACCTCGCATTTCTTCAATTGCAACCGCCGTATATTGTAAAATAACATTCTACGGTCCAATCTGAAAGCATTATTCGTGTTTTCATCTGGAAATTAGTTAATCAGCATATAGCAGTTTAGAAAAAGTTTAAAAAATAATTTTTATTTTTTTGAGTAAATTGTAACTAAAATAGTCAAGAAACTTGACCCTTCTGTTTGCATAAGATATAGCAAATAATTTATTACAACTTTTTTTGAAATATATCGATTCTTTTTAATGCCTAGTACTCAGAAAACAGTTGGAGACAAGCGGATGTGCGTAAATCCATATCAAAATGCGTTAGAAAGCATGGAGCAAGCCAACCTCGCATTTCTTCAATTGCAACCGCCGTATATTGTAAAATAACATTCTACGGTCCAATCTGAAAGCATTATTCGTGTTTTCATCTGGAAATTAGTTAATCTGCATATAGCAGTTTAGAAAAGTTTAAAAAATAATATTTATTTTTTTGAGTAAATTGTAACTAAAATAGTCAAGAAACTTGACCCTTCTGTTTGCATAAGATATAGCAAATAATTTATTACAACTTTTTTTGAAATATATCGATTCTTTTTAATGCGTAGTACTCAGAAAACAGTTGGAGACAAGCGGATGTGCGTAAAACCATATCAAAATGCGTTAGAAAGCATGGAGCAAGCCAACCTCGCATTTCTTCAATTGCAACCGCCGTATATTGTAAAATAACATTCTACGGTCCAATCTGAAAGCATTATTCGTGTTTTCATCTGGAAATTAGTTAATCAGCATATAGCAGTTTAGAAAAAGTTTAAAAAATAATTTTTATTTTTTTGAGTAAATTGTAACTAAAATAGTCAAGAAACTTGACCCTTCTGTTTGCATAAGATATAGCAAATAATTTATTACAACTTTTTTTGAAATATATCGATTCTTTTTAATGCGTAGTACTCAGAAAACAGTTGGAGACAAGCGGATGTGCGTAAAACCATATCAAAATGCGTTAGAAAGCATGGAGCAAGCCAACCTCGCATTTCTTCAATTGCAACCGCCGTATATTGTAAAATAACATTCTACGGTCCAATCTGAAAGCATTATTCGTGTTTTCATCTGGAAATTAGTTAATCTGCATATAGCAGTTTAGAAAAGTTTAAAAAATAATTTTTATTTTTTTGAGTAAATTGTAACTAAAATAGTCAAGAAATTTGACCCTTCTGTTTGCATAAGATATAGCAAATAATTTATTACAACTTTTTTTGAAATATATCGATTCTTTTTAATGCGTAGTACTCAGAAAACAGTTGGAGACAAGCGGATGTGCGTAAAACCATATCAAAATGCGTTAGAAAGCATGGAGCAAGCCAACCTCGCATTTCTTCAATTGCAACCGCCGTATATTGTAAAATAACATTCTACGGTCCAATCTGAAAGCATTATTCGTGTTTTCATCTGGAAATTAGTTAATCAGCATATAGCAGTTTAAAAAAAGTTTAAAAAATAATTTTTATTTTTTTGAGTAAATTGTAACTAAAATAGTCAAGAAACTTGACCCTTCTGTTTGCATAAGATATAGCAAATAATTTATTACAACTTTTTTTGAAATATATTGATTCTTTTTAATGCGTAGTACTCAGAAAACAGTTGGAGACAAGTGGATGTGCGTAAAACCATACCAAAATGCGTTAGAAAGCATGGAGCAAGCCAACCTCGCATTTCTTCAATTGCAACCGCCGTATATTGTAAAATAACATTCTACGGTCCAATCTGAAAGCATTATTCGTGTTTTCATCTGGAAATTAGTTAATCAGCATATAGCAGTTTATAAAAAGTTTAAAAAATTATATTTATTTTTTTGAGTAAATTGTAACTAAAATAGTCAAGAAACTTGACCCTTTTGTTTGCATAAGATATAGCAAATAATTTATTACAACTTTTTTTGAAATATATCGATTCTTTTTAATGCGTAGTACTCAGAAAACAGTTGGAGACAAGCGGATGTGCGTAAAACCATATCAAAATGCGTTAGAAAGCATGGAGCAAGCCAACCTCGCTATTCTTCAATTGCAACCGCCGTATATTGTAAAATAACATTCTACGGTCCAATCTGAAGGCATTATTCGTGTTTTCATCTGGAAATTAGTTAATCAGCATATAGCAGTTTAGAAAAAGTTTAAAAAATAATTTTTATTTTTTTGAGTAAATTGTAACTAAAATAGTCAAGAAACTTGACCCTTCTGTTTGCATAAGATATAGCAAATAATTTATTACAACTTTTTTTGAAATATATCGATTCTTTTTAATGCGTAGTACTCAGAAAACAGTTGGAGACCAGCGGATGTGCGTAAAACCATATCAAAATGCGTTAGAAAGCATGGAGCAAGCCAACCTCGCATTTCTTCAATTGCAATCGCCGTATATTGTAAGATAACATTCTATGGTCCAATCTGAAAGCATTATTCGTGTTTTCATCTGGAAATTAGTTAATCAGCATATAGCAGTTTAGAAAAAGGTTAAAAAATAATTTTTATTTTTTTGAGTAAATTGTAACTAAAATAGTCAAGAAACTTGACCCTTCTGTTTGCATAAGATATAGCAAATAATTTATTACAACTTTTTTTGAAATATATCGATTCTTTTTAATGCGTAGTACTCAGAAAACTGTTGGAGACAAGCGGATGTGCGTAAAACCATATCAAAATGCGTTAGAAAGCATGGAGCAAGCCAACCTCGCATTTCTTCAATTGCAACCGCCGTATATTGTAAAATAACATTCTACGGTCCAATCTGAAAGCATTATTCGTGTTTTCATCTGGAAATTAGTTAATCAGCATATAGCAGTTTATAAAAAGTTTAAAAAATAATATTTATTTTTTTGAGTAAATTGTAACTAAAATAGTCAAGAAACTTGACCCTTCTGTTTGCATAAGATATAGCAAATAATTTATTACAACTTTTTTTGAAATATATCGATTCTTTTTAATGCGTAGTACTCAGAAAACAGTTGGAGACAAGCGGATGTGCGTAAAACCATATCAAAATGCGTTAGAAAGCATGGAGCAAGCCAACCTCGCATTTCTTCAATTGCAACCGCCGTATATTGTAAAATAACATTCTACGGTCCAATCTGAAAGCATTATTCGTGTTTTCATCTGGAAATTAGTTAATCAGCATATAGCAGTTTAGAAAAAGTTTAAAAAATAATTTTTATTTTTTTGAGTAAATTGTAACTAAAATAGTCAAGAAACTTGACCCTTCTGTTTGCATAAGATATAGCAAATAATTTATTACAACTTTTTTTGAAATATATCGATTCTTTTTAATGCGTAGTACTCAGAAAACAGTTGGAGACAAGCGGATGTGCGTAAAACCATATCAAAATGCGTTAGAAAGCATGGAGCAAGCCAACCTCGCATTTCTTCAATTGCAACCGCCGTATATTGTAAAATAACATTCTGAGGTCCAATCTGAAAGCATTATTCGTGTTTTCATCTGGAAATTAGTTAATCAGCATATAGCAGTTTAGAAAAAGTTTAAAAAATAATTTTTATTTTTTTGAGTAAATTGTAACTAAAATAGTCAAGAAACTTGACCCTTCTGTTTGCATAAGATATAGCAAATAATTTATTACAACTTTTTTTGAAATATATCGATTCTTTTTAATGCGTAGTACTCAGAAAACAGTTGGAGACAAGCGGATGTGCGTAAAACCATATCAAAATGCGTTAGAAAGCATGGAGCAAGCCAACCTCGCATTTCTTCAATTGCAACCGCCGTATATTGTAAAATAACGTTCTACGGTCCAATCTGAAAGCATTATTCGTGTTTTCATCTGGAAATTAGTTAATCAGCATATAGCAGTTTAGAAAAAGTTTAAAAAATAATATTTATTTTTTTGAGTAAATTGTAACTAAAATAGTCAAGAAACTTGACCCTTCTGTTTGCATATGATATAGCAAATAATTTATTACAACTTTTTTTGAAATATATCGATTCTTTTTAATGCATAGTACTCAGAAAACAGTTGGAGACAAGCGGATGTGCGTAAAACCATATCAAAATGCGTTAGAAAGCATGGAGCAAGCCAACCTCGCATTTCTTCAATTGCAACCGCCGTATATTGTAAAATAACATTCTACGGTCCAATCTGAAAGCATTATTCGTGTTTTCATCTGGAAATTAGTTAATCAGCATATAGCAGTTTAGAAAAAGTTTAAAAAATAATTTTTATTTTTTTGAGTAAATTGTAACTAAAATAGTCAAGAAACTGGACCCTTCTATTTGCATAAGATATAGCAAATAATTTATTACAAGTTTTTTTGAAATATATCGATTCTTTTTAATGCGTAGTACTCAGAAAACAGTTGGAGACAAGCGGATGTGCGTAAAACCATATCAAAATGCGTTAGAAAGCATGGAGCAAGCCAACCTCGCATTTCTTCAATTGCAACCGCCGTATATTGTAAAATAACATTCTACGGTCCAATCTGAAAGCATTATTCGTGTTTTCATCTGGAAATTAGTTAATCAGCATATAGCAGTTTAGAAAAAGTTTAACAAATAATATTTATTTTTTTGAGTAAATTGTAACTAAAATAGTCAAGAAACTTGACCCTTCTGTTTGCATAAGATATAGCAAATAATTTATTACAACTTTTTTTGAAATATATCGATTCTTTTTAATGCCTAGTACTCAGAAAACAGTTGGAGACAAGCGGATGTGCGTAAAACCATATCAAAATGCGTTAGAAAGCATGGAGCAAGCCAACCTCGCATTTCTTCAATTGCAACCGCCGTATATTGTAAAATAACATTCTACGGTCCAATCTGAAAGCATTATTCGTGTTTTCATCTGGAAATTAGTTAATCAGCATATAGCAGTTTATAAAAAGTTTAAAAAATAATATTTATTTTTTTGAGTAAATTGTAACTAAAATAGTCAAGAAACTTGACCCTTCTGTTTGCATAAGATATAGCAAATAATTTATTACAACTTTTTTTGAAATATATCGATTCTTTTTAATGCGTAGTACTCAGAAAACAGTTGGAGACAAGCGGATGTGCGTAAAACCATATCAAAATGCGTTAGAAAGCATGGAGCAAGCCAACCTCGCATTTCTTCAATTGCAACCGCCGTATATTGTAAAATAACATTCTACGGTCCAATCTGAAAGCATTATTCGTGTTTTCATCTGGAAATTAGTTAATCAGCATATAGCAGTTTAGAAAAAGTTTAAAAAATAATTTTTATTTTTTTGAGTAAATTGTAACTAAAATAGTCAAGAAACTTGACCCTTCTGTTTGCATAAGATATAGCAAATAATTTATTACAACTTTTTTTGAAATATATCGATTCTTTTTAATGCGTAGTACTCAGAAAACAGTTGGAGACAAGCGGATGTGCGTAAAACCATATCAAAATGCGTTAGAAAGCATGGAGCAAGCCAACCTCGCATTTCTTCAATTGCAACCGCCGTATATTGTAAAATAACATTCTGAGGTCCAATCTGAAAGCATTATTCGTGTTTTCATCTGGAAATTAGTTAATCAGCATATAGCAGTTTAGAAAAAGTTTAAAAAATAATTTTTATTTTTTTGAGTAAATTGTAACTAAAATAGTCAAGAAACTTGACCCTTCTGTTTGCATAAGATATAGCAAATAATTTATTACAACTTTTTTTGAAATATATCGATTCTTTTTAATGCGTAGTACTCAGAAAACAGTTGGAGACAAGCGGATGTGCGTAAAACCATATCAAAATGCGTTAGAAAGCATGGAGCAAGCCAACCTCGCATTTCTTCAATTGCAACCGCCGTATATTGTAAAATAACGTTCTACGGTCCAATCTGAAAGCATTATTCGTGTTTTCATCTGGAAATTAGTTAATCAGCATATAGCAGTTTAGAAAAAGTTTAAAAAATAATATTTATTTTTTTGAGTAAATTGTAACTAAAATAGTCAAGAAACTTGACCCTTCTGTTTGCATATGATATAGCAAATAATTTATTACAACTTTTTTTGAAATATATCGATTCTTTTTAATGCATAGTACTCAGAAAACAGTTGGAGACAAGCGGATGTGCGTAAAACCATATCAAAATGCGTTAGAAAGCATGGAGCAAGCCAACCTCGCATTTCTTCAATTGCAACCGCCGTATATTGTAAAATAACATTCTACGGTCCAATCTGAAAGCATTATTCGTGTTTTCATCTGGAAATTAGTTAATCAGCATATAGCAGTTTAGAAAAAGTTTAAAAAATAATTTTTATTTTTTTGAGTAAATTGTAACTAAAATAGTCAAGAAACTGGACCCTTCTATTTGCATAAGATATAGCAAATAATTTATTACAAGTTTTTTTGAAATATATCGATTCTTTTTAATGCGTAGTACTCAGAAAACAGTTGGAGACAAGCGGATGTGCGTAAAACCATATCAAAATGCGTTAGAAAGCATGGAGCAAGACAACCTCGCATTTCTTCAATTGCAACCGCCGCATATTGTAAAATAACATTCTACGGTCCAATCTGAAAGCATTATTCGTGTTTTCATCTGGAAATTAGTTAATCAGCATATAGCAGTTTAGAAAAAGTTTAAAAAATAATATTTATTTTTTTGAGTAAATTGTAACTAAAATAGTCAAGAAACTTGACCCTTCTGTTTGCATAAGATATAGCAAATAATTTATTACAACATTTTTTGAAATATATCGAATCTTTTTAATGCGTAGTACTCAGAAAACAGTTGGAGACAAGCGGATGTGCGTAAAACCATATCAAAATGCGTTAGAAAGCATGGAGCAAGCCAACCGCGCATTTCTTCAATTGCAACCGCCGTATATTGTAAAATAACATTCTATGGTCCAATCTGAAAGCATTATTCGTGTTTTCATCTGGAAATTAGTTAATCAGCATATAGCAGTTTAGAAAAAGTTTAAAAAATAATTTTTATTTTTTTGAGTAAATTGTAACTAAAATAGTCAAGAAACTTGACCCTTCTGTTTGCATAAGATATAGCAAATAATTTATTACAACTTTTTTTGAAATATATCGATTCTTTTTAATGCGTAGTACTCAGAAAACAGTTGGAGACAAGCGGATGTGCGTAAAACCATATCAAAATGCGTTAGAAAGCATGGAGCTAGCCAACCTCGCATTTCTTCAATTGCAACCGCCGTATATTGTAAAATAACATTCTACGGTCCAATCTGAAAGCATTATTCGTGTTTTCTTCTGGAAATTAGTTAATCAGCATATAGCAGTTTAGAAAAAGTTTAAAAAATAATTTTTATTTTTTTGAGTAAATTGTAACTAAAATAGTCAAGAAACTGGACCCTTCTATTTGCATAAGATATAGCAAATAATTTATTACAAGTTTTTTTGAAATATATCGATTCTTTTTAATGCGTAGTACTCAGAAAACAGTTGGAGACAAGCGGATGTGCGTAAAACCATATCAAAATGCGTTAGAAAGCATGGAGCAAGCCAACCTCGCATTTCTTCAATTGCAACCGCCGTATATTGTAAAATAACATTCTACGGTCCAATCTGAAAGCATTATTCGTGTTTTCATCTGGAAATTAGTTAATCAGCATATAGCAGTTTAGAAAAAGTTTAAAAAATAATATTTATTTTTTTGAGTAAATAGTAACTAAAATAGTCAAGAAACTTGACCCTTCTGTTTGCATAAGATATAGCAAATAATTTATTACAACATTTTTTGAAATATATCGAATCTTTTTAATGCGTAGTACTCAGAAAACAGTTGGAGACAAGCGGATGTGCGTAAAACCATATCAAAATGCGTTAGAAAGCATGGAGCAAGCCAACCGCGCATTTCTTCAATTGCAACCGCCGTATATTGTAAAATAACATTCTATGGTCCAATCTGAAAGCATTATTCGTGTTTTCATCTGGAAATTAGTTAATCAGCATATAGCAGTTTAGAAAAAGTTTAAAAAATAATTTTTATTTTTTTGAGTAAATTGTAACTAAAATAGTCAAGAAACTTGACCCTTCTGTTTGCATAAGATATAGCAAATAATTTATTACAACTTTTTTTGAAATATATCGATTCTTTTTAATGCGTAGTACTCAGAAAACAGTTGGAGACAAGCGGATGTGCGTAAAACCATATCAAAATGCGTTAGAAAGCATGGAGCTAGCCAACCTCGCATTTCTTCAATTGCAACCGCCGTATATTGTAAAATAACATTCTACGGTCCAATCTGAAAGCATTATTCGTGTTTTCATCTGGAAATTAGTTAATCAGCATATAGCAGTTCAGAAAAAGTTTAAAAAATAATATTTATTTTTTTGAGTAAATTGTAACTAAAATAGTCAAGAAACTTGACCCTTCTGTTTGCATAAGATATAGCAAATAATTTATTACAACTTTTTTTGAAATATATCGATTCTTCTTAATGCGTAGTACTCAGAAAACAGTTGGAGACAAGCGGATGTGCGTAAAACCATATCAAAATGCGTTAGAAAGCATGGAGCAAGCCAACCTCGCAATTATTTAATTGCAACCGCCGTATATTGTAAAATAACATTCTACGGTCCAATCTGAAAGCATTATTCGTGTTTTCATCTGGAAATTAGTTAATCAGCATATAGCAGTTTATAAAAAGTTTAAAAAATAGTATTTATTTTTTTGAGTAAATTGTAACTAAAATAGTCAAGAAACTTGACCCTTCTGTTTGCATAAGATATAGCAAATAATTTATTACAACTTTTTTTGAAATATATCGATTATTTTTAATGCGTAGTACTCAGAAAACAGTTGGAGACAAGCGGATGTGCGTAAAACCATATCAAAATGCGTTAGAAAGCATGGAGCAAGCCAACCTCGCATTTCTTCAATTGCAACCGCCGTATATTGTAAAATAACATTCTACGGTCCAATCTGAAAGCATTATTCGTGTTTTCATCTGGAAATTAGTTAATCAGCATATAGCAGTTTATAAAAAGTTTAAAAAATAATATTTATTTTTTTGAGTAAATTGTAACTAAAATAGTCAAGAAACTTGACCCTTCTGTTTGCATAAGATATAGCAAATAATTTATTACAACTTTTTTTGAAATATATCGATTCTTTTTAATGCGTAGTACTCAGAAAACAGTTGGAGACAAGCGGATGTGCGTAAAACCATATCAAAATGCGTTAGAAAGCATGGAGCAAGCCAAGCTCGCATTTCTTCAATTGCAACCGCCGTATATTGTAAGATAACATTCTACGGTCCAATCTGAAAGCATTATTCGTGTTTTCATCTGGAAATTAGTTAATCAGCATATAGCAGTTTAGAAAAAGTTTAAAAAATAATTTTTATTTTTTTGAGTAAATTGTAACTAAAATAGTCAAGAAACTTGACCCTTCTGTTTGCATAAGATATAGCAAATAATTTATTACAACTTTTTTTGAAATATATCGATTCTTTTTAATGCGTAGTACTCAGAAAACAGTTGGAGACAAGCGGATGTGCGTAAAACCATATCAAAATGCGTTAGAAAGCATGGAGCAAGCCAAGCTCGCATTTCTTCAATTGCAACCGCCGTATATTGTAAGATAACATTCTACGGTCCAATCTGAAAGCATTATTCGTGTTTTCATCTGGAAATTAGTTAATCAGCATATAGCAGTTTAGAAAAAGTTTAAAAAATAATTTTTATTTTTTTGAGTAAATTGTAACTAAAATAGTCAAAAAACTTGACCCTTCTGTTTGCATAAGATATAGCAAATAATTTATTACAACTTTTTTTGAAATATATCGATTCTTTTTAATGCGTGGTACTCAGAAAACAGTTGGAGACAAGCGGATGTGCGTAAAACCATATCAAAATGCGTTAGAAAGCATGGAGCAAGCCAACCTTGCATTTCTTCAATTGCAACCGCCGTATATTGTAAAATAACATTCTACGGTCCAATCTGAAAGCATTATTCGTGTTTTCATCTGGAAATTAGTTAATCAGCATATAGCAGTTTAGAAAAAGTTTAAAAAATAATTTTTATTTTTTTGAGTAAATTGTAACTAAAATAGTCAAGAAACTTGACCCTTCTGTTTGCATAAGATATAGCAAATAATTTATTACAACTTTTTTTGAAATATATCGATTCTTTTTAATGCGTAGTACTCAGAAAACAGTTGGAGACAAGCGGATGTGCGTAAAACCATATCAAAATGCGTTAGAAAGCATGGAGCAAGCCAACCTCGCATTTCTTCAATTGCAACCGCCGTATATTGTAAAATAACATTCTACGGTCCAATCTGAAAGCATTATTCGTGTTTTCATCTGGAAATTAGTTAATCAGCATATAGCAGTTTAGAAAAAGTTTAAAAAATAATTTTTATTTTTTTGAGTAAATTGTAACTAAAATAGTCAAGAAACTTGACCCTTCTGTTTGCATAAGATATCGCAAATAATTTATTACAACTTTTTTTGAAATATATCGATTCTTTTTAATGCCTAGTACTCAGAAAACAGTTGGAGACAAGCGGATGTGCGTAAAACCATATCAAAATGCGTTAGAAAGCATGGAGCAAGCCAACCTCGCATTTCTTCAATTGCAACCGCCGTATATTGTAAAATAACATTCTACGGTCCAATCTGAAAGCATTATTCGTGTTTTCATCTGGAAATTAGTTAATCAGCATATAGCAGTTTATAAAAAGTTTAAAAAATAATATTTATTTTTTTGAGTAAATTGTAACTAAAATAGTCAAGAAACTTGACCCTTCTGTTTGCATAAGATATAGCAAATAATTTATTACAACTTTTTTTGAAATATATCGATTCTTTTTAATGCGTAGTAGTCAGAAAACAGTTGGAGACAAGCGGATGTGCGTAAAACCATATCAAAATGCGTTAGAAAGCATGGAGCAAGCCAACCTCGCATTTCTTCAATTGCAACCGCCGTATATTGTAAAATAACATTCTACGGTCCAATCTGAAAGCATTATTCGTGTTTTCATCTGGAAATTAGTTAATCAGCATATAGCAGTTTAGAAAAAGTTTAAAAAATAATTTTTATTTTTTTGAGTAAATTGTAACTAAAATAGTCAAGAAACTTGACCCTTCTGTTTGCATAAGATATAGCAAATAATTTATTACAACTTTTTTTGAAATATATCGATTCTTTTTAATGCGTAGTACTCAGAAAACAGTTGGAGACAAGCGGATGTGCGTAAAACCATATCAAAATGCGTTAGAAAGCATGGAGCAAGCCAACCTCGCATTTCTTCAATTGCAACCGCCGTATATTGTAAAATAACATTCTGAGGTCCAATCTGAAAGCATTATTCGTGTTTTCATCTGGAAATTAGTTAATCAGCATATAGCAGTTTAGAAAAAGTTTAAAAAATAATTTTTATTTTTTTGAGTAAATTGTAACTAAAATAGTCAAGAAACTTGACCCTTCTGTTTGCATAAGATATAGCAAATAATTTATTACAACTTTTTTTGAAATATATCGATTCTTTTTAATGCGTAGTACTCAGAAAACAGTTGGAGACAAGCGGATGTGCGTAAAACCATATCAAAATGCGTTAGAAAGCATGGAGCAAGCCAACCTCGCATTTCTTCAATTGCAACCGCCGTATATTGTAAAATAACATTCTACGGTCCAATCTGAAAGCATTATTCGTGTTTTCATCTGGAAATTAGTTAATCAGCATATAGCAGTTTAGAAAAAGTTTAAAAAATAATATTTATTTTTTTGAGTAAATTGTAACTAAAATAGTCAAGAAACTTGACCCTTCTGTTTGCATATGATATAGCAAATAATTTATTACAACTTTTTTTGAAATATATCGATTCTTTTTAATGCATAGTACTCAGAAAACAGTTGGAGACAAGCGGATGTGCGTAAAACCATATCAAAATGCGTTAGAAAGCATGGAGCAAGCCAACCTCGCATTTCTTCAATTGCAACCGCCGTATATTGTAAAATAACATTCTACGGTCCAATCTGAAAGCATTATTCGTGTTTTCATCTGGAAATTAGTTAATCAGCATATAGCAGTTTAGAAAAAGTTTAAAAAATAATTTTTATTTTTTTGAGTAAATTGTAACTAAAATAGTCAAGAAACTGGACCCTTCTATTTGCATAAGATATAGCAAATAATTTATTACAAGTTTTTTTGAAATATATCGATTCTTTTTAATGCGTAGTACTCAGAAAACAGTTGGAGACAAGCGGATGTGCGTAAAACCATATCAAAATGCGTTAGAAAGCATGGAGCAAGCCAACCTCGCATTTCTTCAATTGCAACCGCCGTATATTGTAAAATAACATTCTACGGTCCAATCTGAAAGCATTATTCGTGTTTTCATCTGGAAATTAGTTAATCAGCATATAGCAGTTTAGAAAAAGTTTAAAAAATAATATTTATTTTTTTGAGTAAATTGTAACTAAAATAGTCAAGAAACTTGACCCTTCTGTTTGCATAAGATATAGCAAATAATTTATTACAACATTTTTTGAAATATATCGAATCTTTTTAATGCGTAGTACTCAGAAAACAGTTGGAGACAAGCGGATGTGCGTAAAACCATATCAAAATGCGTTAGAAAGCATGGAGCAAGCCAACCTCGCATTTCTTCAATTGCAACCGCCGTATATTGTAAAATAACATTCTATGGTCCAATCTGAAAGCATTATTCGTGTTTTCATCTGGAAATTAGTTAATCAGCATATAGCAGTTTAGAAAAAGTTTAAAAAATAATTTTTATTTTTTTGAGTAAATTGTAACTAATATAGTCAAGAAACTTGACCCTTCTGTTTGCATAAGATATAGCAAATAATATATTACAACTTTTTTTGAACTATATCGATTCTTTTTAATGCGTAGTACTCAGAAAACAGTTGGAGACAAGCGGATGTGCGTAAAACCATATCAAAATGCGTTAGAAAGCATGGAGCTAGCCAACCTCGCATTTCTTCAATTGCAACCGCCGTATATTGTAAAATAACATTCTACGGTCCAATCTGAAAGCATTATTCGTGTTTTCATCTGGAAATTAGTTAATCAGCATATAGCAGTTTAGAAAAAGTTTAAAAAATAATATTTATTTTTTTGAGTAAATTGTAACTAAAATAGTCAAGAAACTTGACCCTTCTGTTTGCATAAGATATAGCAAATAATTTATTACAACTTTTTTTGAAATATATCGATTCTTCTTAATGCGTAGTACTCAGAAAACAGTTGGAGACAAGCGGATGTGCGTAAAACCATATCAAAATGCGTTAGAAAGCATGGAGCAAGCCAACCTCGCATTTATTTAATTGCAACCGCCGTATATTGTAAAATAACATTCTACGGTCCAATCTGAAAGCATTATTCGTGTTTTCATCTGGAAATTAGTTAATCAGCATATAGCAGTTTATAAAAAGTTTAAAAAATAGTATTTATTTTTTTGAGTAAATTGTAACTAAAATAGTCAAGAAACTTGACCCTTCTGTTTGCATAAGATATAGCAAATAATTTATTACAACTTTTTTTGAAATATATCGATTCTTTTTAATGCGTAGTACTCAGAAAACAGTTGGAGACAAGCGGATGTGCGTAAAACCATATCAAAATGCGTTAGAAAGCATGGAGCAAGCCAAGCTCGCATTTCTTCAATTGCAACCGCCGTATATTGTAAGATAACATTCTACGGTCCAATCTGAAAGCATTATTCGTGTTTTCATCTGGAAATTAGTTAATCAGCATATAGCAGTTTAGAAAAAGTTTAAAAAATAATTTTTATTTTTTTGAGTAAATTGTAACTAAAATAGTCAAGAAACTTGACCCTTCTGTTTGCATAAGATATAGCAAATAATTTATTACAACTTTTTTTGAAATATATTGATTCTTTTTAATGCGTAGTACTCAGAAAACAGTTGGAGACAAGCGGATGTGCGTAAAACCATATCAAAATGCGTTAGAAAGCATGGAGCAAGCCAACCTTGCATTTCTTCAATTGCAACCGCCGTATATTGTAAAATAACATTCTACGGTCCAATCTGAAAGCATTTTTCGTGTTTTCATCTGGAAATTAGTTAATCAGCATATAGCAGTTTATAAAAAGTTTAAAAAATAATTTTTATTTTTTTGAGTAAATTGTAACTAAAATAGGCAAGAAACTTGACCCTTCTGTTTGCATAAGATATAGCAAATAATTTATTACAACTTTTTTTGAAATATATCGATTCTTTTTAATGCGTAGTACTCAGAAAACAGTGGGAGACAAGCGGATGTGCGTAAAACCATATCAAAATGCGTTAGAAAGCATGGAGCAAGCCAACCTCGCATTTCTTCAATTGCAACCGCCGTATATTGTAAAATAACATTCTACGGTCCAATCTGAAAGCATTATTCGTGTTTTTATCTGGAAATTAGTTAATCAGCATATAGCAGTTTAGAAAAAGTTTAAAAAATAATTTTTATTTTTTTGAGTAAATTGTAACTAAAATAGTCAAGAAACTTGACCCTTCTGTTTCCATAAGATATAGCAAATAATTTATTACAACTTTTTTTGAAATATATCGATTCTTTTTAATGCGTAGTACTCAGAAAACAGTTGGAGACAAGCGGATGTGCGTAAAACCATATCAAAATGCGTTAGAAAGCATGGAGCAAGCCAACCTCGCATTTCTTCAATTGCAACCGCCGTATATTGTAAAATAACATTCTACGGTCCAATCTGAAAGCATTATTCGTGTTTTCATCTGGAAATTAGTTAATCAGCATATAGCAGTTTAGAAAAAGTTTAAAAAATAATTTTTATTTTTTTGAGTAAATTGTAACTAAAATAGTCAAGAAACTTGACCCTTCTGTTTGCATAAGATATAGCAAATAATTTATTACAACTTTTTTTGAAATATATCGATTCTTTTTAATGCGTAGTACTCAGAAAACAGTTGGAGACAAGCGGATGTGCGTAAAACCATATCAAAATGCGTTAGAAAGCATGGAGCAAGCCAAGCTCGCATTTCTTCAATTGCAACCGCCGTATATTGTAAGATAATATTCTACGGTCCAATCTGAAAGCATTATTCGTGTTTTCATCTGGAAATTAGTTAATCAGCATATAGCAGTTTAGAAAAAGTTTAAAAAATAATTTTTATTTTTTTGAGTAAATTGTAACTAAAATAGTCAAGAAACTTGACCCTTCTGTTTGCATAAGATATAGCAAATAATTTATTACAACTTTTTTTGAAATATATCGATTCTTTTTAATGCGTAGTACTCAGAAAACAGTTGGAGACAAGCGGATGTGCGTAAAACCATATCAAAATGCGTTAGAAAGCATGGAGCAAGCCAACCTCGCATTTCTTCAATTGCAACCGCCGTATATTGTAAAATAACATTCTACGGTCCAATCTGAAAGCATTATTCGTGTTTTCATCTGGAAATTAGTTAATCAGCATATAGCAGTTTATAAAAAGTTTAAAAAATAATATTTATTTTTTTGAGTAAATTGTAACTAAAATAGTCAAGAAACTTGACCCTTCTGTTTGCATAAGATATAGCAAATAATTTATTACAACTTTTTTTGAAATATATCGATTCTTTTTAATGCGTAGTACTCAGAAAACAGTTGGAGACAAGCGGATGTGCGTAAAACCATATCAAAATGCGTTAGAAAGCATGGAGCAAGCCAACCTCGCATTTCTTCAATTGCAACCGCCGTATATTGTAAAATAACATTCTACGGTCCAATCTGAAAGCATTATTCGTGTTTTCATCTGGAAATTAGTTAATCAGCATATAGCAGTTTAGAAAAAGTTTAAAAAATAATTTTTATTTTTTTGAGTAAATTGTAACTAAAATAGTCAAGAAACTTGACCCTTCTGTTTGCATAAGATATAGCAAATAATTTATTACAACTTTTTTTGAAATATATCGATTCTTTTTAATGCGTAGTACTCAGAAAACAGTTGGAGACAAGCGGATGTGCGTAAAACCATATCAAAATGCGTTAGAAAGCATGGAGCAAGCCAACCTCGCATTTCTTTAATTGCAACCGCCGTATATTGTAAGATAACATTCTACGGTCCAATCTGAAAGCATTATTCGTGTTTTCATCTGGAAATTAGTTAATCAGCATATAGCAGTTTAGAAAAAGTTTAAAAAATAATTTTTATTTTTTTGAGTAAATTGTAACTAAAATAGTCAAGAAACTTGACCCTTCTGTTTGCATAAGATATAGCAAATAATTTATTACAACTTTTTTTGAATCATATCGATTCTTTTTAATGCGTAGTATTCAGAAAACAGTTGGAAACAAGCGGATGTGCGTAAAACCATATCAAAATGCGTTAGAAAGCATGGAGCAAGCCAACCTCGCATTTCTTCAATTGCAACCGCCGTATATTGTAAAATAACATTCTACGGTCCAATCTGAAAGCATTATTCGTGTTTTCATCTGGAAATTAGTTAATCAGCATATAGCAGTTTAGAAAAAGTTTAAAAAATAATTTTTATTTTTTTGAGTAAATTGTAACTAAAATAGTCAAGAAACTTGACCCTTCTGTTTGCATAAGATATAGCAAATAATTTATTACAACTTTTTTTTAAATATATCGATTCTTTTTAATGCGTAGTACGCAGAAAACAGTTGGAGACAAGCGGATGTGCGTAAAACCATATCAAAATGCGTTAGAAAGCATGGAGCAAGCCAACCTCGCATTTCTTGAATTGCAACCGCCGTATATTGTAAAATAACATTCTACGGTGCAATCTGAAAGCATTATTCGTGTTTTCATCTGGAAATTAGTTAATCAGCATATAGCAGTTTATAAAAAGTTTAAAAAATAATATTTATTTTTTTGAGTAAATTGTAACTAAAATAGTCAAGAAACTTGACCCTTCTGTTTGCATAAGATATAGCAAATAATTTATTACAACTTTTTTTGAAATATATCGATTCTTTTTAATGCGTAGTACTCAGAAAACAGTTGGAGACAAGCGGATGTGCGTAAAACCATATCAAAATGCGTTAGAAAGCATGGAGCAAGCCAAGCTCGCATTTCTTCAATTGCAACATCCGTATATTGTAAGATAACATTCTACGGTCCAATCTGAAAGCATTATTCGTGTTTTCATCTGGAAATTAGTTAATCAGCATATAGCAGTTTAGAAAAAGTTTAAAAAATAATTTTTATTTTTTTGAGTAAATTGTAACTAAAATAGTCAAGAAACTTGACCCTTCTGTTTGCATAAGATATAGCAAATAATTTATTACAACTTTTTTTGAAATATATCGATTCTTTTTAATGCGTAGTACTCAGAAAACAGTTGGAGACAAGCGGATGTGCGTAAAACCATATCAAAATGCGTTAGAAAGCATGGAGCAAGCCAACCTCGCATTTCTTCAATTGCAACCGCCGTATATTGTAAAATAACATTCTACGGTCCAATCTGAAAGCATTATTCGTGTTTTCATCTGGAAATTAGTTAATCAGCATATAGCAGTTTATAAAAAGTTTAAAAAATAATATTTATTTTTTTGAGTAAATTGTAACTAAAATAGTCAAGAAACTTGACCCTTCTGTTTGCATAAGATATAGCAAATAATTTATTACAACTTTTTTTGAAATATATCGATTCTTTTTAATGCGTAGTACTCAGAAAACAGTTGGAGACAAGCGGATGTGCGTAAAACCATATCAAAATGCGTTAGAAAGCATGGAGCAAGCCAACCTCGCATTTCTTCAATTGCAACCGCCGTATATTGTAAAATAACATTCTACGGTCCAATCTGAAAGCATTATTCGTGTTTTCATCTGGAAATTAGTTAATCAGCATATAGCAGTTTAGAAAAAGTTTAAAAAATAATTTTTATTTTTTTGAGTAAATTGTAACTAAAATAGTCAAGAAACTTGACCCTTCTGTTTGCATAAGATATAGCAAATAATTTATTACAACTTTTTTTGAAATATATCGATTCTTTTTAATGCGTAGTACTCAGAAAACAGTTGGAGACAAGCGGATGTGCGTAAAACCATATCAAAATGCGTTAGAAAGCATGGAGCAAGCCAAGCTCGCATTTCTTCAATTGCAACCGCCGTATATTGTAAGATAACATTCTATGGTCCAATCTGAAAGCATTATTCGTGTTTTCATCTGGAAATTAGTTAATCAGCATATAGCAGTTTAGAAAAAGTTTAAAAAATAATTTTTATTTTTTTGAGTAAATTGTAACTAAAATAGTCAAGAAACTTGACCCTTCTGTTTGCATAAGATATAGCAAATAATTTATTACAACTTTTTTTGAAATATATCGATTCTTTTTAATGCGTAGTACTCAGAAAACAGTTGGAGACAAGCGGATGTGCGTAAAACCATATCAAAATGCGTTAGAAAGCATGGAGCAAGCCAACCTCGCATTTCTTCAATTGCAACCGCCGTATATTGTAAAATAACATTCTACGGTCCAATCTGAAAGCATTATTCGTGTTTTCATCTGGAAATTAGTTAATCAGCATATAGCAGTTTAGAAATAGTTTAAAAAATAATATTTATTTTTTTGAGTAAATTGTAACTAAAATAGTCAAGAAACTTGACCCTTCTGTTTGCATAAGATATAGCAAATAATTTATTACAATTTTTTTGAAATATATCGATTCTTTTTAATGCCTAGTACTCAGAAAACAGTTGGAGACAAGCGGATGTGCGTAAAACCATATCAAAATGCGTTAGAAAGCATGGAGCAAGCCAACCTCGCATTTCTTCAATTGCAACCGCTGTATATTGTAAAATAACATTCTACGGTCCAATCTGAAAGCATTATTCGTGTTTTCATCTGGAAATTAGTTAATCAGCATATAGCAGTTTATAAAAAGTTTAAAAAATAATATTTATTTTTTTGAGTAAATTGTAACTAAAATAGTCAAGAAACTTGACCCTTCTGTTTGCATAAGATATAGCAAATAATTTATTACAACTTTTTTTGAAATATATCGATTCTTTTTAATGCGTAGTACTCAGAAAACAGTTGGAGACAAGCGGATGTGCGTAAAACCATATCAAAATGCGTTAGAAAGCATGGAGCAAGCCAACCTCGCATTTCTTCAATTGCAACCGCCGTATATTGTAAAATAACATTCTACGGTCCAATCTGAAAGCATTATTCGTGTTTTCATCTGGAAATTAGTTAATCAGCATATAGCAGTTTAGAAAAAGTTTAAAAAATAATTTTTATTTTTTTGAGTAAATTGTAACTAAAATAGTCAAGAAACTTGACCCTTCTGTTTGCATAAGATATAGCAAATAATTTATTACAACTTTTTTTGAAATATATCGATTCTTTTTAATGCGTAGTACTCAGAAAACAGTTGGAGACAAGCGGATGTGCGTAAAACCATATCAAAATGCGTTAGAAAGCATGGAGCAAGCCAACCTCGCATTTCTTCAATTGCAACCGCCGTATATTGTAAAATAACATTCTACGGTCCAATTTGAAAGCATTATTCGTGTTTTCATCTGGAAATTAGTTAATCAGCATATAGCAGTTTAGAAAAAGTTTAAAAAATAATTTTTATTTTTTTGAGTAAATTGTAACTAAAATAGTCAAGAAACGTGACCCTTCTGTTTGCATAAGATATAGCAAATAATTTATTACAACTTTTTTTGAAATATATCGATTCTTTTTAATGCGTAGTACTCAGAAAACAGTTGGAGACAAGCGGATGTGCGTAAAACCATATCAAAATGCGTTAGAAAGCATGGAGCAAGCCAACCTCGCATTTCTTCAATTGCAACCGCCGTATATTGTAAAATAACATTCTACGGTCCAATCTGAAAGCATTATTCGTGTTTTCATCTGGAAATTAGTTAATCAGCATATAGCAGTTTAGAAAAAGTTTAAAAAATAATTTTTATTTTTTTGAGTAAATTGTAACTAAAATAGTCAAGAAACTTGACCCTTCTGTTTGCATAAGATATAGCAAATAATTTATTACAACTTTTTTTGAAATATATCGATTCTTTTTAATGCGTAGTACTCAGAAAACAGTTGGAGACAAGCGGATGTGCGTAAAACCATATCAAAATGCGTTAGAAAGCATGGAGCAAGCCAACCTCGCATTTCTTCAATTGCAACCGCCGTATATTGTAAAATAACATTCTACGGTCCAATCTGAAAGCATTATTCGTGTTTTCATCTGGAAATTAGTTAATCAGCATATAGCAGTTTAGAAAAAGTTTAAAAAATAATATTTATTTTTTTGAGTAAATTGTAACTAAAATAGTCAAGAAACTTGACCCTTCTGTTTGCATAAGATATAGCAAATAATTTATTACAACTTTTTTTGAAATATATCGATTCTTTTTAATGCCTAGTACTCAGAAAACAGTTGGAAACAAGCGGATGTGCGTAAAACCATATCAAAATGCGTTAGAAAGCATGGAGCAAGTAAACCTCGCATTTCTTCAATTGCAACCGCCGTATATTGTAAAATAACATTCTACGGTCCAATCTGAAAGCATTATTCGTGTTTTCATCTGGAAATTAGTTAATCAGCATATAGCAGTTTATAAAAAGTTTAAAAAATAATATTTATTTTTTTGAGTAAATTGTAACTAAAATAGTCAAGAAACTTGACCCTTCTGTTTGCATAAGATATAGCAAATAATTTATTACAACTTTTTTTGAAATATATCGATTCTTTTTAATGCGTAGTACTCAGAAAACAGTTGGAGACAAGCGGATGTGCGTAAAACCATATCAAAATGCGTTAGAAAGCATGGAGCAAGCCAACCTCGCATTTCTTCAATTGCAACCGCCGTATATTGTAAAATAACATTCTACGGTCCAATCTGAAAGCATTATTCGTGTTTTCATCTGGAAATTAGTTAATCAGCATATAGCAGTTTATAAAAAGTTTAAAAAATAATATTTATTTTTTTGAGTAAATTGTAACTAAAATAGTCAAGAAACTTGACCCTTCTGTTTGCATAAGATATAGCAAATAATTTATTACAACTTTTTTTGAAATATATCGATTCTTTTTAATGCGTAGTACTCAGAAAACAGTTGGAGACAAGCGGATGTGCGTAAAACCATATCAAAATGCGTTAGAAAGCATGGAGCAAGCCAACCTCGCATTTCTTCAATTGCAACCGCCGTATATTGTAAAATAACATTCTACGGTCCAATCTGAAAGCATTATTCGTGTTTTCATCTGGAAATTAGTTAATCAGCATATAGCAGTTTATAAAAAGTTTAAAAAATAATATTTATTTTTTTGAGTAAATTGTAACTAAAATAGTCAAGAAACTTGACCCTTCTGTTTGCATAAGATATAGCAAATAATTTATTACAACTTTTTTTGAAATATATCGATTCTTTTTAATGCGTAGTACTCAGAAAACAGTTGGAGACAAGCGGATGTGCGTAAAACCATATCAAAATGCGTTAGAAAGCATGGAGCAAGCCAACCTCGCATTTCTTCAATTGCAACCGCCGTATATTGTAAAATAACATTCTACGGTCCAATCTGAAAGCATTATTCGTGTTTTCATCTGGAAATTAGTTAATCAGCATATAGCAGTTTAGAAAAAGTTTAAAAAATAATATTTATTTTTTTGAGTAAATTGTAACTAAAATAGTCAAGAAACTTGACCCTTCTGTTTGCATAAGATATAGCAAATAATTTATTACAACTTTTTTTGAAATATATCGATTCTTTTTAATGCGTAGTACTCAGAAAACAGTTGGAGACAAGCGGATGTGCGTAAAACCATATCAAAATGCGTTAGAAAGCATGGAGCAAGCCAAGCTCGCATTTCTTCAATTGCAACCGCCGTATATTGTAAAATAACATTCTACGGTCCAATCTCAAAGCATTATTCGTGTTTTCATCTGGAAATTAGTTAATCAGCATATAGCAGTTTAGAAAAAGTTTAAAAAATAATTTTTATTTTTTTGAGTAAATTGTAACTAAAATAGTCAAGAAACTTGACCCTTCTGTTTGCATAAGATATAGCAAATAATTTATTACAACTTTTTTTGAAATATATCGATTCTTTTTAATGCGCAGTACTTAGAAAACAGTTGGAGACAAGCGGATGTGCGTAAAACCATATCAAAATGCGTTAGAAAGCATGGAGCAAGCCAAGCTCGCATTTCTTCAATTGCAACCGCCGTATATTGTAAGATAACATTCTATGGTCCAATCTGAAAGCATTATTCGTGTTTTCATCTGGAAATTAGTTAATCAGCATATAGCAGTTTAGAAAAAGTTTAAAAAATAATTTTTATTTTTTTGAGTAAATTGTAACTAAAATAGTCAAGAAACTTGACCCTTCTGTTTGCATAAGATATAGCAAATAATTTATTACAACTTTTTTTGAAATATATCGATTCTTTTTAATGCGTAGTACTCAGAAAACAGTTGGAGACAAGCGGATGTGCGTAAAACCATATCAAAATGCGTTAGAAAGCATGGAGCAAGCCAACCTCGCATTTCTTCAATTGCAACCGCCGTATATTGTAAAATAACATTCTACGGTCCAATCTGAAAGCATTATTCGTGTTTTCATCTGGAAATTAGTTAATCAGCATATAGCAGTTTAGAAAAAGTTTAAAAAATAATTTTTATTTTTTTGAGTAATTTGTAACTAAAATAGTCAAGAAACTTGACCCTTCTGTTTGCATAAGATATAGCAAATAATTTATTACAACTTTTTTTGAAATATATCGATTCTTTTTAATGCGTAGTACTCAGAAAACAGTTGGAGACAAGCGGATGTGCGTAAAACCATATCAAAATGCGTTAGAAAGCATGGAGCAAGCCAACCTCGCATTTCTTCAATTGCAACCGCCGTATATTGTAAAATAACATTCTACGGTCCAATCTGAAAGCATTATTCGTGTTTTCATCTGGAAATTAGTTAATCAGCATATAGCAGTTTAGAAAAAGTTTAAAAAATAATTTTTATTTTTATGAGTAAATTGTAACTAAAATAGTCAAGAAACTTGACCCTTCTGTTTGCATAAGATATAGCAAATAATTTATTACAACTTTTTTTGAAATATATCGATTCTTTTTAATGCCTAGTACTCAGAAAACAGTTGGAGACAAGCCGATGTGCGTAAAACCATATCAAAATGCGTTAGAAAACATGGAGCAAGCCAACCTCGCATTTCTTCAATTGCAACCGCCGTATATTGCAAAATAAGATTCTACGGTCCAATCTGAAAGCATTATTCGTGTTTTCATCTGGAAATTAGTTAATCAGCATATAGCAGTTTATAAAAAGTTTAAAAAATAATATTTATTTGTTTGAGTAAATTGTAACTAAAATAGTCAAGAAACTTGACCCTTCTGTTTGCATAAGATATAGCAAATAATTTATTACAACTTTTTTTGAAATATATCGATTCTTTTTAATGCGTAGTACTCAGAAAACAGTTGGAGACAAGCGGATGTGCGTAAAACCATATCAAAATGCGTTAGAAAGCATGGAGCAAGCCAAGCTCGCATTTCTTCAATTGCAACCGCCGTATATTGTAAGATAACATTCTACGGTCCAATCTGAAAACATTATTCGTGTTTTCATCTGGAAATTAGTTAATCAGCATATAGCAGTTTAGAAAAAGTTTAAAAAATAATTTTTATTTTTTTGAGTAAATTGTAACTAAAATAGTCAAGAAACTTGACCCTTCTGTTTGCATAAGATATAGCAAATAATTTATTACAACTTTTTTTGAAATATATCGATTCTTTTTAATGCGTAGTACTCAGAAAACAGTTGGAGACAAGCGGATGTGCGTAAAACCATATCAAAATGCGTTAGAAAGCATGGAGCAAGCCAAGCTCGCATTTCTTCAATTGCAACCGCCGTATATTGTAAGATAACATTCTATGGTCCAATCTGAAAGCATTATTCGTGTTTTCATCTGGAAATTAGTTAATCAGCATATAGCAGTTTATAAAAAGTTTAAAAAATAATTTTTATTTTTTTGAGTAAATTGTAACTAAAATAGTCAAGAAACTTGACCCGTCTGTTTGCATAAGATATAGCAAATAATTTATTACAACTTTTTTTGAAATATATCGATTCTTTTTAATGCGTAGTACTCAGAAAACAGTTGGAGACAAGCGGATGTGCGTAAAACCATATCAAAATGCGTTAGAAAGCATGGAGCAAGCCAACCTCGCATTTCTTCAATTGCAACCGCCGTATATTGTAAGATAACATTCTATGGTCCAATCTGAAAGCATTATTCGTGTTTTCATCTGGAAATTAGTTAATCAGCATATAGCAGTTTATAAAAAGTTTAAAAAATAATTTTTATTTTTTTGGGTAAATTGTAACTAAAATAGTCAAGAAACTTGGCCCGTCTGTTTGCATAAGATATAGCAAATAATTTATTACAACTTTTTTTGAAATATATCGATTCTTTTTAATGCGCAGTACTCAGAAAACAGTTGGAGACAAGCGGATGTGCGTAAAACCATATCAAAATGCGTTAGAAAGCATGGAGCAAGCCAACCTCGCATTTCTTCAATTGCAACCGCCGTATATTGTAAAATAACATTCTACGGTCCAATCTGAAAGCATTATTCGTGTTTTCATCTGGAAATTAGTTAATCAGCATATAGCAGTTTAGAAAAAGTTTAAAAAATAATTTTTATTTTTTTGAGTAAATTGTAACTAAAATAGTCAAGAAACTTGACCCTTCTGTTTGCATAAGATATAGCAAATAATTTATTACAACTTTTTTTGAAATATATCGATTCTTTTTAATGCGTAGTACTCAGAAAACAGTTGGAGACAAGCGGATGTGCGTAAAACCATATCAAAATGCGTTAGAAAGCATGGAGCAAGCCAACCTCGCATTTCTTCAATTGCAACCGCCGTATATTGTAAAATAACATTCTACGGTCCAATCTGAAAGCATTATTCGTGTTTTCATCTGGAAATTAGTTAATCAGCATATAGCAGTTTAGAAAAACTTTAAAAAATAATTTTTATTTTGTTGAGTAAATTGTAACTAAAATAGTCAAGAAACTTGACCCTTCTGTTTGCATAAGATATAGCAAATAATTTATTACAACTTTTTTTGAAATATATCGATTCTTTTTAATGCGTAGTACTCAGAAAACAGTTGGAGACAAGCGGATGTGCGTAAAACCATATCAAAATGCGTTAGAAAGCATGGAGCAAGCCAACCTCGCATTTCTTCAATTGCAACCGCCGTATATTGTAAAATAACATTCTACGGTCCAATCTGAAAGCATTATTCGTGTTTTCATCTGGAAATTAGTTAATCAGCATATAGCAGTTTAGAAAAAGTTTAAAAAATAATTTTTATTTTTTTGAGTAATTTGTAACTAAAATAGTCAAGAAACTTGACCCTTCTGTTTGCATAAGATATAGCAAATAATTTATTACAACTTTTTTTGAAATATATCGATTCTTTTTAATGCGTAGTACTCAGAAAACAGTTGGAGACAAGCGGATGTGCGTAAAACCATATCAAAATGCGTTAGAAAGCATGGAGCAAGCCAACCTCGCATTTCTTCAATTGCAACCGCCGTATATTGTAAAATAACATTCTACGGTCCAATCTGAAAGCATTATTCGTGTTTTCATCTGGAAATTAGTTAATCAGCATATAGCAGTTTAGAAAAAGTTTAAAAAATAATTTTTATTTTTATGAGTAAATTGTAACTAAAATAGTCAAGAAACTTGACCCTTCTGTTTGCATAAGATATAGCAAATAATTTATTACAACTTTTTTTGAAATATATCGATTCTTTTTAATGCCTAGTACTCAGAAAACAGTTGGAGACAAGCCGATGTGCGTAAAACCATATCAAAATGCGTTAGAAAACATGGAGCAAGCCAACCTCGCATTTCTTCAATTGCAACCGCCGTATATTGTAAAATAAGATTCTACGGTCCAATCTGAAAGCATTATTCGTGTTTTCATCTGGAAATTAGTTAATCAGCATATAGCAGTTTATAAAAAGTTTAAAAAATAATATTTATTTGTTTGAGTAAATTGTAACTAAAATAGTCAAGAAACTTGACCCTTCTGTTTGCATAAGATATAGCAAATAATTTATTACAACTTTTTTTGAAATATATCGATTCTTTTTAATGCGTAGTACTCAGAAAACAGTTGGAGACAAGCGGATGTGCGTAAAACCATATCAAAATGCGTTAGAAAGCATGGAGCAAGCCAAGCTCGCATTTCTTCAATTGCAACCGCCGTATATTGTAAGATAACATTCTACGGTCCAATCTGAAAACATTATTCGTGTTTTCATCTGGAAATTAGTTAATCAGCATATAGCAGTTTAGAAAAAGTTTAAAAAATAATTTTTATTTTTTTGAGTAAATTGTAACTAAAATAGTCAAGAAACTTGACCCTTCTGTTTGCATAAGATATAGCAAATAATTTATTACAACTTTTTTTGAAATATATCGATTCTTTTTAATGCGTAGTACTCAGAAAACAGTTGGAGACAAGCGGATGTGCGTAAAACCATATCAAAATGCGTTAGAAAGCATGGAGCAAGCCAAGCTCGCATTTCTTCAATTGCAACCGCCGTATATTGTAAGATAACATTCTATGGTCCAATCTGAAAGCATTATTCGTGTTTTCATCTGGAACTTAGTTAATCAGCATATAGCAGTTTATAAAAAGTTTAAAAAATAATTTTTATTTTTTTGAGTAAATTGTAACTAAAATAGTCAAGAAACTTGACCCGTCTGTTTGCATAAGATATAGCAAATAATTTATTACAACTTTTTTTGAAATATATCGATTCTTTTTAATGCGTAGTACTCAGAAAACAGTTGGAGACAAGCGGATGTGCGTAAAACCATATCAAAATGCGTTAGAAAGCATGGAGCAAGCCAACCTCGCATTTCTTCAATTGCAACCGCCGTATATTGTAAGATAACATTCTATGGTCCAATCTGAAAGCATTATTCGTGTTTTCATCTGGAAATTAGTTAATCAGCATATAGCAGTTTATAAAAAGTTTAAAAAATAATTTTTATTTTTTTGAGTAAATTGTAACTAAAATAGTCAAGAAACTTGACCCGTCTGTTTGCATAAGATATAGCAAATAATTTATTACAACTTTTTTTGAAATATATCGATTCTTTTTAATGCGCAGTACTCAGAAAACAGTTGGAGACAAGCGGATGTGCGTAAAACCATATCAAAATGCGTTAGAAAGCATGGAGCAAGCCAACCTCGCATTTCTTCAATTGCAACCGCCGTATATTGTAAAATAACATTCTACGGTCCAATCTGAAAGCATTATTCGTGTTTTCATCTGGAAATTAGTTAATCAGCATATAGCAGTTTAGAAAAAGTTTAAAAAATAATTTTTATTTTTTTGAGTAAATTGTAACTAAAATAGTCAAGAAACTTGACCCTTCTGTTTGCATAAGATATAGCAAATAATTTATTACAACTTTTTTTGAAATATATCGATTCTTTTTAATGCGTAGTACTCAGAAAACAGTTGGAGACAAGCGGATGTGCGTAAAACCATATCAAAATGCGTTAGAAAGCATGGAGCAAGCCAACCTCGCATTTCTTCAATTGCAACCGCCGTATATTGTAAAATAACATTCTACGGTCCAATCTGAAAGCATTATTCGTGTTTTCATCTGGAAATTAGTTAATCAGCATATAGCAGTTTAGAAAAACTTTAAAAAATAATTTTTATTTTGTTGAGTAAATTGTAACTAAAATAGTCAAGAAACTTGACCCTTCTGTTTGCATAAGATATAGCAAATAATTTATTACAACTTTTTTTGAAATATATCGATTCTTTTTAATGCGTAGTACTCAGAAAACAGTTGGAGACAAGCGGATGTGCGTAAAACCATATGAAAATGCGTTAGAAAGCATGGAGCAAGCCAACCTCGCATTTCTTCAATTGCAACCGCCGTATATTGTAAAATAACATTCTACGGTCCAATCTGAAAGCATTATTCGTGTTTTCATCTGGAAATTAGTTAATCAGCATATAGCAGTTTAGAAAAAGTTTAAAAAATAATTTTTATTTTTTTGAGTAAATTGTAACTAAAATAGTCAAGAAACTTGACCCTTCTGTTTGCATAAGATATAGCAAATAATTTATTACAACTTTTTTTGAAATATATCGATTCTTTTTAATGCGTAGTACTCAGAAAACAGTTGGAGACAAGCGGATGTGCGTAAAACCATATCAAAATGCGTTAGAAAGCATGGAGCAAGCCAACCTCGCATTTCTTCAATTGCAACCGCCGTATATTGTAAAATAACATTCTACGGTCCAATCTGAAAGCATTATTAGTGTTTTCATCTGGAAATTAGTTAATCAGCATATAGCAGTTTATAAAAAGTTTAAAAAATAATATTTATTTTTTTGAGTAAATTGTAACTAAAATAGTCAAGAAACTTGACCCTTCTGTTTGCATAAGATATAGCAAATAATTTATTACAACTTTTTTTGAAATATATCGATTCTTTTTAATGCGTAGTACTCAGAAAACAGTTGAAGACAAGCGGATGTGCGTAAAACCATATCAAAATGCGTTAGAAAGCATGGAGCAAGCCAACCTCGCATTTCTTCAATTGCAACCGCCGTATATTGTAAAATAACATTCTACGGTCCAATCTGAAAGCATTATTCGTGTTTTCATCTGGAAATTAGTTAATCAGCATATAGCAGTTTAGAAAAAGTTTAAAAAATAATTTTTATTTTTTTGAGTAAATTGTAACTAAAATAGTCAAGAAACTTGACCCTTCTGTTTGCATAAGATATAGCAAATAATTTATTACAACTTTTTTTGAAATATATCGATTCTTTTTAATGCGTAGTACTCAGAAAACAGTTGGAGACAAGCGGATGTGCGTAAAACCATATCAAAATGCGTTAGAAAGCATGGAGCAAGCCAACCTCGCATTTCTTCAATTGCAACCGCCGTATATTGTAAAATAACATTCTACGGTCCAATCTGAAAGCATTATTCGTGTTTTCATCTGGAAATTAGTTAATCAGCATATAGCAGTTTAGAAAAAGTTTAAAAAATAATTTTTATTTTTTTGAGTAAATTGTAACTAAAATAGTCAAGAAACTTGACCCTTCTGTTTGCATAAGATATAGCAAATAATTTATTACAACTTTTTTTGAAATATATCGATTCTTTTTAATGCGTAGTACTCAGAAAACAGTTGGAGACAAGCGGATGTGCGTAAAACCATATCAAAATGCGTTAGAAAGCATGGAGCAAGCCAAGCTCGCATTTCTTCAATTGCAACCGCCGTATATTGTAAAATAACATTCTACGGTCCAATCTGAAAGCATTATTCGTGTTTTCATCTGGAAATTAGTTAATCAGCATATAGCAGTTTAGAAAAAGTTTAAAAAATAATTTTTATTTTTTTGAGTAAATTGTAACTAAAATAGTCAAGAAACTTGACCCTTCTGTTTGCATAAGATATAGCAAATAATTTATTACAACTTTTTTTGAAATGTATCGATTCTTTTTAATGCGTAGTACTCAGAAAACAGTTGGAGACAAGCGGATGTGCGTAAAACCATATCAAAATGCGTTAGAAAGCATGGAGCAAGCCAACCTCGCATTACTTCAATTGCAACCGCCGTATATTGTAAAATAACATTCTACGGTCCAATCTGAAAGCATTATTCGTGTTTTGATCTGGAAATTAGTTAATCAGCATATAGCAGTTTAGAAAAAGTTTAAAAAATAATTTTTATTTTTTTGAGTAATTTGTAACTAAAATAGTCAAGAAACTTGACCCTTCTGTTTGCATAAGATATAGCAAATAATTTATTACAACTTTTTTTGAAATATATCGATTCTTTTTAATGCGTAGTACTCAGAAAACAGTTGGAGACAAGCGGATGTGCGTAAAACCATATCAAAATGCGTTAGAAAGCATGGAGCAAGCCAACCTCGCATTTCTTCAATTGCAACCGCCGTATATTGTAAAATAACATTCTACGGTCCAATCTGAAAGCATTATTCGTGTTTTCATCTGGAAATTAGTTAATCAGCATATAGCAGTTTAGAAAAAGTTTAAAAAATAATTTTTATTTTTTTGAGTAAATTGTAACTAAAATAGTCAAGAAACTTGAACCTTCTGTTTGCATAAGATATAGCAAATAATTTATTACAACTTTTTTTGAAATATATCAATTCTTTTTAATGCGTAGTATTCAGAAAACAGTTGGAGACAAGCGGATGTGCGTAAAACCATATCAAAATGCGTTAGAAAGCATGGAGCAAGCCAACCTCGCATTTCTTCAATTGCAACCGCCGTATATTGTAAAATAACATTCTACGGTCCAATCTGAAAGCATTATTCGTGTTTTCATCTGGAAATTAGTTAATCAGCATATAGCAGTTTAGAAAAAGTTTAAAAAATAATTTTTATTTTTTTAAGTAAATTGTAACTAAAATAGTCAAGAAACTTGACCCTTCTGTTTGCATAAGATATAGCAAATAATTTATTACAACTTTTTTTGAAATATATCGATTCTTTTTAATGCGTAGTACTCAGAAAACAGTTGGAGACAAGCGGATGTGCGTAAAACCATATCAAAATGCGTTAGAAAGCATGGAGCAAGCCAACCTCGCATTTCTTCAATTGCAACCGCCGTATATTGTAAAATAACATTCTACGGTCCAATCTGAAAGCATTATTCGTGTTTTCATCTGGAAATTAGTTAATCAGCATATAGCAGTTTAGAAAAAGTTTAAAAAATAATTTTTATTTTTTTGAGTAAATTGTAACTAAAATAGTCAAGAAACTTGACCCTTCTGTTTGCATAAGATATAGCAAATAATTTATTACAACTTTTTTTGAAATATATCGATTCTTTTTAATGCGTAGTACTCAGAAAACAGTTGGAGACAAGCGGATGTGCGTAAAACCATATCAAAATGCGTTAGAAAGCATGGAGCAAGCCAACCTCGCATTTCTTCAATTGCAACCGCCGTATATTGTAAAATAACATTCTACGGTCCAATCTGAAAGCATTATTCGTGTTTTCATCTGGAAATTAGTTAATCAGCATATAGCAGTTTATAAAAAGTTTAAAAAATAATATTTATTTTTTTGAGTAAATTGTAACTAAAATAGTCAAGAAACTTGACCCTTCTGTTTGCATAAGATATAGCAAATAATTTATTACAACTTTTTTTGAAATATATCGATTCTTTTTAATGCGTAGTACTCAGAAAACAGTTGGAGGCAAGCGGATGTGCGTAAAACCATATCAAAATGCGTTAGAAAGTATGGAGCAAGCCAACCTCGCATTTCTTCAATTGCAACCGCCGTATATTGTAAAATAACATTCTACGGTCCAATCTGAAAGCATTATTCGTGTTTTCATCTGGAAATTAGTTAATCAGCATATAGCAGTTTAGAAAAAGTTTAAAAAATAATTTTTATTTTTTTGAGTAAATTGTAACTAAAATAGTCAAGAAACTTGACCCTTCTGTTTGCATAAGATATAGCACATAATTTATTACAACTTTTTTTGAAATATATCGATTCTTTTTAATGCGTAGTACTCAGAAAACAGTTAGAGACAAGCGGATGTGCGTAAAACCATATCAAAATGCGTTAGAAAGCATGGAGCAAGCCAAGCTCGCATTTCTTCAATTGCAACCGCCGTATATTGTAAGATAACATTCTATGGTCCAATCTGAAAGCATTATTCGTGTTTTCATCTGGAAATTAGTTAATCAGCATATAGCAGTTTAGAAAAAGTTTAAAAAATAATTTTTATTTTTTTGAGTAAATTGTAACTAAAATAGTCAAGAAACTTGACCCTTCTGTTTGCATAAGATATAGCAAATAATTTATTACAACTTTTTTTGAAATATATCGATTCTTTTTAATGCGTAGTACTCAGAAAACAGTTGGAGACAAGCGGATGTGCGTAAAACCATATCAAAATGCGTTAGAAAGCATGGAGCAAGCCAACCTCGCATTTCTTCAATTGCAACCGCCGTATATTGTAAAATAACATTCTACGGTCCAATCTGAAAGCATTATTCGTGTTTTCATCTGGAAATTAGTTAATCAGCATATAGCAGTTTAGAAAAAGTTTAAAAAATAATTTTTATTTTTTTGAGTAAATTGTAACTAAAATAGTCAAGAAACTTGACCCTTCTGTTTGCATAAGATATAGCAAATAATTTATTACAACTTTTTTTGAAATATATCGATTCTTTTTAATGCGTAGTACTCAGAAAACAGTTGGAGACAAGCGGCTGTGCGTAAAACCATATCAAAATGCGTTAGAAAGCATGGAGCAAGCCAACCTCGCATTTCTTCAATTGCAACCGCCGTATATTGTAAAATAACATTCTACGGTCCAATCTGAAAGCATTATTCGTGTTTTCATCTGGAAATTAGTTAATCAGCATATAGCAGTTTAGAAAAAGTTTAAAAAATAATTTTTATTTTTTTGAGTAAATTGTAACTAAAATAGTCAAGAAACTTGACCCTTCTGTTTGCATAAGATATAGCAAATAATTTATTACAACTTTTTTTGAAATATATCGATTCTTTTTAATGCGTAGTACTCAGAAAACAGTTGGAGACAAGCGGATGTGCGTAAAACCATATCAAAATGCGTTAGAAAGCATGGAGCAAGCCAAGCTCGCATTTCTTCAATTGCAACCGCCGTATATTGTAAGATAACATTCTATGGTCCAATCTGAAAGCATTATTCGTGTTTTCATCTGGAAATTAGTTAATCAGCATATAGCAGTTTATAAAAAGTTTAAAAAATAATTTTTATTTTTTTGAGTAAATTGTAACTAAAATAGTCAAGAAACTTGACCCGTCTGTTTGCATAAGATATAGCAAATAATTTATTACAACTTTTTTTGAAATATATCGATTCTTTTTAATGCGTAGTACTCAGAAAACAGTTGGAGACAAGCGGATGTGCGTAAAACCATATCAAAATGCGTTAGAAAGCATGGAGCAAGCCAACCTCGCATTTCTTCAATTGCAACCGCCGTATATTGTAAAATAACATTCTACGGTCCAATCTGAAAGCATTATTCGTGTTTTCATCTGGAAATTAGTTAATCAGCATTAAGCAGTTTAGAAAAAGTTTAAAAAATAATTTTTATTTTTTTGAGTAAATTGTAACTAAAATAGGCAAGAAACTTGACCCTTCTGTTTGCATAAGATATAGCAAATAATTTATTACAACTTTTTTTGAAATATATCGATTCTTTTTAATGCGTAGTACTCAGAAAACAGTTGGAGACAAGCGGATGTGCGTAAAACCATATCAAAATGCGTTAGAAAGCATGGAGCAAGCCAACCTCGCATTTCTTCAATTGCAACCGCCGTATATTGTAAAATAACATTCTACGGTCCAATCTGAAAGCATTATTCGTGTTTTCATCTGGAAATTAGTTAATCAGCATATAGCAGTTTATAAAAAGTTTAAAAAATAATATTTATTTTTTTAGTAAATTGTAACTAAAATAGTCAAGAAACTTGACCCTTCTGTTTGCATAAGATATAGCAAATAATTTATTACAACTTTTTTTGAAATATATCGATTCTTTTTAATGCGCAGTACTCAGAAAACAGTTGGAGACAAGCGGATGTGCGTAAAACCATATCAAAATGCGTTAGAAAGCATGGAGCAAGCCAACCTCGCATTTCTTCAATTGCAACCGCCGTATATTGTAAAATAACATTCTACGGTCCAATCTGAAAGCATTATTCGTGTTTTCATCTGGAAATTAGTTAATCAGCATATAGCAGTTTAGAAAAAGTTTAAAAAATAATTTTTATTTTTTTGAGTAAATTGTAACTAAAATAGTCAAGAAACTTGACCCTTCTGTTTGCATAAGATATAGCAAATAATTTATTACAACTTTTTTTGAAATATATCGATTCTTTTTAATGCGTAGTACTCAGAAAACAGTTGGAGACAAGCGGATGTGCGTAAAACCATATCAAAATGCGTTAGAAAGCATGGAGCAAGCCAACCTCGCATAGCTACAATTGCAACCGCCGTATATTGTAAAATAACATTCTACGGTCCAATCAGAAAGCATTATTCGTGTTTTCATCTGGAAATTAGTTAATCAGCATATAGCAGTTTAGAAAAAGTTTAAAAAATAATTTTTATTTTTTTGAGTAAATTGTAACTAAAATAGTCAAGAAACTTGACCCTTCTGTTTGCATAAGATATAGCAAATAATTTATTACAACTTTTTTTGAAATATATCGATTCTTTTTAATGCGTAGTACTCAGAAAACAGTTGGAGACAAGCGGATGTGCGTAAAACCATATCAAAATACGTTAGAAAGCATGGAGCAAGCCAACCTCGCATTTCTTCAATTGCAACCGCCGTATATTGTAAAATAACATTCTACGGTCCAATCTGAAAGCATTATTCGTGTTTTCATCTGGAAATTAGTTAATCAGCATATAGCAGTTTAGAAAAAGTTTAAAAAATAATTTTTATTTTTTTGAGTAAATTGTAACTAAAATAGTCAAGAAACTTGACCCTTCTGTTTGCATAAGATATAGCAAATAATTTATTACAACTTTTTTTGAAATATATCGATTCTTTTTAATGCGTAGTACTCAGGAAACAGTTGGAGACAAGCGGATGTGCGTAAAACCATATCAAAATGCGTTAGAAAGCATGGAGCAAGCCAACCTCGCATTTCTTCAATTGCAACCGCCGTATATTGTAAAATAACATTCTACGGTCCAATCTGAAAGCATTATTCGTGTTTTCATCTGGAAATTAGTTAATCAGCATATAGCAGTTTAGAAAAAGTTTAAAAAATAATTTTTATTTTTTTGAGTAAATTGTAACTAAAATAGTCAAGAAACTTGACCCTTCTGTTTGCATAAGATATAGCAAATAATTTATTACAACTTTTTTTGTAATATATCGATTTTTTTTAATGCGTAGTACTCAGAAAACAGTTGGAGACAAGCGGATGTGCGTAAAACCATATCAAAATGCGTTAGAAAGCATGGAGCAAGCCAACCTCGCATTTCTTCAATTGCAACCGCCGTATATTGTAAAATAACAATCTACGGTCCAATCTGAAAGCATTATTCGTGTTTTCATCTGGAAATTAGTTAATCAGCATATAGCAGTTTAGAAAAAGTCTAAAAAATAATTTTTATTTTTTTGAGTAAATTGTAACTAAAATAGTCAAGAAACTTGACCCTTCTGTTTGCATAAGATATAGCAAATAATTTATTACAACTTTTTTTGAAATATATCGATTCTTTTTAATGCGTAGTACTCAGAAAACAGTTGGAGGCAAGCGGATGTGCGTAAAACCATATCAAAATGCGTTAGAAAGTATGGAGCAAGCCAACCTCGCATTTCTTCAATTGCAACCGCCGTATATTGTAAAATAACATTCTACGGTCCAATCTGAAAGCATTATTCGTGTTTTCATCTGGAAATTAGTTAATCAGCATATAGCAGTTTAGAAAAAGTTTAAAAAATAATTTTTATTTTTTTGAGTAAATTGTAACTAAAATAGTCAAGAAACTTGACCCTTCTGTTTGCATAAGATATAGCACATAATTTATTACAACTTTTTTTGAAATATATCGATTCTTTTTAATGCGTAGTACTCAGAAAACAGTTAGAGACAAGCGGATGTGCGTAAAACCATATCAAAATGCGTTAGAAAGCATGGAGCAAGCCAAGCTCGCATTTCTTCAATTGCAACCGCCGTATATTGTAAGATAACATTCTATGGTCCAATCTGAAAGCATTATTCGTGTTTTCATCTGGAAATTAGTTAATCAGCATATAGCAGTTTAGAAAAAGTTTAAAAAATAATTTTTATTTTTTTGAGTAAATTGTAACTAAAATAGTCAAGAAACTTGACCCTTCTGTTTGCATAAGATATAGCAAATAATTTATTACAACTTTTTTTGAAATATATCGATTCTTTTTAATGCGTAGTACTCAGAAAACAGTTGGAGACAAGCGGATGTGCGTAAAACCATATCAAAATGCGTTAGAAAGCATGGAGCAAGCCAACCTCGCATTTCTTCAATTGCAACCGCCGTATATTGTAAAATAACATTCTACGGTCCAATCTGAAAGCATTATTCGTGTTTTCATCTGGAAATTAGTTAATCAGCATATAGCAGTTTAGAAAAAGTTTAAAAAATAATTTTTATTTTTTTGAGTAAATTGTAACTAAAATAGTCAAGAAACTTGACCCTTCTGTTTGCATAAGATATAGCAAATAATTTATTACAACTTTTTTTGAAATATATCGATTCTTTTTAATGCGTAGTACTCAGAAAACAGTTGGAGACAAGCGGCTGTGCGTAAAACCATATCAAAATGCGTTAGAAAGCATGGAGCAAGCCAACCTCGCATTTCTTCAATTGCAACCGCCGTATATTGTAAAATAACATTCTACGGTCCAATCTGAAAGCATTATTCGTGTTTTCATCTGGAAATTAGTTAATCAGCATATAGCAGTTTAGAAAAAGTTTAAAAAATAATTTTTATTTTTTTGAGTAAATTGTAACTAAAATAGTCAAGAAACTTGACCCTTCTGTTTGCATAAGATATAGCAAATAATTTATTACAACTTTTTTTGAAATATATCGATTCTTTTTAATGCGTAGTACTCAGAAAACAGTTGGAGACAAGCGGATGTGCGTAAAACCATATCAAAATGCGTTAGAAAGCATGGAGCAAGCCAAGCTCGCATTTCTTCAATTGCAACCGCCGTATATTGTAAGATAACATTCTATGGTCCAATCTGAAAGCATTATTCGTGTTTTCATCTGGAAATTAGTTAATCAGCATATAGCAGTTTATAAAAAGTTTAAAAAATAATTTTTATTTTTTTGAGTAAATTGTAACTAAAATAGTCAAGAAACTTGACCCGTCTGTTTGCATAAGATATAGCAAATAATTTATTACAACTTTTTTTGAAATATATCGATTCTTTTTAATGCGTAGTACTCAGAAAACAGTTGGAGACAAGCGGATGTGCGTAAAACCATATCAAAATGCGTTAGAAAGCATGGAGCAAGCCAACCTCGCATTTCTTCAATTGCAACCGCCGTATATTGTAAAATAACATTCTACGGTCCAATCTGAAAGCATTATTCGTGTTTTCATCTGGAAATTAGTTAATCAGCATTAAGCAGTTTAGAAAAAGTTTAAAAAATAATTTTTATTTTTTTGAGTAAATTGTAACTAAAATAGGCAAGAAACTTGACCCTTCTGTTTGCATAAGATATAGCAAATAATTTATTACAACTTTTTTTGAAATATATCGATTCTTTTTAATGCGTAGTACTCAGAAAACAGTTGGAGACAAGCGGATGTGCGTAAAACCATATCAAAATGCGTTAGAAAGCATGGAGCAAGCCAACCTCGCATTTCTTCAATTGCAACCGCCGTATATTGTAAAATAACATTCTACGGTCCAATCTGAAAGCATTATTCGTGTTTTCATCTGGAAATTAGTTAATCAGCATATAGCAGTTTATAAAAAGTTTAAAAAATAATATTTATTTTTTTGAGTAAATTGTAACTAAAATAGTCAAGAAACTTGACCCTTCTGTTTGCATAAGATATAGCAAATAATTTATTACAACTTTTTTTGAAATATATCGATTCTTTTTAATGCGCAGTACTCAGAAAACAGTTGGAGACAAGCGGATGTGCGTAAAACCATATCAAAATGCGTTAGAAAGCATGGAGCAAGCCAACCTCGCATTTCTTCAATTGCAACCGCCGTATATTGTAAAATAACATTCTACGGTCCAATCTGAAAGCATTATTCGTGTTTTCATCTGGAAATTAGTTAATCAGCATATAGCAGTTTAGAAAAAGTTTAAAAAATAATTTTTATTTTTTTGAGTAAATTGTAACTAAAATAGTCAAGAAACTTGACCCTTCTGTTTGCATAAGATATAGCAAATAATTTATTACAACTTTTTTTGAAATATATCGATTCTTTTTAATGCGTAGTACTCAGAAAACAGTTGGAGACAAGCGGATGTGCGTAAAACCATATCAAAATGCGTTAGAAAGCATGGAGCAAGCCAACCTCGCATAGCTACAATTGCAACCGCCGTATATTGTAAAATAACATTCTACGGTCCAATCAGAAAGCATTATTCGTGTTTTCATCTGGAAATTAGTTAATCAGCATATAGCAGTTTAGAAAAAGTTTAAAAAATAATTTTTATTTTTTTGAGTAAATTGTAACTAAAATAGTCAAGAAACTTGACCCTTCTGTTTGCATAAGATATAGCAAATAATTTATTACAACTTTTTTTGAAATATATCGATTCTTTTTAATGCGTAGTACTCAGAAAACAGTTGGAGACAAGCGGATGTGCGTAAAACCATATCAAAATACGTTAGAAAGCATGGAGCAAGCCAACCTCGCATTTCTTCAATTGCAACCGCCGTATATTGTAAAATAACATTCTACGGTCCAATCTGAAAGCATTATTCGTGTTTTCATCTGGAAATTAGTTAATCAGCATATAGCAGTTTAGAAAAAGTTTAAAAAATAATTTTTATTTTTTTGAGTAAATTGTAACTAAAATAGTCAAGAAACTTGACCCTTCTGTTTGCATAAGATATAGCAAATAATTTATTACAACTTTTTTTGAAATATATCGATTCTTTTTAATGCGTAGTACTCAGGAAACAGTTGGAGACAAGCGGATGTGCGTAAAACCATATCAAAATGCGTTAGAAAGCATGGAGCAAGCCAACCTCGCATTTCTTCAATTGCAACCGCCGTATATTGTAAAATAACATTCTACGGTCCAATCTGAAAGCATTATTCGTGTTTTCATCTGGAAATTAGTTAATCAGCATATAGCAGTTTAGAAAAAGTTTAAAAAATAATTTTTATTTTTTTGAGTAAATTGTAACTAAAATAGTCAAGAAACTTGACCCTTCTGTTTGCATAAGATATAGCAAATAATTTATTACAACTTTTTTTGTAATATATCGATTTTTTTTAATGCGTAGTACTCAGAAAACAGTTGGAGACAAGCGGATGTGCGTAAAACCATATCAAAATGCGTTAGAAAGCATGGAGCAAGCCAACCTCGCATTTCTTCAATTGCAACCGCCGTATATTGTAAAATAACAATCTACGGTCCAATCTGAAAGCATTATTCGTGTTTTCATCTGGAAATTAGTTAATCAGCATATAGCAGTTTAGAAAAAGTCTAAAAAATAATTTTTATTTTTTTGAGTAAATTGTAACTAAAATAGTCAAGAAACTTGACCCTTCTGTTTGCATAAGATATAGCAAATAATTTATTACAACTTTTTTTGAAATATATCGATTCTTTTTAATGCGTAGTACTCAGAAAACAGTTGGAGACAAGATGATGTCCTTACAACCATATCAAAATGCGTTAGAAAGCATGGAGCAAGCCAACCTCGCATTTCTTCAATTGCAACCGCCGTATATTGTAAAATAACATTCTACGGTCCAATCTGAAAGCATTATTCGTGTTTTCATCTGGAAATTAGTTAATCAGCATATAGCAGTTTAGAAAAAGTTTAAAAAATAATTTTTATTTTTTTGAGTAAATTGTAACTAAAATAGTCAAGAAACTTGACCCTTCTGTTTGCATAAGATATAGCAAATAATTTATTAGAACTTTTTTTGAAATATATCGATTCTTTTTAATGCGTAGTACTCAGAAAACAGTTGGAGACAAGCGGATGTGCGTAAAACCATATCAAAATGCGTTAGCAAGCATGGAGCAAGCCAACCTCGCATTTCTTCAATTGCAACCGCCGTATAATGTAAAATAACATTCTACGGTCCAATCTGAAAGCATTATTCGTGTTTTCATCTGGAAATTAGTTAATCAGCATATAGCAGTTTAGAAAAAGTTTAAAAAATAATTTTTATTTTTTTGAGTAAATTGTAACTAAAATAGTCAAGAAACTTGACCCTTCTGTTTGCATAAGATATAGCAAATAATTTATTACAACTTTTTTTGAAATATATCGATTCTTCTTAATGCGTAGTACTCAGAAAAACAGTTGGAGACAAGCGGATGTGCGTAAAACCATATCAAAATGCGTTAGAAAGCATGGAGCAAGCCAAGCTCGCATTTCTTCAATTGCAACCGCCGTATATTGTAAGATAACATTCTATGGTCCAATCTGAAAGCATTATTCGTGTTTTCATCTGGAAATTAGTTAATCAGCATATAGCAGTTTAGAAAAAGTTTAAAAAATAATTTTTATTTTTTTGAGTAAATTGTAACTAAAATAGTCAAGAAACTTGACCCTTCTGTTTGCATAAGATATAGCAAATAATTTATTACAACTTTTTTTGAAATATATCGATTCTTTTTAATGCGTAGTACTCAGAAAACAGTTGGAGACAAGCGGATGTGCGTAAAACCATATCAAAATGCGTTAGAAAGCATGGCGAAAGCCAACCTCGCATTTCTTCAATTGCTACCGCCGTATATTGTAAAATAACATTCCACGGTCCAATCTGAAAGCATTATTCGTGTTTTCAGCTGGAAATTAGTTAATCAGCATATAGCAGTTTATAAAAAGTTTAAAAAATAATATTTATTTTTTTGAGTAAATTGTAACTAAAATAGTCAAGAAACTTGACCCTTCTGTTTGCATAAGATATAGCAAATAATTTATTACAACTTTTTTTGAAATATATCGATTCCTTTTAATGCATAGTACTCAGAAAACAGTTGGAGACAAGCGGATGTGCGTAAAACCATATCAAAATGCGTTAGAAAGCATGGAGCAAGCCAATCTCGCATTTCTTCAATTGCAACCGCCGTATATTGTAAAATAACATTCTACGGTCCAATCTGAAAGCATTATTCGTGTTTTCATCTGGAAATTAGTTAATCAGCATATAGCAGTTTATAAAAAGTTTAAAAAATAATATTTATTTTTTTGAGTGAATTGTAACTAAAATAGTCAAGAAACTGGACCCTTCTATTTGCATAAGATATAGCAAATAATTCATTACAACTTTTTTTGAAATATATCGATTCTTTTTAATGCGTAGTACTCAGAAAACCGTTGGAGACAAGCGGATGTGCGTAAAACCATATCAAAATGCGTTAGAAAGCATGGAGCAAGCCAACCTCGCATTTCTTCAATTGCAACCGCCGTATATTGTAAAATAACATTCTACGGTCCAATCTGAAAGCATTATTCGTGTTTTCATCTGGAAATTAGTTAATCAGCATATAGCAGTTTAGAAAAAGTTTAAAAAATAATTTTTATTTTTTTGAGTAAATTGTAACTGAAATAGTCAAGAAACTTGACCCTTCTGTTTGCATAAGATATAGCAAATAATTTATTACAACTTTTTTTGAAATATATCGATTCTTTTTAATGCCTAGTACTCAGAAAACAGTTGAAGACAAGCGGATGTGCGTAAAACCATATCAAAATGCGTTAGAAAGCATGGAGCAAGCCAACCTCGCATTTCTTCAATTGCAACCGCCGTATATTGTAAAATAACATTCTACGGTCCAATCTGAAAGCATTATTCGTGTTTTCATCTGGAAATTAGTTAATCAGCATATAGCAGTTTAGAAAAAGTTTAAAAAATAATTTTTATTTTTTTGAGTAAATTGTAACTAAAATAGTCAAGAAACTTGACCCTTCTGTTTGCATAAGATATAGCAAATAATTTATTACAACTTTTTTTGAAATATATCGATTCTTTTTAATGCGTAGTACTCAGAAAACAGTTGGAGACAAGCGGATGTGCGTAAAACCATATCAAAATGCGTTAGAAAGCATGGAGCAAGCCAACCTCGCATTTCTTCAATTGCAACCGCCGTATATTGTAAAATAACATTCTACGGTCCAATCTGAAAGCATTATTCGTGTTTTCATCTGGAAATTAGTTAATCAGCATATAGCAGTTTAGAAAAAGTTTAAAAAATAATTTTTATTTTTTTGAGTAAATTGTAACTAAAATAGTCAAGAAACTTGACCCTTCTGTTTGCATAAGATATAGCAAATAATTTATTACAACCTTTTTTGAAATATATCGATTCTTTTTAATGCGTAGTACTCAGAAAACAGTTGGAGACAAGCGGATGTGCGTAAAACCATATCAAAATGCGTTAGAAAGCATGGAGCAAGCCAACCTCGCATTTCTTCAATTGCAACCGCCGTATATTGTAAAATAACATTCTACGGTCCAATCTGAAAGCATTATTCGTGTTTTCATCTGGAAATTAGTTAATCAGCATATAGCAGTTTATAAAAAGTTTAAAAAATAATATTTATTTTTTTGAGTATATTGTAACTAACATAGTCAAGAAACTTGACCCTTCTGTGTGCATAAGATATAGCAAATAATTTATTACAACTTTTTTTGAAATATATCGATTCTTTTTAATGCGTAGTACTCAGAAAACAGTTGGAGACAAGCGGATGTGCGTAAAACCATATCAAAATGCGTTAGAAAGCATGGAGCAAGCCAACCTCGCATTTCTTCAATTGCAACCGCCGTATATTGTAAAATAACATTCTACGGTCCAATCTGAAAGCATTATTCGTGTTTTCATCTGGAAATTAGTTAATCAGCATATAGCAGTTTATAAAAAGTTTAAAAAATAATATTTATTTTTTTGAGTAAATTGTAACTAAAATAGTCAAGAAACTTGACCCTTCTGTTTGCATAAGATATAGCAAATAATTTATTACAACTTTTTTTGAAATATATCGATTCTTTTTAATGCGTAGTACTCAGAAAACAGTTGGAGACAAGCGGATGTGCGTAAAACCATATCAAAATGCGTTAGAAAGCATGGAGCAAGCCAACCTCGCATTTCTTCTATTGCAACCGCCGTATATTGTAAAATAACATTCTACGGTCCAATCTGAAAGCATTATTCGTGTTTTCATCTGGAAATTAGTTAATCAGCATATAGCAGTTTAGAAAAAGTTTAAAAAATAATTTTTATTTTTTTGAGTAAATTGTAACTAAAATAGTCAAGAAACTTGACCCTTCTGTTTGCATAAGATATAGCAAATAATTTATTACAACTTTTTTTGAAATATATCGATTCTTTTTAATGCGTAGTACTCAGAAAACAGTTGGAGACAAGCGGATGTGCGTAAAACCATATCAAAATGCGTTAGAAAGCATGGAGCAAGCCAAGCTCGCATTTCTTCAATTGCAACCGCCGTATATTGTAAAATAACATTCTACGGTCCAATCTGAAAGCATTATTCGTGTTTTCATCTGGAAATTAGTTAATCAGCATATAGCAGTTTAGAAAAAGTTTAAAAAATAATTTTTATTTTTTTGAGTAAATTGTAACTAAAATAGTCAAGAAACTTGACCCTTCTGTTTGCATAAGATATAGCAAATAATTTATTACAACTTTTTTTGAAATATATCGATTCTTTTTAATGCGTAGTACTCAGAAAACAGTTGGAGACAAGCGGATGTGCGTAAAACCATATCAAAATGCGTTAGAAAGCATGGAGCAAGCCAACCTCGCATTTCCTCAATTGCAACCGCCGTATATTGTAAAATAACATTCTACGGTCCAATCTGAAAGCAATATTCGTGTTTTCATCTGGAAATTAGTTAATCAGCATATAGCAGTTTAGAAAAAGTTTAAAAAATAATTTTTATTTTTTTGAGTAAATTGTAACTAAAATAGTCAAGAAACTTGACCCTTCTGTTTGCATAAGATATAGCAAATAATTTATTACAACTTTTTTTGAAATATATCGATTCTTTTTAAAGCGTAGTACTCAGCAAACAGTTGGAGACAAGCGAATGTGCGTAAAACCATATCAAAATGCGTTAGAAAGCATGGAGCAAGCCAACCTCGCATTTCTTCAATTGCAACCGCCGTATTTTGTAAAATAACATTCTACGGTCCAATCTGAAAGCATTATTCGTGTTTTCATCTGGAAATTAGTTAATCAGCATATAGCAGTTTAGAAAAAGTTTAAAAAATAATTTTTATTTTTTTGAGTAAATTGTAACTAAAATAGTCAAGAAACTTGACCCTTCTGTTTGCATAAGATATAGCAAATAATTTATTACAATTTTTTTTGAAATATATCGATTCTTTTTAATGCGTAGTACTCAGAAAACAGTTGGAGACAAGCGGATGTGCGTAAAACCATATCAAAATGCGTTAGAAAGCATGGAGCAAGCCAACCTCGCATTTCTTCAATTGCAACCGCCGTATATTGTAAAATAACATTCTACGGTCCAATCTGAAAGCATTATTCGTGTTTTCATCTGGAAATTAGTTAATCAGCATATAGCAGTTTAGAAAAAGTTTAAAAAATAATTTTTATTTTTTTGAGTAAATTGTAACTAAAATAGTCAAGAAACTTGACCCTTCTGTTTGCATAAGATATAGCAAATAATTTATTACAACTTTTTTTGAAATATATCGATTCTTTTTAATGCGTAGTACTCAGAAAACAGTTGGAGACAAGCGGATGTGCGTAAAACCATATCAAAATGCGTTAGAAAGCATGGAGCAAGCCAACCTCGCATTTCTTCAATTGCAACCGCCGTATATTGTAAAATAACATTCCACGGTCCAATCTGAAAGCATTATTCGTGTTTTCATCTGGAAATTAGTTAATCAGCATATAGCAGTTTAGAAAAAGTTTAAAAAATAATTTTTATTTTTTTGAGTAAATTGTAACTAAAATAGTCAAGAAACTTGACCCTTCTGTTTGCATAAGATATAGCAAATAATTTATTACAACTTTTTTTGAAATATATCGATTCTTTTTAATGCGTAGTACTCAGAAAACAGTTGGAGACAAGCGGATGTGCGTAAAACCATATCAAAATGCGTTAGAAAGCATGGAGCAAGCCAACCTCGCATTTCTTCAATTGCAACCGCCGTATATTGTAAAATAACATTCTACGGTCCAATCTGAAAGCATTATTCGTGTTTTCATCTGGAAATTAGTTAATCAGCATATAGCAGTTTATAAAAAGTTTAAAAAATAATATTTATTTTTTTGGGTAAATTGTAACTAAAATAGTCAAGAAACTTGGCCCTTCTGTTTGCATAAGATATAGCAAATAATTTATTACAACTTTTTTTGATATATATCGATTCTTTTTAATGCGTAGTACTCAGAAAACAGTTGGAGACAAGCGGATGTGCGTAAAACCATATCAAAATGCGTTAGAAAGCATGGAGCAAGCCAACCTCGCATTTCTTCAATTGCAACCGCCGTATATTGTAAAATAACATTCTACGGTCCAATCTGAAAGCATTATTCGTGTTTTCATCTGGAAATTAGTTAATCAGCATATAGCAGTTTAGAAAAAGTTTAAAAAATAATTTTTATTTTTTTGAGTAAATTGTAACTAAAATAGTCAAGAAACTTGACCCTTCTGTTTGCATAAGATATAGCAAATAATTTATTACAACTTTTTTTGAAATATATCGTTTCTTTTTAATGCGTAGTACTCAGAAAACAGTTGGAGACAAGCGGATGTGCGTAAAACCATATCAAAATGCGTTAGAAAGCATGGAGCAAGCCAACCTCGCATTTCTTCAATTGCAACCGCCGTATATTGTAAAATAATATTCTACGGTCCAATCTGAAAGCATTATTCGTGTTTTCATCTGGAAATTAGTTAATCAGCATATAGCAGTTTAGAAAAAGTTTAAAAAATAATTTTTATTTTTTTGAGTAAATTGTAACTAAAATAGTCAAGAGACTTGACCCTTCTGTTTGCATAAGATATAGCAAATAATTTATTACAACTTTTTTTGAAATATATCGATTCTTTTTAATGCGTAGTACTCAGAAAACAGTTGGAGACAAGCGGATGTGCGTAAAACGATATCAAAATGCGTTAGAAAGCATGGAGCAAGCCAACCTCGCATTTCTTCAATTGCAACCGCCGTATATTGTAAAATAACATTCTACGGTCCAATCTGAAAGCATTATTCGTGTTTTCATCTGGAAATTAGTTAATCAGCATATAGCAGTTTATAAAAAGTTTAAAAAATAATATTTATTTTTTTGAGTAAATTGTAACTAAAATAGTCAAGAAACTTGACCCTTCTGTTTGCATAAGATATAGCAAATAATTTATTACAACTTTTTTTGAAATATATCGATTCTTTTTAATGCGTAGTACTCAGAAAACAGTTGGAGACAAGCGGATGTGCGTAAAACCATATCAAAATGCGTTAGAAAGTATGGAGCAAACCAAGCTCGCATTTCTTCAATTGCAACCGCCGTATATTGTAAGATAACATTCTATGGTCCAATCTGAAAGCATTATTCGTGTTTTCATCTGGAAATTAGTTAATCAGCATATAGCAGTTTATAAAAAGTTTAAAAAATAATATTTATTTTTTTGAGTAAATTGTAACTAAAATAGTCAAGAAACTTGACCCTTCTGTTTGCATAAGATATAGCAAATAATTTATTACAACTTTTTTTGATATATATCGATTCTTTTTAATGCGTAGTACTCAGAAAACAGTTGGAGACAAGCGGATGTGCGTAAAACCATATCAAAATGCGTTAGAAAGCATGGAGCAAGCCAACATCGCATTTCTTCAATTGCAACCGCCGTATATTGTAAAATAACATTCTACGGTCCAATCTGAAAGCATTATTCGTGTTTTCATCTGGAAATTAGTTAATCAGCATATAGCAGTTTAGAAAAAGTTTAAAAAATAATTTTTATTTTTTTGAGTAAATTGTAACTAAAATAGTCAAGAAACTTGACCCTTCTGTTTGCATAAGATATAGCAAATAATTTATTACAACTTTTTTTGAAATATATCGATTCTTTTTAATGCGTAGTACTCAGAAAACAGTTGGAGACAAGCGGATGTGCGTAAAACCATATCAAAATGCGTTAGAAAGCATGGAGCAAGCCAACCTCGCATTTCTTCAATTGCAACCGCCGTATATTGTAAAATAACATTCTACGGTCCAATCTGAAAGCATTATTCGTGTTTTCATCTGGAAATTAGTTAATCAGCATATAGCAGTTTAGAAAAAGTTTAAAAAATAATTTTTATTTTTTTGAGTAAATTGTAACTAAAATAGTCAAGAAACTTGACCCTTCTGTTTGCATAAGATATAGCAAATAATTTATTACAACTTTTTTTGAAATATATCGATTCTTTTTAATGCGTAGTACTCAGAAAACAGTTGGAGACAAGCGGATGTGCGTAAAACCATATCAAAATGCGTTAGAAAGCATGGAGCAAGCCAAGCTCGCATTTCTTCAATTGCAACCGCCGTATATTGTAAAATAACATTCTACGGTCCAATCTGAAAGCATTATTCGTGTTTTCATCTGGAAATTAGTTAATCAGCATATAGCAGTTTAGAAAAAGTTTAAAAAATAATTTTTATTTTTTTGAGTAAATTGTAACTAAAATAGTCAAGAAACTTGACCCTTCTGTTTGCATAAGATATAGCAAATAATTTATTACAACTTTTTTTGAAATATATCGATTCTTTTTAATGCGTAGTACTCAGAAAACAGTTGGAGACAAGCGGATGTGCGTAAAACCATATCAAAATGCGTTAGAAAGCATGGAGCAAGCCAACCTCGCATTTCCTCAATTGCAACCGCCGTATATTGTAAAATAACATTCTACGGTCCAATCTGAAAGCAATATTCGTGTTTTCATCTGGAAATTAGTTAATCAGCATATAGCAGTTTAGAAAAAGTTTAAAAAATAATTTTTATTTTTTTGAGTAAATTGTAACTAAAATAGTCAAGAAACTTGACCCTTCTGTTTGCATAAGATATAGCAAATAATTTATTACAACTTTTTTTGAAATATATCGATTCTTTTTAAAGCGTAGTACTCAGCAAACAGTTGGAGACAAGCGAATGTGCGTAAAACCATATCAAAATGCGTTAGAAAGCATGGAGCAAGCCAACCTCGCATTTCTTCAATTGCAACCGCCGTATTTTGTAAAATAACATTCTACGGTCCAATCTGAAAGCATTATTCGTGTTTTCATCTGGAAATTAGTTAATCAGCATATAGCAGTTTAGAAAAAGTTTAAAAAATAATTTTTATTTTTTTGAGTAAATTGTAACTAAAATAGTCAAGAAACTTGACCCTTCTGTTTGCATAAGATATAGCAAATAATTTATTACAATTTTTTTTGAAATATATCGATTCTTTTTAATGCGTAGTACTCAGAAAACAGTTGGAGACAAGCGGATGTGCGTAAAACCATATCAAAATGCGTTAGAAAGCATGGAGCAAGCCAACCTCGCATTTCTTCAATTGCAACCGCCGTATATTGTAAAATAACATTCTACGGTCCAATCTGAAAGCATTATTCGTGTTTTCATCTGGAAATTAGTTAATCAGCATATAGCAGTTTAGAAAAAGTTTAAAAAATAATTTTTATTTTTTTGAGTAAATTGTAACTAAAATAGTCAAGAAACTTGACCCTTCTGTTTGCATAAGATATAGCAAATAATTTATTACAACTTTTTTTGAAATATATCGATTCTTTTTAATGCGTAGTACTCAGAAAACAGTTGGAGACAAGCGGATGTGCGTAAAACCATATCAAAATGCGTTAGAAAGCATGGAGCAAGCCAACCTCGCATTTCTTCAATTGCAACCGCCGTATATTGTAAAATAACATTCCACGGTCCAATCTGAAAGCATTATTCGTGTTTTCATCTGGAAATTAGTTAATCAGCATATAGCAGTTTAGAAAAAGTTTAAAAAATAATTTTTTTTTTTTTGAGTAAATTGTAACTAAAATAGTCAAGAAACTTGACCCTTCTGTTTGCATAAGATATAGCAAATAATTTATTACAACTTTTTTTGAAATATATCGATTCTTTTTAATGCGTAGTACTCAGAAAACAGTTGGAGACAAGCGGATGTGCGTAAAACCATATCAAAATGCGTTAGAAAGCATGGAGCAAGCCAACCTCGCATTTCTTCAATTGCAACCGCCGTATATTGTAAAATAACATTCTACGGTCCAATCTGAAAGCATTATTCGTGTTTTCATCTGGAAATTAGTTAATCAGCATATAGCAGTTTATAAAAAGTTTAAAAAATAATATTTATTTTTTTGGGTAAATTGTAACTAAAATAGTCAAGAAACTTGGCCCTTCTGTTTGCATAAGATATAGCAAATAATTTATTACAACTTTTTTTGATATATATCGATTCTTTTTAATGCGTAGTACTCAGAAAACAGTTGGAGACAAGCGGATGTGCGTAAAACCATATCAAAATGCGTTAGAAAGCATGGAGCAAGCCAACCTCGCATTTCTTCAATTGCAACCGCCGTATATTGTAAAATAACATTCTACGGTCCAATCTGAAAGCATTATTCGTGTTTTCATCTGGAAATTAGTTAATCAGCATATAGCAGTTTAGAAAAAGTTTAAAAAATAATTTTTATTTTTTTGAGTAAATTGTAACTAAAATAGTCAAGAAACTTGACCCTTCTGTTTGCATAAGATATAGCAAATAATTTATTACAACTTTTTTTGAAATATATCGTTTCTTTTTAATGCGTAGTACTCAGAAAACAGTTGGAGACAAGCGGATGTGCGTAAAACCATATCAAAATGCGTTAGAAAGCATGGAGCAAGCCAACCTCGCATTTCTTCAATTGCAACCGCCGTATATTGTAAAATAATATTCTACGGTCCAATCTGAAAGCATTATTCGTGTTTTCATCTGGAAATTAGTTAATCAGCATATAGCAGTTTAGAAAAAGTTTAAAAAATAATTTTTATTTTTTTGAGTAAATTGTAACTAAAATAGTCAAGAGACTTGACCCTTCTGTTTGCATAAGATATAGCAAATAATTTATTACAACTTTTTTTGAAATATATCGATTCTTTTTAATGCGTAGTACTCAGAAAACAGTTGGAGACAAGCGGATGTGCGTAAAACGATATCAAAATGCGTTAGAAAGCATGGAGCAAGCCAACCTCGCATTTCTTCAATTGCAACCGCCGTATATTGTAAAATAACATTCTACGGTCCAATCTGAAAGCATTATTCGTGTTTTCATCTGGAAATTAGTTAATCAGCATATAGCAGTTTATAAAAAGTTTAAAAAATAATATTTATTTTTTTGAGTAAATTGTAACTAAAATAGTCAAGAAACTTGACCCTTCTGTTTGCATAAGATATAGCAAATAATTTATTACAACTTTTTTTGAAATATATCGATTCTTTTTAATGCGTAGTACTCAGAAAACAGTTGGAGACAAGCGGATGTGCGTAAAACCATATCAAAATGCGTTAGAAAGTATGGAGCAAACCAAGCTCGCATTTCTTCAATTGCAACCGCCGTATATTGTAAGATAACATTCTATGGTCCAATCTGAAAGCATTATTCGTGTTTTCATCTGGAAATTAGTTAATCAGCATATAGCAGTTTATAAAAAGTTTAAAAAATAATATTTATTTTTTTGAGTAAATTGTAACTAAAATAGTCAAGAAACTTGACCCTTCTGTTTGCATAAGATATAGCAAATAATTTATTACAACTTTTTTTGATATATATCGATTCTTTTTAATGCGTAGTACTCAGAAAACAGTTGGAGACAAGCGGATGTGCGTAAAACCATATCAAAATGCGTTAGAAAGCATGGAGCAAGCCAACATCGCATTTCTTCAATTGCAACCGCCGTATATTGTAAAATAACATTCTACGGTCCAATCTGAAAGCATTATTCGTGTTTTCATCTGGAAATTAGTTAATCAGCATATAGCAGTTTAGAAAAAGTTTAAAAAATAATTTTTATTTTTTTGAGTAAATTGTAACTAAAATAGTCAAGAAACTTGACCCTTCTGTTTGCATAAGATATAGCAAATAATTTATTACAACTTTTTTTGAAATATATCGATTCTTTTTAATGCGTAGTACTCAGAAAACAGTTGGAGACAAGCGGATGTGCGTAAAACCATATCAAAATGCGTTAGAAAGCATGGAGCAAGCCAACCTCGCATTTCTTCAATTGCAACCGCCGTATATTGTAAAATAACATTCTACGGTCCAATCTGAAAGCATTATTCGTGTTTTCATCTGGAAATTAGTTAATCAGCATATAGCAGTTTAGAAAAAGTTTAAAAAATAATTTTTATTTTTTTGAGTAAATTGTAACTAAAATAGTCAAGAAACTTGACCCTTCTGTTTGCATAAGATATAGCAAATAATTTATTACAACTTTTTTTGAAATATATCGATTCTTTTTAATGCGTAGTACTCAGAAAACAGTTGGAGACAAGCGGATGTGTGTAAAACCATATCAAAATGCGTTAGAAAGCATGGAGCAAGCCAACCTCGCATTTCTTCAATTGCAACCGCCGTATATTGTAAAATAACATTCTACGGTCCAATCTGAAAGCATTATTCGTGTTTTTATCTGGAAATTAGTTAATCAGCATATAGCAGTTTAGAAAAAGTTTAAAAAATAATATTTATTTTTTTGAGTAAATTGTAACTAAAATAGTCAAGAAACTTGACCCTTCTGTTTGCATAAGATATAGCAAATAATTTATTACAACTTTTTTTGAAATATATCGATTCTTTTTAATGCGTAGTACTCAGAAAACAGTTGGAGACAAGCGGATGTGCGTAAAACCATATCAAAATGCGTTAGAAAGCATGGAGCAAGCCAACCTCGCATTTCTTCAATTGCAACCGCCGTATATTGTAAGATAATATTCTATGGTCCAATCTGAAAGCATTATTCGTGTTTTCATCTGGAAATTAGTTAATCAGCATATAGCAGTTTATAAAAAGTTTAAAAAATAATTTTTATTTTTTTGAGTAAATTGTAACTAAAATAGTCAAGAAACTTGACCCTTCTGTTTGCATAAGATATAGCAAATAATTTATTACAACTTTTTTTGAAATATATCGATTCTTTTTAATGCGTAGTACTCAGAAAACAGTTGGAGACAAGCGGATGTGCGTAAAACCATATCAAAATGCGTTAGAAAGCATGGAGCAAGCCAACCTCGCATTTCTTCAATTGCAACCGCCGTATATTGTAAAATAACATTCTACGGTCCAATCTGAAAGCATTATTCGTGTTTTCATCTGGAAATTAGTTAATCAGCATATAGCAGTTTAGAAAAAGTTTAAAAAATAATTTTTATTTTTTTGAGTAAATTGTAACTAAAATAGTCAAGAAACTTGACCCTTCTGTTTGCATAAGATATAGCAAATAATTTATTACAACTTTTTTTGAAATATATCGATTCTTTTTAATGCGTAGTACTCAGAAAACAGTTGGAGACAAGCGGATGTGCGTAAAACCATATCAAAATGCGTTAGAAAGCATGGAGCAAGCCAAGCTCGCATTTCTTCAATTGCAACCGCCGTATATTGTAAGATAACATTCTATGGTCCAATATGAAAGCATTATTCGTGTTTTCATCTGGAAATTAGTTAATCAGCATATAGCAGTTTAGAAAAAGTTTAAAAAATAATTTTTATTTTTTTGAGTAAATTGTAACTAAAATAGTCAAGAAACTTGACCCTTCTGTTTGCATAAGATATAGCAAATAATTTATTACAACTTTTTTTGAAATATATCGATTCTTTTTAATGCGTAGTACTCAGAAAACAGTTGGAGACAAGCGGATCTGCGTAAAACCATATCAAAATGCGTTAGAAAGCATGGAGCAAGCAAACCTCGCATTTCTTCAATTGCAACCGCCGTATATTGTAAAATAACATTCTACGGTCCAATCTGAAAGCATTATTCGTGTTTTCATCTGGAAATTAGTTAATCAGCATATAGCAGTTTAGAAAAAGTTTAAAAAATAATTTTTATTTTTTTGAGTAAATTGTAACTAAAATAGTCACGAAACTTGACCCTTCTGTTTGCATAAGATATAGCAAATAATTTATTACAACTTTTTTTGAAATATATCGATTCTTTTTAATGCGTAGTACTCAGAAAACAGTTGGAGACAAGCGGATGTGCGTAAAACCATATCAAAATGCGTTAGAAAGCATGGAGCAAACCAACCTCGCATTTCTTCAATTGCAACCGCCGTATATTGTAAAATAACATTCTACGGTCCAATCTGAAAGCATTATTCGTGTTTTCATCTGGAAATTAGTTAATCAGCATATAGCAGTTTAGAAAAAGTTTAAAAAATAATTTTTATTTTTTTGAGTAAATTGTAACTAAAATAGTCAAGAAACTTGACCCTTCTGTTTGCATAAGATATAGCAAATAATTTATTACAACTTTCTTTGAAATATATCGATTCTTTTTAATACGTAGTACCCAGAAAACAGTTGGAGACAAGCGGATGTGCGTAAAACCATATCAAAATGCGTTAGAAAGCATGGAGCAAGCCAACCTCGCATTTCTTCAATTGCAACCGCCGTATATTGTAAAATAACATTCTACGGTCCAATCTGAAAGCATTATTCGTGTTTTCATCTGGAAATTAGTTAATCAGCATATAGCAGTTTAGAAAAAGTTTAAACAATAATTTTTATTTTTTTGAGTAAATTGTAACTAAAATAGTCAAGAAACTTGACCCTTCTGTTTGCATAAGATATAGCAAATAATTTATTACAACTTTTTTTGAAATATATCGATTCTTTTTAATGCGTAGTACTCAGAAAACAGTTGGAGACAAGCGGATGTGCGTAAAACCATATCAAAATGCGTTAGAAAGCATGGAGCAAGCCAACCTCGCATTTCTGCAATTGCAACCGACGTATATTGTAAAATAACATTCTACGGTCCAATCTGAAAGCATTATTCGTGTTTTCATCTGGAAATTAGTTAATCAGCATATAGCAGTTTAGAAAAAGTTTAAAAAATAATTTTTATTTTTTTGAGTAAATTGTAACTAAAATAGTCAAGAAACTTGACCCTTCTGTTTGCATAAGATATAGCAAATAATTTATTACAACTTTTTTTGAAATATATCGATTCTTTTTAATGCGTAGTACTCAGAAAACAGTTGGAGACAAGCGGATGTGCGTAAAACCATATCAAAATGCGTTAGAAAGCATGGAGCAAGCCAACCTCGCATTTCTTCAATTGCAACCGCCGTATATTGTAAAATAACATTCTACGGTCCAATCTGAAAGCATTATTCGTGTTTTCATCTGGAAATTAGTTAATCAGCATATAGCAGTTTAGAAAAAGGTTAAAAAATAATTTTTATTTTTTTGAGTAAATTGTAACTAAAATAGTCAAGAAACTTGACCCTTCTGTTTGCATAAGATATAGCAAATAATTTATTACAACTTTTTTTGAAATATATCGATTCTTTTTAATGCGTAGTACTCAGAAAACAGTTGGAGACAAGCGGATGTGCGTAAAACCATATCAAAATGCGTTAGAAAGCATGGAGCAAGCCAACCTCGCATTTCTTCAATTGCAACCGCCGTATATTGTAAAATAACATTCTACGGTCCAATCTGAAAGCATTATTCGTGTTTTCATCTGGAAATTAGTTAATCAGCATATAGCAGTTTAGAAAAAGTTTAAAAAATAATTTTTATTTTTTTGAGTAAATTGTAACTAAAATAGTCAAGAAACTTGACCCTTCTGTTTGCATAAGATATAGCAAATAATTTATTACAACTTTTTTTGAAATATATCGATTCTTTTTAATGCGTAGTACTCAGAAAACAGTTGGAGACAAGCGGATGTGCGTAAAACCATATCAAAATGCGTTAGAAAGCATGGAGCAAGCCAACCTCGCATTTCTTCAATTGCAACCGCCGTATATTGTAAGATAACATTCTATGGTCCAATCTGAAAGCATTATTCGTGTTTTCATCTGGAAATTAGTTAATCAGCATATAGCAGTTTATAAAAAGTTTAAAAAATAATTTTTATTTTTTTGAGTAAATTGTAACTAAAATAGTCAAGAAACTTGACCCTTCTGTTTGCATAAGATATAGCAAATAATTTATTACAACTTTTTTTGAAATATATCGATTCTTTCTAATGCGTAGTACTCAGAAAACAGTTGGAGACAAGCGGATGTGCGTAAAACCATATCAAAATGCGTTAGAAAGCATGGAGCAAGCCAACCTCGCATTTCTTCAATTGCAACCGCCGTATATTGTAAAATAACATTATACGGTCCAATCTGAAAGCATTATTCGTGTTTTCATCTGGAAATTAGTTAATCAGCATATAGCAGTTTAGAAAAAGTTTAAAAATAATTTTTATTTTTTTGAGTAAATTGTAACTAAAATAGTCAAGAAACTTGACCCTTCTGTTTGCATAAGATATAGCAAATAATTTATTACAACTTTTTTTGAAATATATCGATTCTTTTTAATGCGTAGTACTCAGAAAACAGTTGGAGACAAGCGGATGTGCGTAAAACCATATCAAAATGCGTTAGAAAGCATGGAGCAAGCCAAGCTCGCATTTCTTCAATTGCAACCGCCGTATATTGTAAGATAACATTCTATGGTCCAATCTGAAAGCATTATTCGTGTTTTCATCTGGAAATTAGTTAATCAGCATATAGCAGTTTAGAAAAAGTTTAAAAAATAATTTTTATTTTTTTGAGTAAATTGTAACTAAAATAGTCAAGAAACTTGACCCTTCTGTTTGCATAAGATATAGCAAATAATTTATTACAACTTTTTTTGAAATATATCGATTCTTTTTAATGCGTAGTACTCAGAAAACAGTTGGAGACAAGCGGATGTGCGTAAAACCATATCAAAATGCGTTAGAAAGCATGGAGCAAGCCAACCTCGCATTTCTTCAATTGCAACCGCCGTATATTGTAAAATAACATTCTACGGTCCAATCTGAAAGCATTATTCGTGTTTTCATCTGGAAATTAGTTAATCAGCATATAGCAGTTTAGAAAAAGTTTAAAAAATAATTTTTATTTTTTTGAGTAAATTGTAACTAAAATAGTCAAGAAACTTGACCCTTCTGTTTGCATAAGATATAGCAAATAATTTATTACAACTTTTTTTGAAATATATCGATTCTTTTTAATGCGTAGTACTCAGAAAACAGTTGGAGACAAGCGGATGTGCGTAAAACCATATCAAAATGCGTTAGAAAGCATGGAGCAAGCCAACCTTGCATTTCTTCAATTGCAACCGCCGTATATTGTAAAATAACATTCTATGGTCCAATCTGAAAGCATTATTCGTGTTTTCATCTGGAAATTAGTTAATCAGCATATAGCAGTTTAGAAAAAGTTTAAAAAATAATATTTATTTTTTTGAGTAAATTGTAACTAAAATAGTCAAGAAACTTGACCCTTCTGTTTGCATAAGATATAGCAAATAATTTATTACAACTTTTTTTGAAATATATCGATTCTTTTTAATGCGTAGTACTCAGAAAACAGTTGGAGACAAGCGGATGTGCGTAAAACCATATCAAAATGCGTTAGAAAGCATGGAGCAAGCCAACCTCGCATTTCTTCAATTGCAACCGCCGTATATTGTAAAATAACATTCTACGGTCCAATCTGAAAGCATTATTCGTGTTTTCATCTGGAAATTAGTTAATCAGCATATAGCAGTTTAGAAAAAATTTAAAAAATAATTTTTATTTTTTTGAGTAAATTGTAACTAAAATAGTCAAGAAACTTGACCCTTCTGTTTGCATAAGATATAGCAAATAATTTATTACAACTTTTTTTGAAATATATCGATTCTTTTTAATGCGTAGTACTCAGAAAACAGTTGGAGACCAGCGGATGTGCGTTAAACCATATCAAAATGCGTTAGAAAGCATGGAGCAAGCCAACCTCGCATTTCTTCAATTGCAACCGCCGTATATTGTAAAATAACATTCTATGGTCCAATCTGAAAGCATTATTCGTGTTTTCATCTGGAAATTAGTTAATCAGCATATAGCAGTTTAGAAAAAGTTTAAAAAATAATTTTTATTTTTTTGAGTAAATTGTAACTAAAATAGTCAAGAAACTTGACCCTTCTGTTTGCATAAGATATAGCAAATAATTTATTACAACTTTTTTTGAAATATATCGATTCTTTTTAATGCGTAGTACTCAGAAAACAGTTGGAGACCAGCGGATGTGCGTTAAACCATATCAAAATGCGTTAGAAAGCATGGAGCAAGCCAACCTCGCATTTCTTCAATTGCAACCGCCGTATATTGTAAAATAACATTCTATGGTCCAATCTGAAAGCATTATTCGTGTTTTCATCTGGAAATTAGTTAATCAGCATATAGCAGTTTAGAAAAAGTTTAAAAAATAATTTTTATTTTTTTGAGTAAATTGTAACTAAAATAGTCAAGAAACTTGACCCTTCTGTTTGCATAAGATATAGCAAATAATTTATTACAACTTTTTTTGATATATATCGATTCTTTTTAATGCGTAGTACTCAGAAAACAGTTGGAGACAAGCGGATGTGCGTAAAACCATATCAAAATGCGTTAGAAAGCATGGAGCAAGCCAACCTCGCATTTCTTCAATTGCAACCGCCGTATATTGTAAAATAACATTCTACGGTCCAATCTGAAAGCATTATTCGTGTTTTCATCTGGAAATTAGTTAATCAGCATATAGCAGTTTAGAAAAAGTTTAAAAAATAATTTTTATTTTTTTGAGTAAATTGTAACTAAAATAGTCAAGAAACTTGACCCTTCTGATTGCATAAGATATAGCAAATAATTTATTACAACTTTTTTTGAAATATATCGATTCTTTTTAATGCGTAGTACTCAGAAAACAGTTGGAGACAAGCGGATGTGCGTAAAACCATATCAAAATGCGTTAGAAAGCATGGAGCAAGCCAACCTCGCATTTCTTCAATTGCAACCGCCGTATATTGTAAAATAACATTCTACGGTCCAATCTGAAAGCATTATTCGTGTTTTCATCTGGAAATTAGTTAATGAGCATATAGCAGTTTAGAAACAGTTTAAAAAATAATTTTTATTTTTTTGAGTAAATTGTAACTAAAATAGTCAAGAAACTTGACCCTTCTGTTTGCATAAGATATAGCAAATAATTTATTACAACTTTTTTTGAAATATATCGATTCTTTTTAATGCGTAGTACTCAGAAAACAGTTGGAGACAAGCGGATGTGCGTAAAACCATATCAAAATGCGTTAGAAAGCATGGAGCAAGCCAACCTCGCATTTCTTCAATTGCAACCGCCGTATATTGTAAAATAACATTCTACGGACCAATCTGAAAGCATTATTCGTGTTTTCATCTGGAAATTAGTTAATCAGCATATAGCAGTTTAGAAAAAGTTTAAAAAATAATATTTATTTTTTTGAGTAAATTGTAACTAAAATAGTCAAGAAACTTGACCCTTCTGTTTGCATAAGATATAGCAAATAATTTATTACAACTTTTTTTGAAATATATCGATTCTTTTTAATGCATAGTACTCAGAAAACAGTTGGAGACAAGCGGATGTGCGTAAAACCATATCAAAATGCGTTAGAAAGCATGGAGCAAGCCAACCTCGCATTTCTTCAATTGCAACCGCCGTATATTGTAAAATAACATTCTACGGTCCAATCTGAAAGCATTATTCGTGTTTTCATCTGGAAATTAGTTAATCAGCATATAGCAGTTTAGAAAAAGTTTAAAAAATAATTTTTATTTTTTTGAGTAAATTGTAACTAAAATAGTCAAGAAACTGGACCCTTCTATTTGCATAAGATATAGCAAATAATTTATTACAAGTTTTTTTGAAATATATCGATTCCTTTTAATGCGTAGTACTCAGAAAACAGTTGTAGACAAGCGGATGTGCGTAAAACCATATCAAAATGCGTTAGAAAGCATGGAGCAAGCCAACCTTGCATTTCTTCAATTGCAACCGCCGTATATTGTAAAATAACATTCTACGGTCCAATCTGAAAGCATTATTCGTGTTTTCATCTGGAAATTAGTTAATCAGCATATAGCAGTTTAGAAAAAGTTTAAAAAATAATATTTATTTTTTTGAGTAAATTGTAACTAAAATAGTCAAGAAACTTGACCCTTCTGTTTGCATAAGATATAGCAAATAATTTATTACAACTTTTTTTGAAATATATCGATTCTTTTTAATGCATAGTACTCAGAAAACAGTTGGAGACAAGCGGATGTGCGTAAAACCATATCAAAATGCGTTAGAAAGCATGGAGCAAGCCAACCTCGCATTTCTTCAATTGCAACCGCCGTATATTGTAAAATAACATTCTACGGTCCAATCTGAAAGCATTATTCGTGTTTTCATCTGGAAATTAGTTAATCAGCATATAGCAGTTTAGAAAAAGTTTAAAAAATAATTTTTATTTTTTTGAGTAAATTGTAACTAAAATAGTCAAGAAACTGGACCCTTCTATTTGCATAAGATATAGCAAATAATTTATTACAAGTTTTTTTGAAATATATCGATTCCTTTTAATGCGTAGTACTCAGAAAACAGTTGTAGACAAGCGGATGTGCGTAAAACCATATCAAAATGCGTTAGAAAGCATGGAGCAAGCCAACCTTGCATTTCTTCAATTGCAACCGCCGTATATTGTAAAATAACATTCTATGGTCCAATCTGAAAGCATTATTCGTGTTTTCATCTGGAAATTAGTTAATCAGCATATAGCAGTTTAGAAAAAGTTTAAAAAATAATATTTATTTTTTTGAGTAAATTGTAACTAAAATAGTCAAGAAACTTGACCCTTCTGTTTGCATAAGATATAGCAAATAATTTATTACAACTTTTTTTGAAATATATCGATTCTTTTTAATGCGTAGTACTCAGAAAACAGTTGGAGACAAGCGGATGTGCGTAAAACCATATCAAAATGCGTTAGAAAGCATGGAGCAAGCCAACCTCGCATTTCTTCAATTGCAACCGCCGTATAATGTAAAATAACATTCTACGGTCCAATCTGAAAGCATTATTCGTGTTTTCATCTGGAAATTAGTTAATCAGCATATAGCAGTTTAGAAAAAGTTTAAAAAATAATTTTTATTTTTTTGAGTAAATTGTAACTAAAATAGTCAAGAAACTTGACCCTTCTGTTTGCATAAGATATAGCAAATAATTTATTACAACTTTTTTTGAAATATATCGATTCTTTTTAATGCGTAGTACTCAGAAAACAGTTGGAGACCAGCGGATGTGCGTTAAACCATATCAAAATGCGTTAGAAAGCATGGAGCAAGCCAACCTCGCATTTCTTCAATTGCAACCGCCGTATATTGTAAAATAACATTCTATGGTCCAATCTGAAAGCATTATTCGTGTTTTCATCTGGAAATTAGTTAATCAGCATATAGCAGTTTAGAAAAAGTTTAAAAAATAATTTTTATTTTTTTGAGTAAATTGTAACTAAAATAGTCAAGAAACTTGACCCTTCTGTTTGCATAAGATATAGCAAATAATTTATTACAACTCTTTTTGAAATATATCGATTCTTTTTAATGCGTAGTACTCAGAAAACAGTTGGAGACAAGCGGATGTGCGTAAAACCATATCAAAATGCGTTAGAAAGCATGGAGCAAGCCAACCTCGCATTTCTTCAATTGCAACCGCCGTATATTGTAAAATAACATTCTACGGTCCAATCTGAAAGCATTATTCGTGTTTTCATCTGGAAATTAGTTAATCAGCATATAGCAGTTTAGAAAAAGTTTAAAAAATAATTTTTATTTTTTTGAGTAAATTGTAACTAAAATAGTCAAGAAACTTGACCCTTCTGTTTGCATAAGATATAGCAAATAATTTATTACAACTTTTTTTGAAATATATCGATTCTTTTTAATGCGTAGTACTCAGAAAACAGTTGGAGACAAGCGGATGTGCGTAAAACCATATCAAAATGCGTTAGAAAGCATGGAGCAAGCCAACCTCGCATTTCTTCAATTGCAACCGCCGTATATTGTAAAATAACATTCTACGGTCCAATCTGAAAGCATTATTCGTGTTTTCATCTGGAAATTAGTTAATCAGCATATAGCAGTTTAGAAAAAGTTTAAAAAATAATTTTTATTTTTTTGAGTAAATTGTAACTAAAATAGTCAAGAAACTTGACCCTTCTGTTTGCATAAGATATAGCAAATAATTTATTACAACTTTTTTTGAAATATATCGATTCTTTTTAATGCGTAGTACTCAGAAAACAGTTGGAGACAAGCGGATGTGCGTAAAACCATATCAAAATGCGTTAGAAAGCATGGAGCAAGCCAACCTCGCATTTCTTCAATTGCAACCGCCGTATATTGTAAAATAACATTCTACGGTCCAATCTGAAAGCATTATTCGTGTTTTCATCTGGAAATTAGTTAATCAGCATATAGCAGTTTATAAAAAGTTTAAAAAATAATATTTATTTTTTTGAGTAAATTGTAACTAAAATAGTCAAGAAACTTGACCCTTCTGTTTGCATAAGATATAGCAAATAATTTATTACAACTTTTTTTGAAATATATCGATTCTTTTTAATGCGTAGTACTCAGAAAACAGTTGGAGACAAGCGGATGTGCGTAAAACCATATCAAAATGCGTTAGAAAGCATGGAGCAAGCCAAGCTCGCATTTCTTCAATTGCAACCGCCGTATATTGTAAGATAACATTCTACGGTCCAATCTGAAAGCATTATTCGTGTTTTCATCTGGAAATTAGTTAATCAGCATATAGCAGTTTAGAAAAAGTTTAAAAAATAATTTTTATTTTTTTGAGTAAATTGTAACTAAAATAGTCAAGAAACTTGACCCTTCTGTTTGCATAAGATATAGCAAATAATTTATTACAACTTTTTTTGAAATATATCGATTCTTTTTAATGCGTAGTACTCAGAAAACAGTTGGAGACAAGCGGATGTGCGTAAAACCATATCAAAATGCGTTAGAAAGCATGGCGCAAGCCAAGCTCGCATTTCTTCAATTGCAACCGCCGTATATTGTAAGATAACATTCTACGGTCCAATCTGAAAGCATTATTCGTGTTTTCATCTGGAAATTAGTTAATCAGCATATAGCAGTTTAGAAAAAGTTTAAAAAATAATTTTTATTTTTTTGAGTAAATTGTAACTAAAATTGTCGAGAAACTTGACCCTTCTGTTTGCATAAGATATAGCAAATAATTTATTACAACTTTTTTTGAAATATATCGATTCTTTTTAATGCGTAGTACTCAGAAAACAGTTGGAGACAAGCGGATGTGCGTAAAACCATATCAAAACGCGTTAGAAAGCATGGAGCAAGCCAACCTTGCATTTCTTCAATTGCAACCGCCGTATATTGTAAAATAACATTCTACGGTCCAATCTGAAAGCATTATTCGTGTTTTCATCTGGAAATTAGTTAATCAGCATATAGCAGTTTATAAAAAGTTTAAAAAATAATTTTTATTTTTTTGAGTAAATTGTAACTAAAATAGGCAAGAAACTTGACCCGACTGTTTGCATAAGATATAGCAAATAATTTATTACAACTTTTTTTGAAATATATCGATTCTTTTTAATGCGTAGTACTCAGAAAACAGTTGGAGACAAGCGGATGTGCGTAAAACCATATCAAAATGCGTTAGAAAGCATGGAGCAAGCCAACCTCGCATTTCTTCAATTGCAACCGCCGTATATTGTAAAATAACATTCTACGGTCCAATCTGAAAGCATTATTCGTGTTTTCTTCTGGAAATTAGTTAATCAGCATATAGCAGTTTAGAAAAAGTTTAAAAAATAATTTTTATTTTTTTGAGTAAATTGTAACTAAAATAGTCAAGAAACTTGACCCTTCTGTTTGCATAAGATATAGCAAATAATTTATTACAACTTTTTTTGAAATATATCGATTCTTTTTAATGCGTAGTACTCAGAAAACAGTTGGAGACAAGCGGATGTGCGTAAAACCATATCAAAATGCGTTAGAAAGCATGGAGCAATCCAAGCTCGCATTTCTTCAATTGCAACCGCCGTATATTGTAAAATAACATTCTACGGTCCAATCTGAAAGCATTATTCGTGTTTTCATCTGGAAATTAGTTAATCAGCATATAGCAGTTTAGAAATAGTTTAAAAAATAATTTTTATTTTTTTGAGTAAATTGTAACTAAAATAGTCAAGAAACTTGACCCTTCTGTTTGCATAAGATATAGCAAATAATTTATTACAACTTTTTTTGAAATATATCGATTCTTTTTAATGCGTAGTACTCAGAAAACAGTTGGAGACAAGCGGATGTGCGTAAAACCATATCAAAATGCGTTAGAAAGCATGGAGCAAGCCAAGCTCGCATTTCTTCAATTGCAACCGCCGTATATTGTAAGATAACATTCTATGGTCCAATCTGAAAGCATTATTCGTGTTTTCATCTGGAAATTAGTTAATCAGCATATAGCAGTTTAAAAAAAGTTTAAAAAATAATTTTTATTTTTTTGAGTAAATTGTAACTAAAATAGTCGAGAAACTTGACCCTTCTGTTTGCATAAGATATAGCAAATAATTTATTACAACTTTTTTTGAAATATATCGATTCTTTTTAATGCGTAGTACTCAGAAAACAGTTGGAGACAAGCGGATGTGCGTAAAACCATATCAAAACGCGTTAGAAAACATGGAGCAAGCCAACCTTGCATTTCTTCAATTGCAACCGCCGTATATTGTAAAATAACATTCTACGGTCCAATCTGAAAGCATTATTCGTGTTTTCATCTGGAAATTAGTTAATCAGCATATAGCAGTTTATAAAAAGTTTAAAAAATAATTTTTATTTTTTTGAGTAAATTGTAACTAAAATAGGCAAGAAACTTGACCCTTCTGTTTGCATAAGATATAGCAAATAATTTATTACAACTTTTTTTGAAATATATCGATTCTTTTTAATGCGTAGTACTCAGAAAACAGTTGGAGACAAGCGGATGTGCGTAAAACCATATCAAAATTCGTTAGAAAGCATGGAGCAAGCCAACCTCGCATTTCTTCAATTGCAACCGCCGTATATTGTAAAATAACATTCTACGGTCCAATCTGAAAGCATTATTCGTGTTTTCATCTGGAAATTAGTTAATCAGCATATAGCAGTTTAGAAAAAGTTTAAAAAATAATTTTTATTTTTTTGAGTAAATTGTAACTAAAATAGTCAAGAAACTTGACCCTTCTGTTTGCATAAGATATAGCAAATAATTTATTACAACTTTTTTTGAAATATATCGATTCTTTTTAATGCGTAGTACTCAGAAAACAGTTGGAGACAAGCGGATGTGCGTAAAACCATATCAAAATGCGTTAGAAAGCATGGAGCAAGCCAAGCTCGCATTTCTTCAATTGCAACCGCCGTATATTGTAAAATAACATTCTACGGTCCAATCTGAAAGCATTATTCGTGTTTTCATCTGGAAATTAGTTAATCAGCATATAGCAGTTTAGAAAAAGTTTAAAAAATAATTTTTATTCTTTTGAGTAAATTGTAACTAAAATAGTCAAGAAACTTGACCCTTCTGTTTGCATAAGATATAGCAAATAATTTATTACAACTTTTTTTGAAATATATCGATTCTTTTTAATGCGTAGTACTCAGAAAACAGTTGGAGACAAGCGGATGTGCGTAAAACCATATCAAAATGCGTTAGAAAGCATGGAGCAAGCCAAGCTCGCATTTCTTCAATTGCAACCGCCGTATATTGTAAGATAACATTCTATGGTCCAATCTGAAAGCATTATTCGTGTTTTCATCTGGAAATTAGTTAATCAGCATATAGCAGTTTAGAAAAAGTTTAAAAAATAATTTTTATTTTTTTGAGTAAATTGTAACTAAAATAGTCGAGAAACTTGACCCTTCTGTTTGCATAAGATATAGCAAATAATTTATTACAACTTTTTTTGAAATATATCGATTCTTTTTAATGCGTAGTACTCAGAAAACAGTTGGAGACAAGCGGATGTGCGTAAAACCATATCAAAACGCGTTAGAAAGCATGGAGCAAGCCAACCTTGCATTTCTTCAATTGCAACCGCCGTATATTGTAAAATAACATTCTACGGTCCAATCTGAAAGCAATATTCGTGTTTTCATCTGGAAATTAGTTAATCAGCATATAGCAGTTTATAAAAAGTTTAAAAAATAATTTTTATTTTTTTGAGTAAATTGTAACTAAAATAGGCAAGAAACTTGACCCTTCTGTTAGCATAAGATATAGCAAATAATTTATTACAACTTTTTTTGAAATATATCGATTCTTTTTAATGCGTAGTACTCAGAAAACAGTTGGAGACAAGCGGATGTGCGTAAAACCATATCAAAATGCGTTAGAAAGCATGGAGCAAGCCAACCTCGCATTTCTTCAATTGCAACCGCCGTATATTGTAAAATAACATTCTACGGTCCAATCTGAAAGCATTATTCGTGTTTTCATCTGGAAATTAGTTAATCAGCATATAGCAGTTTATAAAAAGTTTAAAAAATAATATTTATTTTTTTGAGTAAATTGTAACTAAAATAGTCAAGAAACTTGACCCTTCTGTTTGCATAAGATATAGCAAATAATTTATTACAACTTTTTTTGAAATATATCGATTCTTTTTAATGCGTAGTACTCAGAAAACAGTTGGAGACAAGCGGATGTGCGTAAAACCATATCAAAATGCGTTAGAAAGCATGGAGCAAGCCAAGCTCGCATTTCTTCAATTGCAACCGCCGTATATTGTAAGATAACATTCTACGGTCCAATCTGAAAGCATTATTCGTGTTTTCATCTGGAAATTAGTTAATCAGCATATAGCAGTTTAGAAAAAGTTTAAAAAATAATTTTTATTTTTTTGAGTAAATTGTAACTAAAATAGTCAAGAAACTTGACCCTTCTGTTTGCATAAGATATAGCAAATAATTTATTACAACTTTTTTTGAAATATATCGATTCTTTTTAATGCGTAGTACTCAGAAAACAGTTGGAGACAAGCGGATGTGCGTAAAACCATATCAAAATGCGTTAGAAAGCATGGCGCAAGCCAAGCTCGCATTTCTTCAATTGCAACCGCCGTATATTGTAAGATAACATTCTACGGTCCAATCTGAAAGCATTATTCGTGTTTTCATCTGGAAATTAGTTAATCAGCATATAGCAGTTTAGAAAAAGTTTAAAAAATAATTTTTATTTTTTTGAGTAAATTGTAACTAAAATAGTCGAGAAACTTGACCCTTCTGTTTGCATAAGATATAGCAAATAATTTATTACAACTTTTTTTGAAATATATCGATTCTTTTTAATGCGTAGTACTCAGAAAACAGTTGGAGACAAGCGGATGTGCGTAAAACCATATCAAAACGCGTTAGAAAGCATGGAGCAAGCCAACCTTGCATTTCTTCAATTGCAACCGCCGTATATTGTAAAATAACATTCTACGGTCCAATCTGAAAGCATTATTCGTGTTTTCATCTGGAAATTAGTTAATCAGCATATAGCAGTTTATAAAAAGTTTAAAAAATAATTTTTATTTTTTTGAGTAAATTGTAACTAAAATAGGCAAGAAACTTGACCCGACTGTTTGCATAAGATATAGCAAATAATTTATTACAACTTTTTTTGAAATATATCGATTCTTTTTAATGCGTAGTACTCAGAAAACAGTTGGAGACAAGCGGATGTGCGTAAAACCATATCAAAATGCGTTAGAAAGCATGGAGCAAGCCAACCTCGCATTTCTTCAATTGCAACCGCCGTATATTGTAAAATAACATTCTACGGTCCAATCTGAAAGCATTATTCGTGTTTTCTTCTGGAAATTAGTTAATCAGCATATAGCAGTTTAGAAAAAGTTTAAAAAATAATTTTTATTTTTTTGAGTAAATTGTAACTAAAATAGTCAAGAAACTTGACCCTTCTGTTTGCATAAGATATAGCAAATAATTTATTACAACTTTTTTTGAAATATATCGATTCTTTTTAATGCGTAGTACTCAGAAAACAGTTGGAGACAAGCGGATGTGCGTAAAACCATATCAAAATGCGTTAGAAAGCATGGAGCAAGCCAAGCTCGCATTTCTTCAATTGCAACCGCCGTATATTGTAAAATAACATTCTACGGTCCAATCTGAAAGCATTATTCGTGTTTTCAGCTGGAAATTAGTTAATCAGCATATAGCAGTTTAGAAAAAGTTTAAAAAATAATTTTTATTTTTTTGAGTAAATTGTAACTAAAATAGTCAAGAAACTTGACCCTTCTGTTTGCATAAGATATAGCAAATAATTTATTACAACTTTTTTTGAAATATATCGATTCTTTTTAATGCGTAGTACTCAGAAAACAGTTGGAGACAAGCGGATGTGCGTAAAACCATATCAAAATGCGTTAGAAAGCATGGAGCAAGCCAAGCTCGCATTTCTTCAATTGCAACCGCCGTATATTGTAAGATAACATTCTATGGTCCAATCTGAAAGCATTATTCGTGTTTTCATCTGGAAATTAGTTAATCAGCATATAGCAGTTTAGAAAAAGTTTAAAAAATAATTTTTATTTTTTTGAGTAAATTGTAACTAAAATAGTCGAGAAACTTGACCCTTCTGTTTGCATAAGATATAGCAAATAATTTATTACAACTTTTTTTGAAATATATCGATTCTTTTTAATGCGTAGTACTCAGAAAACAGTTGGAGACAAGCGGATGTGCGTAAAACCATATCAAAACGCGTTAGAAAGCATGGAGCAAGCCAACCTTGCATTTCTTCAATTGCAACCGCCGTATATTGTAAAATAACATTCTACGGTCCAATCTGAAAGCATTATTCGTGTTTTCATCTGGAAATTAGTTAATCAGCATATAGCAGTTTATAAAAAGTTTAAAAAATAATTTTTATTTTTTTGAGTAAATTGTAACTAATATAGGCAAGAAACTTGACCCGACTGTTTGCATAAGATATAGCAAATAATTTATTACAACTTTTTTTGAAATATATCGATTCTTTTTAATGCGTAGTACTCAGAAAACAGTTGGAGACAAGCGGATGTGCGTAAAACCATATCAAAATGCGTTAGAAAGCATGGAGCAAGCCAACCTCGCATTTCTTCAATTGCAACCGCCGTATATTGTAAGATAACATTCTATGGTCCAATCTGAAAGCATTATTCGTGTTTTTATCTGGAAATTAGTTAATCAGCATATAGCAGTTTAGAAAAAGTTTAAAAAATAATTTTTATTTTTTTGAGTAAATTGTAACTAAAATAGTCGAGAAACTTGACCCTTCTGTTTGCATAAGATATAGCAAATAATTTATTACAACTTTTTTTGAAATATATCGATTCTTTTTAATGCGTAGTACTCAGAAAACAGTTGGAGACAAGCGGATGTGCGTAAAACCATATCAAAACGCGTTAGAAAGCATGGAGCAAGCCAACCTTGCATTTCTTCAATTGCAACCGCCGTATATTGTAAAATAACATTCTACGGTCCAATCTGAAAGCATTATTCGTGTTTTCATCTGGAAATTAGTTAATCAGCATATAGCAGTTTATAAAAAGTTTAAAAAATAATTTTTATTTTTTTGAGTAAATTGTAACTAAAATAGGCAAGAAACTTGACCCTTCTGTTTGCATAAGATATAGCAAATAATTTATTACAACTTTTTTTGAAATATATCGATTCTTTTTAATGCGTAGTACTCAGAAAACAGTTGGAGACAAGCGGATGTGCGTAAAACCATATCAAAATGCGTTAGAAAGCATGGAGCAAGCCAACCTCGCATTTCTTCAATTGCAACCGCCGTATATTGTAAAATAACATTCTACGGTCCAATCTGAAAGCATTATTCGTGTTTTCATCTGGAAATTAGTTAATCAGCATATAGCAGTTTAGAAAAAGTTTAAAAAATAATTTTTATTTTTTTGAGTAAATTGTAACTAAAATAGTCAAGAAACTTGACCCTTCTGTTTGCATAAGATATAGCAAATAATTTATTACAACTTTTTTTGAAATATATTTATTCTTTTTAATGCGTAGTACTCAGAAAACAGTTGGAGACAAGCGGATGTGCGTAAAACCATATCAAAATGCGTTAGAAAGCATGGAGCAAGCCAACCTCGCATTTCTTCAATTGCAACCGCCGTATATTGTAAAATAACATTCTACGGTCCAATCTGAAAGCATTATTCGTGTTTTCATCTGGAAATTAGTTAATCAGCATATAGCAGTTTAGAAAAAGTTTAAAAAATAATTTTTATTTTTTTGAGTAAATTGTAACTAAAATAGTCAAGAAACTTGACCCTTCTGTTTGCATAAGATATAGCAAATAATTTATTACAACTTTTTTTGAAATATATCGATTCTTTTTAATGCGTAGTACTCAGAAAACAGTTGGAGACAAGCGGATGTGCGTAAAACCATATCAAAATGCGTTAGAAAGCATGGAGCAAGCCAAGCTCGCATTTCTTCAATTGCAACCGCCGTATATTGTAAAATAACATTCTACGGTCCAATCTGAAAGCATTATTCGTGTTTTCATCTGGAAATTAGTTAATCAGCATATAGCAGTTTAGAAAAAGTTTAAAAAATAATTTTTATTTTTTTGAGTAAATTGTAACTAAAATAGTCAAGAAACTTGACCCTTCTGTTTGCATAAGATATAGCAAATAATTTATTACAACTTTTTTTGAAATATATCGATTCTTTTTAATGCGTAGTACTCAGAAAACAGTTGGAGACAAGCGGATGTGCGTAAAACCATATCAAAATGCGTTAGAAAGCATGGAGCAAGCCAAGCTCGCATTTCTTCAATTGCAACCGCCGTATATTGTAAAATAACATTCTACGGTCCAATCTGAAAGCATTATTCGTGTTTTCATCTGGAAATTAGTTAATCAGCATATAGCAGTTTAGAAAAAGTTTAAAAAATAATTTTTATTTTTTTGAGTAAATTGTAACTAAAATAGTCAAGAAACTTGACCCTTCTGTTTGCATAAGATATAGCAAATAATTTATTACAACTTTTTTTGAAATATATCGATTCTTTTTAATGCGTAGTACTCAGAAAACAGTTGGAGACAAGCGGATGTGCGTAAAACCATATCAAAATGCGTTAGAAAGCATGGAGCAAGCCAACCTCGCATTTCTTTAATTGCAACCGCCGTATATTGTAAAATAACATTCTACGGTCCAATCTGAAAGCATTATTCGTGTTTTCATCTGGAAATTAGTTAATCAGCATATAGCAGTTTAGAAAAAGTTTAAAAAATAATTTTTATTTTTTTGAGTAAATTGTAACTAAAATAGTCAAGAAACTTGACCCTTCTGTTTGCATAAGATATAGCAAATAATTTATTACAACTTTTTTTGAAATATATCGATTCTTTTTAATGCGTAGTACTCAGAAAACAGTTGGGGACAAGCGGATGTGCGTAAAACCATATCAAAATGCGTTAGAAAGCATGGAGCAAGCCAACCTCGCATTTCTTCAATTGCAACCGCCGTATATTGTAAAATAACATTCTACGGTCCAATCTGAAAGCATTATTCGTGTTTTCATCGGGAAATTAGTTAATCAGCATATAGCAGTTTAGAAAAAGTTTAAAAAATAATTTTTATTTTTTTGAGTAAATTGTAACTAAAATAGTCAAGAAACTTGACCCTTCTGTTTGCATAAGATATAGCAAATAATTTATTACAACTTTTTTTGAAATATATCGATTCTTTTTAATGCGTAGTACTCAGAAAACAGTTGGAGACAAGCGGATGTGCGTAAAACCATATCAAAATGCGTTAGAAAGCATGGAGCAAGCCAACCTCGGATTTCTTCAATTGCAACCGCCGTATATTGTAAGATAACATTCTACGGTCCAATCTGAAAGCGTTATTCGTGTTTTCATCTGGAAATTAGTTAATCAGCATATAGCAGTTTAGAAAAAGTTTAAAAAATAATTTTTATTTTTTTGAGTAAATTGTAACTAAAATAGTCAAGAAACTTGACCCTTCTGTTTGCATAAGATATAGCAAATAATTTATTACAACTTTTTTTGAAATATATCGATTCTTTTTAATGCGTAGTACTCAGAAAACAGTTGGAGGCAAGCGGATGTGCGTAAAACCATATCAAAATGCGTTAGAAAGCATGGAGCAAGCCAACCTCGCATTTCTTCAATTGCAACCGCCGTATATTGTAAAATAACATTCTACGGTCCAATCTGAAAGCATTATTCGTGTTTTCATCTGGAAATTAGTTAATCAGCATATAGCAGTTTATAAAAAGTTTAAAAAATAATATTTATTTTTTTGAGTAAATTGTAACTAAAATAGTCAAGAAACTTGACCCTTCTGTTTGCATAAGATATAGCAAATAATTTATTACAACTTTTTTTGAAATATATCGATTCTTTTTAATGCGTAGTACTCAGAAAACAGTTGGAGACAAGCGGATGTGCGTAAAACCATATCAAAATGCGTTAGAAAGCATGGAGCAAGCCAACCTAGCATTTCTTCAATTGCAACCGCCGTATATTGTAAAATAACATTCTACGGTCCAATCTGAAAGCATTATTCGTGTTTTCATCTGGAAATTAGTTAATCAGCATATAGCAGTTTAGAAAAAGTTTAAAAAATAATTTTTATTTTTTGGAGTAAATTGTAACTAAAATAGTCTAGAAACTTGACCCTTCTGTTTGCATAAGATATAGCAAATAATTTATTACAACTTTTTTTGAAATATATCGATTCTTTTTAATGCGTAGTACTCAGAAAACAGTTGGAGACAAGCGGATGTGCGTAAAACCATATCAAAATGCGTTAGAAAGCATGGAGCAAGCCAACCTCGCATTTCTTCAATTGCAACCGCCGTATATTGTAAAATAACATTCTACGGTCCAATCTGAAAGCATTATTCGTGTTTTCATCTGGAAATTAGTTAATCAGCATATAGCACTTTAGAAAAAGTTTAAAAAATAATTTTTATTTTTTTGAGTAAATTGTAACTAAAATAGTCAAGAAACTTGACCCTTCTGTTTGCATAAGATATAGCAAATAATTTATTACAACTTTTTTTGAAATATATCGATTCTTTTTAATGCGTAGTACTCAGAAAACAGTTGGAGACAAGCGGATGTGCGTAAAACCATATCAAAATGCCTTAGAAAGCATGGAGCAAGCCAACCTCGCATTTCTTCAATTGCAACCGCCGTATATTGTAAAATAACATTCTACGGTCCAATCTGAAAGCATTATTCGTGTTTTCATCTGGAAATTAGTTAATCAGCATATAGCACTTTAGAAAAAGTTTAAAAAATAATTTTTATTTTTTTGAGTAAATTGTAACTAAAATAGTCAAGAAACTTGACCCTTCTGTTTGCATAAGATATAGCAAATAATTTATTACAACTTTTTTTGAAATATATCGATTCTTTTTAATGCGTAGTACTCAGAAAACAGTTGGAGACAAGCGGATGTGCGTAAAACCATATCAAAATGCGTTAGAAAGCATGGAGCAAGCCAACCTCGCATTTCTTCAATTGCAACCGCCGTATATTGTAAAATAACATTCTACGGTCCAATCTGAAAGCATTATTCGTGTTTTCATCTGGAAATTAGTTAATCAGCATATAGCAGTTTATAAAAAGTTTAAAAAATAATATTTATTTTTTTGAGTAAATTGTAACTAAAATAGTCAAGAAACTTGACCCTTCTGTTTGCATAAGATATAGCAAATAATTTATTACAACTTTTTTTGAAATATATCGATTCTTTTTAATGCGTAGTACTCAGAAAACAGTTGGAGACAAGCGGATGTGCGTAAAACCATATCAAAATGCGTTAAAAAGCATGGAGCAAGCCAAGCTCGCATTTCTTCAATTGCAACCGCCGTATATTGTAAGATAACTTTCTATGGTCCAATCTGAAAGCATTATTCGTGTTTTCATCTGGAAATTAGTTAATCAGCATATAGCAGTTTAGAAAAAGTTTAAAAAATAATTTTTATTTTTTTGAGTAAATTGTAACTAAAATAGTCAAGAAACTTGACCCTTCTGTTTGCATAAGATATAGCAAATAATTTATTACAACTTTTTTTGAAATATATCGATTCTTTTTAATGCGTAGTACTCAGAAAACAGTTGGAGACAAGCGGATGTGCGTAAAACCATATCAAAATGCGTTAGAAAGCATGGAGCAAGCCAACCTCGCATTTCTTCAATTGCAACCGCCGTATATTGTAAAATAACATTCTACGGTCCAATCTGAAAGCATTATTCGTGTTTTCATCTGGAAATTAGTTAATCAGCATATAGCAGTTTATAAAAAGTTTAAAAAATAATATTTATTTTTTTGAGTAAATTGTAACTAAAATAGTCAAGAAACTTGACCCTTCTGTTTGCATAAGATATAGCAAATAATTTATTACAACTTTTTTTGAAATATATCGATTCTTTTTAATGCGTAGTACTCAGAAAACAGTTGGAGACAAGCGGATGTGCGTAAAACCATATCAAAATGCGTTAAAAAGCATGGAGCAAGCCAAGCTCGCATTTCTTCAATTGCAACCGCCGTATATTGTAAGATAACATTCTATGGTCCAATCTGAAAGCATTATTCGTGTTTTCATCTGGAAATTAGTTAATCAGCATATAGCAGTTTAGAAAAAGTTTAAAAAATAATTTTTATTTTTTTGAGTAAATTGTAACTAAAATAGTCAAGAAACTTGACCCTTCTGTTTGCATAAGATATAGCAAATAATTTATTACAACTTTTTTTGAAATATATCGATTCTTTTTAATGCGTAGTACTCAGAAAACAGTTGGAGACAAGCGGATGTGCGTAAAACCATATCAAAATGCGTTAGAAAGCATGGAGCAAGCCAACCTCGCATTTCTTCAATTGCAACCGCCGTATATTGTAAAATAACATTCTACGGTCCAATCTGAAAGCATTATTCGTGTTTTCATCTGGAAATTAGTTAATCAGCATATAGCAGTTTAGAAAAAGTTTAAAAAATAATTTTTATTTTTTTGAGTAAATTGTAACTAAAATAGTCAAGAAACTTGACCCTTCTGTTTGCATAAGATATAGCAAATAATTTATTACAACTTTTTTTGAAATATATCGATTCTTTTTAATGCGTAGTACTCAGAAAACAGTTGGAGACAAGCGGATGTGCGTAAAACCATATCAAAATGCGTTAGAAAGCATGGAGCAAGCCAACCTCGCATTTCTTCAATTGCAACCGCCGTATATTGTAAAATAACATTCTACGGTCCAATCTGAAAGCATTATTCGTGTTTTCATCTGGAAATTAGTTAATCAGCATATAGCACTTTAGAAAAAGTTTAAAAAATAATTTTTATTTTTTTGAGTAAATTGTAACTAAAATAGTCAAGAAACTTGACCCTTCTGTTTGCATAAGATATAGCAAATAATTTATTACAACTTTTTTTGAAATATATCGATTCTTTTTAATGCGTAGTACTCAGAAAACAGTTGGAGACAAGCGGATGTGCGTAAAACCATATCAAAATGCCTTAGAAAGCATGGAGCAAGCCAACCTCGCATTTCTTCAATTGCAACCGCCGTATATTGTAAAATAACATTCTACGGTCCAATCTGAAAGCATTATTCGTGTTTTCATCTGGAAATTAGTTAATCAGCATATAGCACTTTAGAAAAAGTTTAAAAAATAATTTTTATTTTTTTGAGTAAATTGTAACTAAAATAGTCAAGAAACTTGACCCTTCTGTTTGCATAAGATATAGCAAATAATTTATTACAACTTTTTTTGAAATATATCGATTCTTTTTAATGCGTAGTACTCAGAAAACAGTTGGAGACAAGCGGATGTGCGTAAAACCATATCAAAATGCGTTAGAAAGCATGGAGCAAGCCAACCTCGCATTTCTTCAATTGCAACCGCCGTATATTGTAAAATAACATTCTACGGTCCAATCTGAAAGCATTATTCGTGTTTTCATCTGGAAATTAGTTAATCAGCATATAGCAGTTTATAAAAAGTTTAAAAAATAATATTTATTTTTTTGAGTAAATTGTAACTAAAATAGTCAAGAAACTTGACCCTTCTGTTTGCATAAGATATAGCAAATAATTTATTACAACTTTTTTTGAAATATATCGATTCTTTTTAATGCGTAGTACTCAGAAAACAGTTGGAGACAAGCGGATGTGCGTAAAACCATATCAAAATGCGTTAAAAAGCATGGAGCAAGCCAAGCTCGCATTTCTTCAATTGCAACCGCCGTATATTGTAAGATAACTTTCTATGGTCCAATCTGAAAGCATTATTCGTGTTTTCATCTGGAAATTAGTTAATCAGCATATAGCAGTTTAGAAAAAGTTTAAAAAATAATTTTTATTTTTTTGAGTAAATTGTAACTAAAATAGTCAAGAAACTTGACCCTTCTGTTTGCATAAGATATAGCAAATAATTTATTACAACTTTTTTTGAAATATATCGATTCTTTTTAATGCGTAGTACTCAGAAAACAGTTGGAGACAAGCGGATGTGCGTAAAACCATATCAAAATGCGTTAGAAAGCATGGAGCAAGCCAACCTCGCATTTCTTCAATTGCAACCGCCGTATATTGTAAAATAACATTCTACGGTCCAATCTGAAAGCATTATTCGTGTTTTCATCTGGAAATTAGTTAATCAGCATATAGCAGTTTATAAAAAGTTTAAAAAATAATATTTATTTTTTTGAGTAAATTGTAACTAAAATAGTCAAGAAACTTGACCCTTCTGTTTGCATAAGATATAGCAAATAATTTATTACAACTTTTTTTGAAATATATCGATTCTTTTTAATGCGTAGTACTCAGAAAACAGTTGGAGACAAGCGGATGTGCGTAAAACCATATCAAAATGCGTTAAAAAGCATGGAGCAAGCCAAGCTCGCATTTCTTCAATTGCAACCGCCGTATATTGTAAGATAACATTCTATGGTCCAATCTGAAAGCATTATTCGTGTTTTCATCTGGAAATTAGTTAATCAGCATATAGCAGTTTAGAAAAAGTTTAAAAAATAATTTTTATTTTTTTGAGTAAATTGTAACTAAAATAGTCAAGAAACTTGACCCTTCTGTTTGCATAAGATATAGCAAATAATTTATTACAACTTTTTTTGAAATATATCGATTCTTTTTAATGCGTAGTACTCAGAAAACAGTTGGAGACAAGCGGATGTGCGTAAAACCATATCAAAATGCGTTAGAAAGCATGGAGCAAGCCAACCTCGCATTTCTTCAATTGCAACCGCCGTATATTGTAAAATAACATTCTACGGTCCAATCTGAAAGCATTATTCGTGTTTTCATCTGGAAATTAGTTAATCAGCATATAGCAGGTTAGAAAAAGTTTAAAAAATAATTTTTATTTTTTTGAGTAAATTGTAACTAAAATAGTCAAGAAACTTGACCCTTCTGTTTGCATAAGATATAGCAAATAATTTATTACAACTTTTTTTGAAATATATCGATTCTTTTTAATGCGTAGTACTCAGAAAACAGTTGGAGACAAGCGGATGTGCGTAAAACCATATCAAAATGCGTTAGAAAGCATGGAGCAAGCCAACCTCGCATTTCTTCAATTGCAACCGCCGTATATTGTAAAATAACATTCTACGGTCCAATCTGAAAGCATTATTCGTGTTTTCATCTGGAAATTAGTTAATCAGCATATAGCAGTTTAGAAAAAGTTTAAAAAATAATTTTTATTTTTTTGAGTAAATTGTAACTAAAATAGTCAAGAAACTTGACCCTTCTGTTTGCATAAGATATAGCAAATAATTTATTACAACTTTTTTTAAATATATCGATTCTTTTTAATGCGTAGTACTCAGAAAACAGTTGGAGACAAGCGGATGTGCGTAAAACCATATCAAAATGCGTTAGAAAGCATGGAGCAAGCCAACCTCGCATTTCTTCAATTGCAACCGCCGTATATTGTAAAATAACATTCTACGGTCCAATCTGAAAGCATTATCCGTGTTTTCATCTGGAAATTAGTTAATCAGCATATAGCAGTTTAGAAAAAGTTTAAAAAATAATTTTTATTTTTTTGAGTAAATTGTAACTAAAATAGTCAAGAAACTTGACCCTTCTGTTTGCATAAGATATAGCAAATAATTTATTACCACTTTTTTTGAAATATATCGATTCTTTTTAATGCGTAGTACTCAGAAAACAGTTGGACACAAGCGGATGTGCGTAAAACCATATCAAAATGCGTTAGAAAGCATGGAGCAAGCCAAGCTCGCATTTCTTCAATTGCAACCGCCGTATATTGTAAGATAACATTCTATGGTCCAATCTGAAAGCATTATTCGTGTTTTCATCTGGAAATTAGTTAATCAGCATATAGCAGTTTAGAAAAAGTTTAAAAAATAATTTTTATTTTTTTGAGTAAATTGTAACTAAAATAGTCAAGAAACTTGACCCTTCTGTTTGCATAAGATATAGCAAATAATTTATTACAACTTTTTTTGAAATATATCGATTCTTTTTAATGCCTAGTACTCAGAAAACAGTTGGAGACAAGCGGATGTGCGTAAAACCATATCAAAATGCGTTAGAAAGCATGGAGCAAGCCAACCTCGCATTTCTTCAATTGCAACCGCCGTATATTGTAAAATAACATTCTACGGTTCAATCTGAAAGCATTATTCGTGTTTTCATCTGGAAATTAGTTAATCAGCATATAGCAGTTTATAAAAAGTTTAAAAAATAATATTTATTTTTTTGAGTAAATTGTAACTAAAATAGTCAAGAAACTTGACCCTTCTGTTTGCATAAGATATAGCAAATAATTTATTACAACTTTTTTTGAAATATATCGATTCTTTTTAATGCGTAGTACTCAGAAAACAGTTGGAGACAAGCGGATGTGCGTAAAACCATATCAAAATGCGTTAGAAAGCATGGAGCAAGCCAACCTCGCATTTCTTCAATTGCAACCGCCGTATATTGTAAAATAACATTCTACGGTCCAATCTGAAAGCATTATTCGTGTTTTCATCTGGAAATTAGTTAATCAGCATATAGCAGTTTAGAAAAAGTTTAAAAAATAATTTTTATTTTTTTGAGTAAATTGTAACTAAAATAGTCAAGAAACTTGACCCTTCTGTTTGCATAAGATATAGCAAATAATTTATTACAACTTTTTTTGAAATATATCGATTCTTTTTAATGCGTAGTATTGAGAAAACAGTTGGAGACAAGCGGATGTGCGTAAAACCATATCAAAATGCGTTAGAAAGCATGGAGCAAGCCAAGCTCGCATTTCTTAAATTGCAACCGCCGTATATTGTAAGATAACATTCTATGGTCCAATCTGAGAGCATTATTCGTGTTTTCATCTGGAAATTAGTTAATCAGCATATAGCAGTTTAGAAAAAGTTTAAAAAATAATTTTTATTTTTTTGAGTAAATTGTAACTAAAATAGTCAAGAAACTTGACCCTTCTGTTTGCATAAGATATAGCAAATAATTTATTACAACTTTTTTTGAAATATATCGATTCTTTTTAATGCGTAGTACTCAGAAAACAGTTGGAGACAAGCGGATGTGCGTAAAACCATATCAAAATGCGTTAGAAAGCATGGAGCAAGCCAACCTCGCATTTCTTCAATTGCAACCGCCGTATATTGTAAAATAACATTCTACGGTCCAATCTGAAAGCATTATTCGTGTTTTCATCTGGAAATTAGTTAATCAGCATATAGCAGTTTATAAAAAGTTTAAAAAATAATATTTATTTTTTTGAGTAAATTGTAACTAAAATAGTCAAGAAACTTGACCCTTCTGTTTGCATAAGATATAGCAAATAATTTATTACAACTTTTTTTGAAATATATCGATTCTTTTTAATGCGTAGTACTCAGAAAACAGTTGGAGACAAGCGGATGTGCGTAAAACCATATCAAAATGCGTTAAAAAGCATGGAGCAAGCCAAGCTCGCATTTCTTCAATTGCAACCGCCGTATATTGTAAGATAACATTCTATGGTCCAATCTGAAAGCATTATTCGTGTTTTCATCTGGAAATTAGTTAATCAGCATATAGCAGTTTAGAAAAAGTTTAAAAAATAATTTTTATTTTTTTGAGTAAATTGTAACTAAAATAGTCAAGAAACTTGACCCTTCTGTTTGCATAAGATATAGCAAATAATTTATTACAACTTTTTTTGAAATATATCGATTCTTTTTAATGCGTAGTACTCAGAAAACAGTTGGAGACAAGCGGATGTGCGTAAAACCATATCAAAATGCGTTAGAAAGCATGGAGCAAGCCAACCTCGCATTTCTTCAATTGCAACCGCCGTATATTGTAAAATAACATTCTACGGTCCAATCTGAAAGCATTATTCGTGTTTTCATCTGGAAATTAGTTAATCAGCATATAGCAGTTTAGAAAAAGTTTAAAAAATAATTTTTATTTTTTTGAGTAAATTGTAACTAAAATAGTCAAGAAACTTGACCCTTCTGTTTGCATAAGATATAGCAAATAATTTATTACAACTTTTTTTGAAATATATCGATTCTTTTTAATGCGTAGTACTCAGAAAACAGTTGGAGACAAGCGGATGTGCGTAAAACCATATCAAAATGCGTTAGAAAGCATGGAGCAAGCCAACCTCGCATTTCTTCAATTGCAACCGCCGTATATTGTAAAATAACATTCTACGGTCCAATCTGAAAGCATTATTCGTGTTTTCATCTGGAAATTAGTTAATCAGCATATAGCAGTTTAGAAAAAGTTTAAAAAATAATTTTTATTTTTTTGAGTAAATTGTAACTAAAATAGTCAAGAAACTTGACCCTTCTGTTTGCATAAGATATAGCAAATAATTTATTACAACTTTTTTTGAAATATATCGATTCTTTTTAATGCCTAGTACTCAGAAAACAGTTGGAGACAAGCGGATGTGCGTAAAACCATATCAAAATGCGTTAGAAAGCATGGAGCAAGCCAACCTCGCATTTCTTCAATTGCAACCGCCGTATATTGTAAAATAACATTCTACGGTTCAATCTGAAAGCATTATTCGTGTTTTCATCTGGAAATTAGTTAATCAGCATATAGCAGTTTATAAAAAGTTTAAAAAATAATATTTATTTTTTTGAGTAAATTGTAACTAAAATAGTCAAGAAACTTGACCCTTCTGTTTGCATAAGATATAGCAAATAATTTATTACAACTTTTTTTGAAATATATCGATTCTTTTTAATGCGTAGTACTCAGAAAACAGTTGGAGACAAGCGGATGTGCGTAAAACCATATCAAAATGCGTTAGAAAGCATGGAGCAAGCCAACCTCGCATTTCTTCAATTGCAACCGCCGTATATTGTAAAATAACATTCTACGGTCCAATCTGAAAGCATTATTCGTGTTTTCATCTGGAAATTAGTTAATCAGCATATAGCAGTTTAGAAAAAGTTTAAAAAATAATTTTTATTTTTTTGAGTAAATTGTAACTAAAATAGTCAAGAAACTTGACCCTTCTGTTTGCATAAGATATAGCAAATAATTTATTACAACTTTTTTTGAAATATATCGATTCTTTTTAATGCGTAGTATTGAGAAAACAGTTGGAGACAAGCGGATGTGCGTAAAACCATATCAAAATGCGTTAGAAAGCATGGAGCAAGCCAAGCTCGCATTTCTTAAATTGCAACCGCCGTATATTGTAAGATAACATTCTATGGTCCAATCTGAGAGCATTATTCGTGTTTTCATCTGGAAATTAGTTAATCAGCATATAGCAGTTTAGAAAAAGTTTAAAAAATAATTTTTATTTTTTTGAGTAAATTGTAACTAAAATAGTCAAGAAACTTGACCCTTCTGTTTGCATAAGATATAGCAAATAATTTATTACAACTTTTTTTGAAATATATCGATTCTTTTTAATGCGTAGTACTCAGAAAACAGTTGGAGACAAGCGGATGTGCGTAAAACCATATCAAAATGCGTTAGAAAGCATGGAGCAAGCCAACCTCGCATTTCTTCAATTGCAACCGCCGTATATTGTAAAATAACATTCTACGGTCCAATCTGAAAGCATTATTCGTGTTTTCATCTGGAAATTAGTTAATCAGCATATAGCAGTTTATAAAAAGTTTAAAAAATAATATTTATTTTTTTGAGTAAATTGTAACTAAAATAGTCAAGAAACTTGACCCTTCTGTTTGCATAAGATATAGCAAATAATTTATTACAACTTTTTTTGAAATATATCGATTCTTTTTAATGCGTAGTACTCAGAAAACAGTTGGAGACAAGCGGATGTGCGTAAAACCATATCAAAATGCGTTAAAAAGCATGGAGCAAGCCAAGCTCGCATTTCTTCAATTGCAACCGCCGTATATTGTAAGATAACATTCTATGGTCCAATCTGAAAGCATTATTCGTGTTTTCATCTGGAAATTAGTTAATCAGCATATAGCAGTTTAGAAAAAGTTTAAAAAATAATTTTTATTTTTTTGAGTAAATTGTAACTAAAATAGTCAAGAAACTTGACCCTTCTGTTTGCATAAGATATAGCAAATAATTTATTACAACTTTTTTTGAAATATATCGATTCTTTTTAATGCGTAGTACTCAGAAAACAGTTGGAGACAAGCGGATGTGCGTAAAACCATATCAAAATGCGTTAGAAAGCATGGAGCAAGCCAACCTCGCATTTCTTCAATTGCAACCGCCGTATATTGTAAAATAACATTCTACGGTCCAATCTGAAAGCATTATTCGTGTTTTCATCTGGAAATTAGTTAATCAGCATATAGCAGTTTAGAAAAAGTTTAAAAAATAATTTTTATTTTTTTGAGTAAATTGTAACTAAAATAGTCAAGAAACTTGACCCTTCTGTTTGCATAAGATATAGCAAATAATTTATTACAACTTTTTTTGAAATATATCGATTCTTTTTAATGCGTAGTACTCAGAAAACAGTTGGAGACAAGCGGATGTGCGTAAAACCATATCAAAATGCGTTAGAAAGCATGGAGCAAGCCAACCTCGCATTTCTTCAATTGCAACCGCCGTATATTGTAAAATAACATTCTACGGTCCAATCTGAAAGCATTATTCGTGTTTTCATCTGGAAATTAGTTAATCAGCATATAGCAGTTTAGAAAAAGTTTAAAAAATAATTTTTATTTTTTTGAGTAAATTGTAACTAAAATAGTCAAGAAACTTGACCCTTCTGTTTGCATAAGATATAGCAAATAATTTATTACAACTTTTTTTAAATATATCGATTCTTTTTAATGCGTAGTACTCAGAAAACAGTTGGAGACAAGCGGATGTGCGTAAAACCATATCTAAATGCGTTAGAAAGCATGGAGCAAGCCAACCTCGCATTTCTTCAATTGCAACCGCCGTATATTGTAAAATAACATTCTACGGTCCAATCTGAAAGCATTATCCGTGTTTTCATCTGGAAATTAGTTAATCAGCATATAGCAGTTTAGAAAAAGTTTAAAAAATAATTTTTATTTTTTTGAGTAAATTGTAACTAAAATAGTCAAGAAACTTGACCCTTCTGTTTGCATAAGATATAGCAAATAATTTATTACAACTTTTTTTGAAATATATCGATTCTTTTTAATGCGTAGTACTCAGAAAACAGTTGGAGACAAGCGGATGTGCGTAAAACCATATCAAAATGCGTTAGAAAGCATGGAGCAAGCCAAGCTCGCATTTTTTCAATTGCAACCGCCGTATATTGTAAGATAACATTCTATGGTCCAATCTGAAAGCATTATTCGTGTTTTCATCTGGAAATTAGTTAATCAGCATATAGCAGTTTAGAAAAAGTTTAAAAAATAATTTTTATTTTTTTGAGTAAATTGTAACTAAAATAGTCAAGAAACTTGACCCTTCTGTTTGCATAAGATATAGCAAATAATTTATTACAACTTTTTTTGAAATATATCGATTCTTTTTAATGCCTAGTACTCAGAAAACAGTTGGAGACAAGCGGATGTGCGTAAAACCATATCAAAATGCGTTAGAAAGCATGGAGCAAGCCAACCTCGCATTTCTTCAATTGCAACCGCCGTATATTGTAAAATAACATTCTACGGTTCAATCTGAAAGCATTATTCGTGTTTTCATCTGGAAATTAGTTAATCAGCATATAGCAGTTTATAAAAAGTTTAAAAAATAATATTTATTTTTTTGAGTAAATTGTAACTAAAATAGTCAAGAAACTTGACCCTTCTGTTTGCATAAGATATAGCAAATAATTTATTACAACTTTTTTTGAAATATATCGATTCTTTTTAATGCGTAGTACTCAGAAAACAGTTGGAGACAAGCGGATGTGCGTAAAACCATATCAAAATGCGTTAGAAAGCATGGAGCAAGCCAACCTCGCATTTCTTCAATTGCAACCGCCGTATATTGTAAAATAACATTCTACGGTCCAATCTGAAAGCATTATTCGTGTTTTCATCTGGAAATTAGTTAATCAGCATATAGCAGTTTAGAAAAAGTTTAAAAAATAATTTTTATTTTTTTGAGTAAATTGTAACTAAAATAGTCAAGAAACTTGACCCTTCTGTTTGCATAAGATATAGCAAATAATTTATTACAACTTTTTTTGAAATATATCGATTCATTTTAATGCGTAGTATTGAGAAAACAGTTGGAGACAAGCGGATGTGCGTAAAACCATATCAAAATGCGTTAGAAAGCATGGAGCAAGCCAAGCTCGCATTTCTTAAATTGCAACCGCCGTATATTGTAAGATAACATTCTATGGTCCAATCTGAGAGCATTATTCGTGTTTTCATCTGGAAATTAGTTAATCAGCATATAGCAGTTTAGAAAAAGTTTAAAAAATAATTTTTATTTTTTTGAGTAAATTGTAACTAAAATAGTCAAGAAACTTGACCCTTCTGTTTGCATAAGATATAGCAAATAATTTATTACAACTTTTTTTGAAATATATCGATTCTTTTTAATGCGTAGTACTCAGAAAACAGTTGGAGACAAGCGGATGTGCGTAAAACCATATCAAAATGCGTTAGAAAGCATGGAGCAAGCCAACCTCGCATTTCTTCAATTGCAACCGCCGTATATTGTAAGATAACATTCTACGGTCCAATCTGAAAGCATTATTCGTGTTTTCATCTGGAAATTAGTTAATCAGCATATAGCAGTTTAGAAAAAGTTTAAAAAATAATTTTTATTTTTTTGAGTAAATTGTAACTAAAATAGTCAAGAAACTTGACCCTTCTGTTTGCATAAGATATAGCAAATAATTTATTACAACTTTTTTTGAAATATATCGATTCTTTTTAATGCGTAGTACTCAGAAAACAGTTGGAGACAAGCGGATGTGCGTAAAACCATATCAAAATGCGTTAGAAAGCATGGAGCAAGCCAACCTCGCATTTCTTCAATTGCAACCGCCGTATATTGTAAAATAACATTCTACGGTTCAATCTGAAAGCATTATTCGTGTTTTCATCTGGAAATTAGTTAATCAGCATATAGCAGTTTATAAAAAGTTTAAAAAATAATATTTATTTTTTTGAGTAAATTGTAACTAAAATAGTCAAGAAACTTGACCCTTCTGTTTGCATAAGATATAGCAAATAATTTATTACAACTTTTTTTGAAATATATCGATTCTTTTTAATGCGTAGTACTCAGAAAACAGTTGGAGACAAGCGGATGTGCGTAAAACCATATCAAAATGCGTTAGAAAGCATGGAGCAAGCCAACCTCGCATTTCTTAAATTGCAACCGCCGTATATTGTAATATAACATTCTACGGTCCAATCTGAAAGCATTATTCGTGTTTTCATCTGGAAATTAGTTAATCAGCATATAGCAGTTTAGAAAAAGTTTAAAAAATAATTTTTATTTTTTTGAGTAAATTGTAACTAAAATAGTCAAGAAACTTGACCCTTCTGTTTGCATAAGATATAGCAAATAATTTATTACAACTTTTTTTGAAATATATCGATTCTTTTTAATGCGTAGTATTCAGAAAACAGTTGGAGACAAGCGGATGTGCGTAAAACCATATCAAAATGCGTTAGAAAGCATGGAGCAAGCCAAGCTCGCATTTCTTCAATTGCAACCGCCGTATATTGTAAGATAACATTCTATGGTCCAATCTGAGAGCATTATTCGTGTTTTCATCTGGAAATTAGTTAATCAGCATATAGCAGTTTAGAAAAAGTTTAAAAAATAATTTTTATTTTTTTGAGTAAATTGTAACTAAAATAGTCAAGAAACTTGACCCTTCTGTTTGCATAAGATATAGCAAATAATTTATTACAACTTTTTTTGAAATATATCGATTCTTTTTAATGCGTAGTACTCAGAAAACAGTTGGAGACAAGCGGATGTGCGTAAAACCATATCAAAATGCGTTAGAAAGCATGGAGCAAGCCAACCTCGCATTTCTTCAATTGCAACCGCCGTATATTGTAAGATAACATTCTACGGTCCAATCTGAAAGCATTATTCGTGTTTTCATCTGGAAATTAGTTAATCAGCATATAGCAGTTTAGAAAAAGTTTAAAAAATAATTTTTATTTTTTTGAGTAAATTGTAACTAAAATAGTCAAGAAACTTGACCCTTCTGTTTGCATAAGATATAGCAAATAATTTATTATAACTTTTTTTGAAATATATCGATTCTTTTTAATGCGTAGTACTCAGAAAACAGTTGGAGACAAGCGGATGTGCGTAAAACCATATCAAAATGCGTTAGAAAGCATGGAGCAAGCCAACCTCGCATTTCTTCAATTGCAACCGCCGTATATTGTAAAATAACATTCTACGGTTCAATCTGAAAGCATTATTCGTGTTTTCATCTGGAAATTAGTTAATCAGCATATAGCAGTTTATAAAAAGTTTAAAAAATAATATTTATTTTTTTGAGTAAATTGTAACTAAAATAGTCAAGAAACTTGACCCTTCTGTTTGCATAAGATATAGCAAATAATTTATTACAACTTTTTTTGAAATATATCGATTCTTTTTAATGCGTAGTACTCAGAAAACAGTTGGAGACAAGCGGATGTGCGTAAAACCATATCAAAATGCGTTAGAAAGCATGGAGCAAGCCAACCTCGCATTTCTTAAATTGCAACCGCCGTATATTGTAAAATAACATTCTACGGTCCAATCTGAAAGCATTATTCGTGTTTTCATCTGGAAATTAGTTAATCAGCATATAGCAGTTTAGAAAAAGTCTAAAAAATAATTTTTATTTTTTTGAGTAAATTGTAACTAAAATAGTCAAGAAACTTGACCCTTCTGTTTGCATAAGATATAGCAAATAATTTATTACAACTTTTTTTGAAATATATCGATTCTTTTTAATGCGTAGTATTCAGAAAACAGTTGGAGACAAGCGGATGTGCGTAAAACCATATCAAAATGCGTTAGAAAGCATGGAGCAAGCCAAGCTCGCATTTCTTCAATTGCAACCGCCGTATATTGTAAGATAACATTCTATGGTCCAATCTGAGAGCATTATTCGTGTTTTCATCTGGAAATTAGTTAATCAGCATATAGCAGTTTAGAAAAAGTTTAAAAAATAATTTTTATTTTTTTGAGTAAATTGTAACTAAAATAGTCAAGAAACTTGACCCTTCTGTTTGCATAAGATATAGCAAATAATTTATTACAACTTTTTTTGAAATATATCGATTCTTTTTAATGCGTAGTACTCAGAAAACAGTTGGAGACAAGCGGATGTGCGTAAAACCATATCAAAATGCGTTAGAAAGCATGGAGCAAGCCAACCTCGCATTTCTTCAATTGCAACCGCCGTATATTGTAAGATAACATTCTACGGTCCAATCTGAAAGCATTATTCGTGTTTTCATCTGGAAATTAGTTAATCAGCATATAGCAGTTTAGAAAAAGTTTAAAAAATAATTTTTATTTTTTTGAGTAAATTGTAACTAAAATAGTCAAGAAACTTGACCCTTCTGTTTGCATAAGATATAGCAAATAATTTATTACAACTTTTTTTGAAATATATCGATTCTTTTTAATGCGTAGTACTCAGAAAACAGTTGGAGGCAAGCGGATGTGCGTAAAACCATATCAAAATGCGTTAGAAAGCATGGAGCAAGCCAACCTCGCATTTCTTCAATTGCAACCGCCGTATATTGTAAAATAACATTCTACGGTCCAATCTGAAAGCATTATTCGTGTTTTCATCTGGAAATTAGTTAATCAGCATATAGCAGTTTATAAAAAGTTTAAAAAATAATATTTATTTTTTTGAGTAAATTGTAACTAAAATAGGCAAGAAACTTGACCCTTCTGTTTGCATAAGATATAGCAAATAATTTATTACAACTTTTTTTGAAATATATCGATTCTTTTTAATGCGTAGTACTCAGAAAACAGTTGGAGACAAGCGGATGTGCGTAAAACCATATCAAAATGCGTTAGAAAGCATGGAGCAAGCCAACCTCGCATTTCTTCAATTGCAACCGCCGTATATTGTAAGATAACATTCTACGGTCCAATCTGAAAGCATTATTCGTGTTTTCATCTGGAAATTAGTTAATCAGCATATAGCAGTTTAGAAAAAGTTTAAAAAATAATTTTTATTTTTTTGAGTAAATTGTAACTAAAATAGTCAAGAAACTTGACCCTTCTGTTTGCATAAGATATAGCAAATAATTTATTACAACTTTTTTTGAAATATATCGATTCTTTTTAATGCGTAGTACTCAGAAAACAGTTGGAGGCAAGCGGATGTGCGTAAAACCATATCAAAATGCGTTAGAAAGCATGGAGCAAGCCAACCTCGCATTTCTTCAATTGCAACCGCCGTATATTGTAAAATAACATTCTACGGTCCAATCTGAAAGCATTATTCGTGTTTTCATCTGGAAATTAGTTAATCAGCATATAGCAGTTTATAAAAAGTTTAAAAAATAATATTTATTTTTTTGAGTAAATTGTAACTAAAATAGGCAAGAAACTTGACCCTTCTGTTTGCATAAGATATAGCAAATAATTTATTACAACTTTTTTTGAAATATATCGATTCTTTTTAATGCGTAGTACTCAGAAAACAGTTGGAGACAAGCGGATGTGCGTAAAACCATATCAAAATGCGTTAGAAAGCATGGAGCAAGCCAACCTCGCATTTCTTCAATTGCAACCGCCGTATATTGTAAGATAACATTCTACGGTCCAATCTGAAAGCATTATTCGTGTTTTCATCTGGAAATTAGTTAATCAGCATATAGCAGTTTAGAAAAAGTTTAAAAAATAATTTTTATTTTTTTGAGTAAATTGTAACTAAAATAGTCAAGAAACTTGACCCTTCTGTTTGCATAAGATATAGCAAATAATTTATTACAACTTTTTTTGAAATATATCGATTCTTTTTAATGCGTAGTACTCAGAAAACAGTTGGAGGCAAGCGGATGTGCGTAAAACCATATCAAAATGCGTTAGAAAGCATGGAGCAAGCCAACCTCGCATTTCTTCAATTGCAACCGCCGTATATTGTAAAATAACATTCTACGGTCCAATCTGAAAGCATTATTCGTGTTTTCATCTGGAAATTAGTTAATCAGCATATAGCAGTTTATAAAAAGTTTAAAAAATAATATTTATTTTTTTGAGTAAATTGTAACTAAAATAGTCAAGAAACTTGACCCTTCTGTTTGCATAAGATATAGCAAATAATTTATTACAACTTTTTTTGAAATATATCGATTCTTTTTAATGCGTAGTACTCAGAAAACAGTTGGAGACAAGCGGATGTGCGTAAAACCATATCAAAATGCGTTAGAAAGCATGGAGCAAGCCTACCTCGCATTTCTTCAATTGCAACCGCCGTATATTGTAAAATAACATTCTACGGTCCAATCTGAAAGCATTATTCGTGTTTTCATCTGGAAATTAGTTAATCAGCATATAGCAGTTTAGAAAAAGTTTAAAAAATAATTTTTATTTTTTTGAGTAAATTGTAACTAAAATAGTCAAGAAACTTGACCCTTCTGTTTGCATAAGATATAGCAAATAATTTATTACAACTTTTTTTGAAATATATCGATTCTTTTTAATGCGTAGTACTCAGAAAACAGTTGGAGACAAGCGGATGTGCGTAAAACCATATCAAAATGCGTTAGAAAGCATGGAGCAAGCCAACCTCGCATTTCTTCAATTGCAACCGCCGTATATTGTAAAATAACATTCTACGGTCCAATCTGAAAGCATTATTCGTGTTTTCATCTGGAAATTAGTTAATCAGCATATAGCAGTTTAGAAAAAGTTTAAAAAATAATTTTTATTTTTTTGAGTAAATTGTAACTAAAATAGTCAAGAAACTTGACCCTTCTGTTTGCATAAGATATAGCAAATAATTTATTACAACTTTTTTTGAAATATATCGATTCTTTTTAATGCGTAGTACTCAGAAAACAGTTGGAGACAAGCGGATGTGCGTAAAACCATATCAAAATGCGTTAGAAAGCATGGAGCAAGCCAACCTCGCATTTCTTCAATTGCAACCGCCGTATATTGTAAAATAACATTCTACGGTCCAATCTGAAAGCATTATTCGTGTTTTCATCTGGAAATTAGTTAATCAGCATATAGCAGTTTAGAAAAAGTTTAAAAAATAATTTTTATTTTTTTGAGTAAATTGTAACTAAAATAGTCAAGAAACTTGACCCTTCTGTTTGCATAAGATATAGCAAATAATTTATTACAACTTTTTTTAAATATATCGATTCTTTTTAATGCGTAGTACTCAGAAAACAGTTGGAGACAAGCGGATGTGCGTAAAACCATATCAAAATGCGTTAGAAAGCATGGAGCAAGCCAACCTCGCATTTCTTCAATTGCAACCGCCGTATATTGTAAAATAACATTCTACGGTCCAATCTGAAAGCATTATCCGTGTTTTCATCTGGAAATTAGTTAATCAGCATATAGCAGTTTAGAAAAAGTTTAAAAAATAATTTTTATTTTTTTGAGTAAATTGTAACTAAAATAGTCAAGAAACTTGACCCTTCTGTTTGCATAAGATATAGCAAATAATTTATTACAACTTTTTTTGAAATATATCGATTCTTTTTAATGCGTAGTACTCAGAAAACAGTTGGAGACAAGCGGATGTGCGTAAAACCATATCAAAATGCGTTAGAAAGCATGGAGCAAGCCAAGCTCGCATTTCTTCAATTGCAACCGCCGTATATTGTAAGATAACATTCTATGGTCCAATCTGAAAGCATTATTCGTGTTTTCATCTGGAAATTAGTTAATCAGCATATAGCAGTTTAGAAAAAGTTTAAAAAATAATTTTTATTTTTTTGAGTAAATTGTAACTAAAATAGTCAAGAAACTTGACCCTTCTGTTTGCATAAGATATAGCAAATAATTTATTACAACTTTTTTTGAAATATATCGATTCTTTTTAATGCCTAGTACTCAGAAAACAGTTGGAGACAAGCGGATGTGCGTAAAACCATATCAAAATGCGTTAGAAAGCATGGAGCAAGCCAACCTCGCATTTCTTCAATTGCAACCGCCGTATATTGTAAAATAACATTCTACGGTTCAATCTGAAAGCATTATTCGTGTTTTCATCTGGAAATTAGTTAATCAGCATATAGCAGTTTATAAAAAGTTTAAAAAATAATATTTATTTTTTTGAGTAAATTGTAACTAAAATAGTCAAGAAACTTGACCCTTCTGTTTGCATAAGATATAGCAAATAATTTATTACAACTTTTTTTGAAATATATCGATTCTTTTTAATGCGTAGTACTCAGAAAACAGTTGGAGACAAGCGGATGTGCGTAAAACCATATCAAAATGCGTTAGAAAGCATGGAGCAAGCCAACCTCGCATTTCTTCAATTACAACCGCCGTATATTGTAAAATAACATTCTACGGTCCAATCTGAAAGCATTATTCGTGTTTTCATCTGGAAATTAGTTAATCAGCATATAGCAGTTTAGAAAAAGTTTAAAAAATAATTTTTATTTTTTTGAGTAAATTGTAACTAAAATAGTCAAGAAACTTGACCCTTCTGTTTGCATAAGATATAGCAAATAATTTATTACAACTTTTTTTGAAATATATCGATTCTTTTTAATGCGTAGTATTGAGAAAACAGTTGGAGACAAGCGGATGTGCGTAAAACCATATCAAAATGCGTTAGAAAGCATGGAGCAAGCCAAGCTCGCATTTCTTCAATTGCAACCGCCGTATATTGTAAGATAACATTCTATGGTCCAATCTGAGAGCATTATTCGTGTTTTCATCTGGAAATTAGTTAATCAGCATATAGCAGTTTAGAAAAAGTTTAAAAAATAATTTTTATTTTTTTGAGTAAATTGTAACTAAAATAGTCAAGAAACTTGACCCTTCTGTTTGCATAAGATATAGCAAATAATTTATTACAACTTTTTTTGAAATATATCGATTCTTTTTAATGCGTAGTACTCAGAAAACAGTTGGAGACAAGCGGATGTGCGTAAAACCATATCAAAATGCGTTAGAAAGCATGGAGCAAGCCAACCTCGCATTTCTTCAATTGCAACCGCCGTATATTGTAAGATAACATTCTACGGTCCAATCTGAAAGCATTATTCGTGTTTTCATCTGGAAATTAGTTAATCAGCATATAGCAGTTTAGAAAAAGTTTAAAAAATAATTTTTATTTATTTGAGTAAATTGTAACTAAAATAGTCAAGAAACTTGACCCTTCTGTTTGCATAAGATATAGCAAATAATTTATTACAACTTTTTTTGAAATATATCGATTCTTTTTAATGCGTAGTACTCAGAAAACAGTTGGAGACAAGCGGATGTGCGTAAAACCATATCAAAATGCGTTAGAAAGCATGGAGCAAGCCAACCTCGCATTTCTTCAATTGCAACCGCCGTATATTGTAAAATAACATTCTACGGTTCAATCTGAAAGCATTATTCGTGTTTTCATCTGGAAATTAGTTAATCAGCATATAGCAGTTTATAAAAAGTTTAAAAAATAATATTTATTTTTTTGAGTAAATTGTAACTAAAATAGTCAAGAAACTTGACCCTTCTGTTTGCATAAGATATAGCAAATAATTTATTACAACTTTTTTTGAAATATATCGATTCTTTTTAATGCGTAGTACTCAGAAAACAGTTGGAGACAAGCGGATGTGCGTAAAACCATATCAAAATGCGTTAGAAAGCATGGAGCAAGCCAACCTCGCATTTCTTAAATTGCAACCGCCGTATATTGTAAAATAACATTCTACGGTCCAATCTGAAAGCATTATTCGTGTTTTCATCTGGAAATTAGTTAATCAGCATATAGCAGTTTAGAAAAAGTTTAAAAAATAATTTTTATTTTTTTGAGTAAATTGTAACTAAAATAGTCAAGAAACTTGACCCTTCTGTTTGCATAAGATATAGCAAATAATTTATTACAACTTTTTTTGAAATATATCGATTCTTTTTAATGCGTAGTATTCAGAAAACAGTTGGAGACAAGCGGATGTGCGTAAAACCATATCAAAATGCGTTAGAAAGCATGGAGCAAGCCAAGCTCGCATTTCTTCAATTGCAACCGCCGTATATTGTAAGATAACATTCTATGGTCCAATCTGAGAGCATTATTCGTGTTTTCATCTGGAAATTAGTTAATCAGCATATAGCAGTTTAGAAAAAGTTTAAAAAATAATTTTTATTTTTTTGAGTAAATTGTAACTAAAATAGTCAAGAAACTTGACCCTTCTGTTTGCATAAGATATAGCAAATAATTTATTACAACTTTTTTTGAAATATATCGATTCTTTTTAATGCGTAGTACTCAGAAAACAGTTGGAGACAAGCGGATGTGCGTAAAACCATATCAAAATGCGTTAGAAAGCATGGAGCAAGCCAACCTCGCATTTCTTCAATTGCAACCGCCGTATATTGTAAGATAACATTCTACGGTCCAATCTGAAAGCATTATTCGTGTTTTCATCTGGAAATTAGTTAATCAGCATATAGCAGTTTAGAAAAAGTTTAAAAAATTATTTTTATTTTTTTGAGTAAATTGTAACTAAAATAGTCAAGAAACTTGACCCTTCTGTTTGCATAAGATATAGCAAATAATTTATTACAACTTTTTTTGAAATATATCGATTCTTTTTAATGCGTAGTACTCAGAAAACAGTTGGAGACAAGCGGATGTGCGTAAAACCATATCAAAATGCGTTAGAAAGCATGGAGCAAGCCAACCTCGCATTTCTTCAATTGCAACCGCCGTATATTGTAAAATAACATTCTACGGTCCAATCTGAAAGCATTATTCGTGTTTTCATCTGGAAATTAGTTAATCAGCATATAGCAGTTTATAAAAAGTTTAAAAAATAATATTTATTTTTTTGAGTAAATTGTAACTAAAATAGTCAAGAAACTTGACCCTTCTGTTTGCATAAGATATAGCAAATAATTTATTACAACTTTTTTTGAAATATATCGATTCTTTTTAATGCGTAGTACTCAGAAAACAGTTGGAGACAAGCGGATGTGCGTAAAACCATATCAAAATGCGTTAAAAAGCATGGAGCAAGCCAAGCTCGCATTTCTTCAATTGCAACCGCCGTATATTGTAAGATAACATTCTATGGTCCAATCTGAAAGCATTATTCGTGTTTTCATCTGGAAATTAGTTAATCAGCATATAGCAGTTTAGAAAAAGTTTAAAAAATAATTTTTATTTTTTTGAGTAAATTGTAACTAAAATAGTCAAGAAACTTGACCCTTCTGTTTGCATAAGATATAGCAAATAATTTATTACAACTTTTTTTGAAATATATCGATTCTTTTTAATGCGTAGTACTCAGAAAACAGTTGGAGACAAGCGGGTGTGCGTAAAACCATATCAAAATGCGTTAGAAAGCATGGAGCAAGCCAACCTCGCATTTCTTCAATTGCAACCGCCGTATATTGTAAAATAACATTCTACGGTCCAATCTGAAAGCATTATTCGTGTTTTCATCTGGAAATTAGTTAATCAGCATATAGCAGTTTAGAAAAAGTTTAAAAAATAATTTTTATTTTTTTGAGTAAATTGTAACTAAAATAGTCAAGAAACTTGACCCTTCTGTTTGCATAAGATATAGCAAATAATTTATTACAACTTTTTTTGAAATATATCGATTCTTTTTAATGCGTAGTACTCAGAAAACAGTTGGAGACCAGCGGATGTGCGTAAAACCATATCAAAATGCGTTAGAAAGCATGGAGCAAGCCAAGCTCGCATTTCTTCAATTGCAACCGCCGTATATTGTAAGATAACATTCTATGGTCCAATCTGAAAGCATTATTCGTGTTTTCATCTGGAAATTAGTTAATCAGCATATAGCAGTTTAGAAAAAATTTAAAAAATAATTTTTATTTTTTTGAGTAAATTGTAACTAAAATAGTCAAGAAACTTGACCCTTCTGTTTGCATAAGATATAGCAAATAATTTATTACAACTTTTTTTGAAATATATCGATTCTTTTTAATGCGTAGTACTCAGAAAACAGTTGGAGACAAGCGGGTGTGCGTAAAACCATATCAAAATGCGTTAGAAAGCATGGAGCAAGCCAACCTCGCATTTCTTCAATTGCAACCGCCGTATATTGTAAAATAACATTCTACGGTCCAATCTGAAAGCATTATTCGTGTTTTCATCTGGAAATTAGTTAATCAGCATATAGCAGTTTATAAAAAGTTTAAAAAATAATATTTATTTTTTTGAGTAAATTGTAACTAAAATAGTCAAGAAACTTGACCCTTCTGTTTGCATAAGATATAGCAAATAATTTATTACAACTTTTTTTGAAATATATCGATTCTTTTTAATGCGTAGTACTCAGAAAACAGTTGGAGACAAGCGGATGTGCGTAAAACCATATCAAAATGCGTTAGAAAGCATGGAGCAAGCCAACCTTGCATTTCTTCAATTGCAACCGCCGTATATTGTAAAATAACATTCTACGGTCCAATCTGAAAGCATTATTCGTGTTTTCATCTGGAAATTAGTTAATCAGCATATAGCAGTTTATAAAAAGTTTAAAAAATTATTTTTATTTTTTTGAGTAAATTGTAACTAAAATAGTCAAGAAACTTGACCCTTCTGTTTGCATAAGATATAGCAAATAATTTATTACAACTTTTTTTGAAATATATCGATTCTTTTTAATGCGTAGTACTCAGAAAACCGTTGGAGACAAGCGGATGTGCGTAAAACCATATCAAAATGCGTTAGAAAGCATGGAGCAAGCCAACCTCGCATTTCTTCAATTGCAACCGCCGTATATTGTAAAATAACATTCTACGGTCCAATCTGAAAGCATTATTCGTGTTTTCATCTGAAAATTAGTTAATCAGCATATAGCAGTTTAGAAAAAGTTTAAAAAATAATTTTTATTTTTTTGAGTAAATTGTAACTGAAATAGTCAAGAAACTTGACCCTTCTGTTTGCATAAGATATAGCAAATAATTTATTACAACTTTTTTTGAAATATATCGATTCTTTTTAATGCGTAGTACTCAGAAAACAGTTGGAGACAAGCGGATGTGCGTAAAACCATATCAAAATGCGTTAGAAAGCATGGAGCAAGCCAACCTCGCATTTCTTCAATTGCAACCGCCGTATATTGTAAAATAACATTCTACGGTCCAATCTGAAAGCATTATTCGTGTTTTCATCTGGAAATTAGTTAATCAGCATATAGCAGTTTATAAAAAGTTTAAAAAATAATTTTTATTTTTTTGAGTAAATTGTAACTAAAATAGTCAAGAAACTTGACCCTTCTGTTTGCATAAGATATAGCAAATAATTTATTACAACTTTTTTTGAAATAAATCGATTCTTTTTAATGCGTAGTACTCAGAAAACAGTTGGAGACAAGCGGATGTGCGTAAAACCATATCAAAATGCGTTAGCAAGCATGGAGCAAGCCAACCTCGCATTTCTTCAATTGCAACCGCCGTATATTGTAAAATAACATTCTACGGTCCAATCTGAAAGCATTATTCGTGTTTTCATCTGGAAATTAGTTAATCAGCATATAGCAGTTTAGAAAAAGTTTAAAAAATAATTTTTATTTTTTTGAGTAAATTGTAACTAAAATAGTCAAGAAACTTGACCCTTCTGTTTGCATAAGATATAGCAAATAATTTATTACAACTTTTTTTGAAATATATCGATTCTTTTTAATGCCTAGTACTCAGAAAACAGTTGGAGACAAGCGGATGTGCGTAAAACCATATCAAAATGCGTTAGAAAGCATGGAGCAAGCCAACCTCGCATTTCTTCAATTGCAACCGCCGTATATTGTAAAATAACATTCTACGGTCCAATCTGAAAGCATTATTCGTGTTTTCATCTGAAAATTAGTTAATCAGCATATAGCAGTTTAGAAAAAGTTTAAAAAATAATTTTTATTTTTTTGAGTAAATTGTAACTGAAATAGTCAAGAAACTTGACCCTTCTGTTTGCATAAGATATAGCAAATAATTTATTACAACTTTTTTTGAAATATATCGATTCTTTTTAATGCCTAGTACTCAGAAAACAGTTGGAGACAAGCGGATGTGCGTAAAACCATATCAAAATGCGTTAGAAAGCATGGAGCAAGCCAACCTCGCATTTCTTCAATTGCAACCGCCGTATATTGTAAAATAACATTCTACGGTCCAATCTGAAAGCATGATTCGTGTTTTCATCTGGAAATTAGTTAATCAGCATATAGCAGTTTAGAAAAAGTTTAAAAAATAATTTTTATTTTTTTGAGTAAATTGTAACTAAAATAGTCAAGAAACTTGACCCTTCTGTTTGCATAAGATATAGCAAATAATTTATTACAACTTTTTTTAAATATATCGATTCTTTTTAATGCGTAGTACTCAGAAAACAGTTGGAGACAAGCGGATGTGCGTAAAACCATATCAAAATGCGTTAGAAAGCATGGAGCAAGCCAACCTCGCATTTCTTCAATTGCAACCGCAGTATATTGTAAAATAACATTCTACGGTCCAATCTGAAAGCATTATTCGTGTTTTCATCTGGAAATTAGTTAATCAGCATATAGCAGTTTAGAAAAAGTTTAAAAAATAATTTTTATTTTTTTGAGTAAATTGTAACTAAAATAGTCAAGAAACTTGACCCTTCTGTTTGCATAAGATATAGCAAATAATTTATTACAACTTTTTTTGAAATATATCGATTCTTTTTAATGCGTAGTACTCAGAAAACAGTTGGAGACAAGCGGATGTGCGTAAAACCATATCAAAATGCGTTAGAAAGCATGGAGCAAGCCAACCTCGCATTTCTTCAATTGCAACCGCCTTATATTGTAAAATAACATTCTACGGTCCAATCTGAAAGCATTATTCGTGTTTTCATCTGGAAATTAGTTAATCAGCATATAGCAGTTTATAAAAAGTTTAAAAAATAATATTTATTTTTTTGAGTAAATTGTAACTAAAATAGTCAAGAAACTTGACCCTTCTGTTTGCATAAGATATAGCAAATAATTTATTACAACTTTTTTTGAAATATATCGATTCTTTTTAATGCGTAGTACTCAGAAAACAGTTGGAGACAAGCGGATGTGCGTAAAACCATATCAAAATGCGTTAGAAAGCATGGCGCAAGCCAAGCTCGCATTTCTTCAATTGCAACCGCCGTATATTGTAAGATAACATTTTATGGTCCAATCTGAAAGCATTATTCGTGTTTTCATCTGGATATTAGTTAATCAGCATATAGCAGTTTAGAAAAAGTTTAAAAAATAATTTTTATTTTTTTGAGTAAATTGTAACTAAAATAGTCAAGAAACTTGACCCTTCTGTTTGCATAAGATATAGCAAATAATTTATTACAACTTTTTTTGAAATATATCGATTCTTTTTAATGCGTAGTACTCAGAAAACAGTTGGAGACAAGCGGATGTGCGTAAAACCATATCAAAATGCGTTAGAAAGTATGGAGCAAGCCAACCTCGCATTTCTTCAATTGCAACCGCCGTATATTGTAAAATAACATTCTACGGTCCAATCTGAAAGCATTATTCGTGTTTTCATCTGGAAATTAGTTAATCAGCATATAGCAGTTTATAAAAAGTTTAAAAAATAATATTTATTTTTTTGAGTAAATTGTAACTAAAATAGTCAAGAAACTTGACCCTTCTGTTTGCATAAGATATAGCAAATAATTTATTACAACTTTTTTTGAAATATATCGATTCTTTTTAATGCGTAGTACTCAGAAAACAGTTGGAGACAAGCGGATGTGCGTAAAACCATATCAAAATGCGTTAGAAAGCATGGCGCAAGCCAAGCTCGCATTTCTTCAATTGCAACCGCCGTATATTGTAAGATAACATTCTATGGTCCAATCTGAAAGCATTATTCGTGTTTTCATCTGGATATTAGTTAATCAGCATATAGCAGTTTAGAAAAAGTTTAAAAAATAATTTTTATTTTTTTGAGTAAATTGTAACTAAAATAGTCAAGAAACTTGACCCTTCTGTTTGCATAAGATATAGCAAATAATTTATTACAACTTTTTTTGAAATATATCGATTCTTTTTAATGCGTAGTACTCAGAAAACAGTTGGAGACAAGCGGATGTGCGTAAAACCATATCAAAATGCGTTAGAAAGCATGGAGCAAGCCAACCTCGCATTTCTTCAATTGCAACCGCAGTATATTGTAAAATAACATTCTACGGTCCAATCTGAAAGCATTATTCGTGTTTTCATCTGGAAATTAGTTAATCAGCATATAGCAGTTTAGAAAAAGTTTAAAAAATAATTTTTATTTTTTTGAGTAAATTGTAACTAAAATAGTCAAGAAACTTGACCCTTCTGTTTGCATAAGATATAGCAAATAATTTATTACAACTTTTTTTGAAATATATCGATTCTTTTTAATGCGTAGTACTCAGAAAACAGTTGGAGACAAGCGGATGTGCGTAAAACCATATCAAAATGCGTTAGAAAGCATGGAGCAAGCCAACCTCGCATTTCTTCAATTGCAACCGCCTTATATTGTAAAATAACATTCTACGGTCCAATCTGAAAGCATTATTCGTGTTTTCATCTGGAAATTAGTTAATCAGCATATAGCAGTTTATAAAAAGTTTAAAAAATAATATTTATTTTTTTGAGTAAATTGTAACTAAAATAGTCAAGAAACTTGACTCTTCTGTTTGCATAAGATATAGCAAATAATTTATTACAACTTTTTTTGAAATATATCGATTCTTTTTAATGCGTAGTACTCAGAAAACAGTTGGAGACAAGCGGATGTGCGTAAAACCATATCAAAATGCGTTAGAAAGCATGGCGCAAGCCAAGCTCGCATTTCTTCAATTGCAACCGCCGTATATTGTAAGATAACATTATATGGTCCAATCTGAAAGCATTATTCGTGTTTTCATCTGGAAATTAGTTAATCAGCATATAGCAGTTTAGAAAAAGTTTAAAAAATAATTTTTATTTTTTTGAGTAAATTGTAACTAAAATAGTCAAGAAACTTGACCCTTCTGTTTGCATAAGATATAGCAAATAATTTATTACAACTTTTTTTGAAATATATCGATTCTTTTTAATGCGTAGTACTCAGAAAACAGTTGGAGACAAGCGGATGTGCGTAAAACCATATCAAAATGCGTTAGAAAGCATGGAGCAAGCCAACCTCGCATTTCTTCAATTGCAACCGCCGTATATTGTAAAATAACATTCTACGGTCCAATCTGAAAGCATTATTCGTGTTTTCATCTGGAAATTAGTTAATCAGCATATAGCAGTTTATAAAAAGTTTAAAAAATAATATTTATTTTTTTGAGTAAATTGTAACTAAAATAGTCAAGAAACTTGACCCTTCTGTTTGCATAAGATATAGCAAATAATTTATTACAACTTTTTTTGAAATATATCGATTCTTTTTAATGCGTAGTACTCAGAAAACAGTTGGAGACAAGCGGATGTGCGTAAAACCATATCAAAATGCGTTAGAAAGCATGGCGCAAGCCAAGCTCGCATTTCTTCAATTGCAACCGCCGTATATTGTAAGATAACATTCTATGGTCCAATCTGAAAGCATTATTCGTGTTTTCATCTGGATATTAGTTAATCAGCATATAGCAGTTTAGAAAAAGTTTAAAAAATAATTTTTATTTTTTTGAGTAAATTGTAACTAAAATAGTCAAGAAACTTGACCCTTCTGTTTGCATAAGATATAGCAAATAATTTATTACAACTTTTTTTGAAATATATCGATTCTTTTTAATGCGTAGTACTCAGAAAACAGTTGGAGACAAGCGGATGTGCGTAAAACCATATCAAAATGCGTTAGAAAGCATGGAGCAAGCCAACCTCGCATTTCTTCAATTGCAACCGCCGTATATTGTAAAATATCATTCTACGGTCCAATCTGAAAGCATTATTCGTGTTTTCATCTGGAAATTAGTTAATCAGCATATAGCAGTTTAGAAAAAGTTTAAAAAATAATTTTTATTTTTTTGAGTAAATTGTAACTAAAATAGTCAAGAAACTTGACCCTTCTGTTTGCATAAGATATAGCAAATAATTACAACTTTTTTTGAAATATATCGATTCTTTTTAATGCCTAGTACTCAGAAAACAGTTGGAGACAAGCGGATGTGCGTAAAACCATATCAAAATACGTTAGAAAGCATGGAGCAAGCCAACCTCGCATTTCTTCAATTGCAACCGCCGTATATTGTAAAATAACATTCTACGGTCCAATCTGAAAGCATTATTCGTGTTTTCATCTGGAAATTAGTTAATCAGCATATAGCAGTTTAGAAAAAGTTTAAAAAATAATTTTTATTTTTTTGAGTAAATTGTAACTAAAATAGTCAAGAAACTTGACCCTTCTGTTTGCATAAGATATAGCAAATAATTTATTACAACTTTTTTTGAAATATATCGATTCTTTTTAATGCGTAGTACTCAGAAAACAGTTGGAGACAAGCGGATGTGCGTAAAACCATATCAAAATGCGTTAGAAAGCATGGAGCAAGCCAACCTCGCATTTCTTCAATTGCAACCGCCGTATATTGTAAAATAACATTCTACGGTCCAATCTGAAAGCATTATTCGTGTTTTCATCTGGAAATTAGTTAATCAGCATATAGCAGTTTAGAAAAAGTTTAAAAATAATTTTTATTTTTTTGAGTAAATTGTAACTAAAATAGTCAAGAAACTTGACCCTTCTGTTTGCATAAGATATAGCAAATAATTTATTACAACTTTTTTTGAAATATATCGATTCTTTTTAATGCGTAGTACTCAGAAAACAGTTGGAGACAAGCGGATGTGCGTAAAACCATATCAAAATGCGTTAGAAAGCATGGCGCAAGCCAAGCTCGCATTTCTTCAATTGCAACCGCCGTATATTGTAAGATAACATTCTATGGTCCAATCTGAAAGCATTATTCGTGTTTTCATCTGGATATTAGTTAATCAGCATATAGCAGTTTAGAAAAAGTTTAAAAAATAATTTTTATTTTTTTGAGTAAATTGTAACTAAAATAGTCAAGAAACTTGACCCTTCTGTTTGCATAAGATATAGCAAATAATTTATTACAACTTTTTTTGAAATATATCGATTCTTTTTAATGCGTAGTACTCAGAAAACAGTTGGAGACAAGCGGATGTGCGTAAAACCATATCAAAATGCGTTAGAAAGCATGGAGCAAGCCAACCTCGCATTCCTTCAATTGCAACCGCCGTATATTGTAAAATATCATTCTACGGTCCAATCTGAAAGCATTATTCGTGTTTTCATCTGGAAATTAGTTAATCAGCATATAGCAGTTTAGAAAAAGTTTAAAAAATAATTTTTATTTTTTTGAGTAAATTGTAACTAAAATAGTCAAGAAACTTGACCCTTCTGTTTGCATAAGATATAGCAAATAATTACAACTTTTTTTGAAATATATCGATTCTTTTTAATGCCTAGTACTCAGAAAACAGTTGGAGACAAGCGGATGTGCGTAAAACCATATCAAAATGCGTTAGAAAGCATGGAGCAAGCCAACCTCGCATTTCTTCAATTGCAACCGCCGTATATTGTAAAATAACATTCTACGGTCCAATCTGAAAGCATTATTCGTGTTTTCATCTGGAAATTAGTTAATCAGCATATAGCAGTTTAGAAAAAGTTTAAAAAATAATTTTTATTTTTTTGAGTAAATTGTAACTAAAATAGTCAAGAAACTTGACCCTTCTGTTTGCATAAGATATAGCAAATAATTTATTACAACTTTTTTTGAAATATATCGATTCTTTTTAATGCGTAGTACTCAGAAAACAGTTGGAGACAAGCGGATGTGCGTAAAACCATATCAAAATGCGTTAGAAAGCATGGAGCAAGCCAACCTCGCATTTCTTCAATTGCAACCGCCGTATATTGTAAAATAACATTCTACGGTCCAATCTGAAAGCATTATTCGTGTTTTCATCTGGAAATTAGTTAATCAGCATATAGCAGTTTAGAAAAAGTTTAAAAATAATTTTTATTTTTTTGAGTAAATTGTAACTAAAATAGTCAAGAAACTTGACCCTTCTGTTTGCATAAGATATAGCAAATAATTTATTACAACTTTTTTTGAAATATATCGATTCTTTTTAATGCGTAGTACTCAGAAAACAGTTGGAGACAAGCGGATGTGCGTAAAACCATATCAAAATGCGTTAGAAAGCATGGAGCAAGCCAACCTCGCATTTCTTCAATTGCAACCGCCGTATATTGTAAAATAACATTCTACGGTCCAATCTGAAAGCATTATTCGTGTTTTCATCTGGAAATTAGTTAATCAGCATATAGCAGTTTAGAAAAAGTTTAAAAAATAATTTTTATTTTTTTGAGTAAATTGTAACTAAAATAGTCAAGAAACTTGAACCTTCTGTTTGCATAAGATATAGCAAATAATTTATTACAACTTTTTTTGAAATATATCGATTCTTTTTAATGCGTAGTACTCAGAAAACAGTTGGAGACAAGCGGATGTGCGTAAAACCATATCAAAATGCGTTAGAAAGCATGGAGCAAGCCAACCTCGCATTTCTTCAATTGCAACCGCCGTATATTGTAAAATAACATTCTACGGTCTAATCTGAAAGCATTATTCGTGTTTTCATCTGGAAATTAGTTAATCAGCATATAGCAGTTTAGAAAAAGTTTAAAAAATAATTTTTATTTTTTTGAGTAAATTGTAACTAAAATAGTCAAGAAACTTGACCCTTCTGTTTGCATAAGATATAGCAAATAATTTATTACAACTTTTTTTGAAATATATCGATTCTTTTTAATGCGTAGTACTCAGAAAACAGTTGGAGACAAGCGGATGTGCGTAAAACCATATCAAAATGCGTTAGAAAGCATGGAGCAAGCCAACCTCGCATTTCTTCAGTTGCAACCGCCGTATATTGTAAAATAACATTCTACGGTCCAATCTGAAAGCATTATTCGTGTTTTCATCTGGAAATTAGTTAATCAGCATATAGCAGTTTAGAAAAAGTTTAAAAAATAATTTTTATTTTTTTGAGTAAATTGTAACTAAAATAGTCAAGAAACTTGACCCTTCTGTTTGCATAAGATATAGCAAATAATTTTTTACAACTTTTTTTGAAATATATCGATTCTTTTTAATGCCTAGTACTCAGAAAACAGTTGGAGACAAGCGGATGTGCGTAAAACCATATCAAAATGCGTTAGAAAGCATGGAGCAAGCCAACCTCGCATTTCTTCAATTGCAACCGCCGTATATTGTAAAATAACATTCTACGGTCCAATCTGAAAGCATTATTCGTGTTTTCATCTGGAAATTAGTTAATCAGCATATAGCAGTTTAGAAAAAGTTTAAAAAATAATTTTTATTTTTTTGAGTAAATTGTAACTAAAATAGTCAAGAAACTTGATCCTTCTGTTTGCATAAGATATAGCAAATAATTTATTACAACTTTTTTTGAAATATATCGATTCTTTTTAATGCCTAGTACTCAGAAAACAGTTGGA